>OZ023263.1:210039669-210689669 GCA_964006375.1 Tillus elongatus
GATATGGGTTCTAGGGGTCCTAGTTCGCGCTCATTTGCAAAAAATTTTTCAAAATTCATAAGTCGGGATCTCCCAATTAGTGAATTTTTTCTACGAAAATTCCCTAAAAACGAATCTTACAAACTAGGACAAATTAGTTTTATAAAATCAAGAAGTATCTTGGGTAATTACACTAAAATTTACAAATATCGTTCAAAATAACCACAGTTTTTGTTTACACATCCTAGCTCCTTTAAGCAAACTGTTGACTGATCTTCTAATTTTACCAATATCATTTCTCATTTCTTCACACGCATTGTTTATTCTTTCGAGCAACTGTTCCCCGTTATTAATGTCTTCAGCATAAACCAGTGCTTTGAAGTCTCTCCATAAGGATAAGTTTTTCCTTATGGAGAGACTTTCACAATAAATTCTGGACTTTTCGCTGGCCATGGAATAGGTCCACCGCGACCGATACAACCGTTTAGGAAATTTTCATTTGAGAAAATTTCTCACAATTAATCTGAAATATGGGGAAGCTCCATCGTGTTGAAAAAACATTCCCTCAATATTGTCGTTTTTTAGCAAGACCGGCGACACGTTGGTAAAATCTCACCTGTTAGTCTATTGGCAAGAATGTATGGTCCAGTTAAATAGCCATTAAAAATGCCACACCAACCATTATAGAAAATTTATGCTGCGGCCTAGGGTGTCACAGAATGGAGGTTATTTTCTGATCAAACGTGTGACTTCCTAAAGCTAAACACACCATTACTTGTAAATTGTGCCTCATCAGTAAACATTGTCTTACTTACAGTTTTTTGATTTCTAATAATCCACTAAATAAAATTTAAGCGAGGGATATAATCTTCTGGCTGCACCCGTAGACTGCTTGCATATGAAAAGGGTTGTGGAATACTTAATGCATTTGGAATTCTTCCGGTGATTATTAAGACCTCTAAAACCGATTTTGAAGGCCTGTTTAAATTTAAAGTATTAATTTTAGTGAATTTTCTTAAACGAAATTCACTAATGAGGAGACCCCGACTTCTGAATATTGACCCATATCCAGGGTCAGTTTCACTTTATATATATATATATATATATATATATATATATATATATATATATATATATATATATATATATATATATATATATATATATATATATATATATCACACCGATAACTCCAAAAAGAATGGGCCGATTTTGATCAAATTTTCGGAGTACCTTCCTTTTGCAAGTGGCTTGGATAAGTTCGCTAGCTGGGAAAATCGGCACAGGTTTTCCCAGGAAATGTTGTGTTTCCTATAAGAAAAAAAATATATCTCCGGAAATAACAAAGCAAGGGTAACCAAAGGGCGTATTTATATTATAAAGGGTGAACCACGCACCAAAATGTAGGTTTGCAAGTTTAAAGGGAAAAAAGTTACACGCACTTAAAGAAAAAGGGGTTTCCTGAAATAGTTAAAGTCGTGATTTAAAACGTCAAAATTAGCAACATTTGGGCAAAAAACCTGAAACGAATACGAGTTCTGCGAGATCTTAAGTGTCAGCTTCAACTTTCATTGTCCTTCATTTTACTAAACTGTTTCCGGAAATTTCACTTCACATTGGCCCGACGAGGAGGTGTAAAACGTATCTCCGGTATAATCTACGAAGAAACAAGGGGTGTGTTGAAGGTGTTCCTGGAAAATTTGATCAGAGACGCCGTCACCTACACCGAACGCGCCAAGAGGAAAACCGTTACCGCCATGGACGTCGTCTATGCGCTGAAGATACAGGGACGCACTCTGTACGGTTTCGGCGGCTAAGATGCACCGCATCGCGACGCCCGGCCCGCACCCATGTTAACATCGTGTTTCGACCGACGGAAGATATTAAATCTTTTTTTTCTCTAATGATTTGGCGGTAGTTTTAGTTAAGTTTCTGGTTTACGGTCTATAATTTTTAGCTAATTTTTTGTAAGAAAAATTCGTTAATGAGGAGGCCGCGACTTTTGAGTTTTAAAAAGATTTCTTCAAATGGCGCAAACTAGGCCCCCTAGAATTCATTTCCGGGTTTAGTTTCAAATTTTATCTATTTACATATATACAAGTTAATGCATTTCTATGGTGAAGCTCAACATAATTTTTTTCTCATTTTTTGAGCTAGAGATTTCCTCATACGGCCACGAACTCTTTCCATGAACTTCTCGATACCAATCAATATAATTGTGATTATACAAGATACGAGAAAAAGTTGTGTACTTAATTATAGAGTGTCTTGAGCTGCATCTTATTAAATTATTTGACAATCACAGGGCGGCCCATAAGTCGTTGGTGATACCTAAAAATTTTTTTTCGAACACCCTTATATTATTGCTTTTTTTGCATTTTTTAACGAAATATGATGCATGTTTGTAAGAAAAAATCGAGACGCAGTAAGTGCGTTTTGGTAGCGAATTTTTTTCAATCCTTCAATTTTCAATAATTGAATTTGTTATTAACCTAAGGTTTGTTGACTGGGAAACCAGTTTTCTTGGAAATATTTCAAGTTTATTTTCGGAAAATTTTTGTACATTTTCAAACAATTAATTATTTTGATAAAATATGGTACACTGTTTCTGGTATATAGGTTATACCGGTAAGCAGATTGGTACCTGGTTGCACTAGATAGGCATATTTGCTATTAAAAACATATTTATGAAAATTTACTTCCATAACGCACTTGCTGCGACCAGGCTTTAAGTGAATTTTCTTAGAAAAAATTCACTAATGAGGAGATCTCGACTTTTGAATTTTGAAAAAGTTTCTTCAAATGAGCGCGATCTAGGACCCCTAGAACCCATATCCGAGGTCAGTTTCAATTTTTATATATATATATATATATATATATATATATATATATATATATATATATATATATATATATATATATATATATATATATATATATATATATATATATATATATATAGGTATCACACCGATAACTCAAAAAATAATGGGCCGATTTTAATAAAATTTGGCATGTACGTTTCCTTTGTAAATGGCTTGGATAAGTTCGTTAGTCAGGAAAATCGGACGAGGTTTTCCGGGAAAATTTTGAGTTTTCATTCGAAAAAAATTTTTATCTTAAAGAATAATAGGCCGATTTTGATAAAATTTGGCATGTACCTTCCTTTTGTAAATGGCTTTAACAAGTTAGTTAATCAAAAAAATAGGACAAGTTTTTCCGGAAAAATTTTGAGTTTTCATTTTAAAAAAATTTTTATCTTAAAAAATAAAAAATCTATGATAACCAAATTTGGTAGGTAGGTTTACGATATAAAAAGTAAACTATACACCAAAATTAAGATTTCTATGTTACAGGAAAAAAAAGTTATAATAAAATATTTTGTGCCAGATCATTTCTATGAAAATTCACTACCATAACGCACTTGCTGCGTCCAGACTTTTTAGTAATATGCCGTATTCAATTCTTATGAAAATTCACTACTATAACGCACTTGCTACATCCAGAACTTTTTATTATTTGCATTAAACTGTGATCTATTTCTTTTTGAGAATAAATTCTGAGAATGTGTCATTTAATTTGCAAATCTCACAGTATAATAAATCAATGTAAACAGCCAATTTCCTCTGAGCAATAGAGCAATAATAACCTATTCACGAACAAAAGTACTATAAAGCTTTTCACATATTCCCTAAATCTATAAATGCATTAGTTTTTGTTATTTGTGCAGGTGAAGTAAATTTCAATGTCCAAACACATGAGATGCAGTTAACGATAAGAAATTAAACGAACAAGGACATTTTTGTCATGCTATTATAAATACCTGTCACAACCCCGCTGTCCATAATGTGAGTAGGGCAGGCAGTTGATGGTACAAAATCAACAGGGGGGCTGAACAAACACGACAAAAGTTAATGTGTATCTATTGAGAGGACCACCAGGTAACCACTAAACTGTAGAATTGGATTTATAATCATTTTGCTTCGTATCAAGGTATACAATACATATCTTGAATATGTTCTTGTAACATTAAAATAAAATTCATTAATCGTCGTTGCCCTTACTTGGTGAAATCAGTCCATACTAAATCCATATGTTAAGACCTCTTCTATGGCTTTATAAATGCTTGTTTTCTTCTCTGCAACCGGTCTCGCTTTTCACGGCATCGTTAGGCACGATAATTTTTTTCTTCAGCCTGATGATGGCGTAAAAGGTGAAACCTCTTGGAGAACATAAACAAGCACTTGTGAAGCCATAAAAGAAGACTCTATATCTGTACCGAACATAAAAAGTCTGGAGGCAGCAAATGCGTTATGGTAGCGAATTTTCGCAAAAATGTTTTTAAGGGCAAATTTGTCTTGTTTTTACAAGAAGGACATTTGGTTGGCAGTATGACCTATATAGTACTAAGAATGTACCATATTTCATTAAAATAGTGTTGTTATTTCTAAAAGTACAAACATTTTCAGAAAATAAACTTTAAAATTCCACAAAAACTAGTCCGATTTTCCCGGCCAACGACCCTCTTTAAGCTATTTACACACATGACAAGACATAATTATTCACAAACAGCGTTATGACCAAAATTGGAAAAAAAATTATGAAAATTTCTTTTACAAAAATTCATCATTTTTTTTTCATATAAAATTGCCTTCAATAATGTTACATTAAATAATACTTTTCCCAAACTTCGACAACTTTTTTTGTTACAATAACTTACTAAACATTTATTATTCATTACCGACATATCACACAAATCTTACAAAAAATGATTTCTACGGAAATACTAAAAACATTTCTGCGAAAACATTCAGCCAAATTCAGCCACTATTGAAGAGTGCCTGTATACGGCAGCTCGATTTTTTCGACGAGTAATACAAGCAAAGACCTCTCTCCATGCGTCATTTCCATGGGTCTCCGCTATCTATTGATAAAAACGCCCTGTTACAATTTGTGATATGAGTTTGAAATATGTGCCAAAAACGTGAACAGTTACAAAACAATTGAAATAACTCAAAAACGATGAACGATCTGAATTTTTTTTCCTTACAAATATGCATTATAATTTGATGATAAACACAAAAGTCTGGACGCAGCAAATGCGTTATTGTAGCGAATTTTCGTAAAAATGTTTTTAATGTCAAATATGTCTTGTTTCTACAAAAAGACATTTGGTTGACAGTATAACCTATATAGTACTAACAATGTACCATATTTCATTAAAATAGCTTTGTTGTTTCAAAAAGTACAAACATTTTCCGAAAATAAGTTTTAAGATTCCAGAAAAACTTGTCCGATTTTCCTGGCCAACGAGCCTCTTTAAGCTGTTTACACATCTGACAAGATATAATTATTCACAAACAGCTGTAGGATCAAAATTGAAAAAATAATTAATGAAAATTTCTTCTACGCAAATTCACATTTTTTTACATAAATTGCGTTCAATAATCGTGCACTAAATTATATTTCTCACAAAAATTCGACTTTTTTCATAATAACTTATTAAACATTTTTTGTTCATTACCAACATATCATAAAAATCTTACAAGAAATGATTTCCCCGGAAACACTAAAAACATTTCTGCGAAAAGAAACAAATTCAGTTACTATTTGAGAGTACCTGTATACGGCAGCTCGATTTTTTTCGACGAGTAATACAAACAAAGAGCTCTCTGTATGCGCCATTTCTATGGAGCTCCGCTATCTATTGACAAAAACGCCGTATCACAGTTTGTGATATGTGTTTGAAATATGTGCCAAAAACGTAAAAAGTTGCAAAACAATTGAAATAACTCAAAAACGATGAACGATCTCATTTTTTTCCTTACAAACATGCATTATAATTTGATGCCAAACACAAAAATTCAATAACATCAGGGCTGTTGTATTAAAAAAATAAAGCGCGTATCATCAACGACTTATGGGTCGACCTGTGATTGTCAAAATAGGTTTATAAGATACAGCTCGGAACACCCTATAATTACTTCTTGACCTTTTTGCGCCAAGAAAACTTAACCGTTGTATGTAATATTCAGTGTGTTTTGTTAATCACACAAAATATTTTGTTCTTGTGCTTTCTTCTGATCACCAGTGGCACTCAAATTTTTTTTTAAACGTCTATAACTTTTTTTCTTTTAACGTAGAGATCTTAATTTGGGTGTGTAGGGTAAGGTTTTCATAGCTCTGTTACTCTCGGAGATATAAAAATTTTCCGAAAGAAAACCCAAAATTTTTCAGAAAAACTGGTCCGATTTTCCTGGCTAACGACCTAGTCCAAGCCACTTACAAAAGGAAGGTATATATCAAATTTTATAAACACAGATGTCCTCATTAGTGAATTTTTTGTTTTACAAAAAATTCGCTAAAATTCTGGACGCAGTAAATGCGTTTTGGTAGAAAATTTTCGTTGAAATTTGCTTCCGATTTTGTTATGATATATATATATATATATATATATATATATATATATATATATATATATATATATATATATATATATATATATGTATATAAAGAGTGAACCATTTACCAAAACTTAGGTCTGCCAGTTTAGAGACAAAAAAGTTAGACGCATTTCAAGAAAAAAATTGGGGTTTTCCTCAAAACATAAAAAATTCCGACTTGAAACGTCAAAATTGACAACATTTAGGCAAAGAACCTGAAACAAATGCGGATTATGTAAAGAGTTTTCTGCAAACCCATAAGTTTCAGCTTTCAACCATCATTGCTCTTCATTTTAATAACATATTTCCAGAAAATTCATTTCAAATAGACACTTTCTATGATGCTTTGGCAGTAGTCTTAGTTAAGTTTATAGTTTAACGGTCTATAATTTTTAGCTATTTTTCGTAGAAAAAAATCGTTAATGAGGAGACCGCGACTTTTGAATTCTAAAAAGATTTCTTCAAGTGAGCGCAAACTAGGCCCCCTAGAACCCATATCTGGGTTTACTTTCTATTCACATATATACAGGGTGACGTATTTCTCCGGTAAAGCTCAATATAATTGTTATTATGCATGATACGACAAAAAATTGTATAAGCTACTTATAGGGTGTCTTGAGCTGCATCTAATAACATTATTTTGACAATCATAGGGTGGCCTATACGTCGTTGGTGATACCTACAATTATTTTTTTTTAATTTTCCTTATTGCATTTTTGCACTTTTCATCGAAATGCAATGCATGATTGTAAAAAAACTCGAGACGAAGTAAGTGTGTTTTGGTAGTAAATTTTCATTAAATGCTTCAAAATTCAATAACTGAATTTGCTATTAACCTAAGGCTCGTCGCCTAGGAAACGAGTTTTCTCGGAAACACTGTAAATTTATTTTCGGAAAATTTTTGTACATTATTGTTATTTTGATCAAATATGGCACATTGTTTCTACTATATAGGTTATACCGGTAACCAAATTGATGCCTGCTTGCACTAAAGAAGACGTATTTGCTATTAAGAACATTTTAATGAAAATTCACTTCCATAACGCACTTGCTGCGTCCAGACTTTTTTATAACTAAATATTTTTGAGGCATGGTTTATATAAAATGTATAAAACCTAGTATTATTTTTTGTTGTAGAATCCGTAATTAAAGTATGGCCGTTTACTTTAGAGACACCTGTTTATGGGTACGTAATTATAAAATTTACTTCATACTTATTAGGCTCTAGTAGGTGTTCCATAGTCACAATAATGTAGGGGTTTTCCTCATTTTTCCACATAACTAAATATTTTTGTGAATCAGACAAAATTCCAGTTTAACTTATCGCAATGTGTAATCGCAGAGCTAATCATATTATCTCAAATCTCACAAATCGATAAGAAAGTGTGAAAAAACTACATATATTTTACTTTTCAATATGCCAGTGTAAATATGTCTTATCCGAGAAGAACAAAGTCAGACGTAACAAACTGAAATCCTAAACAAATAATGTAAAATTTAAAGAAGGTACAACCTACAGCTACGAATCTAAGAAAACAAATAAAACTTAAAACACATTCTTATGTAAATCCTGCTGGGTTATGGTCTGCTATATTTCGTTGCGATAACGTCATATTGACAAACTGAGAGTTTTTGCGGGAGCTTTGAAATCTATTTAGAACGCAAAGAATCGAGTTGTAGCTGAGACGAGCTAGACTCCACGGCATTCGGGACACCTGCGTTTCATCAATGACTTCTTTACCGACGCTTTCTTAATTTATTATCAGATTCACATTTCGCATTTTAGATGTTATAACTTGATTTTTGAGTTAAAGATAAAACATTAATACAAATGATATTTCCTCGTCCTTTTAAGACTAATATACAGCCTAATGGAATAAATTCAGTGTCTCAATTATTTTGCTTATTTATAAAAAAGGCCCGAAAATGACATCCTGCAACCGAGAAGCTTTACCCTACATTCAAGACCCTTCGAATGAGAGTGCAACCCCAAATTTTCAAATAGGAAGTAGCTTATGATACCTCTTTAAAAGCTCTCTTCATTCTATATTAAAAAAATGATATGGTTTTAAAATTTATTGCGGAAACTTACAGTAAAATAAAATGTTCGAGACGCAGCAAGTGCGTTATGATAAAGAATTTTCATAAGAATAATATATTATAATAATTTAGCTATATATTAAAGGTTATAAAACATTACTTTATTTACTTAGAAATAGTAAAAAATAAGGTAAAGAAAGGCAAGAGAAAACATGATCACTATTGTAAATATTTATACAATAATTTGGGTATAAAACGCAAAGAAAGAAATTGATAAACAGGAAATATACTCAACAAACAATACACTAGAAAGCTGAATATAAAAAAAGTTCCCGTGGTTCATGCATTGAGGGGGATTGTATGCATGCAGAAGGGGAAGAGTAACCTTCAGGTCGAAGAGGGTTTCTGCCTCCTCCCCAAAAACACGGGGGGTTCTCCTTCCCCTTCTGCATGCATACAACTACTGCAAAGCATATAGCACAACAAAAATTTATTGGGAGTAACCCCCACGAAAGTTACTGGACCTGGACGCATATGGATGCGGTGCGGAGTAGACAGGGTTTAAAGAAGGCATTGCTGCAAAATGTGAAAAACGCATCTTGTCAAAATCTGACAAAATATATTTTTTTAGCATTTTCCGCTCATATTTCTTCCCTGCTCAGCACCCCTATTCATTCTTGGTCCCTTAACTTTCTTGGGGGTTGTTTGCAACAAATTTGCCTTGTGGATTGTGCATCCAAGGAGGGTTCTAAGCATGTTTCTAAAAAAGAAATCTCAAAACCCCCGATGCAGTGAACTGTAAATTTACCGAAATTGCATTCTACAACGTCGCCTATAACACCTTTTTCAGATACTATCGAATACAGCACTAAAGTAAATAAATTCACTTGCTGTTTCACTTCTTTTTTATTTTTATATTACATATAAGAGCACAATATAAGTAAGTATAAGGGGGGTCCTTAATTAGGATTGGGGCTACACAAACTTAAAAGTAAAGGAGACATTTAGATCGCGTTAACAGCTTTAAGTTTGATTAAAAAATCACTTCTCACTGTATGTCACAAAAATTGGTAAAACACATTTATAAAATCTAAAAAAAAACAACTGTTTTACGATATTATTTTAAATAAACCAATAGGATTACGTTTCGCGGCGATTTCGCAATTCGCAAGTGTATGAACCTAGCTTTTGTTCAAGACTATACTGAAATCCGGTCGACCGCAAACAAGCAGCTCGAAACAAATGTCTTCCGCACGGAGACAAACTATAAAAATGCTGATACTGTTGCTATTACTATATAATGCATTATTTATTTCCCCCGGTTATACAATAATAATAATGTCTAAATGGTCATCTTGTGGCTCAATTAAGAAACATTAAAAACCGAGTGTTAAAACTGCTCATAGAAAATGATTTACTTATATACTGATTTTCTATTTTACGCAAAATTGTATTATTTTAAGTCATTAACTAACAATTTTCATTTATAACCATGGTCCAATATTTATTTTCAACATTTATATCCATGTTTTGAATATGTTATGTTAGTTAAAAGTCAGTTGTAAACTATCAAACGTTGTACAGAGTCTCTATGTATAAAATTACTAGAGCTGTCGTGACGACATACTACCTGGTTCTGCACCAAGATGGCGTTCCTGTCGTACATCGCTTAATATCCTACATTCTGACATGTTGCAATAATGTAACTTCCATTGTTTTTTATCTACGATTTATTTAAATAGCATAGCAGTACAGGTAACGCCATTGGCATTTGTCTAACATTGTAGATATTGCATCACATTGTCTGAAGTGATGTCGAGGATTATTTTAATATTAATTTAGAATAACTTTCCTTTTATTTGGCCAAAATCATTGAAAATTGGTACACAGCCACGTCTGTCTAGGTTATTTTAAGTTTTATGAATTTTCGTTTCAGTCACAAACATTTTGAGGGATATTGCGTTTAAAAATATTTTTTTAATTTTTTGTTAAGATAAATTAGGCGTCAAGATTTGATGAATGAACTCATCCAAGCCATTAACAAAATAAAGGTAGTTCTCAAATTTGGTCCAAATCAGTGAAGTATTTTTTGAGTAATCGGTTGGATACACACACACACACATAATATATATATATATATATATATATATATATATATATATATATATATATATATATATATATATATATATATATATCGATACCGCTCTACTAAGGAATTTTCTTAATGAAAATTAACTAAAAGAAATAAATTCATCTGAGTGATAAAAAAAAATTTCACGTCGCAGGATGTCATTTTAAAAGTATAAAATTGACGATCTCCAAATTCAGCAACTTTTCCCAATTTAATCATCATCGTATCTCTTACGGTTTAGAAGATTCCAATGGCGAGGCTCGAATTTCGTTTATAGATAATTTTGCTATTACTTTTTTTTGGTTGTAAGCATTTTTACAGCTTTTATAATTCAATTTAACGATAACTTTAATACAAAAGCTTACATATTTCATTAGGAATAACAATATAATAAATTTATACCTCTCGATTTAACGACAACTTTAAAACAAAACCATACATATATCATTAGGAATAGCAATGTAATAAATGCATACCCCTCTGAAATCCATGTGCCTGTAAGCAACCGTTGGCTGGTTTCTACTACGGTATTGTGGTCCTCTAAAGCAGCAAGTGATGATACTTTTTCACATTTATAGTGTGTTCCTTGGGCGGACGCCACTGGAAAATAAAATTTATAGTTATAGGTATTTTGCTACAGTTTGGCGCCGTTTGTGCCTTCTTACAGAATAAAAATAATAATAAACAATATCAAATTACGTTCAACTTTTGTATGTGTACCTGTCTATACAATTTAAAAAATGAATGGCATATTATGCCGGCGATGGCTCAGTTTACACAGAGCCTCTAACTAACACAGGCGATAGAAAAATATTGTCTATCAATGGAAATGAAATTTAAACTAAGATAAAAAGGTCTGGACGCAGCTAGTGAGTTATGGTAGTAAATTTGCGTAGATATGATCTGATAGCAAACATTTTTTCATTAAGTGTTTGTAACCCTTTTTTTACCTAAACGTCTAAATTTTGGCATATAGTTTACCTTTTATAACATTAACCTACCTACCAAATTCGGTTCCCACAGCTTTTGCTTCAAGAAGTCCTAGTTGGCGCTCATTTAAAGATATTTTTTCAAAATTCAAAAGTGGGGATCCCATTACTGATCTTTTTTTGTGAAAATTCACTAAAAGTTGCATGGCAAGGATGCCTATTATTATATAGTATATACAGGACAAATAGCTCTAGCTCAGTTCGCGAGATGGGTAACCTCTAGAATTGGACTGGAAGGTCGCGGGTTCGAGTCACGTATCCAGGCAGTCGGTCTTTTTCACTCTAATGTGGAATGGCCGGCTTTTAATGAGTTATGGGTGGTGTCCTTTGTCTATATACACATATAGACACTTACACACACGTGTAAGCTCCCTCCGCACAAGTCAAAGACTTCTGGGTGCGGAGTCTACTGTTTTATTATTATTATTATTATTATTATGACCTGACCTGACCTGACCAAACCACCCTATTGTTTCGCTGTTATTTCCTGGCTCACACTTCGCTGAAGATTGTGCGTTTTTGTTCCTCACACAGTCAGCTGCCTTGTGACCTATTTTCTTACACCGATGACAACGAAACTTGAAAGGGTATGTGATAGTCCTGTCATCTTTATTTCTGTCGTTTCCTCCGCTATTTTTGTTTACATTTTTGCGGTTGTAGTTATACCACTGTCCGCAGGACTTGCGCCCTATAAACAAAGCACCTTGCGTCGGCGTAGATCTGCTGTATGTTTGTCGTGCGCCGGTATCGTCCATGATCTTAAGACGAAGCGCTTCCGAAGAACTTCCGGTCTCTTGATTCGATGGCACATCGGAAGTTCTCGTAAATCGCAATATGTATAATTTAATTTGGTTCACTTTTTTAGTTTCCAGCCACAGTGTCAAGCTTAGTCTTTTTTTAGGTTAAAGGAGCGATGTTTGCGATACAAGATCGTGTAGTAGTGGTATCCACGAGAAGTTATATGAAGGGTTACACGTGGTCAAGAAGAATAATATAGAAGACACATGCTACATATGCAACCAGGCCGAGGAAGCAATCAATGTCATAAGCGGGTAGCAAGCATTGGCCACAAATATGTACACTGAGAGGCATAACAATGTCGCAAAGATCATCCATCAGTACTTTACATCCAACACACTCTATAGAGCCTTAGAACACAGAAGTATCATACTTTCAATATACCCCTCCTAATGTAGTGCAAACAGAAGCACAAACCCTCTACTGGGACAGAACAGTATTAACGGATCACTATATACGTTACAAGACCAGCCATTATGTACTGGGAAAAAGTGAAGAAAAATATCATCATAATTGACATAGCGGTACCACATGTGAAAAACTTAGAGAGTGCAAGGATGGAGAAAACCCTCAAATAATTGGATGTGGCGAGACAACTGAGAACTATATGGGACGTCAAGAGGGTGAACCACACATACCGATTATCATCAGTGCAATGGGAGAAGTTTCTCCCTTTATGCATGTTGCCTTAGAGGACCTGAAGATACCAAAGAACAATATATTTCTCCTGGAAGAGAGTCTGATTGTAGACACCTGTAGGATAGTCAGGAACAAAATAACGGGAAACTGCATGTGAAACCAAACGACACTCCATGGCGTGAAATATAAAACGGTTAGATTTACTTGCTCTGTGCTTTGTCACAAGCCATAACATGACCCACCGATAGTAATAATAATAATAGTAATAATAATCTTTATTTTCTCAATATCTACATCACCTATGTATTTGGTTTTGTACCTGTGATTTCTCTTCTTCAGGTCTAACATTTGATACAATTAATTTAAAACTCAACCCCCTTATGTACTTCACTGGATCAACATAGACCTAATATATAAATTATTCTGTAAAGCCGCATTAATATTTACGTCCTATCTAAAACCAAACAGCGGATCGCATGCTGGGAACCCAAGACGTCTTCCATATTTAATTTCACTATCTACCTCCGTTTGGTTCTTATATTACAATATGAATCAAATCTTAGTCTGACCAGAGATTACGTTTTGTATTCAAAATATTTTGAAACATCGATTCATGAGTCACTAATAAACTGAACTGACAGATTAAATTGTGTTGCGCGCTCGATGAAAAATTGTTATTTTATTTCTGTTTACTTTTATGGTAATGTGATCAGCTAGAACAACATTTATCTACCATCTTCGTGAGAACTAGACTCAGTTTAGTTACTAACGTATCAGTTGTAAAATTATATTTCACAGAAAGAGAAATGAAAAAGACATATAAGATGTACTAGATACGTAATTCGACAACAAAGTTGTCTTCTTCAGGAAAACCCAACAATTATAGTTCAGCTTGGTCTCGTAAATATGTTTTGTAGTACTTTTGATTCCGGTTAGGAAAAATGCATTTTAGTGAATTTTCGTAAAAAAAAATCACTAATGGGGAGATCCCGACTTTTGAATTTTTGAAAAAATGTTTGCAAATGAGAGCAAACTAGGACCCCTAGAACCCATATCCGGGGTCAGTTTCAATTTTTATATGTTTATATATATATATATATATATATATATATATATATATATATATATATATATATATATATATATATATATATATATATATATATATATCACACCGATAACTTAAAAAATAATGGGTCGATTTTGATAAAATGTGGCATGTGCCATCCTTTTGTAAATAGCTTGGGAAAATTTTGAGTTTTTATTCGAAAAAATTTTTTATCTCAAGAAATGAAAAAGCTATGATAACCAAATTTGGTAGGTAGGTTAACGATATAAAAAGCAAACAATACAACAAAATTTAGATTTATATGTTGTAAGAAAAAAAAGTTATAATAAAATTTTTTGTGCCAGATCATCTCTATGCAAATTCACTACCATAACGCACCTGCTGCGTGCAGGATTTTTAAATATAAACAAACATGTTCTCTTAGATCATCCAATCTAATAATTGGGTCAGGTCAGGTCAAGTTTAAAGTTATTGTTGCAACACATTAAGGTATAAAAGGTTGATAAATGTGTGGGAGTATTGGGACTTTTAGTGAATTTTCTTTAAAAAAATTCACAATTGAGAAGATCCCGACTTTTGAAAAAATTTCTTCAAAGGAGTGCTAATTAGGACCCCTAGAACACATATCCGGGGTCAGTTTCAATTTTTATATGTTTATATATATATATATATATATATATATATATATATATATATATATATATATATATATATATATATATATATATATATATATATGTATCACACCGATAACTTAAAAAATAATGGGCCGATTTTGATGAAATTGGGCAAATACTTTCCTTTTGCAAGTGGCTTGGATAAGTTCGTTAGCCAGGAAAATCGGCCCAGATTTTCCCAGATAATTTTGTGTTTCCTTTAGAAAAACTTTATATCTCGGTAAAGAACAAAGTCAGGGCAACCAAATTTGGTACGCGAGATTATATCGTTATAGGTAAATTACGTACCAAAAACATAGCCCTGTAGCTTAAAAGGCAAAAAGTTAAAGGCATTTAAAGAAAAATAAATTGGGGTTTTCCTCAAAACGTTGAATTCGCGATTTAAAACGTCAAAATTGGCAACATTTAGGCAAATAACCTGAATCTAATACCTGCTATGGAAAGAAAATGTTTCAAGAAGAATGTTTTACAAACCTTACAGTCTTAGTTTCAACAGTCATTGTCCTTCATTTTGCTAAAATATTTCCAGAAAATTCATTTCAAGTAGACCCTTTCTCTAGCTTGGCAGTAGTCTTAGCTATAGAGTTTATCGTTTAATGGTATATAATTTTTGTCGAATTTTCGTGAAAAATCAATAAAGCTCAATATATCTGTTATTATACAAGATATAAAAAAAATTATACATTAATTATAGGGTGGCCCATAAGTCGGTGATGGAAATTTTCTTTTTTTTTGTTGAACACGCCTTATGTTATTGCATTTTTTGCATTTTCCATCGAAATATAATGCATGTTTGCAATAAAAAACATCTGGACGCAGCAAATGCGTTATGGTAGCGAATTTTGATTAAATGCTTCACATTTGAATAGCTCAATTTGCTATTAATCTATAAGGTTGACCAAGAAACAAGTTTTTTCTGGAACACTTTAAGTTTACTTTCGGAAATTTTTGTACATTTTCAAACAATAAAGTTATTTTGAAGAAACATGGCACATTGTTTTTACTGTATACGTTACACTGGAAACCAAATGTGATGCCTGCTTTCTTAAAAAAAAACACACACATTTGCTATTAAAAACATTTTAATGAAAATTCACTACCATAATGCACTTGCTGCGTCCAGACTTTTTTTACTTTAACAGGGCTTCCACATAATCATTGTCCTAAGATTAGTGAATTTTCGTAGAAAAAATTCACTAATGGGGAGATCTTTGTACTGGATATGTAATTCGACAATGAAGATGTCTTCGTCAGTAGCTATCGCTAAAACTAACAATTATGGTACCGCTTCGTTTGGTAAATAAGTTTTGTAGTGCTTCTGATTCCGGCTACGATGCACATATTTTTAAAGATGACCAAACCTATCGTCTTAGATCATCCAAAGTACAATCGGAGTCAGGTCAGGTCAGGTGCAAAGTTAATACAATACAATACATTAAGTAATGAAACGTCGAGAAATGTTAAAGAGTATTGAGACTTGATTTGCTTTAACGAAGCTTTCACGTAATCACGATCCTAAGACTATCAGCTTTGTCTCGTAAATTGTAAATGTTAAATAACTGTTGCAACAGCTTTATATTATAAGTAAAGGAATAAAAAAAAATGACGAAAGAGGATAAGCATACAGAACAGATTGAACTAAATTAGAATAAACACATTAGTAGCAAATGCCGGGTTAAATTGTTTTAAATGTATACATCAAGAAACAAACTAGGCACATTACTTAGTAAAAGCACTTTGCAAACAAGTATACACTTGGAATGCCCAATATCGCGCCAGTTTAGTCGTGTAAAGATATTGGAAGAACTCCATTTCTGTTTGAGTAAATTTTCGTAGAAAAAATTCACTAATGAAGAGATAGCGAGTTTAGAATTAAACAATCTTCAAATGAGCGTGAACTAGGCCCCTTAGAACACAATTCCTCAAGATTCAGCTTTAGCCCCTACTTTGTTTCTTCTCCACATCAATGACCCCCTCTCTAGCACATCCAACCCAGTTCACAGTTACGCGGATGACAGTACCCTCCACTCAAATATACAATATTCTAAGACTGTCTCTTTAGCTCAATTAGATGAGGATCGCAGACTCATGGAGGGTTATGTCTCCGTGGATCTCCAAAAAATATTAGACTGGGGAAGTAGAAATCTCGTACAATTCAACACCGCCAATTTTCAGTCTTGCTTTCTATCTCATAATAGATACACAAGCCCTAGATCCATCACAATGAACAACCAAGTTATTCAAAGTAATGAGTCCTTTTCACTTGTTGGCATTTCTCTGGATCGAAATCTCAATTGGCACCAACATGTCACATCAATTGCAGAAGCGGCTGCTAAGAAATTAGGTTCCGGGCTCGGAAATACTTTTCACCAGCTAATCTCTATACCTTATATACTTCACAAATAAGACCAAACCTCGAATACTGCTCTCACATCTGGGGTGCTGCTGCCGCTTCTACACTCGCTATCCTGGACTTCATTCAGAAGAGAGCTATACGTCTCATCGGTGACCCTACCCTCACCCAAAGGCTGATATCCCTTGCCCACCGACGTGCCGTTGGTGACCTCTCTCTGTTTTATAGATATCTGCACGGGCACTGCTCAGATGAGCTTTCTTCCATAGTTCCTCCACCTGTTGCCCCCAACAGATCGACCAGGGAAACAGAGCGAATGCACCGTTTTACTGTCCAGGTCACCAGACATAGAACATCTTATTATGCCCGCTCTTTTGTCCCGAGGATTTCCAAGTTGTGGAATTCCCTACCGGCACATGTTTTTCCTTCTCCCCCGAACCTCCAAACCTTCAAGTCCAGAATTAACAAGTTGCCTCTTTCCTCCTTGTCGACACCCACGGTACGATAGTATTTATTAGGCTGTAAGCCCTCGTTGTGTGTTATTGAAATAAAAAATAAATAAAAAAATCCGGGGTTAGTTTCAATATATATATATATATATATATATATATATATATATATATATATATATATATATATATATATATATATATATATATATATATATATAAAATCGAGTAACATTACGTTTCAGAAGTTTATGGGTGCAGGAATACGAATATTTTAATTGTGGTCAAATCATGAGAATGTCTTTCTGAATGATCACAGCTATTTGGAAGTTATGATTAAATTTGCAGCACTATTTTTAGATAACGATTAGGAAACGAATACGGGTTATGTGAAAAAAATTATCGCAAAAAGTGTGTTTTACTAAGTCTTAAGTTTCTAGCTGCTTCAACAGTCATTGGCCTTCAATTTACTAAAATATTTGCCAAAAATTAATTTGAAAGGCCCTTTCTGTAATGATTTGGCAGTAGTTTCAGTTATAGAGCTTGTGGTTTAATAATTTATAACTTTCGCCGAATTTTTGTAGAAAAAAATTGATAGTGGGGAGATTGTGACGTTTGAAAAGGTTTCTTCAAACGGGCGCGAAATAGCCCCTCTAAAATAATGTTTATATGTATTTATACCCTCCATATGTTTATACAAAGCTCGATATGTCCGACATACAAGATACAAAAAGAAATTATGTATCTACGTTAATTAGAGTGCGTCATGGGCTGCATTTTATAAAATTATTTTTACAATCACAGGCTGGCCCATAAGTCGTTGGATATACATTTTTTTTAAATTGAATACCCTTATATTATTGTATTTTTGCAGTTTCCATCGAATTATATTGCACGTTTGTTAAAAAAAATGAGATCTTTCACCGTTTTTGAGTTATTTCAATTGTTTTGTAATTTTCGCGTTTTCGGCACATAAAAAATGGTGCTGAAAATTATAATAATAATAATAATAATAATATGTTTATTGTTCATTTCAACAATTACAGAATAATTCAAAAGTCGATAATATTACTTAAATCTAATCTAAAAATAATTCTAATATATTGTTAAAATCTAATTTAGGTCTTATTCTAATTTAAATTTAATATACTACAAAATGTTTTTAATGCGTGTACTGTAAACCCGTGTGGGTTTGCGTGTACACATTATTTATTTATGTCCCGGTAATGGAAGTTCGATATTATTTAAGGCATCTTTATAAAAGAAATTGAATCATAACTTCCACATAGCTGTGATAATCTACTCTCATCAAAAAGACATCATCATGAAATGAATTCAGGGTCTATGGCTTGATCACAAAGAAAATATTCGTATTCCTGTACCCATAAACTTCTGAAACGTTATATTACTCGAGTTTTAACGAAAAATATCAATTTTTACCAAATCATCCCCCATTTATCCCCTACACCCTGAAGCGATGTTACCGAAAACAATTTGAGGCATGCTTTTGTGGGGTGCTAACTGGACAAATTTGAAGATTGTATCTCATTCGTTCAAAAGTTATTGCGTCTACTTACAGATAGGCATCCAGGCCGACAATTAAAAACAATTTCGTTCCAGAATCAAGTTTTCTATATGTCTTGAGACTTTTTGCGCCGTCCTATAAAAAAAATTCGAAATTTCTCTCACCGATATTCCATCCCACACATTCAACCCCTAATTTAGTTCCAGCACAGAATACCAGATGTTAGATGAAATTGAAAGTTTTTTAACAAACAAACGCTAAAACGTTATATTACGCAAGTTTTACGAACAAAGGTTAATTTTTACCAAATCACTTCTCATTTGTTAAAATAGTTGCAAAATCTGCCTCTAAAGATCTTAAATATAACAAATAAATAACTTAAGACCATTATCTGTTATCTACTTGTCTTCATTGCAGTTTGCCAGAAGCGCTAAGTGATCTAATGGTTAGCATCCTCGTCTTATGAGCGGAGGGATGCGGGCTCAAATCTCACCGGTGATTAAATTTCTCTATTTACTTTTTTATATATTTTTTTGTCTTTGATCCCATTTTAACGTTATCTGATCAGATTCTGTAATTCCAATATATTTGTTAGCGACTCTACAACCGGATTCAATTTTTACAGCATCCACAGGCAAAATGATGTTCTCTGTGAAGTCACAGAAAAAGTATCTAATTCTGTATTTAGATCAGTTTTTCAATATTTTTTAATTTATTTAATTTATTTCTATTTCTATTAGTTAATTTTCTTGTACAAAATGTTATTTTAATAACGAATTTTCTTATAAATGATAGGAATTTTCTTTAAAGAAACTTTTATTGCGAATTTTTGTATGAAAAATTATTCAATTTACGGAACATTTTTTAAACGAAATTCATCGAAAATAAGGTTTCAATGGATTTTCGTGGAAACACATTATTTTATTTCCAATTTTAATTACAGATTAGGTATATAATTTGAATTTTATGTATTCTTTTTGCAAAATTTTCTGTAAAAATATATTTAGCCAATTTTCGCAGAATTTTTTTGTGCTTCGTAGAAATCATTTTTTGTAAGATGTTTTTGTGACATTTTTATAATTAATGATAAATGTTTAAGAAGTTATTCTAATAAAAATGTTTACGGATTTTCTTGAAAAATTGTTTGCAAATTTTCATGAAATTTTTGTGTCGTGGAAAAGTTTTTGTGAAAAATTCTATTTTGCTAGGTGGGTAAATAACTTAAAATGGTTGGTTGGCCAGGAAAATCGGACTAGTTTGATCTATTTAATTTATTTCTATTAGCGAATTTTCTTGTACAAAATGTTATTTTAATAGCGATTTTTCTTATAAATGGGTTTAAAAAATTTTTTACCAATAGCTACGGAATCCCATGAAAATGACGCATTTATTTTCGCTTCTATTATTTGTCAAAAAATCTGATGCCATATACAGGCGCTCTCAGATAGTAGCTGAATTTGACAAAACCAAACCGCCCTAATTTAATGTTTTCAAGTGGAACACCCTCATATTTTATGTTTCAAAAGTAAAGGGCTGGTACCCCTGATCAACTTTTGTAATACTCCTTATACCCAACGAGAGTCGAACTAACCAACTCCCTGTGTAATATTATCAGCTGGAGCTCTGCAAATATGATTGTGTTTAATTTCTCAAAAATACATAATTACCTCATCTCTAAGAGGAGTGGCCTGCATGGCCCAGCTGTTCAAATGACTGGCAAAATAATCCATAATCTCCTCGTTGGGTGGAACAGCTACGGAGAATCCTTTCTGACACTCACAAGTTTCCAATATTGTAAAAGCAGCAGCAAAGTAGCTTGGGTTTCTGTTTCGGGTATAAAGTGTCTTTTCTTAGCTGCAGCTTTTGGCGCTATACAAAGCACATATACGGCTACAGTTGGAAGATTGCTTTCATGTCTGAGGTGCCGCCCCAAAGACATCCTTCTCTCTCCTAAATTATATTTAGAAGAAGCTGTTCGCTTTAGAGAAGATCACAGCCAATCTGACTTATCTCGACCACAGGAGAAATGTTGGACTCTCTACTTCTTTTAACGATGTAAGTGCTCTTTAAAAATCGTTTCACTGATACCGCTGCTTGCGAACTTTCGTCAACAAACGTGTTATGTACCCACATGTCGAACGATTCTTATGAATCCTCGTTATAGTTGTTTTCTAGAGCATCTAGGCTTTGGATTACCCTCCTGGCAGACATATTTTATAAGACATATAATCTCCAACTACTCGAGAAGCGAGTAAACACCCATCTTGTGGGACAACCAAGTACATGATGCCTTAGAGACACGTAGGCTTTGCCTTCCATTTTATAACAAAATAATCGCAAACTTTTGCTAAAAATGACCATATACGAAAAATCAGCTGAAAAAGAAGTGTTCAGATCCTGTTAAGGCGTCTCGTCTGGAGGATTAGACCTCTCAAATTTACATATTTCTTAATAGCCTTCTTTGTTATAATATTTACCATCTGTACAATGCAATTTTAAAGGCGATTAGGAATAACCCAACAAGGGTCATTTCTTGTTTACAATTGACCATAAGTCTGCTAACCTATCTCACGTAGATAGCGTAGGAAAATTCGATATTCATTCAAGGCAGTTCTTCTATAGACTCAAAACAAGCCACAAGCTTGTGCTAGCATAATCATTTCGTAGAGTTCTCATGGACTCGAAAGCATACCATAATATAAGTAATTTTGTATAAGTTTACAGTTGTTATTAAACGTTAAGTGTTATTAAAATCAGCGTTTAATTTAACAAAATATAATCAGGTCCTTCGAGGTAATCAAGAAACAAAAACAAATAAAATGTGGTACATCAGTACAAAACGTAATTAAACAGATGCTGATAGCAGGAGCGACAACACCACTTAATTTATTTGTATTTTATGAAAAAATGTTAACAAATGAGAGCAGTCACTATTAAAGTAATTTCAAATAAAATATTTTATTATTCTCCACGCAGATACCGGAAATAAAATACAAAACACAAATTGTTAACGACAAAAATAAAATCAAACAATATTGTAAACAAGCTGCCTCAGACACAACACAGTTTGTGTTGGTTGCACAGGTTTTAATTGCATTTGTAAATGTAACAGCGTGTCTTAAATTGGAGCGGCAAACATAAAAACAGTGTTTTGTTTTATTTATTTTTTGTTAGCAGCTAACCGCATGTTTACATTGAGACATATGGCGTAACACCACAACCACAGTTAACTTGATCAACTTAAGAGTTACTCTAATCACTTAGAGGGAGCCAATTATATTAAAGAATCAAATTCCTGTTAACAAAAGATGCTTGTTTTAATTCTAAATGGCTTATTGAATTCAAGCCTTTTATTACTGCTTTCAATTTAAATGCTCAGAGCTTATTTAGTTGTCCGGCCTCTTGAACCTGATGGAATAATGAAATATGTGTGTGTGAAAGAATATATAAATTTAATTACATCGTTAAAAAACAAGAAGAGATTGCTGTACAATATATCAAAAAAGTTGATAAGGTTTTGAAGACACAAGTTATGAGATATCCTACAAAAGCTCATGTGACAAGAGATTTATAAAATGTTATCAGGTTATCGATATCTATCTCGTAAAACACTTTGAGAGTTACAGTATATAAATTTACAAAATATCGAAATGTTTTAATGTGTTGCATTATTATAGCTGCCTTATAGTCAATGGATATTTATTTTTTGTCTTTAGCTAACAAGAAGTTCTGACGCAGTAACGGCGTTATGGTAGCGATTTTTTTCCGATGATAACTTTTTCAGTAACTTAAAGAACACTATTAAGGCAACTTGTGTAATAAATTTCTTTAAAATAACTAATATTTTCGCAGATACAAATATTACAAATATCTTATTATACAGGGTGGCGCATTGAAAATGAAACAGACCGATTTGCGTTTTTTTAAGAAACGCTGAAACACGAAATTTTAATATTGAGGGGGACATGTTTTGACATAAAACTGCACTTTGTCACATCAACCCCTTAAGGGTAGTGATAACAACCCTTATATTTTAAATAGAGAACATGGGTTAAATGTTACATCATTTGAAATCTCTTTCTCTTTTGAATTCAGCACACTATTTTTTTGTAAGTTTTATCAACTCGTTTGAAAATTATTCACAGTTGGAGTTGCAAGAACGTATTTCATTCATTGTAATAAGAAATGCACTAATTAGTCAATTTTTCATTTAAAAAAACTAACAAACAAAACCAAACGTTCATAAATGTTTATTCAGTTAAGTGTTCCTATTGTTGACCACCAGCTTCCATACAAAAGTACAAATTTTGTTCAAAACGAACTCTGACATTCTGGAGTATTTGTGGAGTTATTAGACGGCATTCTTCAACAATGCGTCGTCGTAATTCTGCCAGAGACTTCGGTTCTGTTGCGAAAATTCTACTCTTTAAATAGCCCCATAGAAAGAAGTCTAAAGGAGTTAAATCCGGTGATCTAGGGGGCCACTTAATAGCACCTCTACGCCCAATCCATTGCTCTGGAAGCTCTATGTTCAAAAACTCCCTAATATGTTGTGAAAAATTCGGAGGAGCTCCATCTTGTTGAAATACTACTTGATTTTCTTGTTAGCGATAATCATTTTCAACAATGTCAATTAGTAGAGGGTAAACGATATCTTCTAGTAACTCCAAATACGTTTCGCCACTCAAATTGTCATCGAGAAAAATTGGTCCGATTAAACGGTCTCCAAAAATGCCAGTCCATACATTCAATTTCTGTGGAGTTTGAGTGTGGACTTCGTGAAAATTTCTTGGATTATTATTTTATAACGACAATTATGACGATTGACTGTAGAGTTTAATAAAAACGTACGTCTGAAAAACAGATATTGAACAGAAGGTTCCCGTTATCAGATATTCGTGCAGTCATAACTTCACAAAACTCCAGCCGCCGATCAAAATCATCTTCATTCAGTTGTTGTACAAGATGAATTATATACGGGTGAAATTTATGATGCTTCAATATTCGCTGAATGGTTCTTCTTTTGATGTTTGAAACAGTAGCCAATTTTCTCGTGCTCAAAGTTGGGTCTGCAGCAATTTGTCCTAAAACTTCAATCTCAGTAATCTCATTTCTAACCGGAAATTCACGTTCAGGATCGCGTTCTTTGTTGGCTACTGAACCACTTTGTCACAACTTTGCAACTTACTCCAAAATGTATTTTCTGTTAATATGTCTGTTCGGATGTCGCTCATCAAACAAATTTGCGGTACGGTTGGCACAGTCATCGTTTTTGAAAAAAAGAGTAATTATTTCAACTCTTTCTTCTACAGAATACACCATTGTGAAATTAATTTTCGGTAGTACTATCAAGTATCAAACCGACCGATAAACTGAAATAATAAACCGCATTTCTCTCATTCCGATAAGGAATGTTCTGATAGTCAATTTTTTGTTTACAAACCAACAAAACATTGACTATTAGCACATTTCTTATCGGAATTAGTGAAATGCGTTTTTGCATCTTCAACTGTGAATAATTTTTAAACGAGTTTATTAAACGTCCAAAAAAATTTGTGTGCTGAATTCAGAAAATAAAGAGCTTTTAAATGATGTAACACTCAATCCATATTCCATATTTAAAATATAAGTGTTGTTATCACCACCCTTAAGGGGTTGATGTGACAACGTTGAGTTTGATGTCAAAACATGTCCCCCTCAATATTAAAATTAACGTGTTTCAGCGTTTCTTAAAAAAAAAATCTCTGGACGCAAATCGGTCTGTTTTGTTTCCAATGCGCCACCCTGTATAAACTATTTAAGCAATTTGCAAGAGAAAGACGCCTAACACATCAGCGAGTCCATTACTTGAGAACCGTTCAAGATATAAAAATAATTCAACCACCGTTAAAAATGAGTCCTCCAGATGCACCAACCAAAATTATTTTTAACAATACGGGGTATCCAAAAGTAGCGAAACGCGATATAACTTTCTTATATTGAAGTGTCATTCAATATAAGAAAGTTATATCGCGTTTCGCTACTTTTGGATACCCCGTATTGTTAAAAATAATTTTGGTTGGTGCATCTGGAGGACTCATTTTTAACGGTGGTTGAATTATTTTTATATCTTGAACGGTTCTCAAGTAATGGACCCGCTGATGTGTTAGACGTCTTTCTCTTGCAAATTGCTTAAATAGTTTATACAGGGTGGCGCATTGGAAACAAAACAGACCGATTTGCGTCCAGAGATTTTTTTTTTAAGAAACGCTGAAACACGTTAATTTTAATATTGAGGGGGACATGTGTATCGTTTTGAATTTCATATTCGAATTCCGCAAAGAAATTGGCGAACAAACCACCAGTTGTCAAAACCCATCTATCATATTTCTGGCATATGTGGCTTCTTATGTCAAAAATCAGAGTTGCGGAGGTTTATTTAAAAACTCATATCTTCTAAACCCTTTGAGATAAATGTTTATTTTTCCTGTTACATAAGGGATTGACAAAGGTGATCTATTGCCTAAAACGCTTATCAGAGTATTTCAAGGCAGACTGTGATGTTTCCAGTATGTAATTGGAAAGTGTTATAAAAATCATGTTTTTCAAACGACACCACCTATATATTATTTTTTGGTTGAATCCGGTAGTAACAAGGTCTCAATTTTTGTAAGAATTATCCTAGGTATCAGATCAATAGTTTGTCAGATGTTACAAGTTATATGTCAAGAGTACATCTGAGATATTTTTTTCACGAAAAGATTGCCATGATACAAATGATCCATTTGACATTTCACCATTAAACGTCATTGTGTCATTCATTTATTGTGTAAGGCTAAGAGCTTTTAACGTTGAAATTAGTAATAAAAAGTGCACCCCCGCCGTGACGTGTTACGACGATTTTCAAAAAACGAACGTAAAATAAGTTCTCAGGGTGTTTCGTTTTAAATGGAACACGCTGTATATATAAACAAGATATGACATAAAAAAGGTTAAAAGCAACGTTTTGCACTAATAAAAACCACAAAAGCTTAAAACGATTTCGAACTGGGTTTCACGGTTTTAACGAGCGTTTAGTTATTTTTTCCACAATTAAATTTTATGTTTTTTTTTCTGTTGCCTATAAGGCACAATAGCTCCTGCAGTTCACCAACTGCAATAATATCTATTTTAAAATTTTTATTGTTAAACTAATTGGTATATGGGAATGCAGAAACTGCCTAACATATTTGAAACTGAAACAGAACACTGACAGTTTAGATTTGTTTCTGGTTTTAACTTAACGAGAAACTGTTTTAATGGCGACAATCGACATCTGAGACCGCAGGATGTTTAGTGTAACCAGAGGGTGGTTAGTTGATGATTTATGTTACAAGGCAGTCAGAAGGCGTGGAACTTTGACAGACCATACTTCTGATGATGTGTTTAAATTTCCAGAATGAGGATCTGTGACGCCTTCAATCGCATCTGGTATTAATTTTGCATAACGACGTTTTATTTTGCAGAAAATTTTCTCATTTATAGTCACGTATGATATAATTTAGTTCAACTTTAATGGATATTCGTGTTGCACAAATATTATAACATTGACCGTGTAAAAGAATACCGCATAGAAAATTTGCTCTAACAGAGTTTAATCATCACACCTGGCTACACAATAGCTTCTGTAACCAGTTTAATTTGACGGCATTTTCAGACAAAAGAAAACAAAAAGAAAATAAAGCGATTATTTGGCATAAAAATGCAAAAAAGTCTATCCAACTATGTAACACAATTAAGTTTTAAATAAACATAATGTGGTATCGCTGTAATTAGTATATGTTGCGCACTGACGAGCTGTAATTAGGGCGAAACCGGTCTGTGTTTCTAATCATGGTGAGAATACATCTATTTACAAGAAATTGTTAGTTGGTTGTACACAGTCTCCATTTATAATATTTTGTAGTAATTGGAGCTGTCGTGACAAGATACTACCTGGTTCCCCACGGAGATGGCGACCATGTCGTACATCTCACAATGTTATAGTAGGCTGGCTACCATAGCCATATTACTTTATAGGTGTGTTCTCGCCGTAATTAGTATACCGAACTGACGAGCTTCATTTAGAGCGAAACTGGTCTGCGTTTCTAATTATGGTCAGAGTACATCTAGCCTTATCTAAATAAACAGTCTAGGTCACTGAAATAACATAGACTTTGTTTTTTCGTGACTGACTTTATAATGTTCATCGATAAAGTAAAAGTTAGTTAAAATGTTCAGTCAAAGCAAACACACATGCATTAAATGGATACTCACTAATGAATTCCACATAATACAAATTGATCACAGTATAAGTCATACCGTAGCATTAAATGGCACCCCATAGTCTAACTATCAACCTGTATATGCTTTACATGATCCTAAATATAACAGCAAATGTTTTTTACAGGTTTTAATTATTCATTTTTTGGCTCATCTTTTAAATAGTTTTAATCCAATGTTTTATTTGAATTTCCCAGACAAAATATTGTATTACGGCGCATGCGTATGATGTGAATGCCTACTCAAATCCCACGTAATCTTTTCACTCGAAGTACTCATTAGCAGACAAAGGCTATATAGTCGTCGCAGATCGAATCTCTCTCTCTCTCTTTCTCTCTCTTGTGATATAGCAGTTGTGTGGAGTACCTGCTATTTTTCTCGTACCGGTATAATTTTCATAACCCAAAATTGAGTTATTCAAATTTTAAATTTTCTTTCGAAAAAACTTTTTTCGTTATTTTAATGGAATTTGGTGGATATCTTGCCCTAGGAAAGATGTTACTACATATCAAAATAAGACCCTCTAACTTTATAGAAAACTGAGTTATTCAAATTTGAAGCATTTAATAAAAATTCACTACCATAATGCACTTGCTGCGTCCAGAGTTTTCAGGTATAGGGAATGTTATACAGAAGCTGAAGCAGAGGCCCTTCACTTTTAAAACATTTGAAAAAATTGAGTTATAGCAGTTCGCATTTGTCCAAATTTAGCCACTATTTGAGAGTGCCCTGTATGTGGCATCTCAATTTTTTCAACGCATGTTGATATGTGGAAGTTGCAAAAAAATTAAAATAACTCGAACATGGTGAACAACTTATGGGCCATTCTATGATTGTAAAAATAATTTTGCACCTCGAAACGCCCACTAATCAAAGTATATAATTTTTTCTTGTATAATAACGGACTTCTCGAGCTTAAATGCGCCACTCTATACCTGTATTATAAACATATAAAACTGAAACCATACCGCATGTGGGTTCTAGGGAGCCTAGCTCGTGCTCACATGAAAAAAAATTTTCAAAATTTCATTTTCGCAATTTCCACCTTGGTAATTTTTTTTGGACGAAAATTTGATAAAAATTATAGACTATTAAACCACAAACTCTATGACTGAAACTACTGCCAAAGCATCATAGAAAGGTCTATGTAACATTATCTTTTTGCAAATATTTTAGTAAAATGATGATGGTTGAAGTAGAAAGCTAAGGCTTTGTAAAACATACTTCTTACGACATTTTTTTACATAACCCGTATTCGTTTCAGCTACCTTCTAAAAGCTGCAAATTTTGACGTTTTAAATAGCGACTTTGACGTTTTAGGAAGCAAACCTATAGATTTTCAAATAATTTTTTCGCTACTCCGTTGTGGAGGTTTTCTTTCCCCTCCTGAATGCCTACAACTACCCTCAATGCATACACCACAATTTTTTTTTGGGAACAGCCTCCAAGAAAGTTACGGGACTTGGGGCGAATAAGGGTGCTGTGAGGGGCCGAAAGGGTTTAAGAAGGTATGGCTGTAAAAAAGGTAGCTTTTCAGGTCCCACTAGGCTGTCCTTTTGCATTTTCCAATCATATTTTTCTTTATTCTTCCCCGCCTAGCACCCCTATTCACTCCTTGTCCTGCAACTGTCTTATTGGTTGTTTGTAACACATTTTTCCTGTAATTTGTGAATGCAGGGGGAGGGGTTCTGAGCATGTTTCTTATATATATATATATATATATATATATATATATATATATATATATATATATATATATATATACATATACTTTTCTTATTTATTTGTAATTAAAATTATACGTTGCATTTTACAAATAAGCTAGGCTTAAAGAAAAAGCAGAATCACCCCAAAAACCAAAAAAATAAGGGAGTTATGCGCTAGATACGTATTTCGACAACGAAGCTGTCTTCATCAGTACCTGTCGCTGAACTCCTGATGGCGAATAGGGTTTAAAGGGGGTATGGCTGTAAAAAAGGTAGATTTTCGGGTCCGACTAAGCTGTTTTTTGGATTGCCAATCATATTTTTCTTTATTCTTCCCGCCTAGCACCCCTATTCACTCCCGGTTCTGTAGATTTCTTATTGGTTGTTTGCAAGTGCTTGCAAGACGTATCTCCTGTGGTTTGTGAATGCAGATAAGGTTCTAATCATGTCTCTTACATAATATATATATATATATATATATATATATATATATATATATATATATATATATATATATATATATATATATATATATATATATACCGGGTGTTTTTCAAAAGTGGCTCACCCCAATAAAGTTTTTCATTAGATAAAAAAATGAAATTTGGTATGTTAGTATATGACATAAATCTAGATTAAGTGACGTATTCGGTTGATCTCGGTCACTTCCAGTTTCACTGGAAATGTTCGCAACTTTTAATTTTAAAATTTAACCTCCTGTATTTTTTTGGTTTATTTGATAGAAAATGACATTGACATTGACAATACAATGACACCTAAATTTCAATCTAGAGTGTCATGACTATGTTAAAACCATTATTTTTTAATCAAGAAGCCATGGAAAAATATATTTGATCGTCTAAATGTTTTCTGTCTCATTTCCTGGCTACTTAAAAGAGCCCCTAATCGTATTTTGAATCATAGCTCAATTATTTCTAACAGAACGAGGGTGGCTAATTAGTATATTCAGCAAAAGCATTTTTTTACGAATAATTTGCTACCACACACATGGTATTTTACTTAAATTTTCATTATAAACTGCCTATTATAATTTTATATGATAGCAACATTGGAATTGGCCATAAGCGTAATGGCATTTGTAATAAGTAGGCCTGGAAATAACAATATGATTCCATTGCCAAATATCAAGAATTTGCTATTTCCAGGCCTACTTGTTACAAATGCGATTACGCTTATCAATCATATGAAATTAAAATAAACGGTTTATAACGACAATTTAACTCGAAATACCATGTGTGTGGTACGAAATTATTCATAAAGAAAATGTTTTTGCCGATTATGCTAATGAGCCTTTCCATTAAAAAAAAAGAGTTATAATTGAAAATACGATTTGGGGATCTTTTAACCCACCAGAAAAACAGACAAAAAACATCAGATGATCAGATCTATTTTTCCATGGCTCCTTGATTAAAAAATAATGGTTTTAACATGGTCATGACACTCTAGATTGAAATTTTAAATATTATTATTTTTTAAGCGAAAATGTCAAAAGTTGACATATGAGGTGTCATTGTATTCAGTATGTCATTTTCTATCAAATAAATAAAAAAATACCGGAGGTCCAATTTAAAAATCAAAGGTTGCAGACATTTGTGATGAAACCGGGAATGACCGAAAACAACTGTATCCTTCAGTAAATCTGGATTTATGTCATATACTAATATACCAAATTTAATTTTTTTGGTCTCAAAAAATAAAAAAAAAGTTATTGGGGTTAGCCACTTTTGAAAAGCACCCGGCATATATATATATATATATATATATATATATATATATATATATATATATATATATATATATATATATATATATATATATATATATACCCACCTATATACCTATATTTATACTTATTTATTTGTAATTAAAATTATACGTTGCATCTTACGGATAAGCTATGCTTGTTGTTGTATTGACACAATTTCCTTTAACATCCTCTCAAACTCCTTCTATCACCACAACTTATTTAAATAAATGTCACTTTTGATTTTCTTCCTAAATGTGCTTCTTCTGTTATAGCGGGTCCCACCAACGCTTCCACAGTAAACATAGCTATTCCCATTAATTTTTAGGCCATACGTGCATTTAAGTTAGCTTTATATTAGCTCTAACATCTACTGATATATCTCTTAACATCTACTAATGACAGTGAACGTAACCATAGATCTGGCCTTTTTAATATACTATATCTTCATTAGATGTTTTTTCAAACAATCAATTGTGAAGCCAGAGAAGAAGCCACTACATCTGTATTTAATAATATATCTTAAATTCTTTAGTTTTGCTAGAAATCCTACATTTATTGTTTTGGTATCTTCGAACCCTTAGCCTAAAATATTTTTTCTCTCTCATATCATCTATCAGTTTTAGATTGATCTTCTTTTGGCGCATTTTTTAGCCAAAAATTTGTTAATAGTATACATAGTAATTAGATCATGCTATGTAAATATTATAAACATTTCCAGAATATAAAAATACACGCACTTTCTCAAAGATTAAGAGCAAATACTGGTGGAATAATTACATCAAAGCCAATTACTTAATTGAAAAACTAATGAAGATTGGGATATAACGTTAAGTGGCATTTAAAGAGGAATATTAGGAATCTGGAACTTTCGAAGAAAAAAAAAAACATTTATAAAGTAATCATAAATTATACTGACCTACACAAGCATTAAGGCATTGTAAATCAATAACTATTATTATATTACTTAAAAAAACTCTGGACGCAGAATAAGCGTTATGGTAGTGAATTTTCATTAAAATGTTTTTAACAGGAAGTATAATTTTTTAAGAAAGCTTGCATAGAATTTGGTTGCCAGTATAACCTATATAGGAGGAACAATGTACCATATTTCATCAAAATAACTTTATTGTTTAAAAATGTACAAAAATCTTCCGAAAATAAACTTAAAATGTGGTCAAAAAACTGGTTTCCTGGCCAACGAACTTTAGGTTAATAGTAAATTAAGCTATCGAAAGAAACATTTGATGAAAAATCGTTACCATAACGCACTTGCTGAACCCCGAATTTATTTTCTTACAAATTTGCATTATCTTTCGATGGAAAATGCAAAAATTGCAATAATATAACGCGTGTTCTATTAGGAAAAAAAGCACCAGCGACTTATGGGCCACCTGTGAGTGTGAAAATAATTTTATAAGATGCAGCTCCAGACATCGTATAATTAACATATAAAATTTTTTCTCATATCTTGTATAATAATGGATATATTGAGCTTTACCCTAGAAATGCGTCACCCTGTATATATGCAAACAGATAAAAACTGAAACTAACCCGGATATGGGTTCTATGGGGCCTAATTCGCGCTCATTTGAAGAAATCTTTTTAAACTTCAAAAGTCACTAAAATTGTATCCAACCCTATGAGTAAAATTGTGATGTCCAAAAATAAATATTAATGTAAGAAGAAAAGCATGCCTACATTTGTATTACAAACACTTGTTTACATGTCACTATGAAAGTAGATCTGACATTTATTAAAATAATTTGTCAGTTGAATATGACATGTACTGTTACCGTTGCGTGGACTATTATGCACTATTGTATTATCAAATTTTGTTTTTTTTTTTGGAGTACGAAAGCTCATTTTACTGTATAAACATTTTCGATCCCTTAACCTGAAATTGTTTTCGTCTCATTTAAAGTTGTTTCATTATAGCCGCGCGGTAGGTTTTAGAATCTAGAAATTATTCTATTTTCTGTAAATTTTTAGTTGCATACCTAGAACAAGTTTTATTTTCCTTCAATTTTAAATGATAATTTTAAGCAAATTCCTATATTTTCTCTGCCCAATGTGTTGAACGGATGCGAAGGAAATTTCATTTAAAGTTAAAATGACGAAGAGAACTTTATTCGAGGCACGAGCGTTGTTTCCATTTTTTTATATTAATAACATTTACAGGTAAATTAGCAGATTAGCGAATTGTTCGTTTTTTGAAAAAAAATTGCAGAAACATGCTTAGAGCAACCCCTTTATGCATTAACCATCGGACAAATGTTGTGATCTCAACTCCACAATACAGTGGAGACCTAAAGTAAATTTGAGGTTCTGTACAAGGTAAACATGCTACAACGGAGCTAGAAATGCAAACTGTAGAAAACTCCCCTTACAGAATTACAGAAGTCTATAGAATAGAGAAACTACTTACCAACACCGCTTCTCCATACTACACTCCTACTTTACCCAATTGAAGACAAAAAAAAAACGCTAAATAATAAGCGTAATCTGATTCGTTATTAGAATTAAATAGATACCTGAAACTGCTACCAAACCATCACATAAAGGGTTTATTTTAAATTAATTTTCTGCAAATAATTTAATAAAATAAAGAACAATGAAGATTGTAGCTGAAACTTAAGGCTTTTTAACTTCTAACGACATTTATGCTGCATAGCTGTATTCACTTAGGTAGTCTATCTAGAACATCTCAATTTTGACGTTTCGAATCGCGACTGTTTTGACGTTTCAGGAAGAAAAACTTAAAAGTTTATAACTTTTTCTTGTTTTAACGTAGAGATTCAAATTTTGGTGCATGGTTTTCTTTTCATGAGATAAACCCTCGTACCCAATATGGTTGCCGTAACTTTGTTATTTCCGGAGATATACAAATTTTCCGAAAGAAAACGTAAGATTTTCCGGGAAAATCTAGTCCTATTTTCCTGGCTAACGAACTTGCCCATGCCACTTGCGAAAGGAAAGTACTCACCGAGTTTTATCAAAATCGGTTCATTATTTTTTAAGATATCGATGTGACACACAAATATATAAACATATATATATATATATATATATATATATATATATATATATATATATATATATATATATATATATATATATATATATATATATATATATATATATATATATATATATATATATATATATATATATATATATATATAACATATAAAGTCTGAAACCGACCTCGGATTTGGGTTCCAGGGGTCCTAAATAGCGTTAGTTTGAAGAAATTTTTTCAAAACTAATAAGTCGCGATCTCCGCATTAGTTATTTTTTAAAGAAAATTCAGTAAAAACAATAAACCTTAACAAAGAAGCAACAAATGTCAGAACTAAGCATAGCTGTCAGTTAAACTGAATCCAGGTGTAAGTATTTGTTTTTTGATTCGTCTTTAATTAACGATACGTTTCGCACTCGCCGTCATCGTCGGGTACATAGAAAATATTAATACTTGCTTGTTTCACTCATGTATTTAGTTTAAATCTTTGTGATTGAAATATATGGGATGCGATTTGATGGACTTTAAGAACCGTCAAAATTATAAGTTGTCAAAGTCATTAATTTGTTGGATGTTATTGAATAAGTTTAAATGGAATTATAAACTGTATGTATAATAGCTACTACTTTTTGTTTTCGTATACTCTAAAACTGATTTATAAATGAAACATTTACGGAGATACCTATGATTAGAAGTAATACTTTTTTACTTTTACGCCAAGAAAATTGACACTTACCGCAAATTAACAAACCAAACACACACAACAACATTTGGCGCTTGTTATACTCAGTTTGTTTATAACTGTCACTGTAGCAACACATGCTTGATTACTTTTAACTTCACGATGTCTTAAGCATCTGTGTAAACTCTGTCACGTTCAAACTACGAATGGTTTAGCTCTGTTAAAACATTCAACATTGAAAAGTCACTGTGGCTATTTGGTTCCTCGAAATCCGAGACCACTTGCTGTCTTAGCGTTTTAGCTCTTGTCAGTCTGCAGGGGGTACGACATCTGACTGATGCAGGTAAGGTCGTGGGGCTTTATCCCTCGAGTTAAATAGCTAACGAAGAATATGTTTATTCTATATGCGTCCGAGAAAGTTGACTTTCGACGGTTTACCTGGAATAGCTATAATGAGCGTAGTGACTTTTGTGTTTCAGGTGCTTTATGAACATTCGCTGTTGCGTTTTTCTTAGAAATTTTAGTTTCTATTAGCAGATCTAACCCTTAGCTTTGATGGATTAGCGTCCATGGAACACAGCTGCAGTGAAATCGCCAATATTGAAAAGAATTACAGAGTGGAAGTGAAACTTATACATATATAAATATATATATATATATATATATATATATATATATATATATATATATATATGCAACTAATTTCAGAACGTGCAGCCTGTACTTCTCTATAATTTTTGTAATTACATTTTAGTGAATTTTCTTAAAAAAATCCACTAATGAGGAGATCCCGACTTTTGAATTTTGACAAAAATTCTTCAAATGAGCGCTAATTAGGCCCCCCAGAACACATATCCGGGGTCAGTTTCAATTTTTATATGTTTATATATATATATATATATATATATATATATATATATATATATATATATATATATATATATATATATATATACATATATATATATATATATATATATATATATATATATATATATATATATATATATATATATGTATCACACCGATAACTTAAAAAATAATTGACCGATTTTGATTAAATTTGGTGAATAAATTCCTTTTGCAAATGGCTTGGATGAGTTCGTTAGCCAGGAAAATCTGCCAAGGTTTTCCCGGAAAATTTTGTATTTTCTTTCGAAAAAAATTTATATCTCCGGAATTAACAAAGTAAGGGCAACCAAAACACGGGTTTACGTTCTTATACGTAAGTTACCCACCAAAATTTAGCCCTGTAGCTCAAAACAAAAAAATTTATAGGCAATTAAAGAAAAATAAATTAGGGTTTTCCTCAAAACGTCAAGGTTGCGATTTAAAATGTCAAAATTGACAACATTTAGGCAAAGAACTTAAATCTAATACGGGCTATGGAAATAAAATGTCTCAAGAAGGATGTTTTACAAACCCTGAAGTCTTAGTTTCAACCGTCATTGTCCTTCATTTTACTAAAATATTTCCAGAAAATTCATTTCAAATAGACCCTTTCTATGATGCTTGGCAGTAGCCTTAGCTATAGAGTTTATCGTTTAATGGTATATAATTTTTGTCGAATTTTCGTAAAAAATCAATAAAGCTCAATATATCCGTTATTATACAAGATATGAAAAAAATTTGTATATATTAATTATAGGGTGTCTTGAGCTACGTCTTAAAAAATATTTCTACAATCACAGGGTGGCCCATAAGTCGTTGGTGATACAAATTTTCTTTTTTTTAATCAAACACGCCTTATGTTATTGCATTTTTGCATTTTCCATCGAAATATAATGCATGTTTGTAAGAAAAAAATTCTGGACGCAGCGTTATGGTTGCGAACTTTATTTGTTTATGTAGAAATCATTGTTTGTGAAATTTTTGTAAAATTTTGGTAATTAGTACCTAATGTTTAATAAGTTATTGTAAAAAAATGTTTTTGGATTTTCGCAAAAAAGTTGTTTACAATTTTTTTTGTAAGTTTTGTCGAAAAGCTTTTTGTAAATACTTATATCTTGGTAGGGGCTAAATACCTTGAGGAAGTTCGTTGGCCAGGAAAATCGGGCCAGTTTTTCGGGGATATTTTAAGTTAGTTTTCGAAAAATATTTGCCCTTTTTCCAACAACAAAGTTATTTTGATAAAATGTGGTACATTGTTCCCACTATAGAGGTTATACTGGTAACCAAATTTGATGCCTGCTTTTCTTTAAAAAAAAGACATATTTGTTATAAAAAACATTTTTATGAAAATTCACTACCATAACGCACTTGCTGCGTCCAGAGTTTTTTTGGTATTGTGAGTAATAACATCAATATTGAGCCTTACCGTAGAAATGCATCATATATATATATATATATATATATATATATATATATATATATATATATATATATATACATACGAGGGCGGGTCAATAAGTCCGTGACTTTTTTAATTTACCGCCTCTTCACAAGAAAGGCAACACTGCTCATGTCAACAAGCATCTGTCAGTTGACTCCTGTGAAAGTTTGAACAAGCTGCGTCATTCAGTTTGTGTTAGATAGCCATTGAAAGCAGACAACCTCTTAAATTATAACGAAAATGGAAAAAAGTGAATTTCGTGTGCTCATCAAACATTATTTTTTGCGGAAAAAAACATCACTCAAACCAAGGCTAAGCTTAATAAATACTATGGGAACTCTGCACTATCAATTTCCATGGTAAAAAAGTAGTTTACTGAATTTGGTAGCGGCCGTACAAGCACAAATGACGCCGAACGTTCTGGACGCGCAGTTAAGGTCGCTACACCCGAAACAATTGAAAAAATTCACTTATTAGACTGATTCAATGACGATTTGAATAAAAAACGACCGCATTTGGCCACGAAAAAAGTTCTTTTTCACCAAGACCATGCAATGTTGCACACATGTGCAGTCTCCATGGCGAAATTGCATAAATTGGGCTACGAATTGCTCCCTCATCCACCCTATTCTCCGGATTTAGACCCAAGTGACTATTTCTTGTTTCCAAACTTAAAGAAATGACTCGGCGGAAAGAGATTTGACTCCAATGATGAAATCATCACCAACAAATACCTATTTTGAGGACCTCGACAAATCTTATTTTTCGAAGGGATAAAAAAATTGGAGAAACGTTGGACGAAGTGTATAGAGCTCAAAGGAAACTATATTGAGAAATAAAATGATTTTTTGGCAAAAAACCTGTGTTTCATTCAAAAAGTCACGGACTTATTGACTCGCCCTCGTATATATATATATATATATATATATATATATATATATATATATATATATATATATATATATATATATATATAAAGCTAAAAATATATTTTCAGCAACAGTGCTTTGTTATAAAGATATTTTGCATTTTATAAAAAAAATATTAAAATTCACCTGCAGCTCTTAAACTTAGAGACTCCAATTTGGCGGGTTGTTCGCCCATAGATGACATCAGATTGTTGTTATATAAACGATGTGTTAACTTATACAGGAATGTCGTAAATAGCGATAAAAATTGGGCACATTCTAAGTCCAAAAACTTTTTTTTTCAAATGGAACACTCTGTATTTTATGTTGTGAAAAGCAAGGCCTCGTCTTTAGCTTCAACTTCTCTTAAGTACTCAATATGTTAAAAACTGCTACTTTTTATATTATTTACATTTATATTCACATACCATGATTTATAAGAGCAATACGAGGTAAAATAGTAGGTTATTCAGAAATGACAGATTCCACATTAATCACAGTCAGTTTATTGTTAAGTCAGTCGCTGCTAGTAAAGTTCTACCCGAAAGGCAGAAACGCATTTTTCTTTAGAAGAATTCACCGATATGCTTTAGGTTTTGGGAGAATGTTTAAGAAATTTTCTATTAGCCAATAGAGTATACCACCAGAAGTTTCCTAAACAAAGGCAACCCACCAAGACATCGTTTGAGAGACTAATGGAGCGGATTAATAGAACTGGTTCTGCTAAGTACGAGCCACACGAAAAAACCAAAACAATCACCATTTAGGACAATGGATTAAATGTGTTGCTCACTACATATGACGATCCTCGTCAGAACATTAGTCCTAGGTCGGTACAGAGAATACTACACAAATGCAAGATGCATATATCACATTCAGCTACACCAAAAGCTCACTAATAACGATTACCATAGGGATTGCATTTTGCCAGCGGGCACAGCAAAAAATTCGGACGGCTAAATGCTTCTCAGATACTATTTTATCTGGGGATGCAGCTACGTTCCATAGCAATTAATCTGTAAATAGCCACAACCTCCATTTCTATGCAACAAGCTGCCCAGTGCTTTGAGTGTCAACGTGAAGAAATTCAAGCAAGCGCGGATAAACGGCGGGAGTAACTATGACTCTCAGTAGAAGTAAGGGCTGGACGGTGGAAGAGGTGCCAAGGGTACGTGATCACAATGAGATCCTCAGAAAACCCGACTTGATTTTTATCAATGGGGAGGATCTCATCATATCGGACGTTGCTATTTGGTGGGAAGGTCCGAAACCTCTTCAGGCGTCCTATTATGTCAAGTCGGCTAAGTATGACACGCCCAACTTCACCAGCTCTATACGTATGAAGTACCCCGACAAGAACATTCGTGCTCTTTCGTTCATCATGGGGGCCAGGGGAGCTTCCTGCCCCGAGAACCGGCTCCTTCTGAGTGCTCTCCGGGCACCGTTGGGCCTCTTGAAGGACATAACAAGTATGGTTCTTAACGGCGGGTTCATCATCCACCAGGAATTCATGCGGACAGTCTGGCGTCGTCGCAGGTGATGTGAGTGCGTCTTGATGATGTAGTTGCTCTGTGGGGGACTGCTATTGCTTCTCCCTCAGAGATCGTAGATTGCTACTGCTGGCCAACACCTACAGCAGAAACCAGCCGATGAAGCGAGAGGCTTATTGTTCTTCGCTTCTCGCTGGTAATTCGGTGATCCATAGCCAAATGCCTCGTCATCTAATTAGTGACGCGCATGAATGGATTAACGAGATTACCACTGTCCCTACCCACTATCTAGCGAAAACCACTGCCAAGGGAACGGGCAGTACACGCAGTCAGACAAGATGGTCTTTGAATGTTTGGGGTGACATTGTAGGAGAGTATGTAGTGGAACCACATTTTTTCGAGGGAACGTTAAATGGGGCGATGTATCTAGGAGTCCAGATTTAACTCCAATAGATTTCTATGTCTGGCGTCATATGAAATAAATCGTTTATGAAGTGGAGATGCACACACGAGAGCAACTGATATACAGAATTCAGCAAGCAGCAGGACAAATCAAAAGCAATTTTTCTAGTAGGATTACTGAAACAGAAATTTGCAAACGAGCTCGTGTATAAGAAATGGAGGTAACCATTTTGAGAATAGTTTGTGAGACTTTTTTAGTTAAGTTAAGTTTTTTACAGTATTTGTAGAAGTTTTTTGTTATCAAAATTTCAAAATAAATGCCTTTGAAATGTTAAATTGATATGAATTTTTTCACGATACTGACAATTTTTGCCCTCACATTTCTTTACTATTATCCTGTTCAACAGAGTAATGATTGCACAGCGTGAATTAATGTCTACACTATCTGAAAGAAAAATTGACGTCATCATAAGTTTTTTTTTTTAAATGTAAACCATATTTCTTTCTGTTTGTCCATACACCTGCTTATTACTTGAATAATGGTGAAAAAAGTTGGTACCTGACATTAAAATTTTGCTGAAAAAATAGCATTATTTGCTTAAAAAATGGAACCGTAAGTTTAATGGTCAAAAATATTGAACCAAGAAAAACAAACAAAATTTAACGCAAATGTTGCCTACCATTGGTATTGACCGATACGATTGTGTACACTGCGCTAAAAAATGTCAGGGCTAATTTACTCCACTTCAAGGCCAATAATTCTTTGCTGTAGCTCCTCTAAATTATTTGTTCTCTTGAAAGAAACTTTCGATTCAAAATAACCACACAGAAAAAAAATCCAAGAAAGTCAAGTCTGGCAAACGATGGCCACTAAATTGCTCCTCGACACCGTATATATCTCTCAGGAAATGTGACCTCTAGATATTGAGGGACGTCTACAGCAAAGTGGGGAGGCTGAAACCAAATATGCATATATATATATATATATATATATATATATATATATATATATATATATATATATATATATATATATATATATATACATAGGGAGGCGCATTGAAAACGAAACAGACCGATTTGCATCCAGATATATATTTTTTAAGAAACGCTGAAACACGTCAATTTTAATATTGAGGGGGACATGTTTTCACATAAAACTCAACTTTGTTACATTAACCCCTAAAGAGTGGTGATAACAGCCCTTATATTTTAAATAGGGAACATGGGTCGAGCGTTACATCATTTGAAAGCTCCTTCTTTTATAAATTCAGCATACTAATTTTTTTGGAAGTTTTATTAACTCGTGTAAAAATTATTCACAGTTGAAGATGCAAAAACGCATTTCTTATCGGAATGAGAGAAATGCAGTTTATTATTTCAGTTTATCGGTCGGTTTGATACTTGATAGTACTACCGGAAATTGATTTCACAATGGTGTATTTTGTAGAAGAAAGAGTGGCAATATTTACCGAAAATTTGTTTAATGAACGACATCCGAACAGACATGTTAACAGAAAATACATTTTGGAGTCAGTTGCAAAGTTTCGACAAAGTGGTTCAGTAGCCAACAAAAAACGGGACCCTGAACGTGAATTTCCGGTTATAAATGAGCCTACTCAGATTGAAGTTTAAGGACAAATTGCTGCAGACCCAACTTTAAGCACGAGACAATTGGCCACTGTTTCAAACATCAAAAGAAGAACTATTCAGCGAATATTGAAGCAGCATAAATTTCACCCGTATAAAATTCATCTTGTACAACAACCGAATGAAGATGATTTTGTTAGTCGGCTGGAATTTTGTGAAGTTATGACTGCACGAATAGCTGATAACGGGGACTTTCTGTTCAATATCTGTTTTTCAGACGAGTGTACGTTTTTATTAAACTCTACAGTCAATCGTCATAATTGTCGTTATTGGGCAGATAATAATCCAAGAAATTTTCATAAAGTAGCTCCACAGAAATTAATTGTCTGGACTGGCATTTTTGGAGACCGTTTAATCGGACCAATTTTTCTTAATGGCAATTTGAGTGGCGAAACGTATTTGGAGTTACTGGAAGATATCGTTTACCCTCTACTAATTGACATTGTTGAAAATGATGATTGCTATCAAGAAAACCACTTAGTGTTTCAACAAGATGGAGCTCTTCCGCATTTTTCACAACGTGTTAGGGAGTTTTTGAACAGAGAGTTTCCAGATCAACGGATTGGGCGTAGAGGTGCCCCATAGATCACCGGATTTAACTCCTTTGGACTTCTTTCTAGGGGGCCATTTAAAGAGTAGAATTTTTGCAACAGAAACGGAGTCTCTGGAAGAATTACGACGACTCATTGTTGAATAATGCCGTCTAATAACTCCACAAATGCTCCAGAATGTCAGAGCTCGTTTTGAACAAAATTTGAACTTTTATATGGAAGCTGGTGGTCAACAATTTGAAAACTTACTTAACTGAATAAACATTTTTGAACATTTGGTTTTGTTTTTTAGTTATTTTTAACGAAAAATTGACTAATTATTGCATTTCATATCACAATGAATGAAATACGTTTTTGCAACTCCAACTGCGAATAATTTTTAAACCAGTTGATAAAACTTCCAAAAAAATTAGTGTGCTGAATTCATAAAAGAAAGAGCTTTCAAATGATGTAACACTCGACCCATGTTCCCCATTTAAAATATAAGGGTTGTCATCACCACCCTTAAGGGGTTGATGTGACAAAGTTGAGTTTTATGTCAAAACATGCCCCTCTCAATATTAAAATTGACGTGTTTCAGCGTTTCCTAAAAAAAATTTCTCTGGGCGCAAATCGATCTGTTTCGTTTTCAATGGGCCACCCTGTATATATACATATATATATATATATATATATATATATATATATATATATATATATATATATATATATATATATATATATATATATATATATATAATTGAAACTGACCCTCCACCGTATATGTGAAGCGGCCTAGTTCGCGCACATTAAAATATTTAAAAAAATACACGTGGTAAATTTTTTCTACAAAAATTCACTAAAAACATTATATTGTATTACTACAAGTAATGTTTTTTCAAGCTATAATTTTAACAAACTATATTAAAGTGACGAAAACAAAGTCACGCCAAACTAGAGACTTATTTATGTAAGATTTTACCTGTCAGTTTTCGTTTGATTTATGATCCAAAGATTTATCTAAAGCCCTAGACAGATTGAACCGATAAGCATGACAGCAAGAAGGAGAAGCATCAATGCAATACAGAATTATGACGCTTCTCTGACGATTGTCTGCTTCATTTTACTGACGTTGAAGAAATACGACCCGAATTCTTGTGGCAACTAGGTACAATGGTGGAGAGTGGATAACAAACTTTGTGTACGGTTGTTATTTAAATTGCATATTTACAATTTACATATAATAGTAGGTATGAATTAATTGTCAATTAAGAGCCTCGGTGGTTAAGTGGTAAGAACGTGTGCCTTTGAACCGAAGCGTATCGGGTTCGACCCCAGCGTTCTCCTTTCACAGCACATACTGTAACATTACCATCAACCCAGGTTCTGGCATTGTATTTGAGCAAGTTGAATGTCTGCACGTTCCGCCCTTCGGAGAGGCCGTAAAGCCGTCGGTCCCGTGTCCATGCGATGTTGGGTACGTTAAAGATCACTAGCCTCGTTACGCAAAGGCAGATGTTCGGCAAAATTTCCAGGATAGTGAGGTGGTCTGTGGTTGGCCATAGTCGCGGAAATAGACCGGCGTTAAAAAAATTTCATATATACAGGGATTTCGATGGTTCTTCTCAATGGAAGAAAAAAAGTACTTCATGTAGTGGTTTACGTCATATATTTTGTTAACTGTATAAAAATGTTTGTAATCTGAGAATGTGATGACAATAATAATAATAACAAGAAAACATTATTGTTACCACCCCTAATCGTTTGTTGTTACGGCGTTCGTCGATGTTGTCCTGTCGTCCTGGCCTGATTTCAATACAGGGTGGCGCATTGAAAACGAAACGGACCGATTTGCGTCCAGAGAATTTTTTTTTAAGAAACGCAGAAACACGTCAATTTTAATATTGAGGGGGACATGTTTTGACATAATACTTGACTTTGTCACATCAACCCCTAAGGGTGGTGATAACAACCCTTATATTTTAAATAGGGAACATGGATCGAGTGTTACATCATTTGAAAGCTCTTTCTTTTCTGAATTCAGCACATAAATTTTTTTTGACGTTTTATAAACTCGTTTAAAAGTTATTCACAGTTGAAGATGCAAAAACGCATTTCACTAATTCCGATAAGAAATGTGCTGATAGTCAATGGTTTGTTGGTTTGTAAACAAAAAATTGACTATTAGAACAATTCTTATCGGAATGAGAGAAATGCGGTTTATTATTTCAGTTTATCGGTCGGTTTGGTACTTGATAGTATCACCGAAAATTCATTTCACAATGGTGTATTCTGTAGAAGAAAGAGTTGAAATAATTACTCTTTTTTTCAAAAACGATGACTGTGCCAACCGTACCGCAAATTTATTTAATGAACGACATCCGAACAGACATGAGTTAGTTGCAAAGTTTAGACAAAGTGGTTCAATATCCAACAAAAAATGGAATCCTGAACGTGAATTTCCGGTTAGAAATGAGACTACTGAGATTGAAGTTTTAGGACAAATTGCTGAAAACCCAACTTTGAGCACGAGAAAATTGGCCACTGTTTCAAACATCAAAAGAAGAATTATTCGGAAAATATTGAAGCATCATAAATTACACCGGTAAAAAATTCTTAAGCGGTTTATGTGACAAAGTTGAGTTTTATGTCAAAACATGCCCCCCCTCAATTTTAAAATTGACGTGTTTCAGCGTTTCTTGAAAAAAATAATTCTCTGGACGCAAATCGGTCTGTTTCGTTTTCAATGCGCCACCCTGTATATCAAACGAAATTTGCGCGCGTAGAGAAATAAATGAGACAAAAAAGAACTTTCATTTTTCCCAAATTTCCAATTTTCCGGGCAACTTTTCCAGTTGCTTTCAACCTTATTCTGACTATTACGAACATTTTAAAAATAAAATTAGCCGAATCGGTCCAGCCGTTGTCAAATAATGCGCTCACCAACGAACAACATTTAATCTGTATTTATACAGGGTGTCCTGCAAACTGGACTGTTAGACTTATATCAGGAACTACTCTGATTTGAAATCTGAAAATTTCTAGAGGTATGTTTTCTATAATTATCTGTTCAAAGAAAATAGTCGTACTTTAGATCGTTTTCGGTTATACCGGTAGCGAACACCAACTTTCTTATTTCAAATAGAAGACTCTATATATTATTACATTTTTATATTCTCTGTTCTAATTTGACTTTATGTATCATAGTTGGTACTTATCTCTAATAGTTTCCAAAATATGGCGACCTGAAAGCAAAGTTGACATCTGAAGAGGTTTGATAAAACGGTTTTTGTTAACTGAGTTTTATCTCTCAAGCTACAATTTTATTATATTTTAATGCTGAAGTATCGCTTTATCTCAAGCAGTTTACAGTTTCTAAGAAAATAATACAGCTGCTCCTAAAGTAGTATAATTTTTCAGAAGCTTCAAACAACCGTAACTTGGCTTTTTAAAATGAAACATCTTGTATATTCTAGCATATGTGAATTTTGCGTTTAATTCTCGACGGAAATATTTTATATTGTTTTCTATTATTTTTGTGTTTTAACCAAAATATTAAATTTTTCTGTGAATTTGAGTCACACTGTTGTGAATGTGTGTACCTACGTTTGCTTTGTAGCTAGGTAAGTGGATTTTATCTAATGCTGTTATATGTTCCTTGAATCTTGTTTCTATTAATTTTTTTGTCATTCCTATATATGTTTTATCGCATGTGTTACATTCTATTTGATATATTCCGTTTAATTCATGTGGGTTGTGTGTTTTTTATCTATTTTGTTTATCATTTTGTTATTGGTTTTGTAGCTCATTTTTTGGTTATATGGTTTGAGTGCTTGTGTTATTTTTTGGCTCAAACAATATGACTTAAAAATGAGCTTCGAAACCAATAACAAAATAAATAAAAAACAAGAACACATCCCACATCAATTAAACGGAGTATATGAAATAGAATGTATCACATGCGATAAAAAATATATAGAAATAATAGAAAAATCAATGGAAACAAGATTCAAATAACATATAACAGCATAATATAAAATTCACATACCTAGCTACAAATCAAACGTAGCTACACACATTCACAACATAAAACACCAAAAACCAGATACCACCCAATTACAACTAATAAAACATGCTAAAGACCACAAAAAAAATGGAAATCTGGAAACAATACTACATTCAACAAACAAACAATAAGAAACAGTTAATACCAGAACAAATCCAAATACAAGGATTTAAACAAAACTTAATAAAGGCGATACAAATAGACAAATTATGAAACCACAGTGATCAAGACACGAGACCGATACACACGACACAGTCCGAAGGGACAACCAATCAGAGAACAGTAAACCGACCAATAGAAGCTCAACGCGCAGGCGCCACGTACAATCTCAGACGTAGACTACACAGGAGCGATCACAGTCAGTAGCGTGCTGATGATGAACCGGGACGGTTCGAAACTGCAGTCCACGCAAAACAATAATAAATCACAAAAGTACAGCAAACAAATAAAGTATATATTTGAAAGTGATTACAGTGTAGTGCAACATTCTAAAAGATATATATATATATATATATATATATATATATATATATATATATATATATATATATATATATAAACACACATCTCCTCATTAGTGAATTTTTTGTATTACGAAAAATTCTCTAAAAAAAGTGTCGGCAATAAATGGAGATACAGGTTGATTATTATTGCCGTGCCTTGAATTAAAAAAAATAATTGTTAAATTAAAACATTTTTTGTTTAATAGAAAGATTAGTTGAACTATAATATTCTATGGCAAGTATTTGCTTCTTCCAGTTTTCTTTTGATTAACACACTTTTCACATTTCTTTTAGTGAATTTTCGTAGAAAAAATTAACTAATGAGGCCATCGCGATTTTTGAATTTGGAAATATCACACCAATTAATGTTTATCACATTTAGTAGGTACCTTCTTTGTAAGTGGCTTGAATAAGGCTTAACCAGGAAAAAATTTGAATTTTCTTTGGAAATTTTTTGCATCTTCGAGTATAACAAAGCTATGGCAGTCCAATTTGGTATGCAAGTTCATTATAAAATGTACACAACAATTCCAAATTTAGACCTCTAGGTTGAAAGAAAAATTTCGGGACGCAGCAAGTGCGTTATAATAGTGAATTTTCATAATAATTTCACATTATTAGTACGTCATATGACTAAAAGTAATACTGTTAATTTAAATAGGGGTCGAAGATCGGGTTTAGAGGTCTTAATACAGGCTTATTAGAAAAATTTCACTCTTTCTATTATCACAAAAAAATATTCAAATCTTGTGTTCTAGCTCCTTTTATGAAAAATACTTTGAATGCGCAAAACACAATTTTTGGCATTTGGAAGTTATAATTATAGTACGTAATCGTAATATATTTGACCTAACATTATACAATGTGCTGTACAAAGAAACCTTAGCTTCTACTTGTAAAAACACATTTATAATTATAGATGTCACATAGTCGGCAATAATAGAAAACAATGTCGTTACTCAAGCCAAAAATAATGAATTTAAAACAGCGAATTACCGATTTTTTAAATTTCACTATAAACCAATCCACAGTTTTTTGGGGGAAAATTCAAATTGGGTAAATATGGTGAATTTAATGTATTGTGCCAATGTTCTGAATTAACATTTTATTAATGGGAATAAGTTATTCTCTCCTCAGAGATAGACTCCCTCAAAACTGACAAGTTGATGCTAGCGTTCCATGGTAGTTTAACAGCTCTGGCCACATAAAACTGGAAAATGTTGTTTTATTTCCCCCATTATATTATACATCTAAAATTGGAAACCGAAGAAAAATAACGTGCTTTGTTTATTTATGATGATTTGACAGTTCTGTTTTGAGGTTAGATAGTAAATGATTGTATATGTTTCTAAAATTAGAAATCAAAAAATAATAATGTTAACGTTAATATTAGTTGATTAATTGTTCACAAGGATATTTTGAAGGAATATGGTACCTGGTTTCTACTATAAAGGTTATGCTTTCTACAAAATTTGATGTCTTTCATAAAAAAAGATATTGGACATTAAAAACATTTCTATGAAAACTCGCTGCCATAACGCACTTGCTGCGTCCAGATATTAATTACGCTTATGGCACCCTTAGAATTTTGTAACAGCAGCTTGTGTACTTTCCTCTTTTCTGTCTTAAAAAGGACCGGTAACATCAGCTGTCACCAAACACCTGAAATTATCAAAATTTAACTGTTTTCGAGGAAAATACGTCCAATTATTAGAACCTTTACCTGTGAATAGAAAATACTGTAATTAATTGATAATCGAATGAGATGCATTTACGGACACTAATTTAAGTACAACAGGGGCGTGCGGTGACATTTCAAATAAGGGAAGCAATTCTCAGAAGCTTACCTATTTGTAGTGAAACTCAATTCTTCTGTCGTTTTTGGCAAATTTTAATAATGTCGTCATAAAACTGTGGATTCTGGGACATTTACTGGACGAATTTATTTTCAACTGACAAAATTGAAATTTGGGAAAGTCTTTCCTGTCCTGTTGAAACTCTTGATACGTTTCAATGTAAAAAAAGTTCGTTCTAAAGATGCACTAGTAACAGGAATTGTTAATACTAATTCACATAATTTGAACACTTCAGAATATGCATTTTCCAATTTTGATTGTTTTAAGAAGGTTAAAAGTTCACTCGCGTTAGTTTTTGTGCCTTTTACATCGGTTTCATAAATGACTGTAAGTTCTGATCGTAGTAAGGCTTTGTCAAAAGAATGTCCATGGTGGTGAAATAATGATTTGAATGAATCTTCTGGGAAAGGTATCCCTTTAAATCATCCAAAATTACACAATTCAGAAATTTCAGGTCACTAAGATGATCAAATCTGCAGTTAATTTGCTGCTGAATTTGATCTATGATTTCGTAGAAAAGGCGGCGGCAAGAAGTTTGAAGGTCTCCTACATTATCAGTGCGCAGACGCTTTCTTCGTGGCTCCACTTCTCCTAATTCAATTGTTTTTTCCCAGAACTTAAAATTCATTCTACTGAAGGTAGCAAAAAACACTTTACATTCTTTAATATGATATATAGATTGGGATAAAATTAAACTTAATTTATGAGCACAACAGTGTACATATAGAGCACTGGAGAACGTTTCCCGCACTTTAGCTTGAAGAACTCTTAAATTTCCCACCATAACAGCAGCCCTATCATAGCTTTGGGCAATTAATTTATTATCAGCCTCCTCAATATATTTCATAATATTAAGCACAATTTTATATAGAGCGTTTGCGGTACGATCTTCTGTCACATTTTTAAAGCCTAAAAATCTTTCTTGTACACTCCCATACATTTTTACGTAACGTATTACTACAGATAGTTGACTTAAATTAGTTACATCGGTTGTTTCATCAGATTTAATTCTGTTCAAAATAATAGTGGCAGCAGCCGAAATTAAGTCATTCTGAATGCGATTTTATGTCCCGCGAAAAACGTTAGACTGTTCCAAGTGATTTTTTAAATAAATGTCGTATTTGGCTATTAAAGAAACTAGGTCTTGAAAATTTCCTCTATTTGCAGATGTAGTTGTTTCGTCATGAACCCGGAAGCCCAATTCATGCTGACCAAGAAAACACACATCATCAATAAGTCATTTTAATATGTTTCTGTTTTTATCAACCAGTTCATTGTGTTCGCGATGACTAATTTCTATCTGCTTGTCAACAGCGTATTCAATTCGCGTTTTTCCAAAGACACTTAATTTTAAAATGGTCTGTAAATGCGCTTTAGACATAACATGTCTTTTTACTACTTTATGTAGATTATTCTAGTCGGAAAACCCACTTTTATTCCACACCCCTTTTTAGTCACAAATAGACTACCAGGCCAACAAAACAGTTTATTCTTGTTTTTACAACCCGTTAACCATTCATATTGTTTATAAGTTTTTTCCGCGTTGAAATGTCGAGTACATGTTTTAATTCTTGGATTTAAGTTTTTTACAGCAGGTTTCGGCCTACCTTTATTAATAATAGCAAGTTTTTAAGCAAACTGTAAAGCTGAAAATTCTTTGGTTATCAAAAAGTCTGGACGCAACAAGTGCGTTATGGTAGTGAATTTTCATAGAAATGATCTGGCACGAAATATTTTTTTATAACTTTTTTTTCTTTTAACATAGAAATATAGATTTTGGTATATAGTTTCCTTTTAATGTCGTAAACTTCCGTACCAAATTTGGTTACCATAGCTTTTCTATTTTTTGAGATAATTTTTTTTTTCGAAATAAAACCCAAATTTTTCCTGGAAAACCTGGTCCGATTTTCCTGGCCAACGAACTTATCCAAGCCACTTACAAAAGGAAGGCGCATGCTAAATTTTATCAAAATCGGTCCATGATTTTTTGAGTTATCGGTGTGATATATATATAAATATATATATATATATATATATATATATATATATATATATATATATATATATATATATATATATATATATATAAACATATAAAAATTGAAACTGACCCCGGATATGGGTTCTAGGGGTCCTAGATCGCGCTCATTTGAAGAAAATTTTTCAAAATTCAAAAGTCGAGATCTCCTCATTAGTGAATTTTTTCTAAGAAAATTCACTAAAAACACACAACACAATCACAGTTATTATTACCACTTGTTTATAAAGTTTGTAAATCCCCACCCCCACCGACGCCGCTATTAAAAGCTAATCTACTTGCAGCCATATTAATAATCATAAAATGCCAATGTATTTAACTTGGTCAACTGCTTATATCTACGAAATAATCAGAGACATTCACTTTGTACGTGCACCGGATCTTCCTAGTACAACACGTTCTAAAAATACGCGTACATCCGTCGAACTAGGGTTTCTTATAAAGTTGCCTGCTGACTACGTGTATTTAACCGAAGTCATTGCAACCACTCGTGCTGTTCGCTGGCGCATTTACTGTGACGACGTCCTTGCTAGGAGCCTATATACAAATACAGTATGATGCATAATAAATAATTATGTGTGTGAGCTTGCGAAATAAAAATTGTAATAATTAAATTAGTTTCAGAGTTTGAAATTTAATATTTAAAATACAAAAGGGATTTTAAATAATGCGGTTTAGGTATGTAGTCATTATTTTAAGGGAAGCAATGCTTCCTTTGCTTCCATGGACCGCACGCCACTAAAGTACAACATACAGACTTGGAGTCTTACTTCTCTGGCTTCACTGTTGGGTTTCGTTTCAAGTTTCAACAGTGAAGCCAGAGAAGTTGTTTCCAAGTCTGTATCTGTTTCCAAGTCTGTATGGACCAGTTTCACCAAGTAAGGGCAACGACAATCAAGGAATTAAAGTACATTTCTTTAATTCCAAACTTCCGATCCGAAGTTCGTAAGAAAAAAACCCAATCAGATACCTGTAAATAAAATTCTTTTAGTCACAAACTTTTTTAGTATCCATCTCTCGGTGCTTTCATAAACGACCTAAAAATACTACTGTGCTATAGTTAGCTTGTATAGAATTCTAGGCTCCAGGAAACTGCAAAAGCATGGACTAATCTGCCTCTAGCTAATAATATTTAGTCTATGGTTATAGCAAAGTCTCATTTCATCAGTGGCAAATCAGACTTGTAGTTTTAACGCCGTCGACTAGGTAGCGCCACCTTTATGAAAACGTTTATTAGTATAGCCGAGAATCAACTTCCAATGAAGAGGGTCTCATTCAACTTTATTTCACCATAAAATGAAAAGTGATTTTAAAAAGTACTTTGGAATGGCAGTAAATCTCGTATCAGAAATAGTTGGAAAACACTGTTACATTCTATTCTTCTCTTAACGTGCTGAATTACATTTGGAATCATTTCAAGATTTTATAGTTTATATTGTCACAGAAGTTATGCAGTTAGTGGCTGCAAAACCAATTAAATCAGAATATAATGATCATTCTTTCATCTCGCTCGTAAAGTGGGGTTTTTGAATTTTATTGTGATATAAAATGCTAGATAAAATCCGAAAGTGGAGCACATACATGATCTGAGATTTAAATCTTTCCGATGTGGGTAAAAGTCAGCTCTAGGCCATTCATATACCAAGTTATCTAAAACAACTCACATAGCACCTAATAAGTTCTTTGCATTTTTAGATATAAAAAACATTGGCTCAGCTAGTTACTGATATAATAAATACCCGGACGCAGCAAGTACGTTATGGTAGCGAATTTTCATATAAAAGATCCGCTCATAAATTATGTATTATATAAACATATACAGTAGGGTGCGGATTTTGCGAGTCGCAGATTTAACGAACTTCTCATTTAACGAGCAAATTTTGGTGATTTGAATGGACTTGTGTAAGAAACAATGCTAAAATATTTATGATATAACAACACCGCTTTTCAGGCGATTTCGGTTTTAACGAGGTGATTATTGCGCTGACCCGTTCACATTTTTATTGGATTACACAGATGTGGGAAAGTAAACAAGAGGGATTCGTCTTTCGGTGAATTTCGTTGCCTATCTACCTGAAAATATGACCATTCAGACACACTAGGATTAGAAGCACATATTTCTTGACTGAAACATGACACTAATAGGTAATAAATTTTACTCTACACAACACCAGAGAAAATATTTATGGTTTCTTCTACTCAGCCAATGATAGTGTCCCTTTTACCAGTTGAAATCAACGTTCGTTAGTTACTTACAACTGTACATTTGTGTGGCTTTTTGTTTTTCTGTTTAAATCTTGAAACTTGCGCTTTATTCCGATCACCTTCCGATCATCTCGTATTTGAGGCAGGTGAATAGAGTCTTGTTTACACAAGGTCGGCGTCCGGTATTAAAAGAAAATGCCTTACCATTGAGGAGAAAATGGCGATGTTAAAACAATTGAAAACGGGAACGAAAAAAGGTGATGTTGGTAGGCAGTACGGTATCAACAATTTTAAAGTGCGAGAATGCTATTGTCCAGGTTAGTGGTTCCAACACTATTGACAACCAAAGAGAAAGTATGAAAAAAAAAACCGACATGGAGAACTTGGACAAAGCGTTGTTTGATTGGTTCAAAAATCAGAGGCACACAAACATTGCTATAAGTGGTCTATTTCTCCAGGAGAAAGATGTTTCTCTTGGTAAAGAAATGGGATATGGAGAGAATTTCTAGTGTTGTACAAGTTGGATTTCTCGTTGTAAACAAAGACATTCAATTAATTCAGGAAAAATTTCTGGGGAAGCGAAATCTGTAAATTAGGAGTTCACATCTAATTGGCTTCAATATAACTTATATAACGAAATATCCGAGGAATATTAGGCATGTAGTGTCTTCAATGCAGACTAGAGAGAACTTTTTTACAAAATGTTGCCGGACAAAACTCTAAAATTCAAAACGAAAAATGTGTTGCTGAGAACTTATCCAAAGAGCGGCGGACTACTCATTTGTGTAAATTATGATGATTCTGAATTTAGAAGACCATTGGTTACTGGCGAAGCACAAAGATGTTTTGAAAATATAATTAGTTTGTCGGTGAAATATGTTGCTAATAAAAAAGCATGGGTGACTGGCAGTATTTTAAAACTGAAGTAGAAGAATGGGATAGAGAACCGGAAAGAAAAAATAGAAAACATTTGCTTGTGGTGGATAGTTGTGTGACACATCCACAATTGACGAGTTTGAAGAACATCAGATTAGTTTTTCTGCCACCTAACACCACATCTGTACTGCAGCCTTTAGATCGGGGAATTATCAACTCTCTGAAATATAATTACAGAAGACAACTCGTCACAAATATAAATGACAACACTGACAAGAATCAGTGTCACCTTTCGGTAAATCTCATCGAAGCTATTCGTCTCCTTGATGGTGCATGGGAAAACGTCTCACAAAAAACAGTGTAAAATTGTTTCAGGCATGCTGGTTTTCAATTTGAGCATATAAATCAAAACGTTGATTTAAACGTTTTGGAAGATCTTATTGCTGACGAAGATATCGTCGACGAAAACGATGACATTCCCCTGAGCGAATGTGCTAGGGCTATGAAATTGGCACAAGTGTCGGATGCGATGGATCATCTGAACATAATTCTGTGGGAACTTCAGGTATTCCAACAGATTCCCAGATAATTGAAGCTGCAAATTTGAACACTACCCGAGAAGTGATAGAGGATTCTGATTCGAACAAGGAATCTAAAAGCCCCCAATACAGCAAAGTTTCACTGCAAGACGCCATAGATTCCGCTGAGAAGCTTATAATATTTTTAGAGAGGGCCTCAAACTCAGAGAATGAGCTAAGCTTATTAGCTTCCATAGAAAACTTTTTGGAAAAAAGGAAAAAGAAAAACCGACAGTATAAATGAAAACCAGAGACTACTTTTTATGTTGTGTATAAAGTTAGATTAAGTAATCATTTACATTATATAGGGTGGTGCATTGAAAACGAAACAGACCGATTTGCGTCCAGAGATATTTTTTTAAGAAACGCTGAAACACGTCAATTTTAATATTGCGAGGGACATGTTTGGACATAAAACTCAACTTTGTCACATCAACCCCTTAAGGGTGGTGATGACAACCCTTATATTTTAAATGGGGAACATGGGTCGAGTGTTAAATCATTTGAAAGCTCTTCCTTTTCTGAATTCAGCACACTAATTTTTTTGGAAGTTTTATCAACTCGTTTAAAAATTATTCACGAAGATGCAAAAACGCATTTCACTCATTCCGATAAGAAATGTGCTGATAGTCAATGTTTTGTTTGTTTGTAAACAAAAAATTGACTATCAGAACATTTCTTATCGCAATGAGAAAAATGCGGTTTATTATTTCAGTTTATTGGTCGGTTTGATACTTGATAGTACTACCGACAATTAATTTCACAATGGTGTATTCTGTAGAAGAAAGAGTTGAAATAATTACTCTTTTTTTTAACGATGACTGTTCCAACCATACCGCAAATTTGTTTAATGAACGACATCGGAACAGACACGTTAACAGAAAATACATTTTGGAGTTACTTGCAAAGTTTCGACAAAATGGTCAGTAGCCAACAAAAAACGGGATCCTGAACGTGAATTTCTGGTTAGAAATGAGAATACCGAGATTGAAGTTTTTGGACAAATTGCTGCAGACCCAACTTTGAGCACGAGAAAATTGGCCACTGTTTCAAACATCAAAAGAAGAACTATTCAGCGAATATTGAAGGATCATAAATTTCACCAGTATAAAATTCATCTTGTACAACAACTGAATGAAGATGATTTTGATGGTCGGCTGAAGTTTTATGAAGTTATGACTGCACGAATGGCTGATAACCGGAACTTTCTGTTCAATATCTGTTTTTCAGACGAGTGTACGTTTTTATTAAACTCGACAGTCAATCGTCATAATTGTCGTTGTTGGGCAGATAATAATCCAAGAAATTTTCACGAAGTCCACAATCAAACTCCACAGAAATTGAATGTCTGAAGTGGCATTTTTGGAGACCGTTTAATTGGACCAATATCAAGAAAATCAATTACTGTTTTAACAAGATGGAGCTCCTCCGCATTTTTCACAACGTGTTAGAGAGTTTTTGAACAGAGAATTTCCAGGACAATGGATTGGGCGTAGAGGTGCTATTGAGTGGCCTCATAGATCACCGGATTTAACTCCTTTAGACTTCTTTCTATGGGGCCATTTAAAGAGTAGGATTTACGCAATAGAACCGGAGTCTCTGGAAGAATTACGACTTAACTGAATAAACATTTTTGAACGTTTGGTTTTGTTTTTTTAGTTCTTTTAAAGAAAAATTCACTAATTAGTGCATTTCTTATCACAATGAATGAAATACGCTCTTGCAACTCCAACTGTAAATAATTTGTAAAAGAGTTGATAAAACTTCCAAAAAAATTAGTGTGATGAATTCAGAAAAGAAAGAGCTTTCAAATGATGTAACACTCGACCCATGTTCCCTATTTAAAATATAAGGGTTGTTATCACCACCCTTAAGGGGTTGATGTGAAAATGTTGAGTTTTATGTCAAAACATGTCCCCCTCAATATTAAAATTGACGTGTTTCAGCGTTTCTTAAAAATTGGTCTGTTTTCAATGCGCCAGCCTGTATACAGTGATCTGTTTTTATGTGAATAAAATTGTTCATTCAAACTAGTCAGTTACAGTTGAGTTTCAATATTCATGGAAAGGGTTACAGGGGAGTAGTCCGGTTTGTACACTTACATATGTGATTGTACAGGGTGTCTTATTTTCGTTACAAATGTAGGACCCCACTTGTATTTTCTTTATTCAACAAGATATAGAAAGGGTAAAAACGGATTCTGGTACAACTTTTACTGTAGAATAAAGCGGTATATTCAGATATTTTGAAAAAAGTTTAATTTTTGGAAAAAATGTCAAAGTTGTGTTTTTTAAATGTAACATCCTGTAGGTCGATTCCAACGATCTGGTGCTTCACAAATTTATCTTTTTAATTTTCGAGAAAAATTTCAACGTTTTTTTAAATGGAAGTCGTAGCTATTTTAATAGCTATAATTAAGGCGATTCCAACGATATGAGCTTTGACATATTTATCTTTACTACTTTCCGAAAAATTTATTAGAAACTGTTATTTTCCATAACGTGGAAGAGACAAACTAATGGATAATGCAATACAACATTGCTCCTTATGGAAATAAACGAGTTACTTATTGTTTTAAACGGAACACGCCGTGTATTATTGGTTTAAACGGAACACGTCATGTATTTTTACTTCTTTTGGCAGCCATTTTCTTGGGCTTTTCTAATTTAGTTAATTTTCATAACAAATCAACAATTTCAATAAGGGTATTTCTACAATAGTATGCTTTGAGTCACTATGAAAACGAGAAAAAGTTATTAGCACTTGTCAAAACCTCGATAAAGACATTCCGATTGTTCTTACGCATCTCGCTATTGTTTGTAATGGTCGCCAATCAATTATTTGAAAATGTTGAATACTATGATATGTTTGTATGTTTTATCGAGTGCCACGAAAATACCAATGAATCATTACAACTTTATTTTAACAAGTATTAAGTATTTTTAATTTCATTTGTATTTTCTCTATTAAGTAAATTCTTTGTCGTCGCAGGTATTCTGAGAAGAGACAGCCAAATAAAGTAATATTTGAAAGGCTTAAATCAAATTTAACAAACTTCGGCTCTTTTAAGAAGCCTAGGCCGAAAGTATATAATAAAGGAGATCGCGAAGCTAGCGTAATTAACATGTTGAGTATTGTAGATGTTGCACCTGAAACGTCTTGCAGAAGAATTGAGTCCCAAGTTGGTGTCAGCAGATGACGCGTTTCTTCTATTTTAAAACGTGAGAAATTTAAACCATATAAGTTCAGAGTGGTGCAAAATTCACATCCTGGAGATGCTGAACGACGTATTAATTTATGTCAGTGGTATCAGCAAAAGATTGATCAGGACCAAAATTTTGCAAGTAAAATTATCTGGTCAGATCAAACATATATAAGTAGTGCTGTATTATTTAATCGTAATAATACAAGACATTGGGCAAGTTTTACCCAACATGTCACTGTTTCCCGTGAGTAACAAGGGAGATTTGGTTTTAGTTTTGCCTGCTTCATATTGGGAACTACAATTAAATATCACATTTATCAGGACAACCTTAACTCAGACCGGTATCTAAACATACTACAAAATATATTACCGGATTTATTAGAAGATGTCCCTTTAGCTCAGCGGAACCAGATCTTCTTCCAACAGAATGGTGCTCCGACACATAGTTCCCAAATAGTGAGGCGTTACTTAGATGACCACTTTCCCGAACGCTGCATTATGACGCACGGGCATATACGTTGGCCTGCTAGGTTGCCCGACCTATTCGTGTTGGACAATTAAAACATATAACTATCCTATTCGGCATAAGACAGCTGCATGTCTGTTTGATACTACGCACCGGGCATTTCCAGAATCACAAGGACGCCAAATTGTAATCGTAAATGCATTACACAGAATGAGGAAAGTATGTCATAAATTGATAACAGAAAATCTCAATCAGTTTACACAGCTTCTTTAATATTTGTATGTGTTGATTGTTGTTTACAGTTCAACAATAAAGGTAGTATTTTTGAAAAGGTATATTCGCATTTTTCGTTTTTGAATTAGGCTTTTCTTGGGTTTTAGTATTTTACATGACAACTACGTTTTTTAAAAGCCCAATAAAAGCCAATTCAAAATAGATGGTGTTTTATTTAAATTAATAATTATAATAACCCCTTTCTTTCCATAAGGAGCAATGTGGTATTCTATGATCCGTTAGTCTCTGTGTAACACTGCACTTTATGGAAAATAACAGTTTCGAATTAATTTTTCGGAAAGTAGTAAAGATAAATATGTCAAGTCTCATATCGTTGGAATCGTCTTAATTAGAGATATTAAAATAGCGAACAATATATAGGGTGTACCATTTAAAAAACACTACTTTGACGTTTTTGTCAAAAATTAATTGTTTTTGAATAGATCTGAATACACCACTTTATTCTAATGAAAAAGTTGTATCATAATCAGTTTACACCTTTTCGATATCTTGTCGAATAAAGAAAACACAAGTGGGATACGAAATTGCAAACTTTTCAAAAGCGCCCTATATCTACGAAACTAAGAAGCCGGCAACTTTTCTGTCACAACCATTTTTATTTCTTAAAAATAGAGCACAGTATTGCGAACACCGTTTGTTTCTATCTTCAATAATAACTGAGATACTCTATATTTACAACGAAAATAAGACACCCAGTCGATGGCCAATCATATCCTACACATGTTCATTTGGTGACAAGTCTGGAGAGCGAGAAGGCCATGGAAACAGGGTCGGGTTATGATCACGTTTCTAACTCTATACAATAATATTTACTTAAACTATAAATACCTTATTACATTTTCTAGATCCTGACGGTGTCTCTTTGTCTTTCCAAAACTATCAAAACCAAACAAGCACATTTGGTTCGGATGCTATTTCAAAGTGGCAATGGGTTCAATGACTAATGAACTTATTGTTGTATAACAAGAATCTCCAACTAATCGGCGATGGGTCCAGTGACAAATGAACTTGTTGGAAGAAACCGTCAGCAACCGTTACCCATTATATTTTATATTATCTTCTGTTCCTCCTTTTGTACCAACTTTCTACCTCGAAAGTACGCTGCTCTTCTTCTTCTTAAGTTCTCTCCAAACTGACTTTTACTTTCAATTTCTCAGTTAAATTTTTTCCAAATTCACAACATCTCTCTAATCTGACATATCCTTTTCAATTAATTTCAATCTATCAAACTTTCCGTTTCCATGACAGTCCGCCTTCTACCTATTTATAGTTATTATTTTAATTACATCATACTCGTAATAAATTCTTGTAAATAACATCTTATTCCATTTAAATTAATTATTGTCTGTAAATTTTAATTTCTAAACTTCTTAGTCCCTTCTACACCACTTATTTACACCCTCTACCGCTTATTATTAATTACTTAATAATACCTTAATTAGTTACAGACGTATAATTGGCTATTTGAGTCCATGTTGTATTTTATTGAATTTGCCTTTTATTGTTTATAAAATGTACACGATCTCGGTAGTGCATGGCACATACTTTTAAAAGTGAAGATTGGAACCTACGATAAGCACTATTAGTACAATGTGATTTAAATTTTTTGATATTAAGGTTTTCGTGACGATTAAATTTGTAAGTACCAAATTTGCTACACCTTCTCTTTTATTTTTTTTATCGATAGTAATAATAATAATACTTATTATGTGCGTATTTACGTATGTTTGTGTGTACGTGAGTCTGGATAACACTACAAATTCCCCTAATCTAATAAAACTAATTTTTGGAATATTCATTTCAGAAATGTGTTTTTTTATTACCTTGTGCATGTTATAAGAAATGCGATAAATGTTCTATTGAAACGCTGTTAATTGACTTCATACGTCAATGCTACTATATTGTTTAGTTTTCTCCCGTACAAGACCTCATATCTTGCCTTTTAAACTCCCTTTCTTGTTATTCTATCATCTTTAGAATAATTCCCTTTGCATTGTTTTTATTATCATCTCTGGCTATTTCAATCCAATTGTGTTTGTTTTCAATTTATCCCCCCATATTTTTCATTCTTCTACCTTTTTAACTTTATTTAGCACTCATACATATACGTTACACTTTTCAACATCCGCGATTCTTGTTTTCCAGTCCTGTTTCACTTCAGCATATCTACATATATATTTTCTCGGGTTTTTCACATTTGGTTCGGATGCTATTTCAAAGTGGCAATGGGTTCAATGACTAATGAACTTATTGTTGTATAACAAGAATCTCCAACTAATCGGCGATGGGTCCAGTGACAAATGAACTTGTTGGAAGAAACCGTCAGCAACCGTTACCCATTATATTTTATATCATCTTCTGTTCCTCCTTTTGTACCAACTTTCTACCTCGAAAGTACGCTGCTCTTCTTCTTCTTAAGTTCTCTCCAAACTGACTTTTACTTTCAATTTCTCAGTTAAATTTTTTCCAAATTCACAACATCTCTCTAATCTGACATCTCCTTTTCAATTAATTTCAACCTATCAAACTTTCCGTTTCCATGACAGTCCGCCTTCTACCTATTTATAGTTATTATTTTAATTACATCATACTCGTAATAAATTCTTGTAAATAACATCTTATTCCATTTAAATTAATTATTGTCTGTAAATTTTAATTTCTAAACTTCTTAGTCCCTTCTACACCACTTATTTACACCCTCTACCGCTTATTATTAATTACTTAATAATACCTTAATTAGTTACAGACGTATAATTGGCTATTTGAGTCCATGTTGTATTTTATTGAATTTGCCTTTTATTGTTTATAAAATGTACACGATCTCGGTAGTGCATGGCACATACTTTTATAAGTGAAGATTGGAACCTGCGATAAGCACTATTGGTACAATGTGATTTAAATTTTTTGATATTAAGGTTTTCGTGACTATTAAATTTGTAAGTACCAAATTTGCTACACCTTCTCTTTTATTTTTTTTTATCGATAGTAATAATAATAATACTTATTATGTGCGTATTTACGTATGTTTGTGTGTACGTGAGTCTGGATAACACTACAAATTCCCCTAATCTAATAAAACTAATTTTTGGAATATTCATTTCAGAAATGTGTTTTTTTATTACCTTGTGCATGTTATAAGAAATGCGATAAATGTTCTATTGAAACGCTGTTAATTGACTTCATACGTCAATGCTACTATATTGTTTAGTTTTCTCCCGTACAAGACCTCATATCTTGCCTTTTAAACTCCCTTTCTTGTTATTCTATCATCTTTAGAAAATTCCCTTTGCATTGTTTTTATTATCATCTCTGGCTATTTCAATCCAATTGTGTTTGTTTTCAATTTATCCCCCCATATTTTTCATTCTTCTACCTTTTTAACTTTATTTAGCACTCATACATATACGTTACACTTTTCAACATCCGCGATTCTTGTTTTCCAGTCCTGTTTCACTTCAGCATATCTACACATATATTTTCTCGGGTTTTTCTTCTTTATGCTGTTCAAATCTTTTTCTCTTCTCAATTCACAATGACGTTACCTTATTTCGATTTATTTTCCCGGATTTGCAGCTTTCTCAATATACATTTTCATCTGGTTCATATTATTTTTTAATTTTATATGGCTTCCCTTATTTAAACTTCTCCTACAACCCCCTACATGTGCATTATTTCATTTCTACTCATACTACCCTTAATTTGTATATATCAATATCCATTATCATCATATTTTTCATTCATCATTACCTATCTTAGGCTTTCTATTCTTATTTACTGGTTTCGCTACACAAAGTGCTCATTCTTTCCCCATTCTCCACCATATACTAATATTTTCATCATTTTATCCTCATTTTCATTATCTTCACATTTTTTTCTTGCTTCATCCCGCCTTTGTCTGCCATTGTTGCTTTCCATTTCTTTGATTTCCATTTCATACCTCGAGTTTCCTATATGCTTACATTTTTCTTGCCTACAGCCCTTTTCTTTGATCTTACCTTTCTTTTGCCATCCGGCCTTGATAATTTTACATTTTAGACTCTTTCTTTCCTACTCTTCTAATTCTTAGCACTGCTCCTTGATCTTACCCCTCTGCTAGTACCTAGCCTTTGGTGGTCATCTTTTCTATCCTATTTTTGATTTTATTGTTTTAGTGAATTTTCGTTTACTGGCCATATTTTTCCTTATATCCATTCAGTCTACATTTTGTCTCTTTTGTTTGTGTATCGTGTGTCGTGAATTTCTAAGTTTAACATTGTACCCATCCGATATGCTAAAAACGCCTTGTCTCTGGCTTGTCTCGAAATTTCTTTGTAATGACCACTAAATGGCATTAATAATTTTGCATTATTGTTCATCATAGGCTCTGGCTTTGCCTTACATACTTATACAAATAGGAAACGTTTTTTTATCAGAATTTATATATATTTCTTACTAACTTTATGTGCATATCGCCTACATATTTTTACTTTACTAGACAAACCCCTACATACATATATATATATATATATATATATATATATATATATATATATATATATATATATATATACATAACATTTTTGCTATATCATTTTACCTATTTTCCTTATTCTTATTAGTTCCATGACAGTCCGCCTTCTACCTATTAATAGTTACTATTTTAGTTATATCATACTCGTAACAAATTCTTATAAGTAATATCTTATTCCATTTTAATTAATTAATGTCTGTAAATCTTAACATCTAAACTTCTTAGTCTCTTCTACACCACTTATTTACACCCTTTACCGCTTATTCTTAAATACTTAATAATAATTAGTTACAGAAGTATCATTATCTATTTGAGTTCATGTTGTGTTTTTATGAATTTACGTCTCCTTGTCTATAAAATGTACACGATCCCGGTAGTGCATGGCACATACTTTTTTTATCGATAGTAATAATAAAAATACTTTTTATGTGCGTATTTACGTATGTTTGTGTGTACGTGAGCCTGGGTAACACTACTATATATATATATATATATATATATATATATATATATATATATATATATATATATATATATATATATATATATATATATATATATATATAAAATTTAACAAATTTTTGCAAAACATCACCATCGATACCTCTCTATTAGCGAATTTGGCTTTGTGTTCTTCAAAACTTGGGTTCTATTGGTATATTATTGTGACTTGACACAACTATTTTATTTTTATTATGTAAAAAGTGGTAAAACAAAATTCTATCTATCTAACTACCCTTACAATTCTGCTGTGAAGAATGCCACACCAAACATTTATACATCAATGGTTTTGATTCTGCATTTGACGGATCCAAAATAGATTTTCTAATGCATAATAGTGCGGTTACGACGATTTGCAGCACCATTGCTTCTAATCGTAGTCTCGTCAGAACACATGACATAAAAAGTTTGTACTATTCTGAACAAGTGGGATGCGACGGCTGATTTCAAGTATTTCCTGATAAATGGCGCCCGCCTCTCAAGGTCCACCTTATAGTTTCTGGAGAAGTTTACCATAATAAAAGATAATTGTAGATAAAAAGGTGTAATAGGGAGTCCTGGGTTGATGGTTAATAAAGGTAGCCATTGAAGCAGTAAACTGAAGGAATTGAAGATGAAGGACATATTTAATTTGATTTGACAAATTTAAAGTTTGGTGGTTTTAGAGATTTATTTATGAAAGTTTTTTTGTTATTATTTTAAAATTATCTTAATGTACGGCACATGGCTGCGATTTCCTGTATAAAACATAATGTAAAATAAATTATATAAGAAATAAATTAAATATTTAATATTGAAAATGTAAATCAACAATAAAATTCACGGTCTTTGACGAAATTAAGCGCCTCTGTGGCCGTGCGGGAAAGTCGATTCAGACTTTCCAATACGGACTCGTGGGTCGACGGTTCGAGCCTCACCGGCGGCGGATGATTTTTCAAAATCACTGTCGTCGTTGAGATCGTGCTCAAGGTGGAGGGTAGGTTATTTAGATGAGCAAAAAGGGTCAACAATGGCCTAATTGCCAGTAAGCATCTTAACTTTACCTTTTTACCTTTTGACGAAATTAAAAAAATTAAATTCGTGATCTCTTTTCTACAAGAATTCGTTTAAAATATTTTTCTTAATTTTTTAATCTAGTATGAGTATAATACGTACATTAAAGCTGTTTAACTACTTTGATTTGCATTTCATTTTCTCATTTACAAATCGTTGCAAAAACTCAATATGTTAAGTTCGTTTACAGTCGTCTGGTAAAGTGTTTTATAAAGTGATTTAGCAGAAGTAAACTATTTGAGAAGTTCTGGAGTTTGGCACATCACGAAGACGGCAGCGAGTCTATATAAGCCGATTTTGATACCGTTTCTCCTTGGAGGTTGCAGTCACCGAAAATAGAGAGCTCTACGTGAGAAGATTGGTTTGTAACGTTGTCACTGTCCGATATAATGTATCTCTATTGGGAAAATAAGTATAAATATGGCTTTTGTATGATAAAACAGAGAGAAAGAGAGAGGATGAGAGGCTGAGACGTCGTGTTATTCTGACGGGACAGCTCCTGCTTTCGCTAGCTCGCTCAGACTTGTTCATGCGTAAACTTTAAAAGCTCACAGTACGAGCTTTTTATACTTGAAAGCTCATGACAGTTACAGCTATGTTCGATTACAGGCGAACAGACACATCCACACTCTCTGAATACGGAGACTTTTAGCAATGAGATACATTAGCTGACAGAGATAAACAAAGTCACCGGAAGCCTGTCTGGATTTGGCAATATCAGCTTGTACCATTTAATATTTTTTTGTTGCTAAAAACTACGCGATCTTTCTCAAATTGAAAAGCATGTTTAAATAGGCATAAAAAGGACTGACGCAACCACCCCATCGGGGATTATGTAATTTATAATAAAATACACTCTATGAGAAGTAGTGGTCAACTTGTAACTATAGCGTGGTTAAAGGGTCAATCTGGCCTACAGCTCAATGATATTTTGATGAAATTGCTAAAATGTCGATGGATAGGGGTGAGAAGGCGGAATACAAAACTCCAGGCATATTCATATTTATATAGTATAATTATAAAAGACAGAAACAACTATAGCAAATACATCTAATAAAGTTAGGAAAATTATAAGCGTATTCAGCCAGATATAACCCCCCCCCCACACACACACACACACAAAACCGTGCTTCATTATGGAAACTTCTCAAAGTAAGAAAAAACATAGGTCGTGTAAATACTAATCATGCATTATGTCCAGCCTATTTGTTTAAAATTAAATTAAAAGGCAGTACTCAATGTAAATGTATGGAATATGTTTTTTTTATTTCACACCACGAGGGCTTACAGCCTAAATACTATCGTACCGTGGGTGTTGACAAGGAGGAAAAGAGGCAACTTGTTAATTCTGGACTTGAAGGTTTGGAGGTTCGGAGGAGAAGGAAAAACATGTGCCGGCAAGGAATTCCACAACTTGGAAGTCTTTGGGACAAAAGAGCGGACATACCAAGATATTCTATGTCTGGTGATATGGACAGTAAAAGGGTGCATTTGCTCTGTTCCCCTGGTAGATCTGTTGGGGGCAGCAGGTAGAGGAACTATGGAAGAAAGTTCCTCTGAGCAGAGCCCGTGCAGATATCTATAAAAGAGAGAGAGGTCACCAACGAAACGTCGGTGGGCAAGAGATGGTGGCCTTTGGGTGAGGGTAGGGACACCGATGAGACGTATAGCTCTCTTCTTAATGTAGTCCAGGATAGCGAGTATAGAAGCGGCAGCGGCACCCCAGATGTGGGAGCAGTGTTCGAGATTTGGCCTTAATTGTGAAGTATATAAGGTATGGAGATTAGCTGGTGAAAAGTATTTGCGAGCGCGGAAGAGGAAACCTAATTTTTTAGCAGCAGCTTCTGCAATTGATATGACATGCTGGTGCCAATTGAGATTTCGATCCACAGAAATTCCAACAAGTGAAAAGGACTCATTACTTTGAATAACTTGGTTGTTCATTGTGATGGGCCTAGGGCTTGTGTATCTCTTATGAGATAGAAAGCAAGACTGAAAATTGGCGGGGTTGAATTGTACGAGATTTGTACTTCCCCAGTCTAATATTTTTTGGAGATCCACGGAGACCAAACTCTCCATGAGTCTGCGATCCTCATCTAATTGGGCTAAGGAGACAGGCTTAGAATATTGTATATTTGAGTGGAGGTGCTGCTGTGAACTGGGTTAGATGTGCTAGAGAGGAGGTCATTGATGTGAAGAAGAAACCAAGTAGGGGCTAAAGCTGAACCTTGAGGAATTCCTGCATTAATTGGATATAGTTTAGAGCAATGGCCATCAATGACAACAGAAATGCTTCGGTTGGAGAGGAAATTTGCTGTCCAGGTACATAGTTTTGGTGGTAGGTCACAGGCCGGAAGTTTATTAAGAAGTGTTGCGTACCAGACCTGGTCGAATGCTTTGGATATGTCTAAAAATGTGTACAAGTTAAGCAGCCAATATACAACATAATGAATAACACACAAACACCCATCCAAGAAAATATCCCCAATTTCTAAAGCACAAGGATTGGACGCACCACATCCACAAAACCCTAACCCAAATTAACCAGTCGGTAAATAATCTCTCTCGGAGTTCTCATTAGCCAGGACTGTATCCTCTTTTTGAACAATTTATCTGAATGTATCTCTCTTATATCCAGTGGCAAGACATCGTATACTCCCAAACCCATATACAAAAAATGTTTCGGCCAATCCTTGTATTCGCTCTCTGTTTTACCGTTACCACATTCTTAAACCGTGTTTGGTAAGTATGTTTCAGGAAACTGATGGTGTTATTGTTTTTGTGTATGTACAATAAAATTTTACGGCAATACAACTTCTGGATATCCAATACTTTATTTTCAAAATAAAGCAATCACCGGGGGAAACCATATTTTTGCCACATATAATTTTCAGTATCCATCTCTGTGTGGATCCCACTTTTCTCAAATATATTTCTGAAGAGCTGCCCCAAGAGAACAATCCATACATCAGTTGGGGTTGGATAAGTGCAAGGTATACAGTTCTGAGGTATGTTTCCTCCATCAATTGTTTTAATTTCCTAAATCTAAAGAGAAAGCTTCTCAGCTTCTCAACAATTTGACTTTTATGTATATCCCATCTTAAATGATTAGTCTAGGTTTAAACCCAGATAACATATAATCTTTGTTTCGGTTATTGAACTGCTGCCGATGTTTAAATTACCGAGACTTGGAAGCCACTGGTATATGATGTAAATGGTATATACTTTGTTTTGATCCAGTCATGATGGTCAACATATTGTGGTCAAACCAAGTCTTCATGAATCCAAGGCTCACATTTCCTTCCTGTTTCAGGGATTTTCAGTCTGATGCAGTGTGTATAATAGCTGTGTCATCAGCATAACTGCCAACTGCTACTTCTGAAGGCAAGTGCAATAAGTCATTCATGTATACATTAAATAATACGGGACCTAACACTGTACCTTGTGGAATTTCATGCTTAACAGTTTCATAGGCGCTCAAATGACCGTTTGGCTTAGGCATTATTTTCGATCGCTAACATAACTTTGAATATGTATATATATATATATATATATATATATATATATATATATATATATATATATATATATATATATATACATATATATAGTATTAAATTTTTGTGACGGTAATAGTGTTATTTATCAAAAAATTGTGGGAACGCCGTCAGTTGTAGAATAAAACAAGCAGAGTCCTTAAAGATAGGTTAACACAGCACAAAAGTGACATACGTTTACAAAAAAGAACTTGCTCTCTGTCAGAACATAATATCGACACTGGCCATAATATAAATTTTAGTAATGTTTCTATTTTACACTGTGAAACCTTAAGTAATAAAAGAATGTGTTTAGAAGAATTTGAAATTACTTTTAACGAAAATTTAATAAACTTAAAGAAAGATAATAATTTTAGAAATCACTACCCCTTTTTATATTTCCTAGACAAAAACAAAAAACAAATTCAATTAAACAATATTTAGCTTTATATGTCAGTTTGGCATTTATTAGACTTCACTCAAATTCATCAAAATGTTTTCTTTTTATGTTTGTTATTAGATAAATAGTTTAGTAGAACTCATGTTATATGTAAGTATTTTAAACTTTTATATTTTTTCCAAGTAAATTATAAACTTTTTTCTTTCCATGTTGTAGCGTTGATAAAGGAATAAATTTTTCCGAAAGCTCGGCCTATAATAAAGAGTTTTATTCTACAACTGACGGCGTTCCCACAATTTTTTGATATATATATATATATATATATATATATATATATATATATATATATATATATATATATATATATATATATATATATATATATATATATATATACATATATATACTGTGTGACAACTTTCAAACATTTTTGATTACCAATACATATTTTCCTGAAAAGCTTTAAAATGAATAATAATAATAATAGCTATAGTAATGAGGAACGAGTGTCTATTGTAAAAACATATTACAGTGCTGGCAGTTTGCGAAGAGTTCGAGATTTGTTCTCAGTTAAGTACGATGATCGATCCACTCCATCCGTAAGCACAATCCAACGTATTTTAAGAAAATTTGAAGAAACTGCAAGTGTAGCAGTAGAAAATAGGGGCGGTAAGCTTACAGCTGAATTTGTATTATTTCAATATCAATGAATTTTTATAATGAAGCAGGCGTTAGAAGACAAGTTAATGCAGAACTCTTGGTAAATAAGGTATGTCCTGCATTAAACGAAGTTGCAAATGAAAATCGGGAAGTGTGGTTTTAGCAGGATGGGTGTCCAGCTCATTTTTGTGTAGACGTAAGAACCTGTTTAGATAATTTTTTTCTCAATCATTGGAATGGTCGCGGTAGTAATATTAATTGGCCGGCCACATCCAACGATTTGGCACCTTGTGACTTCTTCTTGTGGGGTCACCTTAAAAAGAAAATTAATAAAACTCGTCACCCAAATATTGATTCTTTGAGGGAGGCTATCTTTGCTGAATGTGCACGCGTTAATAACCAACAACTCGCACAAGTTCGAAAGGCATTTTATAATAGGTTGAGATATTGTTTATATCAAAATGGGGGACTATTTGAATATTTGTTGTAATTGTTTCAGTTAAATTATTGTTACTTATTTTGTGTTAATAGTTAATTTTATTATTGTTCCGTAACTGCAGGCACTACTGTTATAATTGCTTTTTCTTCAATGTGTCTTATGTTCAAACAAAATCATGGTAAACGAGGATTTTCGTAATTTTTTAGTGAATTTTCTTTAAAAAATTCACTAATGAGGAGATCCCGACTTTTGAATTTTGAAAAAATTTCTTCAAATGAGCGCTAGTTAGGCCCCCTAGAACACATATCCGGGGTCAGTTAAAATTTTTATATGTTTATATATATATATATATATATATATATATATATATATATATATATATATATATATATATATATATATATATATATATATATGTATCACACCGATAACTCAAAAAATAATGGGCCGATTTTGATTAAATTTGGTGAAGGCCTTCCTTTTGCAAATGGCTTGGATAAGTTTGTTAGTCAGGAAAATCGGCCGAGGTTTTCCCGAAAAATTTTGAGTTTTCTTTCAAAAAAAAATTATATCTCAGGAATTAACAAAGTAAGGGCAACCGAATGGTAGGCTGATTTATGTCATTATAGGTGACCTACCTACCAAAAATTAGCTTTGTAGGTCAAAAGACAAAAAAGTTATGGGCATTTAAAGAAATATAAATTGGGGTTTTCCTCAAAACGTCAAACTGACAATTTAAAACGTCAAAATTCGCAACATTTAACCAAAGAACTTGAATCTAATACGGGCTATGGAAAGAAAATGTCTCAAGAAGAATGTTTTATAAACCCTAGATTCAACCGTCATTGTCCTTCATTTTACTAAAATATTTCCAGAAAATTCATTTCAAATAGACCCTTTCTCTGATGCTTGGCTATAGAGTTTATCGTTTAATGGTATATAATTTTTGTCGAATTTTCATAAAAAATCAATAAAGCTCAATATATCCCTTATTATACAAGATATGAAAAAATATTGTATACATGAATTATAGGGTGTCTTGAGCTACATATTAAAAAATTATTTCTACAATCACAGTAGGTGGCCCATAAGCCGTTGCTGATACAAATATTATTATTTTTACTCGAAAACGCCTTATGTTTTTACATTTTCCATCGAAATATAATGCATGTTTGTAAGTTAAGAAATTCTGGACGCAGCAAGTGCGTTATGGTAGCGAATTTAAATTAAATGCCTTATATTTGAAAAGCTCAATTTGCTATTAACCTATAAGGTTGACCAAGAAACGGATTTTTTCGGTTACATTTTAAGTTTACTTTCGGAAATTTTTGTACGTTTTCAAACAATAAAGTTATTTTTATGAAACATGGCACATTGTTTTTACTATATATGTTGTACAGGTAATCAAATTTGATGCCTGCTTTCTGGAGAAAAAAAAAACACACATATTTGCTATTAAAAACATTTTTATGAAAATTCACTACCATAACGCACTTGCTGCGTCCCGAATTTTTAATAATGTGTAATCAGCATTATGCCCGATTATCAGATCATCGTACTTAACTAAGGGCAAATCTCAAACTGCCAGCACTGTAATATGTTTTTACAATAAACACTTGTTCCTCATTATTATAGCTATTACTTTATTATTATTATTCATTGTCAAGCTTTTCAGGAAAATGTGTATTGATAATAAAAAATGTCTGATTTGACAGTAACAAAATTATTCGAATTTTGCATGTCACGGCTGCTCACACTTTTAATTTTGCAAATATTTGATTTCCCATGTTATTCGCCTATGTTCGGCTTTGAAAGTTATCACTCGATATACCTAATAATAAATTTCGTTAATGAAAATTCACTAAAAATACCAGATAAATCGTTTACTTCGCGAGCGTTCTAGGCTGCATAAGCGAATGAAATAATCTAGCATTATAATCCAATAAAACACGATTATGCAGGGCACTTTTCTAGTTACCTACATAAAACTTCTCAACTGAATAAAGTTCTCTTTAAAACGTGTAGAAGATACAATGATGAACTAAACACTATATGTACGTCCCCAGTCAATATAAATTTCAAATAATTATAAGATATGTTTAAAAGGTTTTAGCGACGCATGAATAAATAAATAATTAGGAGGGGTTTCTTTGAGAGCGAACTTCTCTTTTATAGAGATGATGGAAAGCTTTTAGAACAGCGGGCAAACTCGGGACGCAGCAGAGCCGATTTTGCCAGTGGAACTCGCGAATGAAGTAATCAAAACTTCTTTTCCTTCTCTCTAACTAGCATATCTTATATACACATATACACCATTATAGATTTTTTCAAGTTAGGGAAGAGAAAAGTAGACCAGCTTTGTCATGCGCATTTATTCAGAGTCAAATTTAAAGCGTCTCGCATTGTACATTTGGGCCATTGTAGATTGACTTGAGGGTGAAAAAAAGCGAGGGTGCCTTCGTTAGGGTAAAAAAATAGTAGATTTGCATTCTCGAACCTTCACAGGAATTCGTTTTTTTTTACTTTTAGACATTTTCACGTAGTTTATAGGAAAAAATGTAAATAACTGCCTTATTAACTTTGTTTTCTGGCTTCGTTCGCAGAAGCTAATTGCATTGTAAAATAACGCCAGTTTGTATATTTTGTAACATTAATTTTATGCCAATCAAATTTATGATCTAATAAGGTGGGTTTTAATTAGGTTATTTTTTCAGCAAAAAAACGAGTATTTGTCAAATCTTATACAATTCATTAATTGTTCTTGCCCTTACTGGGTGATACCCTTCCACACTAAATTAAATATAGACGTAGATATTATTTCTCTGGCTTCACAAATGTTCGTTTTCTTCTCTGTGACCGGTTGTCAAGCAGCGAAAACGGTTACAGAGAAGAAAACGAACATTTGTGAAGCCAGATAAATGGCTCCACGTCTATATTGAAATCTTATAAATCTAGTTTATTTAATTAGATACAGCGTTTCGGTTTCTCGATCATTAGCAATGATTATAAAAATAATTAATAATGTTAGCGAATTTTCATCTCATACGAGTTGATTTCTTTTGTCAATTGACAAGGAAATAAACGTTGAGTTACAATTATGGACCTATATTTGATAACATTTTCAACAATGTATATTCACACGCTCTATTTTGATCACCACGATATACAATGGTCAAAATATCTCCGGAGTCTCCTCTCTCAATTATCTTATGAATTTTATATTGCCTTTTGAAAATAAACCAACCGTTTTGACTCTCACTATATATACACACACACACACACACACACACACACACATATATATATGTATATATATATATATATATATATATATATATATATATATATATATATATATAATTTGTTTGCTGTACTTTTTATGATTTTTTATTCGTTTACGTGGATTGCAGTTTCGAACAGTCCCGATTCATCATCAGTTCATCAGTACGCTACAAATAAAGTGTATATTTAAAAGTGATTACAGTGTAGTGCAACATTACAATATATATATATATATATATATATATATATATATATATATATATATATATATATATATATATATATATATATATATATATATATGTATCTATGTATATGTATATTCATATGTACAGTAGAATCCGGATTTAACGAGGAGTTAAGGGACCAGCAATAATATCGCGTAAAAACGGGATCTCGTTATATCAGAACCAAGAAGTAAGTAAAAAAATATAGGTATGTACATGCCCATATCTAAGTGTACATACCGGACTACTCCCCTATGAATCTTTTTATCAATACTGAAATAAAACTGTAGTTTCCTACTTTAAATGAACAATTTTATTCACATAAAAAAATCACATCACTGTATATACTCAACATTACTAATTAATATAATTTGATACACATTATGAAAAGAAGTCTATGATTTTCATTTGTACTGTCGGTTTTTATTATTTCTTTTCGAAAAGTTTTCTATAGAAGTTGATAAACTTAGCTCATTCTCGGAGTTTGAGGCCCTCTCTAAAAATATTTTAAGCCTCTCGGCGGTATCTATGGCATCTGGCAGTGAAAAATATTTGTGTTCTCGGGGCTTTCAGATTCGTTGTCCGAATCAGAATCGTCTATCCTGGATAGTGTTCAAATTTGCAGCTTCAATTATCTCGGAATCTGTTGGAATACCTGAAACATCACTTTTTTTCGTTCCCATTTTCGTTTGTTTTAATATCGAAAATTTCTCTTTTATGGTAAAGCGTTTCTTTTTAATACCGGATGCGGACATTGTCGAAACTTGGCTCACGGAAAAACAGAAAGCAACACAAATGTACATTTGTAACCAACGTTCATTTCAATTGGAAGCCCCCATAAATATTTTCTCTTGTCCTGTGTACAGTAAAACGTATTACCCATTAGAGCCATATCTCAATAAAAAAACCTGTGCCTTTAATCCTAGTGTGCCTGAGTGATCGTATTTTTTTAGGTAGAGACGCAACGAAATTCTCAGAAAGGCGAGGCCCTTTTGTTTACTTTTGCACATCTGTGTATTGTAATAAAAATGTGAACGGGTTAGAATTAGCTCGCTAAAACTGTAATTGCCTAAAAAGCGGTCTCGTTAAATAAGAAACATTTTAAAATTGTTTTTACACAAGTCCATTCAAATCAACAAAATTTGCTCGTTAAATGAGAGACTCGGTAAATCTGCCACTCGTAAAACCCAGATCCTACTCTATATGTATATGTATATGTATATGTATATGTATATGTATATGTATATGTATATGTATATGTATATGTATATGTATATGTATATGTATATGTATATGTATATGTATATGTATATGTATATGTATATGTATATGTATATGTATATGTATATGTATATGTATATGTATATGTATATGTATATGTATATGTATATGTATATGTATATGTATATGTATATGTATATGTATATGTATATGTATATGTATATGTATATGTATATGTATATGTATATGTATATGTATATGTATATGTATATGTATATGTATATGTATATGTATATGTATATGTATATGTATATGTATATGTATATGTATATGTATATGTATATGTATATGTATATGTATATGTATATGTATATGTATATGTATATGTATATGTATATGTATACTGAAATTCAACTGTAACTACCTACTTTGAACGAACAATTTGAATCACATAAGAAAAATCACATCACTATGTATACTATACATTATTATTTAATCTAACTCTATACACATCATTAAAAGTAGTCTGTGATTTTCATTTGTACTGTAGTTTTTGTTTTTTCTTCTTTTCCAAAAGGTTTTCTATAAACTTAGCTCAGTCTCGGAGTTTGAGGCCCACTCTAAAAATATTCTCGGTGGAATCTATGGCACCTGGCAGTGAAAACATTCGTGCATTCGGGACTTTCAGATTCTTTGTCCGAATCAGAATCGTCTATCGCTTCCTGGGTAGTCTTCAAAGTTTCAGCTTCAATTATCTCGGAATCTGTTGGAATACCTGAAGTCTCCACAAAATTATCTATGTTCAGGTTAGCCATCGCATCCGGCACTTGTGCTAATTTCATAACCCTCGCATAGTCGCTCAGAGAAATATCATCGTCTTCGTCATCGTTATCTTCGTCAGCAATAACATCTCCCAAAAAGCTTAAGTCAACTTTTTTATTTCTACCCTCAAAATGAAAACCAGCACGCCTGAAGCAATTTTGCACCGTTTTATTGCGGCACACTTTTCCATGCACGATCAAGGAGACGAAGAGCTTCGAGGACATTTGACACTTATTCTTGTCCATGTTGTCAATTATCTTTCTGACGAGTTGTCTTCTGTAATTAAATTTCAGAGAGTTGATAATTGCCCGATCTAAAGGCTGCAGTACAGCTGTAACATTACGCAACAGAAAAACTAATCTGATGTTCTTCAAACTGGTCAATTATGTATATGCCGCACAATTATCCGCCATAAACAAAATTTATCCAATCTTTCTTTCCAGTTCTCTATCCTAGTCTTCTACTTAAGTTTTAAAAATATCGCCAGTCACCCGTGCTTTTTTTAGCAACATTTGGACTTTCCTCTTGTTGTCAATAGTGTTGGAACCACTAAAACGTCTTTTTGCCAACAAATTATGAAAATTGTAAATAACAATATTATCCAACTAGAACATGTCTTGTTTTCTGGTGAGTGGAGTGTTACATTTCACTGCCATGGTAATCGTCAAAATTCTCGTTACTAGTCTAAAGAAAATTCAGACTGTATGAGAGAAGAACATACGCAATACCTTGAGATTGTTAATCTTGGGCAGGAGTAGCTGTAAACCGTGTCATTTCTCCCTTTTTCATTGATAGCAGTTCGAATGGAGATAATTTTCAGCACCGCTCAAAAATAATATCGTGGCTAACCTGATTGAACAAAACCGCATGTTCCAGCGAATGCGATATGGTTCCAGCAAGACGGAGCCCCAGCACCTTATCAAATCAATATCCGGCAGTACCTTCACATTATATTTCCAATTCAGTGAATAAGAAGGCGAGGATTGTTACAATGGCCAGCAGAATCACCTTATCTTACGCTTTTGAGCTTCTTCTCATTGGGATTCATAAAGAGCATGGTATACAAAACTAAATCACTCGATTTAACTCGCTTAAAAAGAATAATAACCATTGCGATTAGGTCGGTAACGTCTCAGATGTTTAAGACATTGTGAGCGAATTAAAAAAAATCGCTAATGAGGAGATCTATATATATATATATATATATATATATATATATATATATATATATATATATATATATATATATATATATATATATATATATATATATCCGACCGATAAATTAAAAAATAATAGACCGATCTTGATCAAATTGGGTTAGTACCTTCCTTTTGCAAGTGACTTAAATAATTTTGTTAGCCAGGAAAAATCGGACCAGGTTTTCCCGGAAAATGTTGTGTTTCCCTTCTAAAAAAATTATATCTCCAGAAATAACAAAGTAAGGGCAATCAAATTTGGTGCGCGCGTTTGTATTATAAAGAGTAAACTCTGCACCTAAATTTAGATCTCTAGCTTTAAAGACAAAGAAGTTATGGGCATTTAGAAAAACAAATTTTGGAGTTTTCCTCAAAACGTCAAACTCGCAATTTGAAACGCCAAAATTGGCAATGTTTAGGCAAAGAACGTGAAACAAATACGAATTATGGAAAGAAAATGTTACAAGAAGAGTGTTCTGCGAATCCTTAAGTTTCAGATTCAACCGTGATTGTCCTTCATTTTACTAAAATGTTTACAGAAAATTCATTTCAAGTAGACCCTTTCTCTGATGCTTTGGCTGTCGGTTTAGTTAAGTTGATGCTCTCGTTGCAGGTTTAGTGAAGTTTATGGTTTAACGGTCTATAATTTTTAGCTAATTTTTGTAAAACAAATTCGTTAATGTATTTTTGCATTTTTTATCGAAATATGATGCGTTTGTAAGAAACAAATCTGGACGCAGTAAGTGGGTTTTGGTAGCGAATTTTCATTAAATCCTTCAAATTTCAATAACTCAATTTGCTATTAAGGTAAGTTTTGTTGGTTAGGAATCCAACATATAAGTTTATTTTCAGAAAATGTTTGTATATTTTTAAATCATAAGTAATTTTGCTAAAATATAGTACATTGTTTCTACTACATAGGCTATACCGGTAATCAGATTGATGCCTGCTCGCATTTGCTATTAAAAACCTTTTTATGGAAATTCACTTCCATAACACATTTGCTGCATCCAGACTTTTTAAAAATGTTTATATATTTTCAAACAATAAAGTTATTTCGATGAAATATGGTACATTCCTTCTACTATATAGGCAACCAAGTTTGATGCTTGCTTTCATCAAAGAAAGACATTTGCTAAAAACATTTTAAAGAAAATTCGCTTGCTGCGTCCAGACTTTTTTTATAATAAGGATGCTGCCAATACGTTCAAGGCAGTGTTAAAATTTCCTACATTAATATTGATATATATATTTTTCTCACTATCAAGAATAAGACGCGATTAGTTAATAATTTTACTTTCACTACGTCAATACGTTTTTTGTGTGTTTAAACGTCGTAAAAAGTGCCAAAACATATAGAAAACATGATTTGGGAACGACAATTTTTTGAGCCTGTCGGCTTGTCGGTCTGCCGGGGTGTCGGTCTGTCGATCTGTCGGGCTGTCGGGCTGTAGGTTTGTCGGTCTATCGGTCTGTCGGGCTGCCGGTCTGCCGGTCTGCCGTTCTGTCAGTCTGTCGGTCTGTATGTCTGTATGTTTGTATGTCTGTCTGTTTGTAGCCACGATAACGTTAGAACAAATTGAGATATCGTCTTTAAATTTGGTATGCAGTTAGCACCCGACAACTGAAGGGATTGGATTGTTTTTGGGTAAAATCGCTTCAAGGGAGTATGTGATGAATGGGGTAGGTTTTGGTGAAAAATTACATTTTTTGGTTAAAACTCGAGAAATATAACGTTTTAGGATTGTTTATTAAAAAACTTTCAATTTTATCAAGCATCTGGTATTCTGTGCTGAAATTAAATTAAGGGTTGAATGTGTGGGGGTGGAATATCGGTTATAAATATTTCGAATATTTTTTATGCTAAAACTACGTAAAAATATCAAGACATATAGAAAACTTGATTCGAAATGGAATGAGTTGAAACGAAAATGTCTTTGTCTGTCACTCGGTCGGTCTGTCGCCATGTACGTCTGTCTGTTAATAGGCGCAATAACTTTCAAACTAATTGAGATATCATCTTCAAATTTGATATCCAGTTAGCACCCGACAGGGAAACACTTAACCCTTCGAATTGTTTTTGGGTAAGATCGCTATATGGGGTAGGGGAGAAATAATGGGCGATTTGGTGAAAATTGACAATTTTTCGTTAAGGCTCGAGTGATATAACGTTTCAGAAGTTTGTGGGTAAAGTAATACGAATATTTTCTTTGTGGTCAAATAATGGACCCTAAATTCATTTCATGAGAATGTCTTTCTGAGAAGACTAGGTTATCGCAGCTATGTGAAAGTTATGATTCAATTTGCAGCACTATTTTATTGCGTTGTAGTGATGTTCGACAATCAGATGAAATTATTTTTTTTTCTTTTAATTTTTGCGATAAATTTTAAAACCATGGCATTTTTAGTAAATTTTTATTTTAAAAAAATCACTAATGGAGAGGTATCGATGCTGAGACTTTGCAAAAATTTTTTTAAATGAGCGCGAATTTGGGCCCCTAAAACTCATATCCGGGGTCAGTTTCGATTTTTATATGTTTATATATATATATATATATATATATATATATATATATATATATATATATATATATATATATATATATATATATATATATATATATATATATATATATATATATATGTATCCAACCGATAACTCAAAAAATCATTAACCGATCTTAATGAAACTCGGCAAGTGCATCTTTTTATTAATAGCTTGTGTGAATTCGTTAGCCAGGAAAATCGGACAAGGTTTTCCGGGAAAATTTTGAGTTTTCTTTGAAAAAAATGTTTTCTCCGAAAATTATTTCGAAAGATATTTCGATGAAGTTTGGTGGACATATTGCTTTGGGAAAAACCTAACTATGTGCCAGCTTCCTAGGTTTAAAGAAAATTGACCTATTCAAATTCGAAACATTTATTTTTAATATCAACGCGTTTCATTGACAATGGCAAACCTGGCTTATATGAGACCTAGTATGTCGTTGCCTGGCAACGGAACATTTGATATTATAGCGCAGGTCTGTTAGACGCTGTAACTGACGTTTATCGTATGGTATGAGATTGTTTATATGTTTATCTGTTTCAGCTGGCAAATTATTTGTGTTATTTGGAAATTTTTTATATACAACTGCAAATTATTCCTTTATTAATGTTAGTGGGTGGACTAAACAGTGTTTGTTATGTTTTATCAACACATATAAAGGATCGAAGTTTTACAGAAAGGGCTGATATGCAATAGGTTAGTTATTTTCTCTCTGATGCTTTGGTGGTAGTTTTAGTTAAGTTTATGGTTTAACGGTCCATAATTTTTAGCTAATTTTCGTACAAAAAATTCGTCAATGAGGAGACCGCGACTTTAGAATTTTAAAAAGATTTCTTCAAATGAGCGCCAACTAGGCCCCCTGGAATCCATATCCGGGTTTACGTTCATTTTTGATCTGCTTACATATATAGAGGGTGACGCGTTTCTACGGTAAAGCTCAATATAATTATTATACAAGAGACGAGAAAAAATTGTATAAGTTAATTATAGGGTATCTTGAGCTGCATCTTATAAAATTATTTTGACAATTACCGGCTGGCCCATAAGTCGTTGGTGATCCCTACATATTTTTTTTTCGAACAGCCTTATTTTATTGCATTTTTTATCGAAATATGTTTGTAAGAAAAAAATCAAGACGCAGTAAGTGCGTTTTGGTAGCAAATTTTCATTAAATGCTTCAAATTTCAATAACTCAAATTGCTATTAACCTAAGGTTTGTTGGTTAGGAAACCAACGTTTAAAGTTTATTGTCGGAAAATTTTTGTACATTTTGAAACAATAAGTTATTTTGATAAAATATGGCACATTGCTTCTACTATATAGGTTATATCGGTAACCAAATTGATGACTGCTGGCAATAAAAAGACATATTTGATATTCAAAGCATTTTTATAAAAATTCACTGCCATAACGCACTTGCTGCGTCCAGACTTTTTTAATATAGTATGACGAGATATCTTATAAACCAGGTATCACAAGCGCCTCTTTTCTATTTAAAAAATTGGAGGTTTCAACAGTCACTAGAAAGGGACAGAATGTGGGGCTAAATTTTTACGTTGCAGGAGGGAATTTTTTAATCTAAACTTGACGTGTTTGGGGATTTTTTATAAAATATGCACATAAATTGAGATACTGAATTTATTCAGTTTGTCTGTTCCACACTGTATAGAATGGAATGGTTTCACCAAGTTAGGACAACAAGTTATCAATCAAGCTTACCCTTGTCTGCATAAACACTGAATCCATTACCTCGATTACCTTATAAAAGCCAGCTTTTAATCTCGTAATTAAACAGAATAAAACGATGTAATTCAGTTAGAAGCTCATACAATCCAATGTTGTATAAATCCGGTAGTCATTTCCATTCAAAACCATAATAAAAGTAATCTGTATCAAAATCGCCACTGCGATTCTCTTACGTCCCTCATTAAAAAAGTCGTTACGTATCCAACATCCTAACTTGTAACACGTTTTTTCTAAGTCTCCGTACAAAATTTTATAACTTAGGGAAGCGAGGCGATTTCTCATTTCACCGAGGGTGAAAAAAACGCAGGGGTCGGCTTAAGGGTGCAAAAAATGAAGGGATATATTTTTTATGAATGCGAGATGCATTGTGAGAGTTTCGATCCGCTTGTCGGGGGAATCAATCGATACATATTCGATTTCTGATAGGGACACACCGGTGCATTTCCGGGCTCTTGCCCTAGGTTAGGATGTTGAAGAACAGTTAGTCGGTTTTTTACCTTTATATAGTGAACTACCTTGTTTAGATATTATACGTAAGTAGTGTGATGCTTATTTTCTAGTGCAAAACCGAAAACTTTCAATGTTAAAGTTTTTTAGAAATATTTTTCTACAAAACTAATTAGGTTACACAAATATTATATTATCTAGTGAGCCAGTTAAGACAATGGTTGTAAAATTGCAATAATTTTAATTTAATACCGTTAAATCTATTTTCGTGAGATAATCTATATCCTTAAATTTTCGTAAACAACTTTACCCATTTTTAAAGAATTGTGAAATGACGGATGTGGAATGATATACAAACTTTTGAAAGAAAAATGGAAATTTTAAATATTTTTACTAACCAGCTATTTATTGATAATATTTTTGGGACTTTGGAAAACTTTTTTTAAATGTGCACGAAATAGGCCCCCTAGAACCCATATCAGGGGTAAGTTCATTTATATATATATATATATATATATATATATATATATATATATATATATATATATATATATATATATATATATATATATATATAAAATTAAAACTGACCCTCCACCGTATGTGAAGCGGCCTTCACATACGGTGGAGGGTCAGTTTCAATTATATATATATATATATATATATATATATATATATATATATATATATATATATTTGCGCGTGTGTGTGTGTGTATCACACGGATAACAAAAAATAATGAGAAAATTTGTTGAGTACCTTCCTCAGTCTCTTGGGTAAGTTCGTTAGCCAGGAAAATCGACCCAGTTTTTCCCGGAAAGTTTTGCGTTTTCTTTCGGAAAATTTGTATATCTCCGGAAATAACAAAGGAAGGGCAACCAAATATGGTCCGCCGATTTGAATCATTAAAAGTAAATTACATACCAAAATTTAGATCCATAAGTTAAAAGACAAAAATGTTATAGGCATTTAAAGAAAAAGAAAAGGGATTTTCCTCAAAACCTCAAAGTCGCGATTTAAAACGTCAAAATTGGCAACATTTAGATAAAGAACCTGAAACTCATACGGGTTATGTAAAGGAAATGCCACGAGAATGTTTTGCAAGCCCTGAAGTCTTAGCACTCACCGACATTGTCCTACATTTTACAAGATATTTCCAGAAAACTCATTGCCAATCGACCCCTTCTCTGATGTTTTGGCAGTAGTTTATAGTTTAATGGTATATAATTTTTAGCGAATTTTCGTAAAAATCAATTAAGAACAATATATCCGTTATTATACAAGCTACGGAAAAAATTGTACACGTTGTTTATAGAGTGTTTTGAGCTTCATCTTAAAAAATTCTAAAATCACAGGCTGGTCCATAAGACGTTGGAGATACAAATTTTCTTTTTTTTAATCGAACATGCCTTATATTATCGCATTTTTCATCGAAATATAATGCATGTTTGGAAGAAAAGAAATTCTGGACGCAGCAAGTGCGTTATGGTAGCGAATTTTCATTAAATGCTTCAAATTTAAATGGCTCAATTTTCTATTAACCTATAAGGTTCGTTGGACGAGAAACCAGTTTTTTCGGGAACATTTTAAGTTTATTTTCGGAAGATTTCTGTATATTTCCAAACAATAAAGTTATTTTAATCAAATGTGGTACATTATGTTTCGTCTATACAGGTTATGCTGCTACGCAAATTTGATGTCTGCTCTTTTAAAAAAAACCTATTTGATATTAAAAACATTTTAATGAAAATTCACTACCATAACGTACTTGCTGCCTCCAGACCTTTTACAGTTTGGCTAAAGCCAATATAATACAGGATGATTGGTAATTCGATACATTCCTTCAAAAATATGATGAGGCAGGGTGTCAGGAGCAATTTGAGCCTAATATGCCCTATCCGAAATTTAATCATTTTTAAAATATGACATTTGCCTTAACAAATACATCTTAACGTTTTTTAATGAATCTTTCAAGAAATATACTTCACATTTTAAAAATCTTTTGACTACATAATTTGTCTAAAATTAAGTTCTTATGTTTGAAATGAAGACAAACCATACACACTTCGCTCATGTGAAAACTCGAAAGAAAAATTTTATTAACAAAATAATAATAAAATTTTCAAAATTATCTGTGCAAATTTCTTGTCGGCTTTTCTAGGAAATTGATTCGGGTATTATGCGTCCATTTTTTCCAAAAACTTCTTTATTGCAGCAGCTACCCAATGAGGTACAAATATTGCAACAGACAATTAATTGACAGTTTCGAAATAAATTAGCAAATATATTACAGGTGATAGAATTTAAGTGGGTTACGGTAGCGAATAAGCATAAAAATAACTTGAATCCTGATAACTTAATTTTTGGCAGGGGCAGAAAGTCATTAGGGCAGTGGAACGTCTAGAGTCTTCAATTATTTTGAAACATAATATGAGTATAAATGCAGCATGAAATTCAAACATTATTTCTACTGGGAAAATAAAGTGAGGAAAAAACGCACACACACTGCTGTAATAAATTAATGCTGCAAATTGTATCATAACTTCCCCATAGCTGTGATAATTTATTCTCCACAAAAAGACATTCTCATAGAATGAATTCAGGTCCCATGACTTGACCACAAAGAAAATATTAGTATTCCTGTACACATAAGCTTCTAAAACGTTATATTACTCGAGTTTTATTAAAAAATGTCAGGTTTCACCAAATCACTCCAATCTTAGATATTTATCTCCTACACCCTGAACAGATCTTACCCTAAAACAACCAGAAGCGTTCCCTTGCCGAGTGCTAAATGTACACCAAATTTGAAGATGATACCTGAATTCGTTCAAAAGTTATTGCGCGTTATATTATCAGACAGACGTACATGCCGACAGACCGACAGACTGACAGATTAAAAAAATTAGTTCCGTTTTCTATATGTTTTCAAAATTTTAAAAGTCGAAATTTTTGTCAACAATACTACACCCCCACACATTTAACCCCTAACTTAATTTCAGCACAGCATACCAGATGTTTGATGAAATTAAAAGTTTTCTAATAAATAAACCCTAAAGCGTTATATTACTCGAGTTTTCACGAAAAAATGTAAATTTTCGCCAAATCACCCCCATTCCTACCTTACCACTTAAAGGGATTTAACCCAAAAACAATCAGAACCGTTCGTTTGTCGAGTACTAACTATATAAAATTTGAAGATGATATCTTAATTCGTTCTAAAGTTATCGTGGCTACAAACAGACAGACAACAAAATTTTCTTGTTGAAAACTGGAAGCAGGAAGTGTTATGGTAACAAATTTTCATAAAAATATTTTTAATGCCAAATATGTCTTGTTTAAAACTAAAGATATTAAATTTGATAACAGTATAACCTATATAGTGGAAACAATGTGCCACATTTCACCAAAATTACTTTATTGTTTGAAAAACTAAAAACTAAAAACACATTCCGAAAAAAACTAAAAAAAGTTCCCGAAAAAAGCTAGTCGGATTTTTCAGGCCAATGAACGTTTTTGTGCACACCTTCCAAGTTATAACTGCTCACTAATAGCTTTTTCGACAAGTAGAGAGATGGAGATGGCTTCTAAATGCCGTGAAAATAGGAGGCTTATATCTATAGATAATAAAACGTAGTTCTAGATTTCTTTTAACCAAATTGAATCACTTGCTTTACAATTTTTAATTATTTACATTTTTCTGATATCTACAGATTCAGATTAGCGTTGTCGTAAATGGCAACTCCGCTGATTGTTTATTGTGACATACTTTCGTAGTCTGTTCGTTAAAAACTTAATTTGGAGATTTTGTTTGCAATGTCAGCGAAACCCTGATTTATCTGTCTGACCTTGTCTAACATTATAGGCAGCCAATTAGAGGTAATTTCAGGTTATATCTAGGTAGATTATTGATTTTTCACTTAGTTATAACTCAAGATCTACTAAGCCAATTTAGTTCGAATTTGGTAGATAGAACCACTTGTACAATGTGTATGTGCTTGTCCAGTTTTAGTTTAACATTTCTAGTAATTAAAAAGATATTGCGTTTTCAAGCAGTTTTTTGCATTTTTTCCTAAAAGTATTTGATTGTCAAAACTGTCTAACGAACTCATCCAAGCTATTAACAAAATGAAGAGAATTTCCAAATTTTTGTGAAGTATTTTTAAGTCATCGGTTGGATACATACATACATACATATATATATATATATATATATATATATATATATATATATATATATATATATATATATATATATATATATATATATATAAACTTTTCAACTGACCTTGGATTTGGGTTCTAGCGCTCATTTGAAGAAATTTTCCAAAAGTCTCACCATCGATACCTCTCTATTAGTGAATTTTTTTAATAAAATTCACTAAAAACTAAGGTCGACCACGGGTATGGGTTCTAGGGGAAGCTAGCTTGCGTTCTATTAAAGAAATCTTTTTAAAATTTAAAAGTGAGTCTCGTCGGTAACAAACTGTTTCCACCAAAATTTGCTCAAAGTTATGTATATGCCCAGTTTTACAAAGCCAGATTAAATATATAACTGACGGTAATTTAATTAAGACTTCAGACGACCAATAACGACAGACTATGATTCGGGTTTTGCCATGACAACCAATATTTTGAAGCTATGATTGGCTGTATGAAGAAGCTTTGATTAACTAACCAGCCGTTAAATGTTTAATCGCGCTTTGTGAAACTGGGCAAAAGAGTTACTAACTTTGACGTTTCTAATCGTTTTAAGAAGAAAAACTATAAAATTGTCAAAATATTTTTTTTTGTATTTCCTGACTTTTTTGCGCCAAACAAACTGAATATTTATCCGCAATATTCAATTGATTTTGCTAACCACCCAAATATTTTGGTTTTATGCCTTTCTAAACTTACACTTATTTTTTTTTTTTAAATGCTTATAACTTTCTTTCTACTAACTTTGGTATAGTGTACTTTTTATAATATAAATGCACCTACTAAACTACCATAGCGTTGTTATTTCTGGAAATACATTCCGAAGGGAAACCAAAAATTTTCCCAGAAAAACTGGTCCAATTTTCCTGGTTAACGCACTTGCCCAAGTCGCGATCTCCTTGCTCGTGAATTTTTTCTACGAAAATTCACTCAAAAGGATTTTGCTGTAAGCTATAATGTGACAGTCGAATAAACTTAAATGCTAGAAAGAGAAAATCGCTGTATATTCTTAGGTGTACTAAATTTCTATAACGTCTTAGACTTTAACAGATTAGATAATGTCGGTATCAAATCTCCAAACCTAGAAAGTTTGAAAAGGGGAACATTCCTTCATCATATCTCCAACGTATATCCTGGAGCGTAGGAGGTCTTTTTCATCCATCTACGAGTTTTAATAACATTTAAGAAAGACAAAACTCACTCTCCATCTCCAGCTCCTTTCATCTTCCCCTCTTCCAACTCTCACTTGACTTGTCCCTCTCACACATACAGTTTCGCATAAGAGCTGCTCATTAGGAATGTCTCAACACTCGCACCGTGGCGCAGTAACCATTTTGTGAGGATGTGTGTATATGTATGTGAGCGTGTGTGGGGCGCTGAAGGGGGTGAGGGGGGTGACGTCACGACGCCGACGTCGGCGCGCGTTCCGGCGTCCCGCCCTCGTGGCGGCCGCTAATCAGCTTCTCTTCGCGACACTTTGCGTTATCGATTTCATCTCAGGAAATTGTAGAATGTGAGATGTCCACCGTTCTGATCTTATATAGTTCTCACGCACAGTCGCAATTTTTAATACGATTCTAATTAGTTAATTAATTAAGTTAATTAATTAATCAAGTAAATAGCTTGTCTTAATTTTTATGCGATTTAATATTTAATGCCTAATTAACTTAGGGGATGGGAATGATGAAGGGACCCATTTAAAAACCTAATTAAGTTTGTGTTGATGATTTTTAAGCCGTTTTACTTGTAGCATTTTAGCGAAGTTTCATAAAGAAAATTTCGCAGTTAGAGAGGTAACGGCGTTAAAATTTTCGAAAAATGTAAAACTGCGTGCAAATTACAGCCTTTGAGCTCCATTTCGGAGGTTCATTTAAATTTGTAACTCGGAAAAGAGACGAACTATACTGTGGCAATATTTTTCATTGTATTGTTGGTTTTCCAAATACACGCACGTCGAATATTGAGACAGCATTCGCTTTTCAAGGAATAATGACAATAAATTTTCTAGGTTACATTTTTATTTACCTACTGCAAGTTGTTAATTGCACTTAGTTTTACTCTCCGTACATGAATTATAGTAAAAACAATGTACCATATTTCATCGAAATAACTTTATTGTTTAAAAATATATAAACATTTTTCAAAGGTCTGGATGCAGCAAGTGTGTTATGGAAGTGAATTTCCATAAAAATGTTTTTAATAGCAAATGCGAGCAGGGATCAGTCTGATTACCGATATAGCCTATGTAGTAGAAACAATGTACTATATTTTATCAAAATTACTTATGGTTTGAAAATATACAAAAAAAAAAATCGAAAATAAACTTAAATGTTGGTTTCTTAACCAACAAATCTTATGCTAATAGCAAATTGAGTTATTGAAATTTGAAAGATTTAATGAAAATTCGGTAAATTTGCAGATTAGCTCCCGAACGCTTTTCAAAAAATTGTTTTCAGAAATGTTAGTAGGGCCCCACCTGGACGCACAAACCACAAGAAAAATTTCTTGTTCACACCACCCAAGGAAGTAACGGGACTGGCAGTGAATAGGGGTGCTGGGCGAGGTAGGTAGTAAAAAGGATATATGAGCAGAAAATGCGAAGAAAACTGCTTGAAAGCTGTCTACTTGAAGCCATATTCCAATTAAACTCTGCCTATCCTACACAGCACCCCCATTTTCCCCAGGTCACGTAACTTCCTTGGGGGGTATGAACAAGAAGTCCTTCTTGTGGTTTATGCAACGGGGGTGAGTTGGGAAGCGGGGTGTGCTGCTTCGTCGTGGGGATTTTCCTTCCCCGTCGCGTGCATACAACCACGCTCGCTGCATAAACCACAAGAAAAATGTCTTGTTCCTACCCGCTAAGGAAGTTACGGCACCTGGGTGGATAGGGGTGCTGTGCGGGGTAGGCAGAGTTTAAGGGGAAATGGCTTCAAGATGTGTAAAAGACAGCTTTCAAGCTTGTTTTATTCGAATTTTCTGCTCATATTTCCTTTTTATTACCTACCCCGCCCAGCACCCCTACTCATTCCTGGTCCCGTAACTTCCTTGGGGGGTGTGAACAAGAAATCTTTCTTGGGGTTTATGGATCCAGTGGGGGGCCCTAGGCAGGTTTATGAAAACAGTTTTTTTAAAAGCGTTCGGGAGATAAACTGCAAATTTACCGAAAATTCGCTACCAAAACGCACTTACTGTGTCCAGATTTTTTTCTTACAAATGCATCATATTTCGATTAAAAAATGCAAAAACGCATTAATGAATTTGTTCTACGAAAATTAGCTAAAAAAAATTATACACCCCTAGTCACTCCTGGTCCCGTAACTTCCTTGGGGGGTGTGAACAAGAAATTTTTCTTGGGGTTTGTGGATCCAGTGGAGGCTCTAGGCAGGTTTATGGAAACAGTTTTTTGAAAAGCGTTCGGGAGCCAAACTGCAAATTTACCGAAAATTCGCTATCAAAACGCACTTACTGCGTCCAGATTTTTTTTTTACAAACGCATCATATTTTGATAAAAAATTCAAAAACGCAATAACGAATTTGTTCTACGAAAATTAGCTAAAAAAATTTTAGACCATTAAACCATAAACTTCACTAACCCTACAGCGAAAGTATCAACTTAAATAAACCGACAGCCAAAGCATCAGAGAAAGGGTCTACTTGAAATGAATGTTCTGTAAATATTTTAGTTATATGAAGGGCAATGACGGTTGAATCTGAAACTTATGAGTTTACAGAACACTCTTCTTGCAACATTTTTTTTCAAAATCCGTATTTGTTTCACGTTCTTTGCCTAAACATTGCCAATTTTGACGTTTAAAATTGCGAGTTTGACGTTTTGAGGAAAACTCCAAAATTTGTTTCTTTAACTGCCCATAACTTCTTTGTCTTTAAAGCTAGGGACCTAAATTTTGGTACAGAGTTCACTCTTCATAATACAAACACTGGTTGCCCTTACTTTGTTATTTCCGGAGATATGATTTTTTTTATAAAGAAAACACAAAATTTTCCGGGAAAACCTGGTTCGATTTTCCTGGCTAACAAAGTTGTCCAAGCCAATTGCAAAAGGAAGGTACTCACCAAACTTGATCAAGATTGGTCCATTATTTTTTGGGTTATCGGTCGGATATATATATATATATATATATATATATATATATATATATATATATATATATATATATATATATATATATATATATATATATATATAGATCTCCTCATTAGCGAATTAAAAAAAATCGCTGTAAGGACCGATAGTTTTTAAGATACAGGTATTTATATACTCGCTAATTTTCAATTTTCATATTCCGCCCATTGTTAAGCGACCTAAAAGATGATGTTGTGTAGTTTTTTTATTATCATCTATGCACAAACTGACCCTACAATTTTTCCTTGGTAAAATTTTATTAATGACAGGTGGGTGTATACTATACCTAGAAGAACGTCTTTTTGTGAACAAACGATGTAAATGTTAGATAAAAATGTTATCCAACTAGAACATGTTCTGTTTTCTGATGAGTGCAGTTTAACAATTCACGGCCATGCTAATCGTCAAAATTGTCGCTACTGGGCTAAAAACTGACAATCTTAATGTTTGGACAGGAATAGTTGGAAATTATGTCATTGGTCCCTTTTGCATTGGTCGAAATTTGAATAGAGATACTTATTTAGCACTTCTTCAAAATAATATCGCGCCAACTTTGGCACACTTATATCCTGATCGAGCAAATCCACAAGCTCCAACGAATGTGATATGGTTCCAGCAGGATGAAGCACATAGCACATTATCAAATCAATGTCCTTAATTTATTATTTCCAAATCGGTGGATATGGAGGCGCGTATCGTTAAAGTGGCCAACACTGTCACCCGATCTTATGCTGTCATAATTCTTCTTATGGGGATATGTCAAAAATGTTGTATGCATAAGTATACAATTAAATCACACGATTTAGGTGACTTAAGAAGAATGACGATTGCAATTAGGTTGGTCACGCCTTTTTATTTACTCTTAGGCTGCTGTCAAGACGTTCACGGTAAGCATTTTCAACATCTCCTACATTAAAATTGATGTGTTTTTAGTGAATTTTTACTGAAAAAAAATCACTATTAGAGAGGTATCGATGGTGAGACTTTGCAAAAATTTTTTCAAATGAGCGCGAACTAGGACCCCTAGCACCCATATGCGGGGTCAGTTTCAATTTATATATATATATATATATATATATATATATATATATATATATATATATATATATATATATATATATATATATATATATATATATATATATATATATATATATATATATATATATATAGGTTTCCAACCGATAACTCAATAAATAACTGACCGATTTCGATGAAACTTAGCAAGTGCCTTTATTTTATTAATGGCTTTGACGAGTTCGTTAGCCAAGAAAATGGAACAAGGTTTTCCAAAAAAATTTTGAGTTTTCTTTCAAAAAAAATTTTTTTCTCCGAAAATTACAAATATATCTTAATGAAATTTGGTGAATATATAGCCTCGGGGAAGACCTTACTACATACCACAACTCAACTTTCTTAGTTTATATAAAATTGAGTTAATTAAATCTTGAGTTTTCTTTCGAAAAAAAATTTTTCTCCAAAAATTACGAAGCTATTTTAATGAAATTTGGTGGGTATGTTGCCTAGAGAAAGACCTTGTCACATACCAAAATTAAACTGTCTAAGTTTATATCAAATTGAGTTATTCAAATTTGAAGGATTTAATAAAAATTCACTACCATAACGCACTTGCTGCGTCTCGAACTTTTTTTATTTTTTATCGTCATCAAGAATAAAACGCGATTAGTTATTAATTTTTCAGTGTGTTGTAGCGAAGTTACTCATTCAAAAGAATTTATTTCTTTTACTGTTAATTTTTGCACTTTTACAACCATAGCATCTTTAAATGGAGAATGAAGAGATCTTTTAAATGAGGTACTACAAGCCCCTACTTCTTATTTGAAAACTTGGGGGTTGAAACTTGCACTCGAAGTGGGCCGAATGTAGGGGTATTTAATTTGGTTAAATTTAACATTTGCAATCCAAATGCACCTTTATGTGATTTCTCTGTGTTTTTGAGGAAATTATGTACAAGCATTGAATGAAAATTCGCTACCAAAACGCAGTTTTTCTCGTATCTTGCATAACGAGAATTATATTGAGCTTTAGAGTAGAAATGCATCACCATGTATACTTAAACTAAAAACTGAAAACCCGGATATCGATTCTAGGGGGCCTAGTTTGCACTAATTTGAAGAAATCTTTTAAAATTCAAAAAACACGGTTTCCTCATTAACGAATTTTTTCTACGAAAAAGAAATAAAAATTATAGACTGTTAAGCCATAAACTTAACTAAAACTACTGCCAAAGCATCAGAAAAAGGGTCTACTTGACATGAATTTTCTGAAAGCATTTTAGTGAAATCAGGGTCAGTGACGGTTGAACCTGAAACCTAAGGGTTTATAGAACACCGTCTTTGCGACATTTTCTTTACATAACCCGTATTTGCTTCAGGTTCTTTGCCTAAATGTTGCCAATTTTGCCAAACATGCTTACCAAACTTGCTTGCCTTTACTTTGTTATTTCGGGAGATATAAAAACTTTCCGAAAGAAAACACAAAATTGCCCGGGAAAACCTGGGTCCATTTTTCTGGCTAACAAACTTATCCAAGCCACTTGCAAAAGGAAGGTACTTACCAAATTTGATAAACATATAATAACCAAAATTGACCCCGGATATGTGTTCTAGGGGGCTAGTTCGCGCTCATTTAAGGAAATTTTTTCAAAATTCAATCTCCTCATTCGTGAATTTTTGAAAGAAAATGCATTAAAAAGGCGAACAGCTTCATAAAATAAACAGCCTCGCAAAAAGGATTTAATCACAAACTGCGTTTATGTCGGATTTTGATTGCAACGCTCGAGAAAGTACAACAAATCTCGTCGTTATTCTATTCAATAGGTATTCAAGTATTTAAGAAGAAATGTCAGACAGTGTCGTAAAAACCTGGAACTAAGCACAAGATGAGTAGGTAGGAAAACAAAAGTATCTAGAATGTCTTTAATAGAGAAAGTAAAGAACAGTTTCTACATTCATACTACAAGATGACAGTGCAAGATATTTCACCTCATGATCCTGAAATGCGCATGGGCTTTTGTCAGCTGTTGTTAAGTTAAGGGAAATGGATCTAAACTTTCGCAGGAATATTTAGTTTACCGATAAAGAGTGTTTTTAAATACTCGTAGCAGGGAGAACTCGTTTCCATGATGACCATATCTATGCAGACCAAAATTCCCATGCAAAGACCAAACATTTTAAATCCAAATTTAAAGTTAATGTGGGGGTTCGAATAATAACTGATTTTATTGTTGGTTTATTTCTTCTCTCACAAAAATTAACAGAAGAAGTTTATTTGCAACATCTACAAAATAAATTGTGAGATTCATTAGAGAGTTTACCTTTTTTATGGAGAATTGTGCGGTTTATACCTGATGGAGCTCCTCCATATTTTCTATTCAAAGCTCGAAACCACTTACGTCAGCAGTACACAGACAAATGAATTGTTAGAGGTAATGATTTGGTTACCACCTTCTCCAGATTTAAAACTATTTTCTATTGAAAAACATTAAATTTTTTGGAAAACCAGGCTAGAATTAAATGAAAAGGATTGCTGGAGAGATAGAGTCATGATTGCAACGACGAGGCGAAGACAGTAGGTTTATTAGTTATTTTTTGAGTCTGTATATTTCCGCGACTACCACCAATCACCGAAACCAGGGATCAGTTTCCTTTCACTATCCTGAATATATTTAATATGCCAAGATTGCTTAGTACATGGAAGCGACGGTTTTACTCCCCCCACGAAGGGTGGAACGTGCACGCATTCAATTTGCTCAAGCACAACTTTGGTTAATGCTAATTTCGCTGTATGTACCGAAAAACTGAATGAACCCCTATTGTGGGGTCGAACCGAACATCTTTGGACCCATAATTTTGCACCACTGGACAACGGAGGCTGCGTTTAATAACTAATAAAACATTTTACATGTATTAATTACAAATGACTTTAAAATTATAGATGTGCTATTTTTGGTTATAGTTATTAATGATAAGATTATCGCTGAATATGTTTCCACGCTAATGTCTCTCAAGTTAGCTGCTTTCTTTTTATTGATTACCGACTGCGGTACAATATAACCCTCCCTTTATAGCCTGCATTTAGGTCAGAGTAAGAGAAGCATTACCTTTTATAATGAATTATACAAAAGAAACCTCGCACGAGGTATGAAAATTTAGAGAAAAGTAATGCCGGTCTTCCGCCATAATCGCGAAACGTGAAACAACACCCTATTTAAACGTGTGTCTAGATTTGGCTCGCATGGAGAAGCAATAATCGAGAGAAATGGCTTGAATTTTGTATGAAAGACGAAAAAAGGTTTTTTAGCAATTGACCCCCCACTACGGTAATATATGAAGCACATGAGTGAGAGTGAGATAGGTGTAATGAATCCTGTGGAATTAAGAAAGGATAAGTGAAGGAGACGGAGGAAAGAGAGAGTCCGCTGGAACGGCAGACACCCATTTAGTCGCAGCGTTTCTTATAATAATCTTGGGGCGAGCAAGGGGTAGTTAGTTTAGTGGTGTGGGGGCGGCAGGGTTGCAGGGCGGCTACAGGGAAGGGACACCCCTGAAGACGTTGGCTGGCCTTCTTTAGTAATATGGGATAGAGGAACGAGATGTGTTTTGGTCTCTAGATAATGTAATGAGGGATTTGAGTTATGGTCTTATTAAATGAGTGTATTTTTTGTTTGTTTCGTTCCTCAGCCTCTTTTACTTCTTATAACTAATTCCACCATTACGTCGAGTTTCATCAAAGTTTCGGCTTTTTTCCTGGGCAGAGATAATCGAGTTTGTCTGGGAGTCAATTTCACTCTAGTTTATTAGAGAATTTAATTAGACTTAGAGATATGTAGCTAATATATTTTGTGATCGGCATAAGACCAGAGCGACGTTCTTTCTTTTCAAGTTCGTCTATAGAAGTTGCTTCAATAAAACGTTTGAACACATAAGCTTTGTGTAGACTCTCTGAAATAGGAATCATGAAATTACACCATTAACAAAACTAAAATAAAATATGCGGGTTACATTCGACGTTGCCGAATACATCATATCTATTTGACCCTTTGAGCTAGTGTGTAATTAGAAACCAGTAGATTTAGCAGGAAATTACAGAAGAGATTATACTATAGAATTAGTCATTTTCAATTTTGGATCTCGGAAAGTGTAACAGACGGAAAGTCGGTGACATTGGGGAAAATTTGCGTATTTTAGTGCTCATTAATATAACTGCAAGAGATCTGACATAGGACATGTTGTTGCTGAAATATCCCGAAAGAGCTAAATTTTTGGAATTGTCGTTTTAACTTTTCTATTAATTGTTTTAAGCAGAAGCGGTTTTTACGTATCTTAGACATTTTAGCAAATTATCGTAGGAAAAATTCGCTGATGAGAAGATCTGTTTATATATATATATATATCTATATATATATATATATATATATATATATATATATATATATATATATATATATATACATACAGGGTGATTGATTAGTACGATAAAGTCCAATATATTTTATGACTTTTGACGTATCAAAGTAAAAATTAGGGACATTGTAGCAAGCATTAAGCTTTATCTTTTGAATTTAGTTACAATGCTACAGGGTGTTTCGTAACGCCGTGCCAGATCAAAGCTTTATTTTTTTAAATGATATACTTAATATGTTATAGGGGGTATTTAAAAATTATAGCTAATTTTCCATGAAAATCGTAACAAACTCTCAAAAAGCCTCAATGATTTATATCTAACTCCCATGTCTTCAAGTGAATCTAATTTTTTTTTTAATTTAATATTATTGGCTGCGGCATCTCAGGCCATTAGCACATTATTTCCCATCATTTAATTTTTTTTTTTACAAATTTTCCAAAGTCAACTTGGCTCGCCCGGGAATCGAACTCGGGACCACTCGCTTTGCAGGCTGGCACCTAGCCACCTGCGCCACGAGGGCGTCTTCAAGTGAATCTAGTAATAGTTTATGATTGACCGTGTCGAATGCCTTAGCCAAATCTATGAAAACACATAAGGATGGCATAAGAGCAGCATAGATGTTTGAAGTAGGATTTAGAATTGCATCATTTACGGATACGTTTTACTGAAATCCGTATCTCTTTAGGAAATTTGTCAACCTGCATCCATTAATGAAAAAAATATCCTTTCCGTAACCAACATAGGTGGAGGTCTGAGTTTTTTGTTGCTGTTTGCAAATAGGTTGCTTTAACATGACAATTCATGAAAATTCAATTATTGCATACAGGGTGTCTACAAAAAAAATGGGCTTTTGGTAGAACATGTAAGGGCAGGTAGTACGAGATTTTCAAATAAAACAGCCTGTATTTTATTATGAGAATAGCAGGATAAATTGATTTTCTATCTAAAAGTGCCAGCAATTCTATACCTATTCTCAGCGGTTTTTAACTTATAAGCAAGAAATCAAAATATTGCAAGTAATGGAAACATTACTCTTATTATCACTATGCCATGCTTTCAAACAGTCGAAAACAATTGTTAAAATGTAAATGTCTCTTTGCAAATCTGTTGTCGTATTGACTCTGCGGGAATTTTTATCTGGAAATGGCAAATTCTTATATAAATGAGCAAATGTTAAACAAGATTATTTCTAGAACATGCAGAAACTTCAACGACCGGTACCCAAACGCAGTTCCACTGAATGCGAAGAAATTTAAGAGAGTAAAAGATAATTTCATGAACAACTGTCACGCAAAGAAGCCAAGATTCTAAATGAAACCTGTAACAGGTAACAAAAGCAATCAAATAATTTTGTTGCCAGATTTTTCTGCAAATCCTCATGCGTCACTTCATTCTGCTGAAAATGACTTAGGAATAGCTTACAAATCTATATAAACCATTATGCATAACAATTGAATGCATAATTATACATTCGTGACACTCCAAGCCATGGGAGAAAATGATCATCCAAAACGTGTCGACTTCTGTGATATGATCTTAATCCGTACACCAAAAGATCCAAATTTTTTGAAGAAAATTCTGAGGACCAAAGAACCCAAATTTATCAGGGAACGCATTTTTAATCGGAGGAATTCACATTACTGGGCCGCAGAAAATCCACACTTCGTGAGAGGAACGGGGTTTCAACACAAATTTGACTTCAATGTTTTCTGCTCAATGATGAACGACCAAATAAGATTCTGCTTTTACGAAGAGAATTTGAAGTCACTTAAATATATTAAAGTATTACGGACTAGAGTATCCGACTTCCTCGAAGACTTAAATCTTGAAATTATGCGAGATTGTTGGTATCAGCTAGATGGTTCACCAGCCCACTGCACCAATCAAGTTACAAATGAACTTTCGCGCATATTTGAAGATCGCTGGATTCTTCTATCAGGTCCTTGGGTCCGAGGTCCGAGGTCGCCAGATCTCACCCCACTTGATTTTTATCTTTGGGGGAAGGATGAAACAAATTGTTTACCTTAGGACCATTAATTACAAGGAAGAGCTTCAGAATGGAGTGAGGAGTGCATTTCTGTTTTTAGACGCCTGTGGGATAGAAGCAGCAACAACATTCTGACACAAGTCCTGGAATGTTAGAGTTAAAGGTGGACGCTTTAAGCAATTCGTTGTTTCATTTAAAAATATAGAGAACCATTAATGGGGCAATTCTGCATATTAGGGGCACACGGGATTTTTGAAATTTTTACAAGGATATGCTTAAAACCTCTCTAGTATGCGTAAGCAAGAAGAAAAGTGGTGTGGAAATAACGTACAAAATTTACGGGAGCCAGAGTGAACCGGGGTGCTGGAGGGAAGGAAATAAAAAACGTACTTTGATCAAAAACAGCTTAGTTAGACTTCTATAGGCAGCCTTTTGCACATTTTGCACAAATTTTCTCTTAATAATGTTCTTCCACTTCCAGCACTTTTATTTGCTCCAGTCCACCAGCTTGTTTAGGCGCTGAAGGGACAACATTTCTTGTCGTTTATGCACGAAACATTCTATCAAGCAGGCCTGAACGATCTGACCTGTTCTTACCTGACCTGACTTGACCTAACCCGACCTGACCTGACTAGAAAACTTTGGAGTCAACCGAAAAGAACACCAAACAGGCTATTTAGGAATTAAAAATTGGTCATATTCCACGGAGTCTAGAAATGTTACTTGCAATACTGTTTTTTTTTCTGCTTATAAGTCAAAAAGTTCGGGACGCAGTGAGTGCGTTATGGTAGTGAATTTTCCCAAAAATGTTTTTTATAGCAAATATGTGTGTGCTTTTTTTAGAAAGCAGGCATCAAATTTGATTATCAGTATAACATGTATAGTAAAAACAATGTACCATGTTTCATTAGAATGACTTTATTGTTTGAAAACGTACAAAAATTTCCGAAAGTAAAGTTAAAGTGTAACCGAAAAAATCCGTTTCTTGGTCAACCTTATAGGTTAATAGCAAATTAAGCTTTTCAGATATGAAGCATTTAATCAAAATTCACTACCATAACACACTTGCTGCGTCCAGAATTTCTTTTCTTACAAACATGCATTATATTTCGATGGAAAATGCAAAAATGCAATAACATAAGGCATGTTCGACTAAAATAAAAATATTTGTATCACCAACGACTTATAAGCCAGCCTATGATTGTAGAAATAATTTTTTAAGATGTAGCTCAAGACACCCTATAATTAATGTATACAATTTTTTTCATATCGTGTATAATAACGGATATATTGAGCTTTATTGATTTTTTACGAAAATTCGATAAAAGTTGTATACCATTAAACGATAAACTCTGTAGCTAAGACTACTGCCAAGCATCAGAGAAAGGGTCTATTTGAAATGAATTTTCTGAAAACATTTTAGTAAAATGAAGGACAATGACGGTTGAAACTAAGACTTCAGGGTTTGTAAAACATTCTTCTTGAGACATTTTCTTTCCATAACCCGTATTAGATTTAAGCTCTTTGCCTAAATGTTGCCAATTTTGACGTTTTAAATTGTCATCTTGACGATTTGAGGAAAACCTCAATTTATTTTTCTTTTAATGCCCGTAACTTTTTTGTCCTTTGACCTACAGCACTAGATTTTGGTAGGTACATAAAACGATGTACCAAATCTGGTTGCCCTTACTTTGTTATTTCCGGAGATATGAGTTTTTTTCTAAAGAAAACACAAAATTTTCCTGGAAAACCTCGACCGATTTTCCTGGATAACGAACTTATCCAAGCCACTTGCAAAAGAAAGGTATTCACAAAATTTTATTAAAATCGGCCCATTATTTTTTGAGTATATATATATATATATATATATATATATATATATATATATATATATATATATATATATATATATATATATATATATATATATATATATATATAAACATATAAAAATCGAAACTGACCCCGGATATGTGTTCTAGGGGGCCTAATTAGCGCATATTTGAAGAATTTTTTTCAAAATTTAAAAGTTGGGATCTCCTCATTAGTGAATTTTTTTAAAGAAAATTCACTAAAACCGCTGAGAGTAGGTATAACATCATTTGATACCTTTAGATAACAAATAAATTGATCCGGTTAGTCCCATTATCAAATACAGGCCGTTCCACTTAAAAGTCTCGCATTACCTGCCCTTCTATGTTCTACCAAAAGCCCATTTTTTGTAAACATCCTGTATGCAATAATTTAATTTTCATACATATCACATATCACTTAAGGCGCGATGTATTCTCGCCAGAATTAGAAACGTAGACTGGTTTCGTTCTAATTAGAGCTCATCAGTACGGTATACCAATTGCAGTGAGAACACACCTATAAAGTAATCCGGGATTGGTAGCCAGCGTCACAGCACAAAGTGAAATGTAAGACAGGAGTCGCCATCTCGTTGCGGAACCAAGTAGTATGTTGTTACGACAGCTCCAAATAAGACAAAATGTTACAAAATAGAGACTATGTAGAACCAACTAACAAATTTGTAAATTGTCAGCCCTGGCCCATTTCTTCACTAATATAGGAACAATGTATGTAAGGCTAGATGTATTCTCACCACAATTAGTACCGTGGACCGGTTTTGTTCTAATTAGAGCTCGTCAGTGCGGTATACCAATTTCAGTAAAAACACAGCTATAAAGTAATCTGGATATGGTAGCCAGCCTCACAGCACAGGTGTGTTCTTACTGCAATTGGTATACCGTACTCACGAGCTCTAATTAGAGCCACACCGGTCTGCTGTTTTAATTGTGATGAGAATACAACAGCAAAAACTCAATGCCCGACGAAAAGCCTCGATGTTCATCTCAAAGCTGTTCCCACTTCTTAATAGAAATTCCAAATTCTCCATGAACAATAAATTGCTCATGTAGGAAGTCATAATCCGGCCAGCCTTGACCTATGCATCCCCTGAATGGGCCACCGCGGCCGCCTCACACATCAAGACCCTTCAAATCATCCAGAATATAATTCTGAGAATGGTTACCGGAGCGCCATGGTTTGTCAGAAACAGTCAGATTCACTCTGGTATGGAAATGCCTTCGATACTTGAGTTTATAACTCAATTTTCCACAGCTCAGTTCACCAAAGCCGCTTCTCACCCAAATGCTCTTCTCTGTAGTGCCTCCGACTACGATGAGCAACTTCCACATATGCATAAACGTCCAAAGCTTATACTTACCCGCTAACACCCCCGCGGCAAAAAAAGAATGGAAACATTCAAACCCAAACGTCATTGTACGAGCGCCGCCGTTGTCGTGTTGAAAAGTCGAGTGAAATTTTCCAATTGGGACTCGGAGGACGACGGTTCGAGACTCACAGGCAGCGGATTATTTTTCAAATCACTTCTGTCGTTGAGTTCGAGCTTAAGGTGGAGGGTAATGTACAATAGGCCAAGGGCTGCAGTGCTATCTGGGCGGCAAAGCCGCGGACGAGCCCTGAGGGAGAAAAAAAAACGTCTTTGTGTGAAGCCTTTCCGACGGGGGTAGGGACTAAGGTCTGGTACTCCAGGGAGCGAAGTTTTAGTTAGTAAGAGTCAAAGTACCTCGATATCCCACGCACTACGGTGTCGTGAATGAGGTCTGCATAATGCATTTCTCCACTCCTGTATCCAAAAACAGAAACAAAAAACAAACAAAAAACCCAGACTTTCACCTATGCTGGTTTCGGAAAAAATTTTTTTTTGCATTAATGGATACAGGTTGCCAAATTTCCTAAATATTAATTTTTATGTCCGTAACGGCTTGAGATAAGTGAAAGATATATAATGGAAAAACCTTTTAAAATACCCAAGGGAATCTGAAAATTTGAGAATATACAGGCTGTTTCATTTGAAAAAACAAAGTTTGTATCTGGTAAGGATGGATGAGTCCACGCCGCGGTGTCAAAAATATTTTCAAAATAAAGACCATAATCACATAAATAAAAATTACAGATTTCTATCTATTTAGGTTCACCAAATACTTCCCCTACACCATCAAATTTAGCACTTATATAATTGATGTAGTGGTAACTACTAAAATTATTGCTTTAATAAATAAGGTTACATAAGGGACGTGTTAAATAACTCAAACTTATCATTGTGTTAACTGTGTTTCGAGCTGTACCTCCGGTACCGTAGGTAGGTGTTATTATTTTCCAGTTATGAAATATGAGCAGGCACGCGTTTAGTTGTGACAGGTGCCGAAAGGAGGCGACACCGTCACTGATAAATTGAAGTGGACTGGGCACTGAAAAAGATCCCGGCTAACATTCAATCCACGTCTACCGAAATACACCCAGTTTGACAATAAGCTGGAGGCACGCGGGCCTCTTGTGACGTGAACGTACATAGCAGGATGCCAGGACAGCGAGAGCGGCTCGCAGGAATACATGGCCTAGCTGAAATACTGGAGTGCTGCCGACCGAGCTCGACAAAAAATATAAAAATTAAATTATATTTTCGTGTGTCAGCTCGGTTATTAAGTGGAAGAGGCCATCTTTGTTTTCCCTGACTAGTTTTGATGTATGATGGTGAAGTATATACGGACTTTAGGAGGCTGCGACAACAGGACTGTCAAATTAATCAAAATTCTTGGAATATTCCCCGCTCATATAGGATATTTATGCGTTTTCCAGGTCGGTTGCGGGCAAAAAATAATGGATTATGAAATAAAAAAATGTTTACAACGGTCTTATATAATACTTTTTAACGGTTACGTCCCTTTGTTTTTATGAAACCGCAAATGTATGTTACACTTTGTTCCGCTTATGACAGTGGACAGCAGCATTTTGTTTATTACTTTAAGGTTCACTTCTTCACATGTGAGGAAGCTTCGAAAATACATAAGGATATTAAGAATATTGTACACACATATCTACGTAAACGTAGGCATTTCACTAGGATATAACGAATTATTGGTAGCATATTTACATTAACAAAATTTTAATTGCAACCACGTATCTACAATGTAAATACTTACTGAAAGATTATTCTACATTTGAGTCGCCCAGATGCAAAGCCGACCAAACACATTTTTAATATAAATTGAGATATTGGTTCCACCTTGTAGAAAATATCAATAGGAACAATTTTGGAATGAAAGTTGGGCACAAAAGCCAGTAGATACAACCTTAATTTTAATACAAAGTCGGCCTATAACTGCAAAACCGGTTAAATCCAACCTGGGTGTAACTGCAAAATCGGGCAAATCCGAGAAACATTTCTGAGCAGCAAAACCTACTAAATCACGATGTATAATGTTTAGTAAGATTGAAGTGTAGGAGCACAACTGGCTTAACACATCACTGCTATGTTTTATCAGTTTATCCATTAGTGCTCTATTTTGTCGGTTTGGCGTGTTTACTTTGAAACTTTCAAAAACTAGGTAGCATCTGTTTGATTGTTTGTGTGCAATTTGTGCTAAATACTGAAAAATGAACGGCTTCATAGAGATAGAAAACCCCAAAAGAACATCGTGGAAAAGGTCTGTGAGCAACAAGAATTGGAAATGGAAAATCTCCAAAAATAGAAGGTAAGTTAAGTACACTTGGAGAACCCAAATCACCACAACACATATTTCAAAGACCTTACGATCGTTTCGTTGACCATGTCAACATCTTCAGAGGAAGAAAAATTCTTAATTGTTCTTCCTCTGAAGATGTTGACATGGTCAACGAAACGATCGTAAGGTCTCTGAAATATGTGTTGTGGTGATTTGGGTTCTCCAAGTGTACTCATTAGTGCTCATCACAGGTTCTAGTTTTCACATAGTCGAAGGTAAGTTGTTTGCAAACATATTTTTCGCTTTCTGCTAAGCCTCGATCTTGAATTGCAGATATGAAGCCAAAGCTTTACGACAAGTTTCTGCATGTGGACATAATACTAAGGCCTATAAATGTGCAACCTTTAGTATGAAAGACTTCGAAAATTCTCCACTCTGCATTTTATAAAGCCAGTGACAAGGTAGGCCAAGATGCATTCATTGTCAAGTTTTGAATGTATCCATTACAAAACGTGTTATGAATTCTAGTGGGAATCGCAAGCGTGCTATGGTAGTTACCTACACTATGAGAAAAGTAGATAAATCAGTAATACCAGTATGCAAAAATGCTTTTCTAAAGACACAGGCTGTTACGAAGCGTTTTTACGTAGTGGCGAAACTCCGAAAGAAAACAGAAGTGCTGACCATACCTCAAAATCGTATTTAGTCGGACAACAATCTGTAATAGATTTTATAAAGAATATTGCAGTTATTGAAAAACATTATTGCATGGGGAGATCTGTTTATCAGTATATTTCTAGCAATTTATCCTTATCTAAACTTTAGAGACTTTACAATGCATCTGTTGCCGATTTTCCATTATTGAGAGTTAAGGCATGGTATTTCTGATTTATTTTTAATACAAAATTCAACATTGGTTTTAATCGTCCGCGTGTTGACGTGTGCTTAAAATGCTTAGAATTCTCAAGAAAAATTAAACACGAAAAAAATATTGAAACTAAAATTACTTTGATCACCGAAAGGAATATCCACAAACGACAAACAAAAGCATTTAACTCTGACGATCTGGAGGAAAATAATGATGAAAATGTTTGTGAGTCAGTTGACGATAACGAAATTTTCATTTAATGTTAATAATAACCAATTTTGATATATTTCTTAAGTCTAAAATATAAATTATTTCATTTATTGTTATTAATAAAATAATAAAGAAGCACATCACCCACTGAATCGTTAATTTCAAAAATGTTGGCAGCAATACCGGGTATATCCATATTTGGGAAGCAAAACTGCCTAATATCAAAAATATATTTCTTTTCTTCGTGAACTTCAATAGCCTATTATATTCGTCAGGATTTTCAGAATAATGTTACAAAGCACTTCAATAGATTTAGGTGCGGTGTTGCCACATCTCCAAAACTTCCCCAACATCTGGGAATTCTTGCACAATCTGGCAAAACCGCCTCCCCACCGTTGGGGGTGCCTGGGGTCACCCCCCACAGGCGAAGTCTCAACCCTCTAGGACCAAAAATAACGAAGTTACCAACTTGTACCCCGTCGGAACTGTGATCTGCGCATTCCGAACATCCTGTATATACACCCTGTATACGCAGAGAACCCTTACATCCTGTATACACAGAGAGCCCTTATAGTACAGGAAACACCTCTTGTGTAACATAGGAGTGATGGCCACATTTGTGTTACCCTGTATATGCATCACCCTGTATACACACGGAGCCGTTCTGTATTCACAGAACCTTCTAGCAGAAGAAAGTCCTGGAACATTCTGGAATGGAACACTCCAGAAACGAGGTGTAAGGTACGACGGGTATATAAAGGCGAAAGCAAGCCAGCTCAGGCAGTTCAGTTCAATTAGATAATGTTGAAGTGACTCGAAGGAGCAGTAACCAGTGTGAAGAGTAGCGACTGTAGTTCCAGTGTAGTGACTTGTGTGCAGATTAGTGATTATAAGGCCAGATAAACTAAGTGTTTTGTGAGAGAGAAATTCTAGAACTTTTATTGTATCCATATTTAGAGAGTAAATAAAGTTGTTTTGTTAAAATTTAAAGTCTCACTTATCCAGAATCCCGCAAAATGCAACAATAACAAGATAGAGACTCTACCTTATGAGATATGCAGTCAGTGTATTAGAATATTGCTTACTTTTCTCACTTTGCGTTTTTGTCAATTTTGTCAATATTATAAAATGCGGATTTGGCCGGTTTTGCATCTAGGCGACTCATTTTCTTTCACTAATAGCTCCATATTATTTTCTTTATACACAATGTAATTAAATCGGTTGGCATAGTATAGTGATTAAAATTTAAAAAATCAAATTTGCTATGAAATGTTGACAGAGAGAAAAAATGTCAGAGGATGATTTTTGTTTATCATTAAATTCTCCATCTAAAAATGTACCTGGATTATATTTTACAGGTACATACTATTGTTTTTTGATTGGGGCGTTTACCCATATCTACGCCTTTGGTTGTCTGAATCGCTTGAGAATAATCGGCTTGAAAATTACTTATTACAAGTATCCTGTTTACCAAGTTTGGTAAAAATAGCTGCAGCTGTAAAAGAGTTATGAAAAAAAGACATTGTTTAACAATTTTAAACAACCTGTATCTCGTAAACTATGCAACTTTTTTTTATTTTTTTATTTCAACAACACACCACGAGGGCTTACAGCTTAAATACTATCGTACCGTGGGTGTCGACAAGGAGGAAAGAGGCAACTTGTTAATTCTGGACTTGAAGGTTTGGAGATTCGGAGGAGAAGGAAAAACATGTGCCGGCAAGGAATTCCACAACTTGGAAGTCCTCGAGACAAAAGAGCGATCATAACAAGATGTTCTATATCTGGTGACCTGGACAGTAAAAGGGTACATTCGCTCTGTTGCCCTGGTAGATCTGTTGGGGGCAGCAGGTGGATGAACCATGGAAGAAAGCTCCTCTGAGCACTGCCCGTGCAGATATCTATAAAAGAGAGGTCACCAACGGCACGTCGGTGGGCAAGGGATGGCAGCCTTTGGGTGAGGGTAGGGTCACCAATGAGACGTATAGCTCTCTTCTGAATGGAGTCCAGGATAGCGAGTGTAGAAGCGGCAGCTGCACCCCAGATGTGGGAGTAGTATTCGAGGTTTGGCCTTATTTGTGAAGTATATAAGGTATAGAGATTAGCTGGTGAAAAGTATTTGCGAGCCCGGAAGAGGAAACCTAATTTCTTAGCAGCCGCTTCTGCAATTGATGTGACATGTTGATGCCAATTGAGATTTCGATCCACAGTAATGCCAACAAGTAAAAAGGACTCATTATTTTGAATAACTTGGTTGTTCATTGTGATGGTTCTGGGGCTGGTGTCTCTTTTATGAGTAAGAAAGCAAGACTGAGATTTGGTGGGGTTGAATTGTACAAAATTTCTACTTCCCCAGTCTAATATTTTTTGGAGATCCACGGAGACAGAACTCTCCATGAACTTAGGACATGTGTGTACATAAACAATTTTGTCTCAAAATTATCTAAATATTGCCCCAATTTTTTTACGTACTTATGAAACACCCTGCATTCTGTCACATGGCATAATTTATACTCAGTCTGTCCGCAACCCTGGTGCTATTATTGAGGTTTGTAAAACCATTTCACAAACAAATACTTCAGTGGAAAATTTTCCTTAATTCCTGTACAGAGTGAGAAAACTGCTATTTGCACTTTGCTGCTGCCATTTCCCAGCCAGTGCTAAACACTTTAGCTTTGCTAATATTACATTACTGAGCACCCCGGTGGTTCAGTGGTAAGAACGTGTGTCTCTAAATCGAAGGGTACTGGGTTCGATCCCAGGGTTCTCCTTTAACTTTTTCGGTACATAGTGTAACATTAACATCAACCAACGTTCTGGCATTGTATTTGGGCAAGTTGAATGTCAACTTACTCAGATACAATACCACAACCTCGGTTGATGTTAATTTTCAGAGTTTGCACTGAAAAAGTGAAAGGGGAACCCTTGGAATCAAATCCAGTACCTCTGGGTTCAGAGGCACACGTTCTTACCACTGAACCACCGAGGCTCTGAAAAGAAAGTTTCTTGCTGAAAGTAATTGAATGGAGAAAGGAATTGGTAATATTCTTTTAACTTTCCCACAACATCATTTGAAGGACACATAAATGGAAAAAATGGAAGAGGTGGACCAACGCGAAGACTTGGCACAACTGATGAAGTTATGAATTCAGTGAAACAGACAATCATGATTGCGATGACAGGGCGACATCGCCATCAAATTGTGATCGTGACGTTAGCACCATGTATCTTTTAATTTTGACTTTAGTATTAAGGCAAGTTTGGCTAAATCGTAATATTTTGATGTTGCTCTGTGTACCATTACTTTTTGACCATTCTGTATAATATTGTAAAAGTAACTAAAAAGATGTTATTCAATTTTTTAAACGTTGGTCTATTTCCTCGACTATGGCCAATTACCCACGCCAGGGAGCAGTTTCACCTCACTATCCTGGACATTTTGCCGAACCCTTTGCCTTTCAGTAAGGAAGCTAGCGATCTTTGACGTGCCCAACATCGTACGGACCGACAAGGGCCGATGGATTTACGCCCCCTCCGAATCTAACCTGCAGAGATTCAACTTGCTCAAATAAAATGCCACAACCTCGGTTGATGTTAATTTAACAGTATGTACTAAAACAGTGATAGGGAAACCTCAGAGATCGAACCCAGTACCCTGCCGCCCGAAGCACACGTTCATAACACTGAACCACCGAGGCTCTAACTAAAAATCTAACAATATCTCTATCTCGCTATGGCAGAAACAAGCTCTTTGCTTTCGAGCCCAAGGCACTGGGGCCTCTAGTCTTGCAGAGCCAGCTACCAGGAGAACATAAACAGTACTCGATATTTGTAAACCGGTGGTGAAATAACAACCTGAGTCGCTTGACGAATCTAATAACATACTAAAGCCTCAATTAAATTTTGTAAAAAAAAAACTTCTAGAGACTAAACAACAATGTGGAGGTTGTGTTAAAAATCTGCAAATGATTTATTTCTTTATATTACATTGTGGTTAGCTGTATCATTCCACTGTATACAGGGTGTTTCATCTTATACCCGACATGCTCTTATGGGCTATCGCGTAAATTCTAGAAGTGCACACAAAATGTCGTTTGTCCCCTCGTCTTCAATAAACAGCGTGATTCGTGTTCATTGCACGGTATACATGGTGTTGCACTTTGTATCTGGCCTCCTCTTATGGGCATTGGCGATTTTTCAAATGGAGCAGCTGGCATTTTATGTTTTAGAAGCGAATTGTTGTACATTACTCTCTAGACCTAATAACTCTAGTTTTGGAAATACATATTTACATTTATAATTGCATACCATGATTCATGTAGGGATCAGTTTTTCAGCTTTTTAGTGAATTTTCTTTACAAAAATTCACTAATGAGGAGATCCCGACTTTTGAATTTTGAAAAAATTTCTTCAAAGAAGTGCTAATTAGTCCCCCTAGAACACCTATCAGGGGTCATTTTCAATATATATATATATATATATATATATATATATATATATATATATATATATATATATATATATATATATATATATATATATATATGCGTGTGTATCACACCGATAACTCAAAAAATAATCGGCCGATTTTGATCAAATTTGGCAAATACCTTTTGTAAGTGGCTTGGATAAGTTCGTTATCCAGGAAAATCGGCCTAGGTTTTCTCGGAATATTTTGTGTTTTATTTCGAAAAAAAATTATATCTCGGGAAATAACAAAGTAAGGGCAACCAAATTTAGTACGAGGGTTTATATCGTTATATGTAAATCACGTAAATTTAGCTCTGTAGATTAAAAGGCAAAAAAGTTATAGGCATTTAAAGAAAAATAAATTGGGGTTTTCCTCAAAACGTCAAATTCGCGATTTAAAACGTCAAAATTGGCAACATTTAGGCAAAGAACCTGAATCTAATACGGGCTACGGAAAGAAAATGTTTCAAAGATAATGTTTTACGAACCCTGAAGTCTTAGTTTCAACTGTAATTGTCCTTTATTTTACTAAAATGTTTCCAGAAAATTCATTTCAAATAGACCTTTTCTCTAATGCTTGGCAGTAGTCTTAGCTATAGAGGTTATCGTATAATGGTTTATAATTTTTGTCGAATTTTCGTGAAAAATCAATAAAGCTCAATATATCTGTTATTATACAAGATATGAAAAAAATATTATACATTAATTATACGGTGACTTGAGCTACATCTTAAAAATTATTTCTACAATTACAGGGTGGCGCATAAGTCGTTGGTGATACAAATTATTTTTTTATGCATTTCTGCATTTTCCATCGAACTATAATGCATGTTTGTAAGCAAAGAAATTCTGGACGCAGCAAGTGCGTTATGGTAGCAAATTTTGATTAAATGCTTCACATTTGAATAGCTCCATTTGCTATTAATATATAAGGTTGACCAAGAAACAAGTTTTTTCGGGAACACTTTAAGTTTACTTTCGAAAATTTTTGTACGTTTTCAAACAATAAAGTTATTTTGACGAAACATGGCACATTGTTTTTACTATATACGTTATACTGGTAACCAAATTTGATGCCTGCTTTCTTAAAAAAAAGCACACATATTTGCTATTAAAAACATTTTTATGAAAATTGACTACCATAACGCACTTGCTGCGTCCGGACTTTTATTTAATTCTATTAACTGATCATATTCCGGGATTATTTAGCGACAGACTTAAATAACGTTTTTATATCTGACAGCTTGTGACATAAAAATATGAGTATTTCATAATAATAATAGTAATCATGAAAATATGAGTATTTAATAATAATAATAGTATTCGCAGGCTGAATAGCTCAGTTCGCGATGTGAGTAATCTCTGGATTTGGACTAGGAGGTCGTGGGTTCGAGTCCCTTATTCGGACGGTCTTTTTCACTCGAATGTGGTAGGCCGGTTTCTCATGAGTTATGGCTGGTGTCCTTTGTCTATATGTGTGTGTAAGCTTCCACCACACAAGTCGAGGACTCCTGGGTGCGGAGTTTGTCTACTGTGGTGTTAATATTATTATTAATCGCCTTTATACACAGACTCACTTTACAAGTATAAAGTAAACTTTCATCTAGACGTTGAATTGGCTTGTGGGGTGTTTCTGCTTTTGGTTCCAGTTTCCAACTACAGTGTCAAACCTCAATCTCTTGTAAAATATTGCGTATAAAAAGTCTAAATGCAGTAATGGTTATGATAGAGAATTTACTTCAAACTCTAATGAATTAATTTTGTATTAGCATAGAGACTTCAATTTTGGTAGGGTGGTACGTTTCTCTTAAGGTCAGATATCTATCAAGTTGTATCAAAAAAGCTTTATTATTTACGGATATATATTTTTTTCTAGAAAAACCTGATTTTTTATATGAAAACCTGGTCCGATTGGGCTGATTACTTAACTCGTTCAAGAGATTTACAAAAGAAACTTACTCGCCAAGTTTTATTAAAATATGTTAATTATTGAAGTTATAGCCTGGATATATATATATATATATATATATATATATATATATATATATATATATATATATATATATATATATATATATATATATATATATATTTGATTTGTGATCGTACAGTTTAATTTAGAACTTCATGTTTATATACATACATACATATTAACATATATATATATATATATATATATATATATATATATATATATATATATATATATATATATATATATATATGTTAATATGTATGTATGTATATAAACATGAAGTTCTAAATTAAACTGTACGATCACAAATCAAATATATACTTCTCCATTTAAGTACCAATACTATACTGACCCACCCAGTAAGATTTAATAAATTTTATTAAAATGTATACATAATGTGTGGTTAATCAAACCTTAAAAAATTTTCAAGCTAAACTATAAAAAAAAAAAATAAATAATGAGTGGGTCCTTCCCGGTTTCCTATGCATTCGATAACTCTTCGAGGCGTGCTTAAAGTTAAATGATTTATGGTATCCTGAGGCATGTCATCACAAGCCTCTTGAATTCCGTGACGAAGGTCAACTAGGTTATTTGGTGGTTGAGGTAAATTACCCAGTCGATTGTCTTTCATATGCCACACATGTTTGATTAGTGTCATCCTTCACAATACTTAGAAAAAAAAAAAAAAAAAAAAGATATATGTATAAAAAAATAATAAAAAAGGTATACAAACAATTTAAAAAAAAAAAAAAAACAAAAAAAAAGTATAGAAACTGAATTTATTATTATATTAAAAAAAAAAAAAAGTATACAAAGTAAATTTATTATTACAAATTAGTTAATTAGGTATAAAAATAGTGTAAGATAATAAAATTGGCTGGCGATATAACTTGATGCAAATTTATTGTTTATAGATCTCATAAACACCACTAGACATAAATTTAAAAAAAGTCTGTGGCTAATGGACCTAACGGTCCGAGGCCAAACCAAATTACAACAACAACAACAACAACATGTTTGATTAGTGACAAGTCTGGAGAGTGAGGCCATGGAAGCAGGGTCACGTTATTTTCTTGTAAGAACGACCTTGCTGTATAAAGACGTGCGTTGTCTTGTTGAAAAAGAGGTTGAATTAAGCCTCGTAGGTATGGCAGTGCAGCAGACTGCAGTAATCAATTGATTTCAAGTTTCTGTCATTAAAAACATGAAGTGACCTGCTACCGTATGTTACCGCACCCCATACCATCACCCACCGTATAAGGGCCGTATGTCGTTCCACAACGAATTATAAATTTCTGCCATTTTCACGTAATCGTCTTACGCGACCATCGTGAACTCAAAGACAGAATCGGGACTCGTCAGAAAACATAACATGATTCCATTTCTCATCCCAATTTAATCTGCCGCTACACCATTCAAGCCTAGCTGCCCGATGTCTTGGTATCATCGGGAGACATAATACGGTCTATACGAACGAAATCCAAAAGCGCGTACTCTGCGATATATCGTTGTTCGAAAGACTCTTTGTTGTAAAACTCCCAACCAAGCATGTTCAATCGACTGTGTTGTAGAAACTCTGTATTGTGAAGCCACAATCCTCAAATGAAGATTTTCCAAAATGACTGTGGTTGAATGAGTTCACCTCGAGGCCAGAACGTACAAGAAAAAATCGCGTTCTGAACTTGCTCGAGGTCGTCCGGATCCTTAACGACGGTTATAAATTTCTTCTTCAGATAATTTTTTGACAGAACAAAATAAAAAAGTGTGCACTTCTTAAAATTCTTTGTCCATATTGTTATCATGTTTTATCAGAGACAAAACAGAGTAGCATAGAAAATTTGATTGCAATTAGTCGACTCTTACTCGGTGGTCGGATTTTCTGGAAAATCAGTATATACGCAACAATGTTACCTCTTTGACGCATATGACGAGAAGCACTGTCCGCAGTGTTTACGAGATAGATGAAAGTGTAATTCACTTTTTAGGTTATGTAATAAAAGTGTTGAGAATCGGAATAAGTAATGGGATATGAGGTAGCGTTATCACCATTCCTATATTATCGGGATCTTCAGAAACTATTAGATTTATCTCACCATTTCCATCAAAAATCCTCCACGTAACGCACCATTACATATCTATAGATGCCATTAAATCGATGTCGAGATCTTCAAACTGCGAAAAGCAATTCCTATGAAATATTGCAATCAGTCGGCGTTCCATTTCTATATGCCATCTCATTAAATCGGTAAGGCGATATCTGGTCATAACGATAATCCAAAAAACCATTACTTATATATTTAATGGTTTTTTTCTCGCAGAGCAAGCATTAGATGAGTTTCCCCTCTGCGTAATAAGCTATGAGATCTCGTACGTGGACATTGGGAACGTGAAGGTGCAGAGCAACTCATATTATTTGGACCCTCGCGCTAAAAAACTAAACAGGAATGGCCAAGCAATTCGTAGTCTATCCCTGGGACACGGCTTCATTCATCCCTGTGGGGCATGCACTAAACTGCTTCACGCAGTCAGTGTTGCCAAATATCAGAAAAATATCTTAACTATACATACAAAAAATTTACATCTTGTATTATTGAATTGTTGGTTGACTATAGTAAAAAAAGTTCGGGACGCAGCAAGTGCGTTATGGTAGTGAATTTTTATTAAATGCTTCAAACTTGGATAACTCAATTTTCAATAAACTTAAAAAATTGAATTTTGGTGTATAGTAAGATCTTTCCTAAGGTAACATATACAACAAGTGTCATTAAAAAACTTTTGTAATTTTCGGAGAAAAAATTTTTTTTCGAAAGAAAATTTAAAATTTAAAACTCAATTTTCTATAAACTTTGAAAGTTTAATTTTGGTAGTAAGGTATTTCTCAAGCCAATGTATTCACCAAATTTAATTAAAATAGCTTTGTAATTTTTTCCGGAAAACCTTGTCAGATTTTCCTGATTAACAAATACATCCAAGCCATCAATAAAATAAAGGCAATTGCCGAGTTTCATAAAAATCGGTTAATAATTTTTTGAGCTATCGGTTGGATACATATATTATATATATATATATATATATATATATATATATATATATATATATATATATATATGTATATATATATATATATATATATATATATATATATATATATATATATATATATATATATATATATATATATATATTATTGTGATCGTAGGTAAACTAGGCTTTAATGTGAAAGTTACTAATAAAAAATAAAAAACAAAAATACATACCTGAAAGCACGTACTCCATGTTGTTGTTACAGCTACACTAAGAATCAGGGGGTAAATTACATTTAGTTATTCAGCAGAACGTGAAATGATCAAATAATTAACAATATGCATTGTCAGTGAATGGATGATGACGTTAGTCAAAATTACCTGATAAGCCACATAAATTTGTATTGCACCTATTAAGGACAATTAAACATAAACAATGAACTGCTTAAAATACAAAGTTGAAAAGTGATAAGAATCCTAAACACAAAACGTTATAGACAGATAAGAAAAAAGCAAGTTAGTGAATGGACGAGTTTAAAACGAACTGTCTGGGACAGTATAAAATAGTGACTTACAAGCAATTTTTTTGAATTGTAAGTTTCAATATGAAAATTTGTTAATAGATATTAGGAAATTTATGTAGGAATGTGTTAATTATCAATTAAGAAAACTATTTGTTAGTAATTAGGGTAAATGAGTAAGGTTTGATAGGCTATGAAAATTAAGAGGTTAAGAATTTGAACATACAGACATTCGTTTGACTAACCTGACTTTAAAACAATTCAATTATTTAAATAATGTAATAGAAAGGAAGTATTATATATACTTTTCTAAACACTCTGAAACTTAAGAGTCATTTCACCAACAAAATCAGTTTTATCAAAAAATATACTAAAACTTAGACAGTCTAATTCGTCATTATCATTGTAATATGAAGACGATGTTGCCTTGTTTCAATCATGATCATGTCTCCAGCAGTTTTTCACATATCATTGTAGCTTCCGTACTTCATCGATTTTCCGGAACTTTTCCGCTTAGTCTAATTTTTCCCTCTTCTTTAAGGAGCTTTCCCTTTAAATAATGCTGTGAAAATTATTGTCTGTTTGAATATGTTCGACAAATTTTCCTTCTCTTTTAGTGCATTTTCTTTTGAAAAAATTCACTAATAAGGAGATCCCGACTTTTAAATGTTGAAAACATTTCTTCAAATGAGAGCGATTTAGGACTTCTGGAACTCATATTTGCGATAAGAAATAATTATTAGTCAGTTTATCAGGTTGCCTAGGAGATGAAAATTTTAAACGTCATCTTCCGACAGTAAACTTAATGGTTGTACTGTAAAGTGCGTTTGTCAATTGTATTTTAATAAAAGAGAGTATTTTCTACAATAATCGCACGCTTTAATTACTCAAACGATGACTTTTTGAATTTAATTATTATTTATGGGGGGTGTAATCGAATTGTTAGAAGAACATGTCGTGTGTTTGCAGAGATATTTCCAGATAGACATAAACCAACTCTTGACATGATCAGAAGACTATTGAAAATTTGTTCTGAGAATGAAACGCTTCTTTCAGAAGGTAATAAAAATAAACCGCTATTGGACAATGAAGAGACACGAATAAATGTTTTGGAATTTTTTACTGCTTATCCGCATGCGTCAATCAGAGACTGCAGTAGAAATTTGCATCTTCCAAGAGGAACTATTCCCAGAATTCTTAAAATTAACAAATGGAAACCATTTTTGTTCATTTTAATACACCATTTAGAACCCGGGGATTTTTCCCGGTGGGTAGAATTCTGCGAATGACATCTTTTCAAAGCTCAAGAAGATTAAAATTTCTCAAGAAAAATTATATGGTGCGATGAGTCAAAATTTTCAGAGGGGCATGTTCAATCGTCATAACAGTCACTATTGGTCGAAGGAAAATCCTCACATTACTAGAGAACGAAATTCCCAGGACTGTTGGAGACTCAATGTATTTTACGCAGTAAAATACAATAGAATTTTTGCCCTTAACAATTATGATGGAAACTTAACAGGTTGGTACGAAAAATATTAAGCAATACTGAATATAATTTGCGAATTAGTACATTATGTTATTAAAATATTTATTATACTCATTGAAACTAAATTTGGAAATACGACCCTTTTATTCATATCATTAATAACGGTAAGATAAAAAAAGGTAAGAAAGAATTCTAAACGTGCAGTATTCACACGTCCTGGATATTGTCGCATTGTGCAACAAGTAATAATACCAGCGCTGAACTCCTTGCATGAACACGAAGCTGCAGAAGTTTGGTATCAACAAGATGGAGCTCCACCACACAACTCACAGATAGTGAGCGACCTACTCCAGGAAACATTTGAAGACGGATGGATAGCTAGCGGTGGACTTCATCCTTGGCCGACCCGCTCACCAGACTTGACTCCACTAGATGTAAGTATCTGGGCGTGCATTAAAAACAAAGTTTACCAGGAACCACTTACTACAAAACAAGATATGATAACTAGAGTATTAGAGGCCTTCAACGCAATGGAGCAAGACTACCTTTCTCGAGCCACGGGTACCATCATTAAAAGAGCCATCAAGTGCCTCGAACTGAACGGTGCAAATTTCGAACATTTATTATGAAGTGATAACACACAAATCTCTTTGTTCCCTAATAACGCTTTGCTCTTATGAAATTTTAGACGAAACACTCCATTAAAAAATTTTTTAGTAGTATTCTGATCATGTAAAGAGTTTATCTGTGTTTATGTGGAAATCTCTTTGCGACCACACGACATATTCCGTTAATAATTCGATTATACTCCTCGTAAATAAAAGTTATATTCAAAAATCGTCGCATATTTTACTTATCTCGGAAGATGACGTTTAAAATTTTCATCTCCAAGGCAACCTGATAAACTGACTAATAATTATTTCTTATCGCAAATTATGTATAAATATCTTCAAAATCAGTGGGACTTAGGTATAGGGAATGCTGATACCAATCGAAAGAACGATAAAAAGTACATAAACTAACGCTATAAAACATAGGGTATTCTATTTAAACGAAGAGAGTTATTAGGTTGTAAAGTTGTCACGATTGACCGGTCTATTTCGGACACCATGTCTAACCTGTACTAGCTTTAGTAAATTACAAATATTTTGTGGCATTTTAGAATTTGCACTTTAAAATTTCAACTCTTCGGGTTGAAAGATAAGAGAGATACAGGTGTGTAAATGTGACAATCTTTTTCAACAAATTTTTGAAAAAAGTCAAACATCTCTAAAATGGTTGAAAAAAATGACATCACATGTTAGTAAAAGCTACCATGAAATTTGACGAACAAACGTGACGTAATAAAAATACCATCTTCCATTTGAAATAAGAAAATTGACGTCTACTTCCGGTATAACTGGAAGTCCCATACTAACGTCAATATTTTCAGTGAACTGGAAATTTTGAGAAATTTACGTGCGTGAATTTTCAGAAATCAATTGTGAGCCGTACTCCAGAAACGGCTAATGGAAGGTCTACGTGGGACAGCCTGTATGCTTTCCCTTTAATGAACCATATTTTTTTATAATTTATTTCTCTTAAACCATAAAAGGTAAAAGGTAAGATGCTTACTGGCAATTAGGCCATTGCTGGCCCTTTTTGCTCATCTAAACTAACCTACCCTCCACCTTAAGCTCGATCTCAACGACGAAAGTGATTAGAAAAATCATTCGCCGCCGGTGAGTCTCGATCCGTCGTCCCCCGAGTCCGTATTGGAAAGTCTGAATCGACTTTCCCGCACAGCCACGGAGGCACTTCTCTTAAACCATAGTCAGTTACAATAATATATCTACTGTTTTAAACTTAATGAAAACACCAGACTTTTTATAAGAGAAATTATCAGTGTCAAAATGTAAATATATCTTAAGAATGTTATGAATTAAAAATATCTGCTGTTACTTTAAAATTATAATAAACAAAACTATAAGAACACAAAAGGTAGATTTAACATATTATTTAATTTATGTGCCCGACGATATTAAAACACATCATTGACACAAGTCAAAAAATCTGTAAACTAAATACATTTATGTTTAAGCGGGCTGAGAATGAGCTCCTTTCTTGCCAATGAGCGACTTGTGGATGTGAGGGATGACACTACACCCGGCAATGGTAGCCTTAATTAAGCATATCAAACATAACAAAAATTGCATGCTGAATTTACACAACAAATCGTAGAGAAATCATCTCTCTTCTTCTGTATTATTTTTAAATGGCATTTAACAACAAGTTACTAAAACGTAGCAACGGATTTTTATTTGCAGTTGCAATAAGCGCAAGTTCAGTTAGTGGATAACAATATACCTTTATACATACATTGTTGCTACCGAGGACAGCAGACAACCCAGTAAGCAATATGGAAATACCCATCAGAAAACGTCGCAATAGAAATGGATACACAATGGATGCTACGTCCACAGAAATGCACGTCCATCCTGAAAGTCACCTTCTTCAATAAACAATGGACCACTCCTAGTTGGGAACCTATAAGTAGGCACTCATCCACTGGAGTGGAGTTCATTCTTTTCCGTCACTCGTCAGTCTACAAGTGCTATTTATCACATTTAGGTTGCTAATTCATTCTTATATTTATATTATTTTTTTGTAACTAAGTTTTAAGTGTAATATTTTTAAAATCCATAAATAACTCGTTTAAAAAGTTTTGAGTGTTAAGAAGAAAGTTAACTGGCACAGTCGGTAGGATTATCTGGCGCAGTCGTTAGTATATAGCTGAAGAAGCAAAAGAATATTGGTTCTTTGTGTATCGACATTTAACAGCTGAAGATCGAACCAAGCAGTCCCAAAATCGCGCCAAGCAGACCAATGAAGCCAATTACGACAGTACTGATGTAAGCTGTTTGCTATTCCTTCAATTATCCATTTTTATAAAATATTTTTAATGTGTATATATCTGATTTAGAAGACAAGCATCTTAAATGTAGCGTATAGATTAAGACAGATGAGTGTTAGTGATCTTAATAATACCTAATTGTGGCAATCATTCATACGAAAATAAATTGGCAAAACGGTTTCAAGAGTTTTATCTAAAAGCTGTACCCGACTTTGATGGGCAGCCAAGCAATTTTTTAAAATCTTGTGACTTGGTTATAAACCAATTGTATACTGCAGAGAAAAATCTATATATAAACCATTTTTTTCTAAATTTAATTCAGACCAAACTTACGGGACAAGCCAGACTAATAATAAATACCAAAATTATAAATTCATGGGCCGATCTAAGAAATGCAATTATCCAGAATGCCACAGACCAGAGGGACGACACTAGCCTCTTAGCCGAATTACTAAGCCTGAAACAACGGAATAACGAACATGCTTTGACATTTAGTAATTGACACATCGAGGAACTGCTAATTTCCTATTTGATTTATAACTAAGGTAACGAGGCGATTAGATTATTAAAAGAAAACATGTATCAGCAACATACATTGAAAGCACTTCTGGGAGGATTAAGAAATCCCCTAGGATTGATTTTAAGGTCAACCGCACCAACGAGTATGGAACAAGCACTTAAATTTATATTTTCGAAAGAGAATTATGATTATCGGGACAAGAACATACAGAACCAAATTTCAATAATAATAACAATAGAACAGCAGACAGTTCGCTAAGCAATATGGAAGTACCCATGAGAAAACGGCGCAATAGAAATGAATACACAATGGATGCTATGTCCACAGAAATGCATGTGCGTCCTGAACGTCACCTTTTTCAATAGATAATGGACCACTCATGGCTGGGAAAGCTATAAGTAGGCACTCATCCACTGGAGCGGGGTTCATTCTTTTCCGTCACTCATCAGTCTACAAGTCGTGCTATTTATCACATTTAGGTTAATAATTTATTCTTATATTTATATAATTTTTTGTAACTGAGTTCTAAGTGTAATATTTTGACAATCAATAAATACGTTGTTTAAAAAAATTTTGAGTGTTAACAAGAAAGTTAACTGGCGAAGTCTGTAGGATTAACTCGTGTATAAATATTTAAAAATTTTATCTGCCTGACGATTCTGCAACTAGCAGAACCGATTGTAAAGAACATGAACATTTGGGAAGCAATAGAAAACGTACTATTATGTTTTTTGTTACTTAGGAAACAAATTTTGATTTTCCAAGGAAATTAGCTTGATTTGTCAACAGTGTAACTATTTGCCTGAAGCCCTTAGTCCCCCGCGCGGGTCGCTAAACACACTCTCACAGCCACGACACCCGCATACGAGTGTGTTGTTTTACGAGGATAAACTTCGTGTTTTCTGCCCTCTTGCTGAAATTACACTACAGAAAGGATTTTTTTTTTAGATTGTTGTCCAATTTTCATAGATTCAGCATCACAAATATTACACTTGAGCCTTCGCGGTAATAACATGAAAGTTTAGATTGCTTATAAGTTCAAAGGACGAAATTGCAATGTCATCTTTGTCTCTTTGTATTTTTCTTACTAATAAAGGCAAGTTTGTTTTGTCATATGTGTAAAGTTTTATTATTCGCTTATCAAGTTTGTCAGTCATATTGTAGCAAGTGCGTTGTGGTACCTAATTTTAATAAAAATGTTCGTTTGCTAATAACTCAGTTTTCCATTATCATAGAAAAATGATCCCTGACGGATGGCATCACCATTATAAAGGCAAACTGTCCATCAAATTTTATGAAAATAGCTTCATGTTTCGGAAAATATTTGTAAAAAAACTTGTCTCCCCCACACGTTGTTGGTTTGATTGGGTTAGTTATCAGACACATTCAACCTATGAACTTAAGGACGACAAGCAGTGAGTTTTCTCAAATTGGGTCAGTTGAGTTTTAGTGGTGACATATGTACAGGATGTACCGTAGACTTGGACTGTAAGACGTATATCAGGAACTATGCTGATTTGAAACCTAAAAATTTTCAGGGGCACCTTTTTAGTGAATTTTCTTTTAAGAAGTTCACTAATGAGGAGATCTCGACTTTTGAATTTTGAAAACATTTCTTCAAATGAGCGAAAACTAGGCTCCCTAGAACACATATCCAGGGTCAGTTTAAATTTATTTATATATATATATATATATATATATATATATATATATATATATATATATATATATATATATATATATATATATACACAGGGTCTTCAAATAAGGGTACGGATCGGCTATATCTCGAAAACCGTCACAGCTGCAGCTTTCGGAAAAAAATAGCGTAAGTAAAGTGGCCATGAGAAAATGTTGGAAATTATTTTCAGCTTTCTGAATCTGCCGCTAGGTGACGAAAATGCCATGGCTTACCTAAAATCTTTAATTTCTCGAAAATCTTGACGCATAACATAAGCTGGTTTTAGGTAATTTGTAATCAACGTTCACTTATCTAGAACCTCTGTTAAACAAATTTTTTCCTTGTGGATCAGTGGCGGAGGTAGGGGGCGAGGTTTTTTATAAACAAATGCCTATAACTTGATAACCAGTGGACATAATTTCAAGAATTTTGCCTTGTTGGAGAGATAGCTCATTAAAAATTCCACGTATTAGTATTTTAAATCCACAGTCACACATGCACAAAATATAGAGAGCGTTAGAGTAGAGAAGTCTAGTTTTATTATATTTTATGAAAACGTTTAAATATCAGCATAGTGTTATAATATAACTATCGAAAAGTGGATGAAGTTAGAAAGAACTCGGTGAAAACCCAAAACGAATATGTTTTTCCGTTTCAGAGGAAACCCGAATTTTGCGTATTTTGGTGCTTATTATGCCATTTCTCAAAACTGGATATGAATATAGCAAAATCTCTATAGAATATTTGTTTTCAGGCATCGTTATAGAAATAAACATAGTTACCAATAACAACTAATCATTTCAATATGAAATATATTTATTACCTTATCATAAAACTAAGATACAAGAGCCAATAATCGAATTTAAGGTTGTATTCGTAAATTAAGTGATTATATTATGAAAGCGAATCTATATGAATGTAAAAAACTTAAAATTTAACCAACCTATAATTATTTACAAATGTTCAAACTGCTGTCCGTTTTTATGTATACATTTAACTAATCTCTGACGAGTAGAGGCTACCGCCGTTTGAACTTCATATAGGGAATAACGGTCGTTATTGTTAGGTTCCAAAATTGAAAGTCTCAATAAGGTGCCCTTTCAGGTGTCTGGCTGGCCTTTGGGTTCGGGATGGAGTAGTGTTTCCTCACACTGTTTTAAATGCACACGTCTACTGGCAGGTAATCCGATATAACAACTACTCTGCCCTACTTCAGTTGGTATTCTCTTTACCTCAGGATTTCGTACCGCTTGTCACTGGGCCTTGACCTCTAAGCGTCAGGTTGCACAAGACTACACCTCACGGTGACCCCGCTGTTCTGAGGCTTTGGTTTTTTCGCTGTTCGTTTTATTCCGGCAGGATAATTCTGACCCTGGCCCTTCAGGCTGTTTCAGATGTTTCCTTGTGTTGGGTATGAAATAATGTTTTCACACTGTTTTTAAATGCATCTGTATACTGGCAGGTATTCAGATATAACAATAAATCTGCCAACATAGAGTTTCCGTAAATGAAACTTTATTCGGAGCAGTTGGTATTTCTAGTCAATGGTTCCTTAAAATTTCATAAGTCAATGGTTTTAAAGCCATCTACCTTCTTTGGTTTCCTTCTATGCCCTTCTGACAGAAAATTTGAATCTAGAATGAATAACTGGTAAAGTACATTTGATTAACTTAGTGTATCGAAATTCAAGCTATCAGTGTCAGAATGTGTGTTTTGGAGACAATAATGTTTGGAACCTACCTTAGACCAAATTGCATTAGGGGCAATCATAAGTTTAGAGCTTATTTACCATATGGTACAATAATTAACTTTAATAAATAGTTATATTATTGTTATTAAAAAAGACATAATATTATCTAGTTATTAAAACAGTTTTTTGAAAATTCACTACCATAACGCACTTACTGCGTCCAGACTTTTTTATCTATTTGATCATTCGTATTCTCTGTATCTTAGATAATTTTACGTGTATAAATAAAGTATTAAACTGAATCGCCGTGTTGTTTTTTGATGACAAATAGATATAATAATAATAATAATTATTATTATTATTGTTATAAATTAATTAGACATTTAAGTTTCAGCAGAGTTTTGGGTTATGATTACTTATTAAAGTAACTCAGTTAAAGCTGCCTGGGCGTCAGTTTAACTTACAGTACCGTGGTGTCAATAAAAAAATTAGGTATAAAAAGTATGTTTCTCAGATCCAAATCATTCTTGATAAAAAAAAGTCTGGACGCAGAAAGTGCGTTATGGTCGTGAATTTTCGTAAAAATGTTTTTTAAGGCAAATATATTTTTTTTAAAGAAAGCAGCTATCAAGTTTGCTTACGAGTGTAACCTGTATAGGCGAAACTTAATGTACCATATTTAATCAAAATAACTTTATTTTTTGAAAATTTTCCAAAAATAAACTTAAAATGTGCCCGAAAAACCTGGTTTGCCGGCCAACGAGCCTTATAGGTTAATAGAAAATTGAGATATTCAAATTTCAAGCATTTAATAAAAATTCGCTACCGTAACGTACTTGCTGCGTCAAGAATTTCTTTTCTTACAAACATGCATTATATTTCGATAGAAAATGAAAAGGAAAAAAAAAGAAAATATGTATCTCCAACGACTTATGGGCCACTCTGTGATTGTAAAAATAATTTTGTAAGATGAAGCTCAAGACACCCTATAATTAACGTATACATTTTTTTGCGTATCTAACGGATATATTAAGCTTTATTGATTTTTTACGGAAATTCTCAAAAAATTATATACCATTAAACGATAAGCTCTTAAGCTAAAACTACTGCCAAAATCAGAGAAAGGGTCTATTTGAAATGAATTTTCTGGAAATATATTTATAAAACGTAAAACATTCTTCTTGTGATATTTTCTATACATAAACCATATTAGTTTTAGGTTCTTTGCCTAAATGTTGCCAATTTTGACGTTTCAAATCGCAACTATGGCGTTTTGAGCCAAACCCCAATTTTTTTTTATACGCCTCTAACTTTTTCTCCTTTTAACTTACAGTTCTAAATTTTGGTACATAACTTACTTTTAATGATATAAATCCGCGTAAGCAAATTTGGTTGTCCTAACTTTGATATTTCCGGAGATGTTACAATTTTCCGAAAGAAAACTCAAAATTTTCCGGGAAAAACTGGGTAGATTTTCCGGGATAACGACCCTGTTCAAGCGACTTAAAGATGTAGGTACTCACCAAATTTTAACAAAATGGGCCCATTATTCTTTGAGTTATCGGTGTGATACTTATATATACAAATATATATATATATATATATATATATATATATATATATATATATATATATATATATATATATATTCATAAAATGTAAAACATTCTTCTTGTGATATTTTCTCTACATAACCCGTATTAGTTTCAAGTTCTTTGTCTAAATGTTACCAATTTTGACGTTTCAAATCGCAACTATGACGTTTTGAGGAAATACCCAAATTGTTTGTTTTTTAAATGCCTATAACTTTTGGTACGTAATTTACTTTTAATGATATAAATCCTCGTACCGAATTCAGTTGTGCTTACTTTATTATTTCCGGAGATGTAACAATTTTCCGATAGAAAACTAAAAAATTTCCGGGAAAAACTGGGTAGATTGTCCGGGCTAACGAACTTATCCAAGCGACTTAGAAGGTGAAAGTACTCACCAAATTTTATCAAAATGGGTGCATTATGCTATGAGTAATCGGTGTAATACTTATATATATATATATATATATATATATATATATATATATATATATATATATATATATATATATATATATATATATATATATATATATATATATATATACACAAACATATATAAATTGAAACTGATCCCGGATAAGTGTTCTAGGGGGCCTAGTTCGCGATCATTTGAATAATGTTTTTTTTTAATTCAATGAAATGTACAAATGGCATTAAAGCCGCAGCCATGAAAATTTGACGACACACACACACACACACACACATTAAAATTCAAAAGTCGCGATGTCGTCATTAGTGATTTTTTTAAAGAAAATTCACTGAAAACTATTTTGAAATCAATTTAAGAATGTATTGCAGATCTAGCGTTAAACAATGACCTTTTTCCTAAGTAAACATTACGATATTGCTCTAAGTGCCAACGCCAGGACGAGTTTTAACCAAGGACGAGTATGGAAGAGTAAGAAGAGCAAAAAGTATTGCGGTAGTTTGCGGATGGGTGGTTAATATCCGGCTTGTCTAATGCGCCTCTATAAAAACGGCCCTATATCTTGCGGTTGACATATCTCGCACCTGTGCCTCTCAGCCTACCCCTATTTACATACAAATATATACCTAGTACGTAACACCACGTGCCATTTGAAAGTTGAAGTCGAGCACTCATGTGTCCCAGACACACATACACAAACACACACACGTACATATCTACTAGAGAGACCTCTGCTCAATTCGGAAAATTGGAAAACCTATTACCTCAAATACCACCTTAATGCAATATCTATACACTCACACATTCTCCGGCCGTGGTCTCCATATTTGCCGGGGTCATATATTACAATTTGGCCCGCCACAAAGCTAAGTTTATTACATACAGTTGGATGGAGCATGTAGTGAATAGTTCCAAACTAAAATCAGTTTATGTTTAGCAGAGCTAAAGGCTGCTTTTGATTTTGAAAATGAAAATTATAGAACTATTAACTGTCCTATACAACTTTAGTTGAGTATTTTGTTTTACGCCAATATATATATTTAAGTTTTTAGTGAATTTTTATTAAGAAAATATTAATTTTTTTTCATCAAGCACTCAACCACTAATTCTTTGTTTCTTTATTAGGTTTATTATATATTTATATTTATTTATGTGTTCATTTATTTATTACTTTTTCGTGAATTTTCATTAAGAAAATTAACTAATAGAGAGGTATCAATGGTGAGACTTTTGGAAAATTTCCTCAAACGAGCGCGAATTAGGGCCCCTAGAACCCAAATCCAAGGTCAGTTAAAAAGTATATATATATATATATATATATATATATATATATATATATATATATATATATATATATATATATATATATATATATATATATATATATATGTATCCAACCGATAACTCAAAAATACTTCACCAATCGAAACCAAATTTGGCAATTCCCTTCATTTTCTTAATAGCTTGGATGAGTTCGTTAGACAGTTTTTGCAATCAAATACTTTTAGAAAAAAAAAAATGCAAAAAACTGCTTGAAAACGCAATATCTTTTTAATTACTATAAATATTAAACTAAATCTTTGCGAGCACGTACACATTGTGCAAGTGGTCCTACCTACCAAATTTGAACTCAATTGGATTTATAGAGTTGTTACTTGATAAAAAAATCAATTATCTACGATATAACCTAAAGTTACCTCTAAATGGATGCCTATAATGTTAAACAAGGTCAGACAGATAAATGAGGCTTCCGCTGCCATTGCAAACAAAATCTCCAAATTTAGTTTTAACTGGAGACGCTGCGAAAATAAGTCACAATAAACAATCGGCTGGGTTGCCATTTACGACAACTCTAATCTGATTCTGAAGATATCATAAAAGTTCGGGACGCAGCAAGTGCGTTAGGGTGGTGAATTTTCATTTAATGCTTCAAATTTGAATAACTCAATTTTCTATAAACTTAGAAAGTTGAATTTTGTTATGTAGAAAGGTCTTTCATAAGAAAACATATTTACCGAATTGCATTAAAATAGCTTTGTAACTGTAGGAGAGAAACATTTTTTCGAAAGAAAACTCAAAATTTTCCCGGAAAACCTTGTCTGATTTTCCTGGATAATTTTTTAAAATAAAAATTTGCCAAAATAGCATTAATTATACACTTTGAAGCACCACATGGTGATAAATAATTATGTGTGTTATTTTATTGTAAGTGCTTTAGAATAAACCGATCTTTTAAGGTTTTTATTCTGATTTATGATAAAGCCAGAATCAGTTAAAACTCGACGTTTTGGGTCCTGTTCTAAAGCCATTTTCAACAGGCTAAGAAATTTTAATGTTTATTATGCCACAATCATGAGTTCACGAGCTGAAATTGAGACTGCCGTTTCCAGCATTAAAAAAATGTAATAGTTGTATTTTGCAAAACGGTGGTCACTTTAAACATTTATAGAGATTCTGTTTAGTGGTTGTTTGACAAGCTTTCTACCATTTGATTAATAATGTCAAGGTGTTTGGTATTTTTATTGTAGTTTTGCGCTAGTTGGCCTTTACACACGCTTCAAATCTTGCGTCTGCAATAATGTGGACCAGCCCTAAACCTGGATAAAGTATGAAGAAGGACACATAAAAACAAGATAACAGATTAAAATAAATTATAACTGTGAAATAATACAATGAGCTATAACCTGGAATAAAAAGTGAAACAAATTGCAGGATATTAAGCTGAACGGTCCCAGTTATAGAGAAAAAACTCAAAAATTAAATGTCAGATATCAAGGGTTAACTAATCCCAATAATAGAGGTAATTATATGCAAAAGTGTGGGGACCTCATTGTTAATATCAGTACTAGAGGTTTCTTACCTATCCATCTTGCATCTTTGCGTGATCATGTTGCCAGTTTGTAAGAAGTTTTCCCTATATTACCTTTTTTCTTAAGCATTTAACCATTAATTCTTTGTTTTCTTATTAGGTTTATTATATCTTTATATTTTATTTAAAAAAATCGTAACGCAGCAAGTGCGTTATAGTAGCGAATTGTCATTAAATGCTTCAAATTCGAATAATTCAATTTTCTATAAAGCTAGAAAGTTGAATGTAAGTTTGTGGTAAGGTCTCTATCCGGGCAATATATTTACCAATTTTCATCAAAATAACTTTGCTATTTTTTGAGTTATGAATTTGTCTCTAGAAAAACTGGTCCGATCAGGCTGGTTAACGAACTCATGCAAGCTATTATGAAGAAAGGTACTTGCCGAGTGTCATTAAAATCGGTTAATTAAGTTTTGAGGTACAATTTAAACATATAAAAATTAATTCAAACGGACCTCGGTTTTGGCTTGTACGGGCCCAAATTAGCGCTTATCTGATTTTTTTGCAAAGTCTCACCATCAATACCTCTCTATTAGCGAATTTTTTAAAATAAAAATTCGCTAAAAATACCTGTAAATATTAGTGTAAAATGTTCCCTCTATACGTTGGCATAATAGGTGAAACTTCGTTGTGAGTATCTTTTGAAAGAAATTTGATAAAAAAGCTTGTAAGAGGGAGAAGGTAAAACAGGGGTGAAGTCTGAACTAGTAGCATGTGTCCCGTCTCCGTCCTCCATCTCCTCCAGTTCTTGTATTAGACAAGCTTAATTCTTGTAGAAAACAAAGCCCGTCTCAGATATACATTCCTGTCCCCAGATTATATGCCGTTATATATACCAGTATAAGAGCATTTCCCCGTAGCTACCATGTGCAGATATAATATATAGAGGTTGTCACGTGCATTATTTATATAACTCTCCATCCACTCCAACCATTGCTCGCTTAATGATATTGTTAACGTTTTTTTCTAGCACTTTTTCTAATAACACTATTTATCTTGTTTGGATTTTTGCTACCCCTGGCTGCCGTATTATTGTTAGTTTTTGTTATTATTATGATAAATGACGCTTTCTTATTATTTTTTGTCGTAATAGTCATTTCAAACGCTGTTATTAACTTCTTAGGAAAATGCTTCTGAATAACCCGTATACAGTATAGTTGATTTTGGTAATACATGCATTGAAATTACAAAAACAAGAAGATATATAAGTTGCATCGGCCGTATTGTTGATGCCATATCTCGGGTTTTTCCTCTAAAATCTAAAATATTGTCACCTAAAAACCAGAAAATCAATTGGTTTACTGATGAATTAAGGAAAAATCGTGAACTGTTGCATTTCCTTCAGGACGTTTATAGACGTAATTCTAGCCCGTCTTTAAAAGAAATTATCAAGGATCACAAACAACGATACAGGAAGCAATTATTACTTTTAAGGAGGGAATCAAACGAGGCTTTTATTTCTAAGGCAAAAAATCCGCGCAAGGCAATGTGGAAAGTTATAGGTAACAAGAGTTTGAGCCGGGCATCACCAAATTTGACCGCGACCGATTCCAACATCTATTTTTCGAATGCCGCAGAAGACTTGTTAAAGATCGTACCTAAAAGTTCAAATTCCTATAAATTTTATATGTCTAAAATAAAGGCTGATGATAAAACTAAAAAATTTTCGTTCAAAAAGGTCACATATATCGAAGTATTGGATATAATATCTAGATTAAAAAACACGTGTTCCTTGGATGGTTTCAATATAAATATGAGAATTTTAAAATGCATTAAATATGCTATAATAGTCCCACTCAGAAAGTTGATTAACATTTGTTTATCTAGTGACATATTTCCGAATGCCTTGAAACTGTCTAGGGTCATCCCGGTTTGCAAAAAGGGAGATTGGGAGCCACTGGAAAATTACAGACCAATTTCTATAATTCCATTTTTTCCAAAATATTTGAAGTTATGTTGTACAACCAAATTAGTTCATACCTAGAGGATAACAACTTACTGTCACACTCACAATTTGGTTTTTAGGAAAAATCGATCTACATCTCTAGCAGTAAGTAGCCTGGTGGATGATGTTTGCATGGGCTTCGAGAGGGGTGAGCATACCAATGCACAGTTTCTCGACCTGTCTAAGGCATTTGACTGTGTCTCTTATGATATTTTAATAAACAAGCTTCAGTTCTACGGCTTCGATACCGACAGTATCACTTTTTTAAAATCATACCTGGAAGACCGATCTCAGTTTGTGTCAGCTAATGGTGAAAAATTACCTACATTAGATATAAAATACGGTGTGCCACAGGGATCGGTCCTGGAGCCTATTTTACTCTTGATATATATCAACGACCTACGAAAATCAACTGACTGAGGTAATTTTGTTCTATTTGCTGATGATACGACTTTTGTTTTCTCAGATCCAAACATCAATACAGTACACTCTACCATTAACAGAATAAAAGATGTCTGTCAGGATTGGTTCTCGGCAAATCAGCTTAGCTTGAACAGCCTAAAATCGAAGTCTTTATTGTTTTCGTTAAAGCACAGTCTCGTCAATGGCGCTAACACCGAGCCTGTGAAGTTCCTTGGAGCTATGGTCGACAGCAAGCTGATTTGGGACTCACATTGCATCTATGCATGTCAGAGGGCATCCCGTGGCATGTTTTTCCTGCGGAGTCTTTCGGCCCAAGTCTCTACTCCCACCTTAAAAAGTGCATACTATGGATGTGTGCATAGTATTTCAACTTATGCCATTCTGGTATGGGGACACTCACCACACTCTGAATTTGTTTTCGCAACCCAACGTAAGACAATCTGAATCCTGAGCGTATGGAGATGACTGTCGTGGCCACTTTAGAAGCTTTCAGATACTTACAATACCTTGCGTCTATATTTTGCAGTGTCTTTTATATGTTAAGTGCCACGAGTCAGACTTTACTAGGAACAATACCATTCACATTCATCTTACGCGCGGTAAAGATAACTTCGCAGTCGATTTCACGCGCTTAAAAAGAACAAGGAACGAAACCAACTACTATGGAATGACATTTTATAACAAACTCTCTCATAATATAAGAAATTTACATTACAACAAATTCAAGTCTGCCATTAAGAACATTTTGATAAGCAATGCTTTTTATTCATTTGATGAATATTTTGCTTATCCGCACCGAGATGGCGACCCTATCCTACATATCAAAATGTTGTAGAAGGCTGGCTACCATAGCCGTATTACCCGTTCATTCAATAATAAATGTAAGTTGGATGGTTAGGGCTCAGACATGGGAAGTCAATAATTGACGGACCCAGTTCAAAGAGAGCTGTGGAGCTGCTAAATCTTAGCAGAGGACAGCTCAGAAACACAACAGGTCTCTTGACGGGACACATGGCCGTCAAGAAACATCTGCATAAAATGGGGCGGTTCGAAGATTCGAAGGGGACCTCGCATGCAGACTCTGCGGCGAGGGGGAGGAATCAGCCCAGCACATCTTGTGGGAGTGTAAAGCTCTGGACCGCAAAAGACAACTGATCTACGGTCAGTCTAGACCGGAGACAGAGCAATATAAAACTTCACCCTACCAATCGCTGTGCAGACTAGTTCAAGGCACAGTTTTTTTGGAATGAGTGGAGTAAGACTAAAGCTATGCACAATCAACCAAAGGTTGCAGTACTATCGGGGCGGCAAGGCCACGGACGAGCCCTGAGGGAAAAAAATCATGGTTGCGACGACATCACCCGCTAGACTGTGCTAACGCAATAGCAAATCATTGATGATGTCACTATTCTACGTACGAGGACAAACTTGGAGAAAGATATATCGAAAAGATAATACTTAAAAGCAAAAACGCGTTTTATTTCAGGTTGATTTTAACCAATTTTTAATATTTCCTCATCAGTCAGTACAACTTACTTTTAAATTTAAGAATCTAGAAAGCCTAATTCTTAAAATTGCCGACGTTCTACTAATTTTTGATGGATTATCGATATTTTCGTGAAAAACTGAAAGTCGAAGGAGAGCTTCATCTAAACAAAGGGAGGACGAAAAGGACGCCACTGAGGATTATGTTTCGTTTTTAGCGTTTAACAAACTGCTGACTTAGCTTTGGGTTTCATCAATTGAATATAAGATGGCGTATTAGCCTTGTTTACAGCTACGCCAAATTTCACATCAGTTTTTATGTCCGTTCTCATCTTCGCTTATCGACGCCGTGTGTCATAACAAAGGACCGCTTTTATTATCCTTCAAGGTCCTGTACACGAATTACCCTCTGCAGTAGTGAAGCTTCGACACCTGAAGGTGACGTAAACAAATACAACCATATTGATTTACTTCACAATTTATGTGTTATATTTCTCTCGGTTTATACGAGTGTACGTTTAATAGCTTTATTGCGATACACATGCTGTTGTTCTTAAAAATCGCACGTGTTGTAATGAAAACACACATGGGAAACTTATAGAAAGAATTATCCTTAGATGTATATAAATTTTTTAGTACGTTGGTCGTGAATGTAATATCCTCATCACAATCCTAGTGCGATGTCGCACAGTGGGTTAGAGGCGGATGTTTTTAATTATTGTATATGTCATGTAAGCCTTATTATCTTCTTTTTGTGTACTTTGAGAATCGATGTGATTTATTTTAGCTATTATATTCGAATTTACTTTCAGTTGACATAACTGTATGTGTTGAAAGTTACCTAAAAATCGTACTTAAAAAAATCTGAAAAAGTGCTTTAAAGTTCAACGTTTTAGTGAATTTTCGTAAAAAAAATTCACTAATGAGGAGATCCCGACTTTTGAATTTTGAAAAAATTTCTTCAAATGAGCGCTAATTAGGCCCCTCAGAACACATATCCGGGGTCAGTTAAAATTTTTATATGTATATATATATATATATATATATATATATATATATATATATATATATATATATATATATATATATATGTATCACACCGATAACTCAAAAAATAATGAGCCGATTTTGATTAAATTTGGTGAAAAAATTCCTTTTGCAAATGGCTTGGATAAGTTCGTTAGCCAGGAAAACCGATTCTAGGTTTTTCCGGAAAATTTTGTATTTTCTTTCGAAAAAATTTTATATCTCCGGAATTAACAAAGTAAGGGCAACCAAATTGTTACACGGGTTTATGTCATTATGGGTAAATTACCTGCCAAAATTTAGCTCTGTAGGTCAAAAGACAAAAAAGTTATAGGCATTTAAAGAAAAATAAATTGGGGTTTTCCACAAAACGTCAAAGTTGCGATTTAAATGTCAAAATTGGCAACATTTAGGAAAAGAACTTGAATATAATACGGGCTATGGAAATAAAATGTCTCAAGAAGGATGTTTTACAAACCCTGAAGTCTTAGTTTCAACCGTCATTGCCATTCATTTTAATAAAATATTTCCAGAAAATTCATTTCAAATAGACCCTTTCTCTGACGCTTGGCAGTAGTCTTAACTATAGAGTTTACCGTTTAATGGTATATAATTTTTGTAGAATTTTCGTAAAAAAATCAATAAAGCTCAATATATCTGTTATTATACAAGATATGAAAAAAAATGTATATATTAATTACAGGGTGTCTTGAGCTACATCTTAAAAAATTAGTTCTACAATCACAGGGTGGCCCATAAGTCGTTGATGTTACAAATTTTCTTTTTTGTTTTAAATCAAACACTGCATTTTTGCATTTTCCATCGAAATATAATGCATGTTTGTAAGAAAATAATTCTGGACGCAGTAAGTGCGTTATGGTAGCGAATTTTGATCAAATGCTTAATATTTGAATAGCTCAATTTCCTATTAACCTATAAGGTTGACCAAGAAACGAGTTTTTCGGGAACACTTTAAGTTTACTTTCGGAAATTTTTGTACATTTTCAAACAATAAAGTTATTTTGATGAAACATGGCACATTGTTTTTGCTATATAGATTATACCGGTAACCAAATTTGATGCCTGCTTTCTTAAAAAAACACACATTATTGCTATTAAAAAACAGTTTTATGAAAATTCACTACCATAACGCACTTGCTGCGTCCAGAGTTTTAATTGTTGTATAAGAAATGGCTTAATGGGTTTCAGTATTTTTAACGAGTAAGTAGGAACTTTACTTTATATATATATATATATATATATATATATATATATATATATATATATATATATATATATATATATATATATGTGTATATATATATATATATATATATATATATATATATATATATATATATATATATATAATAAATTATCAAAAGTTATATAAAAGAGTCATGCCAAATTTGGCAAGGTTCTACTATGAAACTTTCTTTAGGTCTCATAAAGTCTTAGAATTTTAATTGCTAGCTACATGTACCTACATGTTCTGACCAGTTTAATTATTTTATCTGTACTTTGACCTAAGTAATAAGGCAAAAATCAGCTGCGTATATGTGCGGATAAATACATAGTTGGCGGTGCTTCTTGTTGCTGTGGCAGCGGACGTTATAACAAAACCATAATTCACTTGGTATTTCACCCTGTATAACAATAAGCATGGAAATTCGACTTGCCTGTATATATAACCTTAGAAGGATCAAGTAATTGTACTGTGAGACAAAAACAACTGATGAAGTTTTTAGATGTCAATTTAGGTCTTTTATAAGATCTGAATAGAGGATGGTCTAGTACTCGGTATTTGTTTTTTATTAACATTTTTAGATCGTAGATTTAAAATATATATTATGCTAAAATATACGTACTACCATTACCATTTGCAAAAAACAACAACATATAAATGAAATATTCAAATATTTTGTAATACAGGATTTTTTCCGAAAAATGCCGATTCTGACCCACTGTGTGTCGCACTGTCGTGTCAACTATGGTTCTCTGTCTCCAGCAGCACTTTTCATTTTATTATAACGTCCACACGTCCACACCCTATCAGTTGTGCTAGGTTTTCCAGAAGCTTTCCGTTGATCCAGCTCTACCTCTTGTTCCCGATATGTGTCCTTCAAATAATATTTTCAGATAGTTATTATGTGTCTGTCAAATGTCCTTGTGTAAGGAATGTATTTTCTAACACTGGTCACAACGTCATTCTGTTATCAAAACACTCTGTACGTATTTAACAGACACGTTATTATGTGGACAAGTTTAATTAGTAAGAGTATTGTCCCATTATAGAGCCTCGCTGGTTCAGAGGTAAGAACGTGTGCAGGGTTCAGTACTAGGTCCAACACTCTTTAATTACTATCTCGCAGATATTCCACATTTTGAGAAAACCAAATTGGCCATGTACGCCGATGACACTGCTATATACGCACACTCATTCTCCAGACATGTCGCCAACAAACAGATAAAAATCCATTTAGACATACTACAAGGATACTACGACAAATATAAAATTAAACTAAACGCCTTTAAATCCGAGAATATAATCTTTAGCAAAAAACTTGACACTATTAAAATTTTTACACCACTAAAAATATCACAGCAGCAAATACAGCCAACAAATAATGTGAAATACCTAGGCGCACACCTCGATCAAAGGCTAAATTTCCACAAACACATCAATTCGTTACAAAATAATGCTTTCTCTGCAATGCGTTATTTATACCCCACCCTGATCAATAGAAACATGAGTTTTGTAAATAAAAAACTAATATACACAGCGGTACTCCGACCGACACTCACCTATGGATGTCAGGTTTGGGGTGGTGCCTCGAAAACAAGACTTCTCCCTCTCCAAAAGTTTCAAAATAGATGTCTCAGACTAATCACAGGTTTAAGCAGATACACAAGAATTAACACCTGTAACAAATCTACCCACTTTAAAAGACCACATAGATAAAATTTCTGACAAATTCTACAATTTCTCTATTAATAACAGTACACTCACTGAAAACCTAACCAACATCCGACAAAACAGTAATTTTAAAATTAAACACAAATTACTATACCAGCATTTGAAATTATTCAAGGAAGACTTTGTCTCCAACTAACATGCCTACTTATACAGAAGGACACAAGTCCAAAACAATCACCCACACAATTAATCATCTGGATCAGGTTTTTTAAACAGCTACATTTTCCTGATAATACCACACATATTACTATGTAACTTTATAACAGCTCTAAGCTTCTCAAACATTATCATAAGTATAAATTGTATACACATTAGTAGATTGTACAGTGAAAATATATTAATTATAGGAGTTTCACATTGACACGATTTTATAACCTGTAGCAAGAATATGCATGTATTTTTGTAAATATTGTTCTTATTGTAAATAAAGTTTATTGAGTTGAGTTGTGCCTCTGAACCGAAGGCTACTGGGTTCGATCCCAGGGTCTTCCTTTCACTTTTTAAGTACAAACTGTAATATTAACATCAACCGAGGTTCTGGCATTGTATTTGGGTAAGTTGTTTCTGAGGCCTAGGGTTGAACACACTGAGACCTCACAGACGATCTCCGGCGACATTTGGGAAGTAGGCAGATTGAGGCCCCGAAGTCGAGCTACAACAACCCAACCCACCTTTGTCCACCGCTCTAAGGAGTAGGCAGATTGAGGCCTTAGAGTGTCCTTACATATTTCCTTTACCCACATTTGTCCACCACTCTAAGGAGTAGGCAGATTGAGGCCTTAGAGTGTCCTTACATATTTCCTTTACCCACCTTTGTCCACCACTTTAAGGAGTTGGCAGACTGAGGCCTTAGAGTGTCCTTACATATATCCTTTACTCACCTTTGTCCATCACTCTAAGGAGTAGGCAGATTGAGGCCTTAGAGTGTCGTTACATATTTTCTTTACCTCTTGAAAATGGCTCCAAAGCAGGAGCCAAAACGTCGAGTTTCCATAAATTCTGGACGCGGTTCAACCAAGTATGTCTCATATATATATATATATATATATATATATATATATATATATATATATATATATATATATATATATATATATATATATATATATATGATATAGATTGAGAGAGAAAAATATATTTTCAAAGAAAAGCGTACGCCACAAACCATAATTGAACATAAGATCTCTCGATCTCCAAGCGAATGCATAGACAAATGGGCCACGGAGAGAGACACATATAGTGTACCTTCCATTTGTAAGGAGCTTGCATAAGTTCGTTAGCCACTGCTATTTCGGACTAAAATACGCTGGAAGTAGTGCTTGCTGTACAAGGAACTCCCAAAATTTCTGCATTGGAACTTGCTAGAACGAACGAAATCTCCAGACGTTCTGTACAGCAGATTTTGCATCGGAAAAATTATTTTCCTTATAATGTTCATAGCCTGCAAGAGCTTTTTGCAGAGCAGTTTGACAGAAGGATGAAATTTTGTGAACAAATAATTCAGATTATTCAACAAAATGGAGATTTTCTAACGTAAGTTGTTTCCCCTGACAAAGCTGCCTTTTGCCTTAATGGTAGTGTAAACAGACACAATTGTCGATACTGGTCTGACAGAAACCCCCATTTGATGGAAGAAATTAATACCCAGTATCCTCAAAAACTGAACGTATGTAACTTTTCCTAACCTATAGTTAGACAGAAGAGGGCCCATTGAGGCAACTTCAAGCTTTTGTTTTCAAAGCAATCTTTGTAAATCGTACAAATCAGTTTAGTGCAGTCTTAAAGCAGGAAAAAATTGTTTTTCTCAGAATCGGTTCATTTTATCGTATCGCAACAACAGATCCTTTTTTGAAGAAGTTTTGATCCTGTTTCACATGGTGTTGTTTAAATTCATAAGTTGGTGAAAACAAAAAGTTGTGGGCCATAGATCGAAGGTGAAGGTCAGGTTAGGCCCTTTGGCTCTGGAGTATTTGCATCATATTTGAAACATAAATCTACAAAGGCACTAGTAATACATGTGAAAGATTTAAAAAAAAAACATTAAAAAACAATTTTCTGAGAAAAACTAAAAAGAAAGCTTTTGGACATTTGTATCTCTGTTAATATTAGGTTTTGGAAAAATTGTTATAGGACTTTGTGCTTTTTGGCTCTAATTTCTTGTGAGAAATCACCTCCTGAAGTCTTGACGCATAATTTCTTGACAGCCGGTATATATATATATATATATATATATGTATATACATATATATATATATATATATATATATATATATATATATATATATATATATATATATATATATATATATATATATAAATAGAAACAAGATTCAATGAACATATAACAGCATTACATAAAATCCACATACCTCGCTACAAATCAAACGCAGCTACACACATTCACAACACAAAATACCAAAAACCAGATATCACCCAATTACAACTAATGAAACATACTAAAGACCACAAAAAAATGAAAATCTGGGAACAATACTGCATTCAACAAACAAACAATGAGAAACAGTAAATGCCAGAACAAATGCAAGTACAAACATTTAAACAAAACTTAATAAAGGCCATACAAATAGACAAATTATCAAACCACAGTGATCAAGACAGGAGACCTATACACGCGACACAGTCCGAAGGCACAACCAATCAAAGAACAGTAAACCGGCCAATACAAGCTCAAAGCGCACGCGCCACGTACAATCACAGACGTAGACCACACAAGAGCGATCACAGTCAGTAGCGTGCTGAACCGGGACGGTTCTAAACTGCAGTCTCCGTAAATCAATAAAAAATCACAAAAAGTACAGCAAGCAAATAAAGTATATATATATATATATATATATATATATATATATATATATATATATATATATATATATATATATATATATATATATATATATACAGAAAATTTAAAAACTGCGACAAGAAAAAAACTCTGCACATGTAATTGATACCATTGTATAGTATAGCTTTTATTCATTCTTAATAACTGCATATTGTATATAAGTTTAAGATGATGTGGAGAAATTCGATGGAATATACAAAAATGCAATAACATAAGGAGTTTCTATTAAAAAAAGAAAGTATGTATCACCAACGACTTATGGACCACCTTGTGATTGTCAACATAGGTTTATAAGATGCAGCTCGAGACACCAATCTATAATTAACGTATATAATTTTTTCTCATATCTTGTATAATAACGGATATATTGAGCCTTACTGTAGAAATGCGTCACCCTGTATATATATATATATATATATATATATATACACAAAAAACTGAAACTGACTCCGTATATGGGTTTTAGGGATTCTAGTTCGCGCTCATTTGAGGAAATCTTTTTAAGTCACGGTCTTCTCAATACCGATTTTTTTGTACGAAAATTTGCTAAAATATAGACTATTAAACCATAAACTCTATAGCTGAAACTACTGTCGAAGCATCAGAAAGAGGGTCTATTTGAAATGGGTTTTCTGAAAACATTTTAGTAAAATGAAGTACAATGATGGTTGAATCTGAAACTAAAGGCTTTGTAAAACACTCTTATTATGACATTTCTTCTACATAAGCCGTATTTGTTTGAGATTAATTGTCTGAAAATTGCATATTTTGACGTTTCAAATCGCGGTTTTAACGTTTTAAGAAAAAAAATTAAAAAGATTTTAAAATACTTTTTCTGCTACTTCTTGACCTTGCGTCGAGAAAATTTAACCGTTGTGTGTAATATTCAATTGATTTTTTAATCACATAAAATATTTTCTTCTTGTGCTTTCCTCTGATCACCAGTGATAGCCAAATTTTTCTCTTTAAATGCCCATAACTTTTTTTTAAACTTAGCTTTCTGAATTTCCGTATGTAGGGCAAGTTTGATAGTAGAGACGTATGTGCCAAATTTGGTTGTTATAGCTCTGTTATTTTCGGATAAAAAATTTTTTCCGAAAGAAAACCCAAAATTTTCTACGAAAAACTGGTCCGATTTTCCTGGATAACGAACTTGTCCAAGCCACTTACAAAAGGAAGGTAGGTACCAAATTTTATAAAAATGTGCCCATTATTTTTTATTCGGTACGGTATACATACTGGGAATTGAACCCGGGTCCGTTTAAATTTAAAGTTTTAATTTAATAATGTGCCGTACTAATGGTGTACTTAATTATACGAATATAATTCTTACTAAAATTCACTTATATATCGCACTTGCTGCGCCCCGAATTTTTGTTTTTTCAGGGCTTTTGCTTCCGCTCAACTTTTGTTGCATCATTATATCTTCAATGTTTTGGAGGCCGCAGCGAAGAAGATTGGCTGTCTGTTTTGAGTTAAACATCTGCTTTTACCTAGTCAGCCTTTTACACTGCCTAAAAAACGACAATTGGAAGATGGTTTTAGTGAATTTTCGTAGAAAAAAGTCACTAATGGGGAGATCCCGACTTATATATATGTATCACACCGATAACTCAAAAAATAATGAGCCGATTTTGATATAATTTGGCACATACCTTTCTTTTATAAATGGCTTGGATAAGTTCGTTAGTCAGGAAAATTGGATGAGGTTTTCCGGGAAAATTTTGAGTTTTCATTCGAAAAAAATGTTTATCTCAAAAAATAAAAAATTTATGATAACGAAATTTGGTAGGTAGGTTTACGATATAAAATGTAAACTATACACCAAAATTAAGAATTCTATCTTACAAGAATTTTTTTTTTGTAGATTATTGTATGTATTATAACTTCTTAGTTATAATAAAATATTTTGTGCCAGATCATTTCTATGAAAATTCACTACCATAACACACTTGCTGCGTCCAGGCTTTTTATGTATGCAGTGCTGCCTCAGCGTTCTTCTAAAACTCATTGAAGAAAAGCTGTTCCTGTTTTAGCAGATTGTCGACCTTACTTTTCTTCTCCATGGAAAGTTTTGGACATCTGCCTCTTCTATCGATTAGGTCGTCAAAGTAGAGCCTTTGAAATTGCTTTGATATTTCTTTTAGTGACTACCATTGATCGACAATTCTTTTTTAAGCAAAACTCGCAGGCATTCAGTGTCAGTTTAACTAATTTCTTAAACCCTTCCATTCATACCCTCGTTCTTTCTATAACTACCTTATGAAAAATACTGCTTGTAAATTTTTTAACAAAAAACAATAATCGTATAAGTAAAAGAGAAACATGTACCTTTTAGTTCTCTTACTGTATCTTAACTTCTTCAAGGGAGGTTTTGATAGCCGTAAACGTTTCTCTTTTTCAACGTGATAATTGCTGAACTAATTCCTAAGATCGCTGGTCATTACAAGCCTTGTCAGATGATCTGAAATCAGAATCAGCTGAAAGAGTCTCCGTTTGTGGACCAAAGGCAAAGGCAGACAATTGTCGCGCGCTCGATTGAACTTGAAAGCGTGTTCCGTTGTCGGAGCTGATTGTTTTAGATCTTGCCAGCTTCCGTGTTGAAGTTTAATTAACGGCAGCACGTGAGGTAATTTATCCTGAAAGTGTAGGGGGCGATACTAGTCCAGCCGATAGAAGGCACCACAATGTTGCCAAGGATTTTCATGAGTAGATTTATTATATAGGGTGTCCTTATTTTTAAATGTTCACTATTGGAATTTCGTAAACGGTAAGCGATACAGAGTTGGTCAAATGACAAAAAAAAAAATTGCGCAATTTAACGACCATTTTGAGTATATAAGTAACACAAAAAAAAATCGACCGTTTCTGAAATATTTTGGAAATCTGGAAAAAGTCTGATTTGGAAAACTGTTAATAACTAATTTCTATTATAAAAATTATTTCGAAATTTGGTAACATTACATTTTATAACGTATAGAATTTTTTGGGGTTTAATTTTTACCTACGCCTACTATTTTCAGAAATATGATAGTTCACTTTCGTTTTCATAATTGGCGCCATATTGGATTTTCGCATAAAAAAATAAAGAAAAGTATTCTCTTTACGACGTATAATATAATTATACCGTTATCTTTTTAAAATATTTGAAAATCACAAAAAACTTTTTTAAAAAGAATAAATCAAATTACCTTGGTTAAAAAAATGAATTGTTTCAATAAGGGTACACTTTAATAATTGGTTTAAACTTAAAAAACAAGAAAAATAAAATAAAAAAAATTATAGGTAATAAAAATATTATAAAAATTACATGACATGTTCGAAGTTTTGCTCAATGCATGATTCAGTTCTTTTGCTCATGTTATCTACAGCTGCTCTTAAAGCATTTGGTTAAATTGAACAGAACGCAGTTAATATTTCAATTTTAACGTTTCAACGTTTTAAGATGTACGGTAGTACACTTCGTCTTTTAAAAACCCCTAAAGAAGTAATCAAGAGGGTTTAAACAGGGACTTCAAGCTGGCAACGGTACTGACCAGCGAGTCCTAAACCAGGTTAGCGGAAAACGGTTATTTAAATCATTTTCTACCGCAACAGAATTGTGCGGTGGAGCACAATCCTGCTGGAAATATTTAATACTCTGGCAGACAAGCAGAAATAAATTATCCAATGCATCTTCAAGTTTAGTTTGGAGCCAATTCAGATACTTTTCTCCACTAAGGGCCCCTTGTAGGAAGAATAGTCCGATAATTCTATTATCCAATATTCCACACCAAACATTGACAGAAAAGCGTATATGTGACCTCGTTTTCATAAACAGGTGTGGATTTTCTGTTGCGTAATGATGTTTGTTTCTCCTATTAAAAATTCAACAGTTTGAAAAAGTCGACTCGTCAGTCCAGATAATTATTCCAGTCAAAATCTTACCTTTGTGTAACGTTTTTAGAAACCAGCGGCAAAAATTTCTCCTTCTATCTGAATTGCCAGGCTGTAGTTTTTTGACGATTTCAAATTTATAATAATGATATTTCTTTTCATTTAGGATTCATCGCACGTCTGATTTAGATATCCCGCAGTCTCTTGAAATTGGCCGTAATGAATTTTCCGGGTTCAAATTTATCTGTTGTTACCTCCCTATATAACTTCTATCTTAGATAATTCGATAAAAGTCAAACAGTAGTAGTAATATATGTCGGACCTCAAGTGAACCCAAATCTGGTCAGTAGTAAGGTCACTATTTCCTATAAGTCCTACCCTAAAAAGTTTCTATCTATCAGATTTATAATTAGCAGGATTAGAAATGCTTTATAAGGTTTGAAGATCTTATTATTGTTTACTACTTACGCTGTTGTTGTGTTGTTGCACTGCCTGAAGTCTCATATTTATCAGCGCTCCAAACTAGTGCCTGGTTACGATGATTTTTCTAAGAGTTTATTTTCGATATCTAGGAAATCGAGATCAAGAGTTCTTATAAGCGTCGTCACGGAAGGTAAAAAGGGTTTAAAGAGGAATTAATTTTCAATCAGACAGACATGTTAATGTAACAAAATATTAAATTTATTCACATGAATTGAATTTGAAATGGTGAACAAAATAAAATTAAATGGTTGGTAACTCTCAAAATGAACATTATTTGTACACAAATAGAAATCAAATGAATAGCAAGAATTTCAATTACAAATTATTAATTTTACATACATGTGACAGAATAGTGAGACAAATGTGGTTTGTTTATTACTAAAGAAATCTAAGCACTTATATATTGATATATGTTAAAAATCATATGCTGTGTGTTGCAGCTCAAAAGTAAACAAACTAATATGTAAATTATTTGACGTTTGTCAACCAATTCTGTTAATCTTTTACTCGAATCCTGGCGAGTTTCTCAAGTGAAGCTCAATAAAGAATATGTATGTATACATGTATATCTCCGTGAAAACTTTATGCTAATTATTGAAAAATAGGTAACATTAAAGACAATGTACAGGTTAGATATTTTTACAGACAAGATTCACTGATTACAATTTCAAAAACTACGTGTTTAAATTTACACAAAAAAAAAGTAACTGATGAGATTTTAGTGATTAAAACAGGAAATTCATAATTATTCTAATAGCAACTCTCTGACATTGCTCAAAATCTAAACTTGATTGAGTGTCTTTGAAAGTTCATATTATAAAAGCTCAGTTGCTAGATGAGTGCATAAGACCAAGCTTGCTAGTTCAGAGAAAAATTCTATTGACTCCGAATCTTCTGCCTTGAATTACCTGGTTACTCTATGGGGACGACCTCCAAATTGAATCAAATACTGGTAGCTGATACAAATCTCAGTGACTCCAACAAGAGAAAAGAAGCTGGGAAAAACAGTGATGGTTCCCGTTGATAGTTACTAGGCCTGTAGATTTATTGTGTCACGTGTACAAAACCCTTTGACAACCAGGTTGATATTCTTAAGTCGCTTGGTGGAAACTTCGCGATTTACAATTAAAGCGTTGAATTTGCCCTAGTGAAATTCACTGCCAACTGACTTAGAATTCGGCGCAAACCCGGATTTTTTTTTAAAGTAGCAAATCAACAGGTTGAAACAAAGAACCACAACTTAAGTTCCGTTTTTATGCTAACTACGGTGTTTATTTAATCTCGAAAATCACTAATGCACTTCAAATAATCACTGAGTATTGTTAGAAGGCAGTATAGGTAACAGAAAGACTATTAAAAACTCAGTTTATAAGATAATTCGAGAGACACCTAAAGTCAACGTGTTTACGCCACAGGCGTCAGTGCCAGACTCATAGAGGTAGAGAGCGTTTTGCCGCTCCTGACCCCTGCACGAAATTTTCAGAGTCATGAGCGTTAGTGGCTATCTTCGAATAAGATAAAACGAGACCTCCAATCGCTGGCGAAGTCACGACGTCTTCTATACACCTCCACAATAATGGACTCGTCCGTTCATTTGCTAACCGTTTTTCTAGATTTCATCATAATTACGTCAGCGTTTACCTAGAATTTCAGGACAATAGAGATGTTTATTTTCCCCAACAAAATGCTACGTTTTTAAATATTTAGATTTCGACGTATATTATAGGGAGTTCAGGACGCTTCTTACGATACATAATTTTTAGCGAATTTTTATCAACATTATTTTGAAACCAAAACTTGAAATATTTAAGATATATATATATATATATATAGGGTTTTTGGTATTATTTATTATGCTTGGGGGTTTTCTAAGTGTTTTTAAACCAGTAATGATTCCACGTAAAAACTGAATCGTTACACTGTGCAAGTAAAAACTCAATTTTACTGCGCTGAGCTCTTTCTGGATACATTAAGGAGTATTGTTGGCCGGCTTCCATTGCATTTCTGAGACTTTGGGTGTACATATGGTACATGGCATGGTAGCTCAAAAACAAATGACAATCCAAAGTTAAGAATGGTACAAAAATATTACTCTGTAAAAAGTGTCCCGATAATGTGCAAGTCTTAGACATGTCAGATCAACGCCTACTTATATATTGAAGAAAAAAGAAATCAACAAATTTTGTTTTTTCAAAATAACTCGAAAACGAAAAAAGGCAGCGCAAAATGCTAGTCATATTTGGAACGAGCATGATATTCTACAAAACATTGCTAATTTAACCGTCTCCCTATCTCTAATAATAACGGAGATAGCAATACATTCCCATCCAGTTTGGGAAACACGGTATTTAGTGTACTTCATTTGAAGTAGTAACACCTCAATAACTTTTTTATTTTTAAGCAACACTTAATAAACTTTGGTTCTGTATGTGAAGTTTGTGGAGCTTCTATGAATGGGTAAACTATATTTTAGCCTTAGTAAATAACTAATCTACTGGGGTCAAAAATTTTCGCAATTTTTTTAAAAATAAAGGTTGTTCGGAACAACCGCAATCCCAAGTTTGGTTGAAAACAAACCAATGTTTGCCAACAAAAATATAGTAATGACATATTTGGAAGAAGCATGAAATTCTACAAAACATTGCTAATTTAGCCGTCTCCCTATCTCTAATAATAACGGAGATAGCAATACATTTCCATCCAGTTTGGGACACACTGTATATACTGTTCCACTTTGAGCCTGTACGGGTGGGTAAGTTTCTTATTATTAGAGCTGGAAATCAGTTCAAATAGGAAAAGTTTCTTGCAATTATGAGGCTATAAGTCTCCTCAAACTCTATCCGGCTCTCAGAGAAAATGACAGAAATATACAAAACGCCCATTTTAAAATTCGCTTGTATCTTTGTCATACTGAGACCTACATCCTGTCTTTTATTTTCGAGATACCTACACCAACTTTTGTTTTTCATACGGTCGCCATATTGGTTTTTTGTCATTCAGATTACCCTTTTCATTTACTTTTTAATAATGTATCACATGTTATAAAAAACGTTTACTTTAGAAAGAAAAACAACAAATTTATGAATAGCATATATATATATATATATATATATATATATATATATATATATATATATATATATATATATATATATATATATATATATATATATATATATATATATATATATATATAAATTCAGGCAGTTATGCTACTCGAAAAATTAGTGCCACAGGTTCCTATAGCATTTTTGAGAACTCAACTCAGAGTTACAGGGCCTCAAAAATTGTTATTATTATTATTATTCATTTTATTTTCCTATAAACCTGGACTATTTCGCAAGGAAAATCACAATAGGCTATTATCTGTCAAAACTGACGCCACGTGATCTTGTTTACCAAGAATGTTTTCAAAGCACGATCCATTAATATGCAGCATGAGATTAGGTGATTTCGTATTCAATCAAAACCAGCAAATCTTTAACAACGTTTCTCTCGCAAAGGGTTAGTTTTATCCAGAAGCAAGAATATAACCTTTTTTTAAAGATCTTATGATTCTCTTGAATTGTGTATTATTAGATTGGAGATAAAAATTCAAGCAAAAAAGTTGTGAGTCATTATCTGTTGGTCAAGAGTAGGTGCGGCCTTTTGTATTTTACACGAGTGCACCAGAGTTGAGGAAAATCCGGGAAAATCTATTCACGACAAAAAGAGTTATCAACAAAAATTTGAAAAAAAAAAATCTTTGACAATACCACCGTTATTTTTGAGTTTTCAAAAAACGCTACAGGAACTTGTGGTACTAATTTTTTTTTGAGTAGCACAAACCCCTAATTTTTGACACGTTTTACGACGTGTAAGCGAAAAGAAAAATTGCCGATGCCATACTTCCACACGTATTGACGATGTGCAAGTGAAAAATTTCGGGACGCAGCAAGTGCGAATTTTCATAAGAATTGTACACTATAATTTATACGGCATATTAGTAAAGTTAATATTTTAAACTTACACAGACCTTTAAGATAGATTTTAGAGGTCCTAGTACGCGCACATGTGAAGAATTCTTTCGAAAGTGTTACCATCGATATATCTCTATTATCAAAAAAATCTTGTGTTCTAACTCCTATTGAGAAAAATGCCCAAAACTCAATTTTCTATGAAGATAAAGAATTAAATTTTGCTATATCTGTAGATAGGGTAAGTCTCTTTAAAAGAAACTTGAATTACAAATTTCATTGAAGTTATATAAAAGATTTCCAGAAGGAAACCTAATTCATATTTAGAAGAGTAAAGTATCTGCCAAATTATGAACGTAGCAGTTATTTTTCCTTATTAATCGCTAGTATGATTTCATTTTGGTCAACCTAATCAAACCGGTTTTGTCAATATCAACAATAGCAAAATTATAATTTAAGACTCACATGTGACAAACTTATTGAGGCGTTTAAAACAAAAATGTGATCTTGCTCAAAACGTATGAAATCTGTACACTATTGTTTCTCCAAATGTCAAAATAAAACATAAAAAACATAAATTCATTAAGCTGGATTCGATCGCGTAAACTTCTGCTTAGGAGACAAGCGCGATATCCCCGTCACCATCTAAATATAATTCAACTAGCGTTTTATTTGCGTGATACTTTAAATCGGCTTCATGCCTGGGGCACTATACTCAAAGTATACGTAATTAATTACAGAATTAGTAGAATTACCATTGAAATACATCGAATGACCATTTCGGTCTTATATGACGTCTTATTAAGTTTAAAGATAACAGGAACTATATTAGGATCATTTTTATAGAGAGTTGACTTGATTTTTTACATTTTTAGTATATTATATGACAGCATAATTTATCTACGCTGCGCTAAAAATATAAAAAATGTATTTGAGGCCGTTCATAAAGCTACAAATATAGCGTCTTTTAATAATTGATTGAATCCCCCAGTTAAATAACAATCAGTTGGCAAATTTTTAATTTCATGTCGTCTGTCATTTTCCATAATTGCGGCCGAAATTTCACGATTGTTGGTTCGGGTAGTATGTTTTCTGTCTGGTGTATATTTAGTTTGGTCACCGTTGATGTATGGTTTATACCTGTTGTAAGAATCAATCTGCGTGTGGCAGTTAAATACTCTGTCTGTGGGGCATTGGACTTTAACCACTAAGTCGTCTCAACGCATGTCTTTGGAATTTTATTTTTAATTCGCAAAAAACTATATATTGGGTACTAAATTACTTAAAATTCACAACATAGGTTTACTTGCACTATTTCTAGCCACATGTAAAGTATCATTCCAGTTACTCTCATACCTACAAAAAGATAGCGTTTCCAAAAAGTTTTCCTTGATTTTCCACCGGAAAAACTTGAGCGTAAAGGCTGATTAACGAACTCGACCCAGGTAAGATTTTTGCCAAGTTTGATTGAAATCAGTTTAGTATTTTTTGAGTTATCGCTCGGATACATACATACATACATATATATATATATATATATATATATATATATATATATATATATATATATATATATACATATATATATATATATATATATATATATATATATATATATATATATATATATATATATATATATATATATATATATATAAAATTTAACGGACCTTGGTTTTGGGTTCGAGTGACTCAAATTCGCGCTCATCTGAAGAATTTTTTCCGAAAGCTTTTCATCGTGACCTCTGTGTTAGCGAATTTTTCTTAATGAAAATTCGCTCAAATTAGACCCGTGCGCCCATTTAAAGAAATGTTTTGAAAATTCGAAAGTGTGATTGCTTCATAACCGCTTTTTTGGCTACACAAATTTGCTAAAACAATGCACTAACTGGCGTTGCGGCATTGCGTCTAGGCAAGTTGAATGTCTGCACGTTCAGCCATTTAGCAACCGATGCCATGTCTCACACAATGTTGTGCACCTACAGGATCACTAACTGTTTACGAAAGACATCGTTCTAACTAAATTTCTAGGTTAGTACGGGGAAACTGCTACCTGTCATCGGTTATTGATAACCGCGGAAATGGGCTGACTATGGGAAAAATATATTGCACTGATTTTATAATTTGACATCATCGTGTAGCTAACGGTTTTGAGAACAGTAATTTTTAAAATAAAACATTATCTCAGTTTAAAATTGAAATATACACTGATTTAATTCAACCAAATCTCGCTTTAATAATAATTAAAAACAAATAACAGAAAACGTCAATTATTTTGTCAAATATTTAACGATTTCTCATGAAGTGCTTTCTAAATTCCCCTGAACACAAGTGGCCCAATAACTTTATTTTTATGTTGAAAATTACTTTAACAAAGTACACAAACCGCTCTGGCAACAATGTACCTCCACTCTTTCATCGTAGACTGTACCGGACATTGAGCACTCGAGTGGACACGCTAAAACAGATTGCCTAATCAATTCCTTGTGTCCGAGCTGACTCTGATCAATCTAAATTAATCCCCGCCGCCGTCCCCGGCTGTAGATTGCCAGCCCCCATGCCGCCGTCCCCTTTAAATGCCAGCGTTAAAAAAGACCCACCGGCTCCAATAACAAAACCTAAATCATTCGGTCTTATAGTACGGAGATAGAGAAAAGAACAGTTCCGGTGTTGGCTGGTTCTCTATTAGACTCCAGCAGAATCCTCCCATTTTAGTCTCTATTCTCATTTATTTAATTGATTCATGTAACTATATATTTAAGTTTTATAAATTGCACAATATACAAGGCAAATGAGCTGAGGCCTGTGCATCCACTAAGTAAATTTTAATGTTTCACAAACCAAATTGTTAATTTACTTGAAAAATGAAAATTTTTGCCATCTTATACTTTCTTGCTTTCTTCTCTTTGAAGTAAAATGGAAAATACCTCACTACGCCTTCTTCACAACTAATGTTTTTAGCAGATTTTCATAGAAAAAAATCCAATGAAACTGCGAATTTTCAATTTGAATGCGAACCAGACCCCCACTCAAAATGAAAAGTGAAATATCTAGTTTAGTTGAATTGGACTAGGTTGCTACAGCAGAATAATGGTGTCAAAGAGAAACAGCAGATAAATTGGTGGTTGGAAATATCTCAAACTGTAACGGATTCTGGTACGAGTAAATTAGGAAGTGACAAGAATTCGAGTGACATTTATTTGATATTTTTGTGTGTTTGGATTATCAATATTTCAACATATGTTAAATACAATCAGAATCATAAGCTTTTCACTATGACACCCTGTTAAAATTGTTCTAAAATATTATATATGAAGTTCTTTATTGTGAACATACCGGCAATAAGACACAGTAAATAAGATAGATAAACATAAAGAGGAGAGCTATATGTGTTTCCAGGTTGATTTTCACAACTGCTCCACCGTCTGCTTCCCTACAAGATGGCGCCAACAGGGTCCACGAGTGACCAAACAGTAGAATCTGAGGAAACACAGAACTTTAGGAGCGCAGTGCAGGCGGTAGAAACTCTTCATAGTGTAACAAGAAGTGAAAATTCCAAAATTGTTAGAGTCCTTGAAATAACGTCTACGTGAAAGTTACACAAACCATTCTAAAGATCAGAATGCACAGGTCATTTCAAATGTCGTGAAGAAGAAGAAGGCAATTTGGGGTGTTATAAATAGAGAGTCGGGGAAGGTGAGGACAAACTGCGGCAATGAGTGTAAATTAGAAGCGGAAGACCTGAGCAAAATTTTCGGCGACGTCATTACCCACATAGCCGGTGGATTCAAGTCAGCACCCGAACAATCAGTCGGGTATTATTTAATTAACAACATTGTGGCAATGTTTCAAGAGACCGAAGATTTTTGTAACAAAAAGCGAAGCGCTGAAAGAAATGAAGTGGTAGAAATGGTGGCCATGTGACTTTGAATCCCAGGACGAGTGCGAGGGAGCTGGCAAGTGAATCTGGCTTTAGGTGAACTACCATTTAAAATATTTTGAAACGTCATAAATTCCACCCATATAAAATTCATCTTGCACACGAACTAAATAAAGCTGACTTTGACCGAAGTCTGTACCTTTGTGAAGTAATATGTAAACGACTGTTGAACTATCCGGATTTTCTTTTTAAAGCTTGCTTCTCGAATGAGTGCCCGTTTTTTCTCAACGCTACCGTCAATCGTCATAATCAACGCTATTAGGCCGGTTCTAATCCCATATTATTTTACCCTATTCATACACAATACTCGGAAACACTTAATGTTTTTGTTAGCTGTTGAAAAACGCCATTGATCTAATGTTGACTAACATTGTCGAGAATGATGAGTATTATCTCGAAGACCAGTTAATATTTGAGCTGGAAGGAGCTCCTTCACACTATTCTCACATATTTCCAAGTCTGCACGTTCCGCCCTTCGGAGGGGGCGTAAAGCCGTCGGTCCCGTGTCCACGAGATGTTGGACACGTTAAAGATCCCTACCCTCCTTACAGAAAGGCAGGGGTTCGGCAAAATTTCCAGGATGGTGAGGTGAAACTTATCCCTGGGGTCGATGATTGGCCATAGTCGCGGAAATAGGCCGACGTTAAAGAAACAAAACACACACACACGTATTGCCTACAGTGGTTGGTGGAGTAATAAGTCCATCGCTGCAGTCTAGTGAGTTTTACCTTCGATGTTATCTTACATGCAAGATGAGATTTTTATTTCGAAAACCTTATATTCATCGAAAAATCAAGATATCAGGCAAACGGTAATAGATACGTATAGGGATCCTTCAAGAAAGTGGTCCTTATTTTTTCCGCAGAGTTCAAAATTGTTATCAAATACATAATGTTTCCATAAGAAAAAACAAAACTTTGAGGTGTCCCACTTTATTGGACCATCCTGTATATTTGAAAATAATTTTAAATTGTGGCTCTTGTCGACGTACATATTTCTCCGTCATTTAAAATTCGATATAAAGAAATATATAGACATCAGACTCTGTGCCCTTAGTCGTGGAACATTATATATATATATATATATATATATATATATATATATATATATATATATGTATGTATGTATGTATGTATATATATATATATATACTTATATATATATATATATATATATATATATATATATATATATATATATATATATATATACTTATATATATATATATATATATATATATATATATATATATATATATATATATATATATATAATTTTGGAAAAATTGCCAATAAGGTAGATACTTTTATGTTTTTCTAATAATGTTTTAAAGTTTTAGATTTAAAGCAATTATCATTTGGTGGATACCGTGGTCTCTATGAAGTTGTTGATACCTCAAATGTAACGGAAATTCACGAATATCTCAGAAATGGTTGAAGATTAGAAATTTCACCGCGAATCTATAATAATATATAGGATGTTCTATTTAAAATAAATGAGTTGGTTGCGGTTTCCGGTATAACTGGATGTGCCGCCATCTTGAAAGTAGTTTATGCTGAACATTTCAGATCAAAATTCATATTACAAATTTGAACGCTTCTAGCTTCTAATCTGTTGCGTGAATCACCCTATATATATATATATATATATATATATATATATATATATATATATATATATATATATATATATATATATATATATATATATATATATATCCAACCGATGAGTCAAAAAGTAGTTCACCGTTTTTAATAAAACTCAGCAAATAGGTACGTTTCTTTTATTAATAACTTGGATGAGTTCGTTATCCAGCCTAATCGGACTACTCTTTTTAAGAAAAAATCTCAAAAAGTGATTTTCGTGAAACTTAGTAGATGTTTCCCTGGTAAAGACCTTACTACTTACCAAAAGTCAACTTTGTAGGTTTATAGAAAATTCAGTTATTCAAATTCGGAAGCATGAAAATTCGCTACCATAACGCACTTGCTGACCCCGGAATTTTTATAATAGATTAAATGACAAAAACTTACATAAACGACATTTTTTTAAAGTTATTTTTATCAGTACCAAATATATTTGTGCTGAGTTCCCAGAAAAGAAGAACATGGTTTGTTTTCACGTGCCTATTTCTTAGAGGTTTCGTTTTTTTACCATCATTGCCATGTAGGGTAATTAATATGACAAAAAAACTTAATTTAAAACCAAACTTCATGAGATTTACCTTCATTTTATTGAATACTGAATACGTAGCAATAAAGAGACCTTAATAAAGATCCTTTGTACCTTGAATGCTTATGTAGTAGTTATACTACCCGCATGTCAGTTACTCGCTCAGTGGATAATCTAACCACCACAATCATCAGAATTCAAATTAAAATCTGACTGCCAGAATGCCATGAATGCGAGTCAATATTACAACAGCAATAGGAAGAAAGGTTGGGACGGGAAAGAAGGAAATAGGAACTGGAGGACGGGCGAGCCTAATGTAAGAAGAAGAGAGAGAGATACAAACAGTGTCGTCTCGTAGGTGAGAATTTAAGGACAGCAGGAGACAATTTAAAAATAAAATTTCTTAATAAATGAATTTTAAAATAAACATTTATTTTAAGAGGATTTATAAAAGGGCTGTTAAGAGAAGAGGCTTGTCTAAGGGGTTCATAAGAACTTTAGACTAAAAATATGACATCATATGGAAATATCAGGTATATGGAGAGGGTTACGTAGAGATTTTGACGAAAATTTTCTAAAGAAAAAATTAACAGGTTAACAAAACCATGATTTATAATTATTTATCGCACAACCTGTCAAAATCTGCTTTGCCCGAACGTGTCACGTGTTCATCGATTATGCCTTGGAAACAATTCAATAAAGCATTTTTAGTGAATTTTCGTAGAAAAAATTCACTAATGGGGAGATCCCGACTTTTGAATTTTGAAAAATTTTTGCAAATGAGCGCTAATTAGGACCCCTAGAACCCATATCCGGGGTCAGTTTCAATTTTTATATATATATATATATATATATATATATATATATATATATATATATATATATATATGTATATATGTATATATGTATATATATATATATATATATATATATATATATATATATATATATATATATATATATATATATATATATATATATATATATATATATATATATATTAGAGGTGTGCGAAGCTTCGAAATTTCGAACCGAACCCGAACTCGAACCGAACCTTCGGTTCGAAAATATGTTCGCACTAGCGATGTTGAAGTTGTTCGAAGTTCGAAATATGTAATTCTTCAAAATAGTTCGAAGTTCGTTGCTCAAAAATACTTCGAAATTTAACTTTACAGGCATTGAATGCTGCCAAAGATAGCGAAGTTGCGGCCCCGTTAACTCGGTAGCGGCGCTTTAAACTCGTTATCGGTCTCATTGAGTGGATAGCATAATTTTAGGAGATTTCACTCATGCATATTTTTGACAGTTGGTGGGTACATTGAGACACGACGGAGCCATTTAGCAATAACAGAATTATTTTTCTTATATATCCTAGCCTCCCAACTCCTTTTTCAGTAACAACATTATGATGGCGGTGTTCGAAAGCGATCGGTAACGTACATTTTCAGAATTTATGAGGATAATTGCTGACTGACTTTGGAAAACACTGGTTTCAACATGATTTATTTCACCATAAGCCAAAACGATCAGCACCAGAAGGCATTTTCACCCAATCAACCTGCAAATTTGCCGAACTCTTCCTTTTTGTTAAAAGAATGGGAATCTTTCACATATCAAATATTGTATGGTACAATATTCCTAAATTTTGTGTTTAAGGAAATGATATATAAATTTTAAATTTCTAAGAAGTTCGAACTTCGACTGTGAACCTGAGACATACTATTTCAGAGGTTCGAAGTTCGAGGCAACATATTTGCTTGGGTTCGTTCATAGTTCGGTTCGGACAAAAAATGGGTTCGCACACCTCTAATATATATATATATATATATATATATATATATATATATATATATATATATATATCACACCGATAACTCAAAAAATAATAGGCTGATTTTGATAAAATTTGGCATGTACCTTCCTTTTGTAAGTGGCTTGGATAAGTTCGTTAGTCAGGAAAATCGGACGTGGAGTTGTCATTCTAAAAAAGTTTTTTATATCAAAAAATAAAAAACGCTGGACGCAGCAAGTGCGTTATGGTAGTGAATTTTCATTAAAATGTTTTTATTGCAAATATATGTTTTCTTTTTAAGAAAGCAGGCATCAATTTTGGTTACCAGTATAACCTATATAGTATAAGCAATGTGCCATGTTTCATAAAAATAACTTTATTGTGTGAAAATGTACAAAAATTTCCAAAAGTAAACTTAAAGTGTTCCCGGAAAAACTCGTTTCTTGGTCAACCTTATAGGTTAATAGCAAATTGGGCTATTCAAGTATGAAGCATTTGATCAAAATTCGCTACCATAACGCACTTGCTGCATCCAGAATTTCTTTTCTTACAAACTAGCATTCTATTTCGATGGAAAATGCAAAAATGCAATAACAAGGCGTGTTTGATTAAACAAAATTGAAAATTTGTATCACCAATGACTTATGGGTCAGCCTGTGATTGTAGAAATATTTTTTAAGATGTAGCTCAAGACACCCTATAATTAATATATAGAAATTTTTTCATATCTTGTATAATAACGGATATATTTAACTTTATGATTTTTTTGGAAAATTCGACAAAAATTATATACCATTAAACGATAAACTATATAGCTAAGACTACTGCCAAGCATCAGAGAAAGGGTCTATTTGAAATGAATTTTCTGGAAACATTTTAGTAAAGTGAAGGACAATGACGGTTGAAACTAAGACTTCGGGGTTTGTAAAACATCCTTCTTGAGACATTTGATTTCCATAGCCCGTATTAGATTCAAGTTATTTGCCTAAATTTTGCCGATTTTGACGTTTTAAATCGCAACTTTGACGTTTGGAGGAAAACCCCAATTTATTTTTCTTTAAATGCCTATAACTTTTTTGTCTTTGGACCTACATAGCTAAATTTTGGTAGGTAACTTACCTATAAGGATGTCAACCGGCATACCGGTTGCCGTTACTTTGTTAATTCCGTAAATATAAATCTGCGCAGATTTTCCTGGCTAACGAACTTGTCTAAGCCACTTACAGAAGGAATTTATTCACCAAATTTAATTAAAATAGGCCTATTATTTTTTGAGTTATCGGTGTGATTCATACACAGGGTGATTTACGAAACCCGTTAGTTAAAGGTTTTCGTACCTATATATATATATATATATATATATATATATATATATATATATATATATATATATCCCGACTTTTGAATTTTGAAAAAAAATTCTTCAAATAAGCGCTAATTAGGCCCCCCAGAACACATATCCGGGGTCAGTTTCAATTTTTATGTTTATATATATATATATATATATATATATATATATATATATATATCACACCGATAACTCAAAAAATAATAGGCCGATTTTAATTAAATTTGGTGAATAAATTCCTTCTGTAAGTATATATATATATATATATATATATATATATATATATATATATATATATATATATATATATATATAAACATATATATAAACATATAAAAATTGAAACTGACCCCGGATATGTGTTCTGGGGGGCCTAATTAGCGCTGATTTGAAGAAACTTTTTCAAAATTCAAAAGTCGGGATCTCCTCATTAGTAAATTTTGTTTAAAGAAAATTCACTAAAAGGCTATGATAACCAAATTTGGTAGGTAGGTTTACGATGCAAAAAGTAAACTATACATAAAAACTTTTATTTCTATCTTACAAGAAAAAAAGTTATAATAAAATATTTGGTGCTAGATCATTTCTATGAAAATTCACTACCATAACGTACTTGCTGCGTCCAGGCTTTACCATGTGTGATAAGCACACAGGCTGGATTCAAATGAATACAAACACCGGACTCCAGATGCAAATATTAAAATCGGTTAAAAATTAAGATGATTTAGAAATTTCGGAGAACTTGTATCGCAATCAGTATCGTCTCATCATTTCTGAAATGTAAATATATACACGGTGTTGTATTTAAAATTTCAAAGATAGGTTCGCTTCTCGTTTAGTCGGAAGTGATGCGAATGTGTTATGTATGAGAGAGGTTGCGTTCTTACCTGTTTATAACGTCCTCCGAACTTCAATAACTCGAAAACTGTGGCGAGGATGGATTGTTTGACTCTGTGTACTGGTAACCCATTTTGGCTTGTCTACATAGACATTTAGTCAGGTAGGGAGACGCTGGACTATAAAATAATGTAGCCTGATGAAGCCTGATAACAATTATATTTATTTATGTTTACTGTTCCAAAGTATTCTTTCTTCTTCTACTTCTTTTTCTCGTCGTGAACATGATGTTCTCTAACAGCAATGTAAAGGTGGGTGGGTTGATGGCTTTGACGTAGGTGGTCAAGTTTGCCACCAGCTTCACGAAACCAGCAAGAACGGCGAACGAGCCATTGTGAAATTTACTGTCAACACATTTATGAACAAACTTCGGAAATCTGAAAATGCATTGATCTTTACTTCCGAGTTCCTTGATGCATATTTTTCATTACTTTTCGGTTTCAAGCGGAGCAGGCTCATCGCTTAGTGGTTAGTGATTTTCTTGTGGTCCAGTATACCCCAAGTGGTTTCTTTACTTTGTTTTTAGATATTTGTTTTGTAGCATCGTCTCTCATTTCTTGATCGTTGACTGGAGAATATCTCTGAGAACTGTAATTAAAAGACAGGATATTATTAGACCTAGGTTTGGGTTCTTCTATGTTTGTCTTAAATTATTCGCTTAAAATGGGGTATAATTTCTATGTTTTGAGGCAATTTCCATCCTGGGGCATCTATGGTTTTCTAATTTACTATATAACCCCCATTTGCTTCAGACTTGGTAGTTTATTAAAAAAATGTACGTATAGAGACCTGACTCATATGACAGGACCGGCAACTCAAAATTTCCGTCTGACTCATCTACTAGACCCGGCAATCCAAAGTTTTTGCCTGACTCATATGGCAGTGTAGGCAACTCAATAATTTCATCTGGAATCCATTCCTCATGCCTTTCAGTGAAGAAGGGAATATCTTATGGTGGTAACTTGGTCTTGGATGATGATTCTTTCTGAGCTGTTATCAGGTACATTTTTTATTCTAGTTTTTAATAATGCCAATGTATTTTCTCCAAAGTTCTTCTTTGTTTCTGCCAGCCTTATGTTTTGCGTTTATTGTATTTGCTTTATTATCACTGTCGAGTATAACTGGCATATAGACACTGAATTTGTTTGTTGACTGATTTTATTTTCTGCTTTGATAATTATGTTTAGAAAGGATTTCACCTCGGAATATTATCCACCTAAACGTTGTTCCTACCCTTTCTCTGTGTCACGTGACGGCAAGGGAAGAAGAAAGAAGGTGTCTTTGCCTTCTGAAATCTTAGATTTTGAGATTTTATGCATATTATTAAAATGTGATTCATGCCTTGACCTGCTCCTCCTGAGATGTGGCCAGAGTATTTATTTTCCCCATTTCACGCTTTTTTATGGAATATAAAAGCACTTGGCTGCTTTATTTGTTTTCTTTTTGCTTTAAAATACAGCACTCCGACTTGTATTTTCAGCTTTGATTCTTTAGGATACAACAGACTGTTCACCCTGTTTTGTAATTTTTCTTTAAAAATACAGCACACTGTCTGTATTTGTACCTTTGGATTTTCTAGATTGGACGTAAGAGCACTTTGAGTGTTTATCCTGTTTTGTAGTTTTCTTTTGATCAAAGCACCCTGCCCATACCATAACTGTTAGTTATGCTGTGCCCTCACTGTATTAGCGAATGTTTCGTCAACGAAAAATTCACTAATGAGGAGATATGTGTTTATATATATATATATATATATATATATATATATATATATATATATATATATATATATATATATATATATATATATATATATATATATATATATATATAACTGAAAAAATAATGGGCCAATTTTGACGAAATTAGGTACATACCTTCCTTTTGTAAGTGGCTTGGATAAATTCGTTTTTCACAGTTTTTCTGGGAAAATTTTGGGTTTTCTTTCGGTACATTTTTTGTATCTCCTAAAATAACAGAGTCATGACAACCAAATTTGGCACATACGTTTCGACCATCAAACTTATTCTACATGCCGAAACTCAGATCTCTAAATTAAAAGAAAAAAAGTTATAGGTATTTAAAAAAAAGGGTGCCACTGGTGATCAGAAGAAAGCACAGAAACAAAATATTGTGTGTGGTTAACAAAGCCAATTGAATATTACATACAACGCTTAAGTTTTCTTGACACAGAAGGGTAAAGAAGTAGCAGAAAAAATATTTCGAAAATTTTATAATTTTCTTCTCAAAACGTCAAAGTAGTCAAAATTTGGAATTTTCAGACAACGACTTTGAAACAAAGACGGATTATGTAGAAGATATATACTAATAAGTGTGTTTTACAAAACCTTAAGTTTCAGTTTCAACCATCATTGTCCCTCATTTTACTAACAAATTTTCGGAAAATCCATTTCTACTAGACCCTCTTTATGATGCTTCGACAGTAGTTTTAGCTATATAGTTTATGGTTTAATAGTCTATACTTTAGCAAATTTTTGTAGAAAAAAATCGTTATTGAGAAGACCGCGATTTATCAATTTTAAAAAGATTTCTTCAAATGAGCGCGAACTAGAACTTGTAAAACCCATATACGGGGTCAATTTCAGTTTTTATCTGTTTACACATATACAGGGTGAGGCATTTCTACGGTAAAGCTCAATATATCCGTTATTATACAAGATATGAGAAATAAGTATATAGGCTAATTATAGGGTGTCTCGAGTTGCATTTTATAAGCCTATTTTGACAATCACAGGGTGGCCCATAAGTGGTTGGTGATACACAGTTTCTTTTTTTAAGGAACCCCCCTTTATGTTATTGCACTTTTGTTTTTCATCGAATTATAATGCATGTTTGTAAGAAAAAAAATGATATCGTTCATCGTTTTTGAGTTATTTCAATTGTTGTGCAACTTTTCACGTTTTTGACACATATCACAAACACATATCACAAATTGTGATACGGCGTTTTAGCAAATTTTCATTAAGAAAAATTCGCTAAAGTTTTTCCGGTGGAAAATCGGGGAAAACTTTTTGAAAACGCTATATTTGTGTAAGTATCAGAGTAACTTGAATGAGACTTGACATGTGACTAGAAATTGTGCTAGTAAACCTATGTTGTGAATTTCAAGTAATTTGGTACAAAATATTAAGAGTTTTTCCAAATTAAATATAAAATCCCAAAGACATGCGCTGAAACGACCTAGTGGTTAAAGTCCAACGCCTGACAGACAGAGTAGTTACCTGCCACGCGTAGATTAATTCATACAACAGGTGTAAACCATACATCAACGGTAAACTAAATATATACCAGGCAGAAAACATATTACCCGAACCAAAAATCGTGAAATCTTGGCCGCAATTATGGAAAATGACAGACGACATGAAATTAAAATTTTTCCAAGTCATTGTTATTTAACTTGGGGATTCAATTAATTATTAAAATACACTATATTTGTAGCTTTATTAACGGACCCAAGTACAATTTTAGCGCAGCATAGATATATTATGCTATCGCATCATAAAGCAGAAATTTAAGCAAAATCAAGCCAAGTTTCTATAAAAATGATTCTAAAATAGTTTCTTTTATCTTTAAACTTAAACATAAGACCTTATGTAAGACCGAAACAGTCGTGGGATGTGTTTCAATGGTAACTCTACTAATTCTGTAATTAATAATTGTTACGTATACATTGAATATAATATCCCGGGCATGAGGCCGATATAAAGTTTCACGCAAATAAAAGGTTAGTTGACGTGTGCCTAGATTGCGCAGAGGGCTTTCCGCTTGCCTACTAAGCAAAAGGTAACGCGATCCAGCTCGATTAATGTTTTTTTATGTTTTATTTTGACATTTGGAGAAGCAATAGTGCACAGATTGCATACGTTTTGAACAAGATCTCATTTTTGTTTACAACGCCTAAATAAGTTTGTCACTTTTGAGTCTGAAATTATAAATTATAATTTTGTTAATGTTGATATTGGAAACACCGGTTTGATTAGGTTGACTAAAACAAAATTATACTGGCGATTAATGAGAAAAAATAACTGCTACGTTTATAATCTAGCAGATACTTTACTTTTCTAAATATGAATTCAGTTTCCTTCTGGAATTCTTCTGTATAACTTTAATGAAATTTGTAATACAAGTTTCTTTTAAAGAGACTTACACTATCTACAAATATAGCAAAATTTAGTTCTTTAGCTTCGTAGAAAATTGATTCTTATGAAAATTCGCTACTTTGGCGCACTTGCGGCGTCCAGAATTTGTTGGCTTAGTTCTCGATTACAAATCGCCAGCATTGTGTTCTTAGTGTTATTTCATTTAATGTTCACGTTCTCTTCGTCTTGGTGCTTTCTTTGCACTGTGTGTACTTTATTATTTACCTGCTCTGCAACCTTATCCCTGATTTCTTTCTTCTAGAGCTTTATGATGTTTATTTTGTTGTCTTAATGTCTTTGTTTAATGCGTTAGTCTGAACATTGCGACTACTGGATTATGGTCAGACGCAGTGTCTCCACCTGGGTATGTTTTGACTCATTTTATGCTGTTTCTGTGTCTCTTTTTGATTTCTCCTATTTTATTTTCCTTGGCTTGGCGCGACTTCCAAGTGTACAGTCTTTAGGTGGCAGTTTGTATAGTGTGTTTTTTACTACAATTTCTTTCTCCTAATGCATTTCTTTTCCATTATTGCTGCCCCACTTATTTCAAAACAATTTTTCCAGGCAACGATGTCGGATCACAAAACTAATTGGACGTAGTAATGGTATGCATGTAGGGCAACAATAACACTAATATGGCTTCTTATACTTATATTATCGCGACATTCTGAGGTTTTGCTTCACTCGTCACCATGAAATTCTACGAAACCCGTACCCCTTACATTACATTTAACAAGTCTATTAGTGTGTTAGAAGCCTTGAAATATATCCTATCAATCCGACACATTACGTTTGTTATCTTGTCAGATAGCCAAAGTTGCATAAGAAAGTTAGAACACCTTTATACCACCAAATCAACTAACTACATTTTAAAGGTTATCAATGATTTCCTTGTGGAAATTTCAAAACAATCAAAACACATAAGTTTCTGCTGGAGCAAGGGTCATTGCGGACATAAAGATAATGAATGCGTGGACAGCTTGGCAAAATTTGCTATCGAATACGGGGAAGAAGGACCTTATTTATGTCCGTCAACCGATATTGATATCTACGCAAAGAAAATTTACTTTGAAAAGTGGCAGAAACATTATAAAGCAGACCGAGTTGGTAAATTATACAAACAGCTTCAGCCAGACTTACAGAGAACGCCATGGTTCTACAACACCGACTTTAAAAAATAATGGATCCGCATTATCTGTAGACTCAGATTTAACCATTTGCTAGTTCCAGCCTATCTAAATAAAATCAACCTAAGAACGAGTCCTTTGTGTGAGTGTGGTGAACTGGGCGATTCAGAACATATGTTGCTGCAATGCCCCTTGAATCTTGCCAAGATAGATGCCTATGTAAGTCATATCTATAAAATGAAAATAGTGCAACTACCATTCTATTTAATGAATTTACTACAAGGAAGAAACTTAAACATATACAAATTGTTAATAGACCTGATAAAAGAAATTAGAATAAAAATATAAAATTGTCTGCATCGTATTTAGAAATAAGACATAATAATGTGTAATGTATATGCGTTTAAACTTAAACATATACAAATTGTTAATAGACCTGATAAAAGAAATTAGAATAAAAATATAAAATTGTCTGCATTGTATTAGAAATAAGACATAATAATGTGTAATGTATATGCGTTTATAACTTTAAAATTTTAAATTTAACTCCTTCTGTCTACCCCACTGTGATTATACTTGTGAATCCGTGGTCGGTCTTGTGTTTCTAGAAGTGGCCATGACAGACCCCTTGGTCCTAGTGTCCCCGTTTATAATCTCTAGTAAATAGATTAAAAAAAGTGTAAACAGCTCAAAAAAAAAAAGAATATCGGTCATATTTAAAGCAAACAAAAACACAGAAGCATTGTATTAAAATATATAAAAAGTATCACTAAATCTAAACCAATATCTGTGTTATATATGTATGTATATATGTGTATATATGTATATATCAAAAGAAAAGTAGGATACATATGGGATCCAAACCAAGAAGCCGGAAAGAATATGCGAATGGTCTGACGACCGCGGTCATGAACAAAGACAACACACACACACGTCTATTAGTGGCAATAAATGAACGATCATATTTTCCGGTGATAGGTAAAGGACAGTTGTGTTGATGGGCCGCCACTGGAGAAAGCCTAGCTCTCACAACTCCGCAGAAGAAAAGCTGCTTGTATAGCATCAATTGGTATTCACCACTCCATCTCTTCAAATTCGATTCCCACACACACGAAAATGAGATGCAGAGAAAATCATCAAAGGCACAAAGCTTAATACTACAGTACTCCGGATCGGAGAAGCGGCATACCGGAGTCTGTCTTATAATCCTGTTGCTCCGGGTTTAATCGATGTCAGCGCTCACTGCCAACGTGATCAGAACTAAAATAAACATACGATATGGCCTGTACAAGGCTATATTCGCGACGAAGAAATTTTAAAATCAATTTCGGATAATTTTACTCCTTTATGTAATTTAAAAGTTGCATAAGCACTCAGAATCTATTTGCTTACGTTATTACCATTTATATCTTTTATAACACATTCTTAGTAACTAAGTTAATTTCGTTTTGTCGTGAATAGGAAGAGGCACGTATAGCTAAATTGATTTTATAATGGTGCGCAGGGAAATGTGTGACCGCTCGTGTATAAAAATTCCTATAATACGTATTCCAAAATGTTACTGTAAACATGTATATGAATAAGGAAATCAAATTTTAAATTACAAACATAATATATATCCAAATTAATGAAAACATGTCTTTTACAGAACAGACTACATTTTTAGCTTGCTCAAACCTGCTGTGTTTTCGTTTTAGTGAATTTTCTTCAAAAAAATTCACTAATGAGGAGATCGCGACTTTAATATTTTGAAAACATTTCTTCATATATATATATATATATATATATATATATATATATATATATATATATATATATATATATATATATATATAAATATATATATAGTTTATAAGAGCGGCGGCTGAAATACACACATATATACATATACACTTACAGAATTATAGACGTTAAACCAACAAAGAAAATATAAATACACTCATACGGACCACACAGACACAATCACTTAAGGAAAACATACTGTTTGGTATATTGGAAAAATTTTAAAAATTATAAAAGATAAATCCATTTGACCCAAGTATGTATACGAAAATAAGGAAACATTGATGTATGTAGATGAGTGTAATTTTAAGTGTTAGTGTGTGTTGCATCACGGGACGGTTTTGAATGTTTCATTCATCAACCACAGACTTTTGTCCTAATGTAATTTTAAGTAAACAAGTGTATAGTATAAGGTGCCCATGTAACAAGACTTGACAATAACTAAAGTGAAATAATGTTGATAATAGTGGATAAGTTAGTTCTGACAGTTGTAAGTTTTAGTTTAAGGTGATTTTATGTTATATAGGTTAAGGAAATGGTGTAAACATATGGTTAGTTAGGAACTGTCAATCTGACAGTAAATTAGGTTAAAAAATATGTCAAAAATTAAATCTTGAACAACATTGCCTGCCATGTATCCTAAGTGATAAGGAATTGTTGGGACAAGATGAATGATATAACAGAAAAAAGAGGGCTATAGAAAGGAAACTCTGGCAACAGACTTTTTGTTGACGAGAAGAAAAATTACCTTTTAAAAACTTTTGAAGAAGCGGGATCAGAAAAAGTTTTTCGTCGTAAATCTAGTTTAAAAAGTGGAATTTTCCAGTAAAGAAGTTAACAAGGATATAAGTCAACCAGTTCAGGACACCCACATGAAGTTACAGTAAGTGTTGTACAAAATTATACACACCTTACTTACTTTGTCGAGTTAAATGCAATCCAATCTGTGGTGAATAACACAGAAACTATAAAGCCACATCCAAATTAGCAAAAGAAAAACTTTATAGGTCACATTTTTATACGAACGCATCAGTCAACCAGCAAAGGCAGTCTGCATATTTACAACAAATTTCATACATACTAGAAGTCAGCGAGATAGGTGACCCACCAAATATTATAACAGGGGCAGTTGCATATGCTTGAGCACTACATATCGAAGATTTATAAAATTAGGTAATTTAGGAAAACAGTTTTCAGTAGTAAAAAGGTGCTGCAGACCTCTTAAATTTAATAAACTAATCAATAAATCCATATTTGTAAAAAACATTGGCCTTAAATTTGTGGGGATTAATAAAATTATAAGATTAACGAGTTTGTAAATAATTAGGCATATTATAAGGTTAGTTTTGTCAACTTTGTTTAGATTTCAATAAAGTATACGTTGTTTTGTTAGAAAAAAGAAAAAAGTAGGGTTTATTTGGTTATTTAGTATACATATGAGGGCAGAGTATAAAAAAGGAAAGAGAAATAAGGTTCAATAAATTTAATATCAATATTCGAAGTTATAAATAAAAGAATGGGACCTGAACCTATTAAAATCCTTTAGATAAGTGTCATTTTACTCAACTTATTACTTAATAGCTAGCCAAGGCAAGGAAGAAGAAAAAAAGGAACAGGTAAATATACATATATATGAACAAAATAGTGAGTTTTCCTTAATTCTATTAACCATTATAAATACATTCCAACACTTGGAGCAGTAAATAAAACTATAATCACAAAATTTCATAAATTTTATTTGCATCACACAAAAAGCACTAAACATATTTAAATTAGCTACCATATCAAGTATTACAAATAATAGCTAAAACAGTTGTTTCAAGATACTAAAATGCCAATATAATAATATAAGCCTGTAATAAACCTTTTATTATCAATTTTAGTCCCAATAGTGGGACTAAAACAACTCTAGCTTAACCTACTATATATATATATATATATATATATATATATATATATATATATATATATATATATATATATATATATATAGTGACCCATTTGAAAGAGGGCTACTCCCATAATTTTTATTTATGAAGCGACCTTGACCAAACTGTTTTGGAAATGTAAAAGGCAAAAGTGTACTTTGGGGCCAAGTGGCACCCGCTTTTTAACAACCAAGGCCTACTAGAGCACTTTTAAAGGTTTCAAATGTCAAAAACCATATTAGCGATTTCTTTAGAAAAAAGCAGCGTACGCCACTGAATTTGGCGTCTGCTAAAGTGGGTCTTTACTAAATTTTATGGACAATATTGGATATTAATGATTCTAAGACTAAATGGCGAATCGCGCTGTTTTATAAATTTAAGCTTCTTAATCAGTAATCCATGTGATAAATGAATGTTTTTAATTGAAATGTAAATTTGGTGTAATAAAAGATACACATTGTATTTATTAAATACAAATTTATTAGCATTTTCTTAATATCATTTATCTTTATAATAAAATAACAAGAACAATAAGATTACATAACATAACATAACATAACATAACATTTATTTAACCATCAACATTTACATGGTTCGTCGCACATAAAATAATAAAATAATTGTATACTGGACTTACACATGACAAATAGTGGGTGACAATATACATAAAATAAAACAAAATATAAAATGAGCTGACAAAAACACACAACAGTTAATTAAAAATTAAATTCTTCAATTGAATATATAGGTCTCTCTATTAATTTTCTTTTTATCACAGATGCAAACTGTCTTCTAGGCAATTCCCTGACCACCACTGGAAGTGAATTAAACAACCTAACTCCAGTATACCCATGGCTCCTCTGCGTGCGGCTTATCCTGTGATGAGGAATCACAAACTGACTTTTACCTCTAGTTTCGTAACTGTGAACCTGTTCATGGGAGATGAAACTGGCCTGATGGTCATAAATGTAAAGAAGGCAAGTAATTATATAACTTGCTGGTAGGGTAAGTATTTTATACCTCTGGAATAGTTCTCTACAACTGTGGTCCTGAGGAACGTTAGCAATCGCCCTAATTGCTCTTTTCTGTTGTATAAAGACACGTTCTGCATGTGGCGAGGATCCCCATAGCAAAATCCCATAGGTTGCAATGCTTTGAAAGTGAGCATAGTAAGTAACTCTTGCGGCGCTTTCATCTATGATGTATCTTATTCTACGGATTGAGTAGATGGCTGAAGATAATTTTTTACACATATGGTCTATGTGGGGTTTCCAGCTTAAACAACCATCAATATAAAAGCCTAAAACTTTAATATTTTCGCCTGAGTTCTGTAGATAGTCCCTGGTAGTTATGACAAGTCTTGATGTTTTTTCTGCATTAAGCAATAACTTGTTTGCCTTAGCCCATGCTTCCACCTGCTGGATGGATTGGTCACCTTTGTGTTTTATAAGGTCTGGAACTGCTTTATTAACTAATGTCGTGTCATCTGCGAAGATGCAATTTCTGTCTGCCCTAATGTTTTCGGGCAAATCGTTAATATATAATAGGAAGAGCATTGGCCCCAGTATAGAGCCCAGTGGTACTCCCAAGTCTACCTGTTTAAAATTTGATGTGGTATTTTGCCAGCTAACCAACTGCACCCTGTTCCTTAAATATGATTGTAAAAGTGTTCCTATTCTGCCTCTCATTCCATAATATTCCAACTTAGAGATAAGGATCTGGTGGTTTACCATATTAAAGGCTTTACTAAGGTCAACGCACAAAAGCTCGGCATTTTCTTTGTGATTAAGTGCTTCCAAGACAAAATCAACTATATATGTCATCGCCGTAGTTGTTGACCTATTTCTTCTGAATCCATGCTGTGAATGGTTTAGAATTTCCTGCCTATCAATATAGCTTGCTAATCTCTCTTACACAATGAATTTACTTGACACATGCATTAACTTTAAATTCTGGATTTTTCAACTAAAGCTCCATTTGATTGAATACATTTATTGTATCGACTTGCAATGTTTGCCATAACATTAGACAAATAGACAATTTTCATGGATTTTCCATTACATAAATTTAACATTTATCTGATAGTTTTTCATACCTAGGACATTGTTACATGCATGAAGATACCCAAAAACATATGTAGTGGACAGAAAAAGAATTTTGAAATCAAAAAATTCGAATTATTATCATGTGACCGCGAACGTTCTGTTATTAGTCGTGACGTACTTGGACAGTGAATAAATGACGTGTTTACATTTGCCCTATGGTATAATAAGTACATTCGCTTGTTTCGCAACATCGTGATGAAGTAAACACAGTGACATTACCGTCGAGTGACGTCACAGATTATGCCGGCAAAATACTGGTGTTTGAAATCAATTATGAAATTCGCATTTCCAAAAAAAATTTTGCGTCGTAATATTTGTAGTATGTGAAATGAAGAAAATATTAAAAATCACCCTTGTGGGATGTCTATCACATGTGATAAGAAAAAAACATGAAAATTGTCTATTGGGTTGGTGTAATTTCAGCGAGTGCCTGTCCTATCCTTTCACGCAGTTCTTCTCCATCAACTGGATGGTATTCTAGACTTTTTCTTTAATAATGCACTATTTTGTCCTATCCACCAATTAGGAAAATTTTCTTTCAACCACTGACTCAATACTGAACTAACTTACTCTGTGTACCGCTCGCCTATTTATACTGTCCATAGAGATTCTAGACTTTCTTCACTGTTCTACACCTCTCACTTCTGGTCCCTTCTAGAAATATCATTCCAGAGTGTTTGCTATTACCAACACCCTACAACTGACCATAGAAGTAACAAAGTCTATAAACTTAATTCTCATAGACAAATGTGACAATATTCATATAACCTTGACCAACACTTTCTCCATTGACGCAAGTTTTTGATTATTGATTAAAACAGACGCGGGCTGTCACAAATATTTTTCACATTATATTCTTACTTTCATACATAATATGTGTTATGTGCTTTTTTATTGAAAACCTAACAAGACAGCGACAGAAAAAAATTTTTTACCTTCCTTTACATCAATTTAACTTGTTATTCCATGAGTGTTCGCATATTGAGTGAATCAGGACGTCTTCAGATTCAAATTGCTATTCTTTTTTTGCCTTCCAATTTGTAGAATTTTCTCTGTATGGTAAAGCAGAACAATATCAATTTACTTGCATATACGTTCCAATCAAACAAAGAATGGGGCGAAAAAAAGACAGAGGAGAGAAACAAAGCTAGAGAAAGAGCCAGAGGTGTGAGCAAAGCGCTCTCCTTGTGTTTTCTCCGAATATATGGAGCGAGAATAAAAAGAACTAATTTTTACTTGGAACAGGAAAGAGAGAAAAAAATATTTATAATTCTCGAGTGGAAACGGAAAAAGAAGTGAACGTGTCTGGGCAGGAGCTGCGGTGGGAGGAATGAGGCGGCAGGTGGGGTAAGGGGAAGAGGTTAGAGGGAAGTAGAAGGAATATGAATCCCTGGGGACGGCAAAGGACGGAGCGCTTAATTGCCAGCAAGGCAGAGAGAGAGGTTTGGACCGCGCTGAACAAGTCTTGCATATATGATGATATAGACAAAGGAATTGTAATATCTCTGCAGATACGAGTTGCCTTGCTCTGTGCAGGACCGTACAGCAGCGTGCCGCCAGCACAGAATAAACAGCAGAAGATAATTTAGAGCGTTTAATTTCCTATATCTTGGTACAAGTGCTCTGGATCTCCGGTTTTCTGATTCACTGCAGTCAGAGGATTTTACTTGCGCCATCTTGCACTGTCTCGGACAGACACAATGAAATAGCTGGGAGATCACCATTTATTGTTGCCTTTAGGCGATTAATTTGCGATTACCTAGTTGGTATTTTACATCCAATATAATTGAACATAAACGTGGGTACGGTTTACTTTTAAAATATTATTTGAGTTATTTAAGTAATCTTTCAGTTTAAATGAATTAGTCGAAGTGCTAGCCACAATAGAATAGATGCGTTTAGTAATGATAATAAGTAATCATCTTTATTATCTAACGAAATAAACCCAATTACAGGATAAGGTAAAGGTAAGATGCTTACTAGCAATTAGGCCATTGCTGACCCTTTTGCTCATCTAAACTAACCTACCCTCCACCTTAAGCTCGACCTCAACGACGACAGTGATATGAAAAATTATCCGCCGCCGGTGAGTCTCGAACCGTCGTCCCCCAAGTCCGTATTGGAAAGTGAATCGACTTTCCCGCACGGCCACGGAGGCGCTCAATTACAGGATAAAAATACACTTAATTAACCTAATTCATATAGATAGTTAATATATAAATTCAAAACACATTTATAACCTAAAACCTAAAAACCACCTTTTAAACTAACTAGATACAATACTCAATTGTTTACAATTACATACACACTTAGCCACATACACACATGCACGTGCACACATGCACCTACATAAAAACACACACACACGAGTATATACAGGTGTCCCGGAATTCAATGTACAACCGACCTATCACAAATTTTTCAGCCAAAATTAGGTTGATTAAGATCAACTCACTTATATACAAGGTTGCACCGTTTAGCCGCCAGAGGGCTACAAAGTTATTATTTTTTTTTTCTATTTTTTTACCTATCTCCTAAACAGTTAATCTTCTGTCTTCAAATTTCACAGAAATATTGTAATGAGCAAGTGGTTTGGTAGTTATGAGAACTAGCGTAATTGCACTCCTGCAAGGGTGTAAACTACCCCCACATCTAATTTTTTATCGTATGAATTTCTCTGGCCGTTAGATAAATAACCCGTTAATTTGATTTTCAAAGACCGATCTTTTTTCAAGTTTTTGTTGCTTTTGTAAAATTTTGCGTACTCTTTTAGTTTTTGCGCAAAATGGTTATTAAGCTAACCACTCATAGTTGCATTAAACGATACTTAAATAATTAAATCCTGTTACTATGGAAATAAGGTTGATATATCCGTGTTTTGACACTACAGCTCATTATTGCATTAACAGTATTTGCCAAAGTGACAAATTAATAAGGTAATTTTTAGGAATATGGCTCATGTTTATAGTTTTTATGAGTAAGTAGATATACTTTTAGTGTTAAGTTTATGCCAATATAACTTCAGCAAAAGTGTGCAAGTCTACAGGGTGAAATTTTGAAGTAGGCAAACTCCTGATGGCAGAACATTTGCGTCTATCGAAAGACGGCTAAGGGAGACTGGAATGCTAAGTGTGCACAGACCTAATGCTGGCCGTAATTCTAACGTCCGCCGTCTTCCTGGAGAAGAGCAAGTATTGAATATCGTAAGTGAGAATCACAGCATTAGTACGAGGCTGTTGGAGCACCAAATTGGAATTCCAAAAACAGCAGTCAATCGTATACTGAAGCAACGACTGCACCCATACCATTTACAACCTGTCCAAGAACTGCTGTCTGGTGACCATGGCGCACGCCTTTTATTTGCACGCATTATGCGTCAGAAAATAAGGCTAAATGAAAATTTCACAAAAAGGTGCTTTTTAAAGATGAGGCATGTTTCACGCGGTGAGGTGTTACAAATTTTCATGATGAGCACCATTATGCGGGCTAAAATTCGCACGCAATTCATGTAAGGCATTTTCAGCGCGAATTCAAAATTAATGTGTGGATAGGAATAATTGATTGTCATTTCATTGGGCCTGTAAGGTTACCTAATTGGCTAACAGTGAAAGGCTATTTACACTTCTTGCAAGAAACCTTGTCAGAATTTGTAGAAGATTTGCCGATCGCATTATGTCGTGATATTTGGTACATGCGTGATGGTGCACCACCCCATTTTGGACACATTGTAAGGGATTACCTTAGTGAGCAATTTGTCAATAAATGGATTGGTAGGGGTCACGATGCTCCTGTTCCTTGGCCAGCACGTTCACCAGATTTAAGTTTTTGCGACTTTTCACTATGAGGGCAGATCAAGACGTATGTTTACAAGGGGGAGATAAATACCGAGGAGCAATTGTGGGATAGAATTGAACAAGCTGTTGACTCACTGCGGGATAGAGAAAATTTAGAGCGTATAAGTTCTAATTTTTACGTAGACTAGAAGCTTTAAGGCGAGTGAATGGTTGCCATATTGAACAAATAATAAGTTAGATTTAATTTGTTTCAATTTAAACTTTACACGAATGTTACTTCTCTTATTGCTTCTATGGTTAATGAATTAACATTTTATGAAGTATTGTATTTCTCCAGCAAACTTCAATTTAAAAGCTATTTTGCGCAAAAACTAAAAGAGTAAGCAAAATTTTACAGAAGCAACAAAAATTTGAAAAAAGATCGGTCTTTGAAAAAAAATTAACGTGTTATTTGTCTAACGCCCAGAGAAATAAATACGATAAAAAAAAGGGTGTGGGTAGTTTACACCCTTGCAGTGGTGCAATTGCACTAGCTCTCATAACGAATAAACCACTTGGTTATTACAATATTTCTGTGAAATTTAGATATGATCGGATTACCTGTTTAGGAGACAGGTAAAAAAATAGAAAAAAAATTAATAACTTTGAATCCCTCTGGCGGCTAAACGGCGCCACTTTGTATAGGAGTGAGTTGATCTTAATCGACCTAATTTTGGCTGAAAAATCTGTGGTAGAGGTCGGTTGTACATTGCATTCCGGGACCATCTGTATATATATATATATGCACACATATGGATACACACATATAGGGTGTCCAATATGTATGGAATAATGGCTGTAACGTTTTAGAAACCCCTGGATAAGAAATGTATAGACAAGACTTTCTCAAAATATTTTTTGCACCTTCCAGTAAAATTTCTTTAATGAAGCCAGTAATCTCGTTGTTATGATAAACAACTTTTTTTCAAATATCGACATTTTATTTTCTGCTCTTATTTGGGATCAACCCTATTTTTTGCCGTACGGATATGTAAATTTTTTTATTGGGCTGCATTACAAATTTTTTGAAGTAACCTCGAAATTAAATACAAATTCTGACATCCGAAATTAGGAACTTTATCAAATAGAGGTCCGTGCCTACTAATAATCTTGAGATTTGCAACTAATGTCATCTTGGCACAAGTGATACAAGATTTTCAAGACCTTCGATAGATTCGCTCCGTTAATTTCCGACAGTTATAAACAGTTGTACCCTATGAATCATTTCATTCCCAGATTGTATAGTCTCCCTAAGATTCACAAGGAGAGTTGCCCCATCCGCCCACTGGTTTCTTTAATAGGTTGCTTGTCGTACAAACTTTCTAAATTCTTGTCGTCCATGCTTATGTCGACCACAGCGTTCCAGTCGCCATTTTCCAATAAAAACTGAATGAGTGAGGGATTGACCTGCTGTCCACGTTCTGAATGAATTTTGGAGACAGTTCTTTTTTGACACGAGTTGTAAGGAACCAAATCCTGATAGACAACAAGACTGAAGCCCTTGACCACCTTTTGTAAGAATTCTTGACGTTAGCCAGCCTAGCCGAACTCATATTGTTCCTAAACGTCAAAATGTTTGGGGTTGACATCTTTTGGGTCTGTTCTTTCATAGGTTGTTTGTCGTATAAACTTTCTAAATTCTTGTCGTCCATGCTGATGTCGACCACAGTGTTCCAGTCGCCATTTTCCATTAAAAACTCCTTAGAACTGGTAGACCGCTTAAGTAGAGTCCCAATGGGAGAAAACACAATACTGGTTTCGTTCGACGTGCCCAATCTCTTCACTAGTGTTCCGCTCAATCAGACTCTTATGTTGTTAAAGGGGCTACTCAACAATTCTTCCCTAAGTAGAGAGGTTCAAGACGCTTTTCATTCGTTAGTAAAAGCTTGTTTATCACAGAATTTCTTCAAATTTGATAATAAAATCTATAAACAAGAAAAAAAGGTCTTCCCATGGGAAATCCCCTTTCACCGCTTTTCGCGGACATCTACATGAGTTTCTTTGAAAAGGAACTAGTTTTCAAGGATTTCAATCCCTACTCCAATTTCATTGCTTCTTGGACTCGTTATGTGGACGACATTCTAGTGGTCTAATCTGGCACCATTAAGCAACTCCATCTGTTCCTGAACTGGTTGAACAGCTTACATGTCAACATCAATTTTACAATGGAGCTAGAAGTAGAGTCCTCAATCAACTTCTTAGATCTCAGACTTAAAAGAACAGGCAACTCCATAAAGTTTGATATCTACAGAAAACCCACTCAGACCGACCACCTTATCCCGTACAGGTCTTGTCATTACATGTCACACAAGATGGCTTCTATCAGATTCTTGATCGATAGATTGTTTAGAATCCCATTGTCTAGGGAGAATTTCGAAAAAGAGCTAAATCTAATAAAACAGTTAGCTACCAATAATGAATATCCACTGAGGCTAGTACACAAGTTAGTCGAAAAGAAAAACCGCCAGTTGTTAAGGTCAATGAGTTCAAGTCTGCCTCCGGAACAATCAGAGAGACTTCCATATTTTCCGTTTACTTTTTGTGGCCCCACCACCAATACTGTTGCAAGAGCACTCAAGAGAGAACATGTCAAGTTCTCGTTTAGATCCACAAACACTGTAAAAAGCCTGTTTTTCCAGAATAAAGACAATGTCCCAGTTCTCAAGAGGTCCGGTGTTTATTGTTTAAAGTGTGGTGAACCCGATTGCAACACGGTCTATGTCGGCAGGACAGGGAGAGCATTGGGTTTAAGGATTGCTGAACACCTAAGAAGCATAAACCAACCTAATAACAACACTTCAATTTTTGGTTGTCATTTGAGAGAGTCAAGCCACCCTTTCAGCAAAGAAAACGACGCAAAAATTCTTCACCCCTCTAATTTTGGTGTTGAACAGTTCGTTGTTGAAGAGATGGAAATTTATAAGCATATCAATTGTTCGAATAAAAATATGTTAAATGTGTCCAATACAGACGTTACAAGTTTCAGTTACAACTAGCAGATCACCAATCCACACATCATTCAAATAGACAAAGAATTATCTCTATGAAATGGTTTCAGACCTGTCATTTGATTTTTATGTCCCTGCATTTTCAAGTAGATATGTCACTACTGTCAGTTGTCAGTTGTCATTTCCGTTCTCGGTTTCGAGGCCGATCTTGCGCCGCGTTGTTTTGGTCTGACCATGTGAATCGTCACTAGAGACGTATGTTTCATTTTTAATTTCACAGGTTAAAACAAAAAATTCGTCCTTAATTTTCAATAAAAGTTGTTCCCTTACGGGTTAGTAACACCTCTGGCTCAGTGGGTCCAGCCTGCTACAACAGATGAAGCGTGTCCCTTGGGTATCCAACTGAATAGTCTTTTAGTCCTGTTCAACATTGGACAAGTAAGTAAAAAATATCGCCATTTTGGCGTTTTCATGTTTCATAAAGAGATATAAAAATAATTCACTTCGGTTTTCACTCTTGCATGGTCAATAGGTTTGATATTCTCTAAAAGTTTCTTCTCAGCTTCATGGCTTGCTAGTGTTTGTGCTGTATGCTTTGCTTCGATTATTACCTTCAGCTTAACTTATAAAAAAACCCTTATAAGGGGTAGCTTTTTTGAGACTTTTTAAGTTTTTAGGAGTTTTTAAATTAAGATTCATTGTAAGTTTTGATTTTCAGAACAAAACTAGCTTTTCTTACAGCACAATTTAATATGTGTTTGTATTTTGTTGCATGTAGTAGTGTATGACTTTGTATTTGTAATTTTTGATAGCTGTGTAGTTAGACAGTTTGTAATCTTTTAACTTTTGACTTAGTGTTGAGGTTTAACTTTATGTCGTCTCATCTTTATCTTTTTATATTGTGTTCTGTGATGTACCCTTGCAGAAGTGGCCTACCGGAAACCTCAGTTTTTTTGACAAGCCTTTTATAAAATTCTAGATTCCCCTGAGAATGACCGGTTAAAAAGGTAGAAATGCGTCGGGAAAAGGAATAAAGAAATTGTTTGGAAGAAAGAGCCATTTTATTCAACACACTCAATGACAATTGGCTTGTTGACACATGGGGATTTTCTATTGCTTCTAGCAATACATATAACCTTTTCTCGTTATTTGTTTCATCATTCTGATATCCGAGTTTTGTCAGGTCCTTTACAGTACCTGTTTCTCGCTTTAGTGTTTTACATGTCACTGACTAGGTAATTGATTCTCTGTTGGGATAGAGTTGATTGAAAATGTTGGAGGCCTCGATTTGTGTTTTTTGCGATCGCCGTATTCAACTATTATTAGAATTTGAATTATTTCTGTTTCACTTAAATGAACCAGCTTTCACACTGACTGCAAAGTGATATTGGTGCTTTTCTGATGTGAAAACTAATAGCACGACATTAGTAACTCATATTTTGAGAATTTGGAGATCGCACTTGATGGGGTACCGCCCACTGTAATATGGAACTATGATGAGACCAATTTAGTCGACGAGTCGAAAAACGGGGATGTAAGTATACTGAGGCTATTGAAGACTTCAGAAAGGTGGTAGTTTCAATAATAATGCGCGATAAGGACGCACGCAAAGTTAGTTCTTCCTGTGTGAACTATAAAGTATAAAAACGAGCGATACAAGAACCAAGGGGACCTGATGGCTACAATCACAGGAAGAGCGGCTGGTTCTATTCCAGCAGATTCGAAGATTGGTCCGTAACTATCATATTACGAAGACTTAGACGCAGTGATGGGAAAAACGTAGTTACTAGGGACAATTCAAGCTTCCACCTTAGTTCTAGAGTGTTATAATATTTTTTTTATTTTATGTCAACAACACACCACGAGGGCTTACAGCTTAAATACTATCGTACCGTGGGTGTAGACAAGGAGGAAAGAGGCAACTTGTTAATTCTGAACTTGAAGGTTTGGAGGTTCGGGGGAGAAGGAAAACATGTGCCGGCAAGGAATTACACAACTTTGAAGTACTTTGGACAAAAGAGCGGGAATAACAAGATGTTCTATGTCTGGTGACCTGGACAGTAAAAGGGTGCATTTGTTCTGTTCCCCTGGTAGATCTGTTGGGGGCAGCAGGTGGAGGAACTATGGAAGAAAGCTCCTCTGAGCACTGCCCGTGCAGATATCTATAAAAGAGAGAGAGGTCACCAACGGCACGGTGGTGGGCAAGGGATGGCAGCCTTTGGGTGAGGGTAGGGTCACCTATGAGACGTATAGCTCTCTTCTGAATGGAGTCCAGGATAGCGAGTGTAGAAGCGGCAGCAGCACCCCAGATGTAGGAGCAGTATTCGAGGTTTGGTCTTATTTGTGACGTATATAAGGTATAGAGATTAGCTGGTGAAAAGTATTTGCGAACCCGGAAGAGGAAACCTAATTTCTTAGCAGCCGCTTCTGTAATTGATGTGACATATTGATGCCAATTCAGATTCCGATCCACAGAAATGCCAACCAGTGAAAATGACTCATTACTTTGAATAACTTGGATGTTCATTGTGATGGGTCTAGAGCTTGTGTATCTCTTATGAGTAAGAAAGCAAGACTGTGATTTGGTGGGGTTGAATTGTACAAGATTTCTACTTCCCCAGTCTAATATTTTTGAAGATACACGGAGACAGAACCCTCAATGAGTCTGCGATCCTCGTCTAATTAGGCTAAAGAGATAGGCTTAGAATACTGTATATTTGAGTGGAGGGTGCTGTAGTCCGCGTAACTGTAAACTGGGTTGGATGTGCTCGAGAGAAGGTCATTGATGTAGAGAAGAAACAAAGTAGGGGCTAAAGCTGAACCTTGAAGAACCCCTGCATTAATTGGATACAGTTTAGAGGAATGGCCATCCACGACAACAGAAATGCTCCAGTTGGAGAGGAAATTTGCTGTTCAGGTACATAATTTTTGTGGTAGACCATGGGCCGAAAGTTTATTAAGCAGCGTTGCGTGCCAGACCTGGTCGAATGCTTTGGATATGTCTAGAGCGACAATCTGGGATTCACCGTGAAGTTCCATAGACTTGTTCCAAGAATGGGTGACAAAGGAAAGGGGGTCGGCAGTTGATCTGCGCTGACGGAATCCATATTGTCTGTCGTGGACTGTGTTTTTCAAGAAATTTTAGTAATTCGGTGTTTCTATACTTTTCCATCACTTTAGAGACGACTGAAAGGAGAGAAATAGGCCTGTAGTTGCTAGGAAGCGCTTTGGGTCCTTTCTTGGGGATGGGTTGTACTCTAGCAGTTTTCCAGTTGCTATGGAATATGCCTCTATTGTAAGATGTCTGAAACAGACGAGTTAGGACAGGAGCTAGTTCTGGTGCGCATTTTTTGAGAACAATCGCTGGAATCTCGTCAAGGCCAGAGGCTTTCCTGGTATTAAGAGAAGAGAGCATATTTCGTACCTCTTTATTTTTGAAAATGATATCCGTCATTTTATGCGTGACATTGGGGACTGTTGGTGGTTGAACATTTGGAGGTGGGTTGAGAGTTGAATTGCCGGCGAACAACGAAGCAAAAGGTTCATCCTTGCCCAGGGCAGTAGAAACAATTTCATCCCCTGAGACAAGAGGTGGGAACGTGCTTTTGCAGAAATTATTCCCAATAGATTTAGCAAGAGTCCAGAAGGGTTTGCTGCCGTTGGAGCTTGAGAGGACTTTGTTTTTGATGTGGTCATTAAACGAGTTTTTTGCCTCAGAAAGAATGCGGACATAGCGGATTCTTGCGTCGTTAAATGCTTGACGGTTTTCTTGACTGGGATTTTGTAGAAGCGTTTTGTGAGCTTTGACTTTTTCAAGTCTGGCCTTGTCACAGGATTTAGAGAACCAGAGCTTCTCAGTGGCTGTAGAGGTTTTCTGTGTATGTGGAATAAATAATTCCATGCCAGCTTGGATAATTGCGGTGATGTTTTGTGAGATATCAGAGCGGTCAGGATGAGAGAAGCAGACAGACGCCCATGGAAATGAGAAAAAGTAATACCGCATTTCGTCCCAGTTCGCGGAGTTGTAGTGCCAAACGATACGTGGGAGTGATGACCGTATGACCTCGGGTTGCATTGCGCAGGAAGAAGTGGCCATGCCGTGGTCTGAGCGACTAAGCGGGCGGTGACTGATGTCTTATAGTATTCAGGGTTTGAAGTAAGAAAGAGATCCAAGGGATTTGACCTGTGTGTTGGGATGCGGGGAAAGTAAGTAGGTTGCTGAAGCATATTGGACAAAGAATTTTTGACTGCAAAGGCCTCCGCTGCTCTCCCTTGTGGATCGGTTTTTGAAGATCATAGCCATTCCTTATTATGGACATAGCAGTCACCAAGAGTAGTGACCTCAGAGGAAGGATATTCAGGAGTCAGAAGGTTTTTTTTTCCAGAAAGGTAGTTGAAGAGCTGGACAAAGTTGTTGTCAGAAGGTGACCGGTAAATGCAGCAGATAAATTTAGTTGCAGCCCTGAGAGAGAGTTTAATCCAAAGTATGTCTTTTCTTCCAGCTTATAGATTGGGGAGTCTGGTGCAGGGTAGATTGCTACGGACGTGTGCGCACACGCCTTCATGCAATCTAAGGGAAGTAAGGAGCTCATACCCCGGGAAATTAAAGTGATTAGTGGCTGTTTTGGCACTGATTTGGGTTTCGGTGAGGAAGAGGAGTTGGAGCCTATTAGCCTAGAGGAAATGGTGGACGGAGTTCAGGCTAGAATTTAGACCAAATATATTCGAGAAAGAATCTTGATGCCAGCGCCCCCTGCACACCACTCTCCCAGAGATCTGAATGGAGGGGTATTTTATCTCTGGAATCTTTTGTACAAGGAGCAGCCTTCATCATTTTTGTTTATAAGGCAAAACGACTCATACACCAGAATCGGAAACTTCCGTTGGGATTTCACCCCTTGATGTAAGGGGTGGTACCTCCTCGGGCGTGAAAATAATCCTTTACTATTACGTAAAGGAAGTTATTAACGCTCATAATACATTTTTGCTTATGAGTAACATTTGTGCACAAATCACGAACATCTTGACAAGCGAAGGACTGGGAACTTAGCTCGGAACTAATGATTTTCATTTTGTTAAAATTACCGGTATTGCGCCTACTCAGAATAAATTCTTTAATTGCCATATGAGAGGGCCATTTATCTGGTGCCAAAAGCGACTTTGGACCATCTTATTTCACACCTATTTTAAAGGAGCACACAAATTTCAATTCAAAATTCGTTTCAGCAGATGTAACGGTAATAATGGGGGACATATCGAACAATTATGAAAAACATAACAGCTTGATGTATGTGGGTGTGTGTTTTTTTTTAACGACGGTCTATTTTTGAGACTATCGCCAATCACTGACGCCAAGGAGCAGTTTCACCTCACTATCCTGAAAATTTTGCGGATCCCTGCCTTTCTGCAAGGAGGGTAGGGTAGGTAAGGTCGCTTTGCGCTCCCTCCGAGGGGCGAAACGTGTAGACATTTAACTTGCTCAAATACAATGCCACAACCTTGATTGATGTTAATTGTACAGTATGTACTTAAAAAGTGAAAGGAGAACCCTGGGATCGAACCCAGTACCCTTTGGTTCTTACCACTGAACCACCGAGGCTCTTAACCGCTTGATCTAGGACTCATAGTTCGTTTTTTTGAATTCATTGTTTTTATTTTTCTAATGATTAACTAAAGTGTGTCAGTATGAAATTGCAAACGTGTATTCTTCATTATAAACACCATAATCTTATAAAATAATTTATGCAAAAAACTAGGTATATAAATTTGACTTCGACAGCTATTTTTTATTTGTTTCTCATAAGCTCCTATGATTACTTACTGACTTCATTCAATTCATGGCAATCTTTGGATACTTCTCCGTAATGATGAGTAGTTATTATTGAAGAACCAATATCTTTGACACAATATATATATATATATATATATATATATATATATATATATATATATATATATATATATATATATATATATATAGATGTATGTATGTAGTATGTAAGTATCCGAGCGATAACTCAAAAAATACTAAACTGATGTCAATCAAACGTAAAAATCTTGTTTGGGCAAAAACCGAGGCAGAGTTCGTTAATCAGCCTTTATGCTCAAGTTTTTCCGGTGGAAAGTCAGGGAAAACTTTTTAAAAACGCTATATTTTTGTAAGTATCAGACTAACTGGAATTAGACTTTACATGTGGCGAGAAATAGTGCAAATAAACCTATGTTGTGAATTTTAAGTAATTTGGTGCACAATATTCATTGTTTTTTCCAAGAAATAAAATCCCAAAGACATGCGTTGAGACGACTTAGTGGTTAAAGTCCATTACCTGACAGACAGAGTAGTTAACTGCCACGCGTAGATTGATTCATACAAGAGGTATAAACCATACATCAACGGTGACCACACTAATTATATACCAGGCATAACACATACTACCCGAACTAACAATCGAGAAATATCGGCCGCAATTGTAGAAAATGACAGACGACATGAAATTAAAAATTTGCTAATTGATTGTTATTTAACTGGACGATTCAATCAATTATTAAAAGACACTATGTTTGTAGCTTTATAAATGGCCCCAAATACAGTTTTAGCGCAGCATAGATCTCTTATGCTGTCGTATAATATACTAGAAATGTAAACAAAATCAAGCCAGGTCTCTATAAAAATGATTCTAAAATAGTTTATTTTATCTTTAAGCTTAAACATAAGACGTCATATAACACCGAAACCGTCGTGTGTAGTATTTCAATGGTAATTCTACTAATTCTGTAATTAATTACGTATACTTTGAATATAATATCCCGGGCATGAAGACGATCTAACGTATCACGCAAATAAAACGTTGGTTGAAGTATACTTAGATGGCGCCGGAGATATGTTCCTTGCCTCCTAAGCAGAAGGTTACGCGATAAAATCCAGCTTGATAAATGTTTGTTTTTTATGCTTTATTTTGACATTTGGAGAAACAATAGTGCACAGATTTCATACGTTTTGAACAATATCTCATTTTTACTTAAAACGCCTAAATAAGTTTGTCACCTTCGAGTCTGAAATTATAGTTTTGTTAGTGTTGATATTGAAAGAACCGGTTTGATTAGATTGACTAAAACGAAATCATACTGGCGATTAATAAGCGAAAATAACAGCTATGTTTATAATTTGCCTTACACTATCTACATATATAGCAAAATTTAATTCTTTAGCTTCATAGAAGACTGCGTTTTGGACATTTTTCTCAAAAGGAGTTAGAACACAAGATTTGGTTGATAATAGAGAGATATCGATGGTAACACTTTCGAAAGAATTCTTCAAATGTGCGCGTACTAGGACCTCCCAAATCGATCTTCAAGTTCTGTGTAAGTTTAAAGTATTAACTTTACTAATATGCCGTATAATAATAGATAGTGTACAATTCTTATGAACATTTGCTACTATAACGCACTTGCTGCGTCCCGAATTTTTTTGAAATCAGAAGTAAATAGACTTACATTCGAAGCAATCGTATATAGGTTGTTCTATTAAAAAAAAGTGGGGTTACATAATTGTTTCGATTGTGCGATCTTAACATTTGGTTCTTTTAAAAGCAGATTCTTACATCTTCTGAAAAGTTCTACAAGTTTCAGTTGAAAACTTTTCTTAAATCTCTAAAAACAATAGCAGCAACAGTTGCAGCTCCGGTACATGTTTTGTACATCTTCTGGACATCCAGTGCTATCTGATATCTGGGATAGCTACATGGAAGCTTGGTGCAATGCGACCAACAACAGAGAGTCACAATTATGTGGTCGGCGCTTGAAAGGCCATAAGTCTTCTTCATGGGAAAATAGATTTTAGGTACCCATATAATAACTAGTCTAAAAAAATCTGGCTAATTTGTGTTAGCTTACATAAAATATTTCCCTATTCATTAATTTGCATCTTCTGGGGGGAAAATAGTGCGGCAAATTGAATCACAACTTCCACAGAGGTGTGATAATCTACTCTCCTCAGAAAGAGATTCTCATGAAATAAATTTAGCGTCCATGACTTGACCACAAAGAAAGTATCCTTATTCCTGTACCCATAAACTTCTTAAACGTTATTTACTCGAGTTTTAACGAAAAATCCCCAATTTAGCCTTCATTTATTCCCTACCTTCTGAAGCGATCTTACTCAAAAACAACCCTAAGCGTTCCTTTGTCGGGTGCTAACTGGATACCAAATTTGAAGAAGGTATCTCAATTCGTTCTAAAGTTATTGAGACTATTAACAGACAGACGTATATGCCGACAGACAAAAAAAATTTCGTTCCAGAATCAAGTTTTCTATATGTTTGGAGACATTTTACGCCGTTTTAGCACCAAAAAAGATTCAAAATTTCTGTCACCGGTATTCAACCCACACACATTCAACCGCTCATTTAATTGCAGCACGGATAACCAGATGTTTGATGATATTGAAAGTTTTCTAATAAACAAACTCTAAAACGTTATATTACTCGAGTTTTAACGAAAAAATGTAAATTTTCACCAAATCACCCCACGTTAATATCGTGTACCGTGGAGCGATCCAATAGCAATCCGAACCGTTTGTTTGTCGGGTGCTAACTGGATACCAACTTTGAAGATGATCGCTCAATTCGTTCTAAAGTGGGTACAAGCAGACAGACATTCAGACCGACAGACTGACAGACTGACAGACCGACAGACTGACAGACAAGAAAAAATTGTTCCGAAATCATGTTTTATATTTGTTTTGACATTTTTAGGACGTTTAGGCGAAACCAAAATTTGAAATTTTTGTCGCCGATGCCATACTTCCACACGTATTGACGATGTGGAAATAATAATGTTTATAAACCTCCACGGGCCATTTTCCATACATTTCTAAACTGTATTTATGCCCTTTTGAGCATCGACCACACATAATTCAAGGTACCGACCGAAAAATTGATATGTTTAGTTGACAGAAATCCATCATTTATAAAATCCTATTGTCCTCTGATGAATCCGGTTTGTTGGCGGAACGAACGCGAAGCCCCCGGGATACTGTGGTTTTTCATAATGTTCTATTGTTGGTTATATTCAACTAGCAGTTATTTTTTTGTGTAATGGTTCTTAAACGTTTTTTAATTGATTATTAATGTTTCCCTCATTGCAATTGTTAAGACACCTAGGTATAATAGGTATATTCAAAAACATATTTCAGTAAAGTTTGTATGAAATCCCTTTACCGAGCAGGAGCTGCGATATTCTCAGAATAAACGATATAAAACACAAAAGATTCTCACCAACGAAATGAAATAAAAGGAAAGCATCGAATCCAAGAAAAAGCCTCTATTTCTTCCTATATTCGCCAAATTTCTTTCCCACCGTCGCACAAAACTGATTCTTTCCCGCGATCCATTAAAATTATTTGAACACACTATGCTATATATGATATACATACGCTGAGAAGGATGGTAAGCGAGGCGATATACGTGTAGGAAGGAGTCAGAAGACAGGCGGGGCTTTTAGGCGGGGGCGGATACAATATGGCGGATAACATCCCCCACTTAGCTAACCTCTCCTCATTCTACACATGCACCAGGAATTATAATTGCATATAATATTATGTATGTGTGTGTGTGAGAGTATATGAGGTGGCTGTGAAACGGTCGTCGTGGAGTAGAAAGAAAACGAGAGGACTCTGCCGGCCATAATTCACCAGATCTGCGACGGCTCGGAGACCTTTTCAAGACGCTTTCACCGAAACCCATGTTATTGTATTAATTATCATCTAATTATGGTTTATTTATTGTCGTGAAAACTCCTAAAATCCCCTTTGTCCACTAAACCATAAATTACTTGTTACGATACAATGCGAAGAGTGCTTTTAGCCGAATGTTGAGATGAGTATTTGCAAAAAAAAACATAGGAATGGGAATCGGGAAAATGAAATTGCTAAACTCAGAAACAGTTTATCCATAGATTGTTCCCCTGATTTATCTGAGAATATAAAATAATGGTTGAAACTTTCAGAAAACGTAACCAGTAAGTAAGGATAGATGCATTCTCACCATAATTATAAACGCAGACCGGTTTCGTTCTAATTAGGACTCGTCAGTGCGCTATATTAATTACAACGAGTATACACCTAAAGCAATTTCAGATAAGGTAGCCAGCCTCCTAGAGCATAGAGAGATGTCGGTGCGGAACCAGGTATGCTGTCACCGCAGCTCGAATAAACATAAAATTTTATAAATGGAGACTGTGTACACCCCAACCAATAATTTTATAAATATTTTGTTGGTTGTACACAATTTTATAAATTGTCAGCTCTGGCCTATTCTTCCATAATATCGCGACAATGTATGTAAGGCTAGATGCATTCTCACCATAATTGGAAACGCATACCGGTTTCGCTCTTATTAACTAATCTAGCATTATATTAATTGCAGCAAAAATACACCTAAAGCAATTTGGGCTAAGGTAGCTAGTCTTGTTTCTGCACCGAGATGGCGACCCTGGCCTGACCTGACCTGATAGACGGCTGACTACCAAAATTGGTTTAGGTGTATTCTCGCTGTAATTAGTATAGCGCACTGCCGAGATCTAATAACAGCGAAACCGGTATGCGTTCCTTAATTATGGTGCGAATACATTTAGCCTTATATACAATGTCCCGGTATTAGGGAAGAAAGGGCCAGGACTGAAAGTCTTCAAAATTGTTGCTTGGTTGTACACATTCTCTATTTATGACATTTTGTGTTCATTGGAGCTGCCGTGACAACATACTACCTGGTTCTGCACCGAGATGGCGACCCTGTCGTATATCCCATAATGTTCTAATAAGTAAGTAAGTACGAGAAGGTATGAAAAGTTAAATCGTTTCTTGTTGTCAACGCTTTTTATACGAGAAGGTATTAAAAAGTACTTACCCTACAAAAGAAAACACCATAGTTTAAAAAATATTTTTTCAACATAATACTTTAATATTTACTCATTTACTCATACAAATGTTCACAAAGCAATTCTAACCATCTAAAACAATTTTTTATCTTGTTCTTGAAGGCACTCCTCAACTTCGTTGTTTCTCGAAACCCGCACATACTTCAAATGTTTTTTTAAGCTTTTGGAATCAAACAATAGTCTGATGATGTTAAATCTGGTGAATAAGATGGTCAGTCAATTTAAAACCAGTTATTTGCAGTGCACGGTTTGAATTGTCAGCAGAGGCGTTCTCTTCCAGAGAGAGAGAGAGAGAGAGAGAGAGAGAGAGAGAGAGAGAGCACACCTCTAGTAAGGTTTTTATGTTGTTTTTGCATAATTTTATCGCATAATTTGGTTAGTACGTGGTAATGTGATAACTGATTGTAGTGGTAAAACAATTCAAGTCTTAGGCCTTCATTTAAATGAAGTTTTGAACTTTAAGTCGTGTTGAGAATTTCTCTGCAGTAAATGAAGTACTATATGCTACTTGAGAACCTGCGCTGGCTGATGCTAATCCAATAAATGTGTATTATGCTCAGGTTGAGAGTCAGTTGAGCTATGTGATCTGTTTATCGGGACATTCCGTAGACTCGGGTAGTGTGTTTGTCCTACAGAAAACAATTCTGAGGATTCTGTCATGGGTGACCGGTACGCACTGCTGTAGGTTGCAGTTTTCCAGGTATAGACTTCTTAACTTTGACATCATTATATATATATATATATATATATATATATATATATATATATATATATATATATATATATATATATATGTATATATATATATATATATATATATATATATATATATATATATATATATATATATATATAAGGGTTCGGCAAAATTTCCAGGACCGTGAGCTAAAACTGCTCCCTGGCGTCCGTGACTGGCCATGATAGCGGAAATAGACGGATGTTAAAGTAACAAAACATACACCCACACACACACACACACACACAAATATATATAATATCAATAACAATAAATGAATTATTAATATAATTCCTTTATTGTTATTGACATTTTTCACATGTGCTCATACAATAAGAAATCTATTTCATTATCTATTAAATCAAAACCCAAGCATACCCACCTACTCACCCAACCCCCACACCCAGCGTACGCTTAAAATATTTTCACACACATACCCAAAGACTCAATCTCTTACGTCACACATTCACATCCTCAAACATTTAGCTTCATGTATTCCAACACCCCTACACAGCCCCATACGCACGTATGCATAAAACATTCGCGCACTCAAACCCAGAATCTTCCAATCTCCCACAACTTACCCACATATTTTTTCTCCTATTTTTAACCCGTTAATCAAGGATCCACCCTAACATGTGTTTTTAAATTTACTAACGATCCTTTCTTTTATATGATTTGGTATTTTATTATAAGTCTCGCAGACGTCATATGAGAAATACCGTCGATATAGAGCAAGTCTGAAAACTAGTATAGAGAGAAGATCCTTTCTTCGGATATTTATATCGGTGCGATACCTAATTTTCCTGTGAAAGTAAGACGGTATCGCCTTTCTGATGATACCACGGTATAAATATGATCTCTGCAATAGGAATCTACCCCTCATGTCCAACCGTTGCGCTTCCCTGAACTTATTGGGAGATGTGCAAAATTTTTGAATACTATATATATATATATATATATATATATATATATATATATATATATATATATATATATATATATTAAACAAGAGTTTCGAAGCCTCTGCACCCTCCCCATAGTCTACACATCCAGCACGAAAAGATTTCTGCACAAGATTTTATTTGTGATAACACTAATGTTTCATACAGGTGTCTTTTAATATCTGTAGGTGGCGGTACAAAGCCTCAATCCGCCATATCCACGACTCAAACAACGCGAGGCATGTGACCGGTATCTAAAGGTGTTATCCATTACTAACCCAAAGTTCCGAATCGACTCTACAATCGGTACAATGTTATTGCCCATCCTCAACACCACATCATTTTTTATTTCCCGAACATGTCTATCGTAACCGAAAATGATTGAATTCGTCTTTTTTTATTCAAATGCAGGAAATGTATCTCAGAAAACTTTCTTAAGTTTTGCAGGTCTTCGTTTTACTTAATCAATACTTCTGTCAACTTATATTTAGGAAATGAAGAGTAGACCCGAATATCATCAGTATACATATGTATTTTCATATGCTTAAGGCACTCAGGGAACCTGTGAGTGTATATCGGAAACAGAAGAAGTGAAAGCATATATATATATATATATATATATATATATATATATATATATATATATATATATATATATATACACATTGTTACGTTCTACGGGGTTCTGGATTCGTTGACTAACAAAACACAGCTTTTCACTTTTCAAACTACAAATTTATTATAAGCAAGTATTTTCCAACACCACTATCAACTAAAATATTTATCTCTGTTATTAAATGTTCATAGAACTATATTCCACTATTCGCCTTCTATCATCGCTTCTTAAACACCAACACTTACTGATAACTCGCTTAATACTCTATGATCACTATTCTGCACTGCACCGACTTAATACTTAACTAACCCACTCTATGTACCGTTCGTCTATTTATACTCTCCATAGAGATTCTAGACCTTCTACAAATATTATTCGCTGTTACCAACATACCACCATAGAAGTAACAAAGTCCATAAACTGAATTCTCATAGACAAATGTGACAATATATATATATATATATATATATATATATATATATATATATATATATATATATATATATATATATATATATATATATATATATATGAAATTTGCATGTATGGGTATCTTAACTTGGATGGGTTCAAGACAAATAAGGATTATCACAGTATTAAGAGAAGAATCTGTAATAATTTACATACGCCAATTGCTACGCTTAATATTGTTAGGAAGCTTCCAAAGTATATGGGCCTATTTTGTATAATAAACTGCCTGTGAATATTAAGGACTCCTCGTCAGTTTCACAGTTTAAAAATAAATTAAAGCAATTTTTGACAGTAAATACCTTTCATCCAGTAGACGAATATTTAACCTTCTAAAAAATTTGTTGTTTTGATATTTTATGAACTATATATTGTATTTGATTAGATGTGGTGATGTAATATGTGAGGAATCATATGCATTGTAATGATGTCCTATAAAATAAATAACTTGAGCTTGAACTTGAACTTGCACTTGAACTTGAGAAGCTCCTATGACAGTTCTGCCTTGTTTCAGAGAGTTCCTACGAGCCTTCGATAATATATACTTGGGATTAATCAACAGGGCTATAAGAAACCTGGCCACGGAGAAAACTTTCTGCAGATGAATAGGCTGTATGCTGAAAAGTAGGGTGGTATATGACACTAATGGTGAAACCTTAGCTTCCAGAGTTACAGGGGGTTGTCTACAGGTAGAAGTACTCTCTCCGCTGCTGTGTGCTCTGGTCATGGACGGAACTCTTCTTTCTAATAGCGAATTTTTCTTAATGAAAATTCGCTAAAATGCTGCCAATTCTAAACTCTCAGCAGTGAATGTGGTAATTTTAACTACCTTGTTAATAGTACAAATTTTAATTTTCAGAACTGATGTGGAGTATTCATTTATGGCTTTATAGTGGTAACCTTGAAGATGATCTAAACGAAATGGGCTGCTTGTAACAGATACTGTTCAAAAACAGCGAACAGACAGACAATTGTGGCGCCAGGGAGTGAAGACTGCGTACGCAATTAATTTTAAACAGAAAATAGTTGTATTTAAAATTTGATAGACCACAACGACAACAAATGTACTAAACTTTGTATTTCATTAAATTCTGTTTACCTACCTCTAGTAAAATCATAAACACGACTGTATGTATTTTTACCGTTGTGAATAAGGTTGGTGGTGTCACGTATTCTTAACATACAGACGTACATACCGGAAGGATATAATTAAATTTAATGTTGAATATTTAATTCTTTATTCTCGAAGTTAAGAGTTAATTGAGTAAGATTTTCGTCACGAACAATTAAGCGCCATTAGAATAAGGATATATGGACGTCATTATCTGTGATAAAAATGCCAACAGTAATTTACTCAATCCCACATTTCGGTTATTATGGTATTTAGTTTGCATAATTTAATAGCTGTTGTAATAGGCTCTAATAATGCTATCGTGATAATCATCAAATAAATAATAGGCCTTAATTGACCATATCCATTTAATTATGCGTTCTAGAAAATAAAATGTAAACACTCGTGTTGATTTATTCACGGTGCGTAAATTTTTTATTCAAAGTGTAGCCTTAATATCAGTGGCGGTTTTTTAAAAAGTGCTGCACATTGGGATCATCAGCGCAACGTTGCGAATTTAAGCTAAAAATGCGTTTGGTTACATTACATTTGTCAACTACGTATACAATGCCAGGAACGTCAACAAAGTATACAATCCATAGTTTCTCGCAAAATAATACTTATAATAAATTTTAATATGTCGTTTGCCACGTGTCAAATGTATCATAAAATTCATAAATGCCCTTTAACCCATTAACGCCTGAGTAACTTTTTTCTCCAAAATTCTCTAAAAATATATTCACTATTTGTTCCGTACTGCTCAACGTGACATCCCTGTAAGCCACCACCCCTAAGAATATAAGCTCATTCTGTTACATAAGAAAACCATTCTTGTTCTTAAGCTTATAACTAAAACATGTTGCGTTACATATGTCAGGCGAGATATATGTATATACAGGGTGTCCAGCTAGGAACTTTGACGATACGTATTTCAGGAACCACTCAACGTTTTTTTCGCAAACTCTGCATATGTAACAAACAGAATGCGACTTATTTAACCAAAATATTTTGACAGTTTTGCCCCTTCCGGTTAGACAGGAAGTTTACACAATCTTCAATATTCTAAATAGAATATCCACTCTTTTATCATTGCAATCGATAGCCTATGAAATTTGAATGTGACTTTATGCAACATACCATATGCCTAAATATGGTATATGCCTAAATATTACGGTTTTCTAGATATTCAAAATTTTATAGAAAAAATTACAGTTACAAACCCCTAAAACGATTAGCCCCACAAATAAACCATCAGAAAAATGCATTATTTTATGTTCTGGCGTTCATATGCAAAGACACAGGTATTCAGTAGATTATCAGAAAATCTTCAAAATTATACAGGTTGGGATACGTGGAGGCTTCCCTGGATCTTTCTTTTCAAATCATTCAGGGGAGCGTGTTATACCCTAGTTGAAAGAATTGTACCTATGCACGTTTTAAATTCTCTTGCAACGCCAGTAAATTTGAAAAGTTATCAAAAAAGGCGATAGTATTATCTATAATTCAGACACAAATTTTCAGTAACACTCGATCCCAAGGTCTTACATCTTGTTTGATAGATAGGGGAGAAACCTTGGAAGATAAAACTAAGTTGAAAGGTAGTTTTCAGAAAACACTGCGAAAGGTAAAGGAAAACAAGAGGGGGAAAATAATGTGGACTACTGCAAATGGCGGTACAAGACCTGAATGTAAGAAAGATACTAGAATATGTAACGAGACGGGAAAGCCAAGAAACGCAGTTCTGTAAAAACAAGAAAGCAAGTAAGAAAACGATTAGTGGGGAAGGTGATATGAAAAGAGCCAGAAATAAGAAAAACAGAAAAAACGAAACAATAATTCTGAAACCACTAACCGGAAAGTCCTATGCTGACACCATCAAGAGTTTTAAAATGGATGTAAACACCGAGGGAATAACAGTCGACAAAAATAAACAAAATACGTAGTAATAACGTACAGACAAAAATACGATAGAAGGATCAAGCACAGAGGCAAGTGTTTAAAGAGCAACTTTATGGCTGGAGCAACTATTTTTATAAAATAGTCGGTGGCACTGTGGAATTCTACTAGATCAAGCATTGAAATATGACAAGGTTTCGTCAGTATTAATCACAATACCATCAATAAAAGGTACATACCATCAAAAAGATGGCATTACCAACATAGGTCACGTTCACTTGTTGTCTGGATTAATGTTGTTTTCGTATTGACGAAGTAGGCTGTTGGCATAAATAATGCACACCGTAGGTCCAAGAACTGTTCTCCGTTGTACCACAATCGTTGCTTCAAAAGTCCTAGACAGCTGGGTGATGGTAGGGTTACATAATACAACTCTCCGTGCTCCGTTTTTAAAAGCTTCTAAAGCAGTCCAATGCAGTACCTGTAATTCCATACCTTGACAGTGAACTTATGATTTAGAAAGTTTTTGTAAAAAAAATTATATGAAAATTAGCTATCACAAAGCACTTGCTGCGTCAAGCCTTTTAGTGAATTTTCTTAAAAAAAATTCACTAATGAGGAGATCCCGACTTTTGAATTTTGAAAAAATTTCTTCAAATGAGCGCTAATTAGGCCCTCCAGAAAACATATCCGGCGTCAGTTTCAATTTTTATATGTTTATATATATATATATATATATATATATATATATATATATATATATATATATATATATATATATATATATATATATATGTATCACACCGATAACTCAAAAAATAATGGGCCGATTTTGATTAAATTTGGTGAAAAAATTCCTTTCGCAAATGGCTTGGATGAGTTCGTTAGCCAGGAAAATATGCCCAGGTTTTCCCGGAAAATTTTGCGTTTTCTTTCGAAAAAAATTTATATCTCCGGAATTAACAAAGTAAGGGCAACAAAATTTGGCACGCAAGTTTACATCCTTATAGGCAAGTTACCCACCAAAATTTAGCTATATAGGTCAAAAGACAAAACAGTTATAGGCATTAAAAAAAAAAAAATTGGGGTTTTCCTCAAAACGTCAAAGTGGCGATTTAAAATGTCAAAATTGGCAACATTTAGGCAAAGAACTTGAATCTAATACGGGCTATAGAAATAAAATGTCTCAAGAAGGATGTTTTACAAACCCTAAAGTCTTAGTTTCAATCGTCATTGTCCTTCATTTTACTAAAATATTCCCAGAAAATTCATTTCAAATACACCCTGTCTCTGATGCTTGGCAGTAGCCTTAGCTATAGAGTTTATCGTTTAATGGTATATAATTTTTGACGAATTCTCGTAAAAAATCAATAAAGCTCAATATATCCGTTATTATATAAGATATGAAAAATTTTTGTATATATTAATTATAGGGTGTCTTGAGCTACATCTCAAAATAATATTTCTACAATCACAGGCTGGCCTATAAGTCGTTGGTGATACAAATTTCTATTTTTTTTAATCAAACACGCCTTATGTTATTGCATTTTTGCGTTTTTCCATCGAAATATAATGCATGTTTGTAAGAAAAGAAATTCTGGACGCAGCAAGTGCGTTATGGTAGCGAATTTTGATCAAATGTTTCATATTTGAACAGCTCAATTTGCTATTAACCTATAAGGTTGACCAAGAAACGTGTTTTTTCGGGAACATTTTAAGTTAACTTTTGGAAATTGTTGTACATTTTCACACAATAAAGTTATTTTAATGGAACATGGCACATTGTTTTTACTATATAGGTTATATTGGTAACCAAATTTGATGCCTGCTTTCTTAAAAAAAACACACATATTTGTTATTAAAAAGATTTTTATGAAAATTCACTACCATAACGCACTTGCTGCGTCCAGGCTTTTTTTTTCATTTTTTAATCTATTAAAACGGGATGCCCTGTTAATATTGTAACTTTTTCATTTGATTTTTTGAAAAAGTTATAATTTTTGCATATAATGCGACCGATATGAAAATATTAAATGAACTAAAAAAAAGTTAATTGAGGATGAGAGTGACGTGCGATATTTTGCGACATCTATCGTTTCACCATCGATCGGACAGAAGTATCTGAGATCCGTGTGTGTCAACCGGCCCCGTCGTCCGATCGCATTCCTTCTTCAGCTCGGCCGCTCCAAATGTTAATATATTCTGAAGAGTTTAATTTAGCACATAGCTTCCGCGGGCGTCGTCCCGCATGTTGCTGCAGGGAGAGAGAGGATGACATCCTGCTATCTCTTCACTCCCCCGCTCTCTCATTCACTCTCTCTTTCTCTCTTAAACCTCTCCTTGATCTGATATTCTGATCTCGTCGAGCCAGCTCTCGCATTGTGGACACAGGAATATATTAAAAGTGGATTGGGATTGTTGACGTTTGCACAGTCAGATTGCAGACCTCTTTTACTAGACGCTGCTACTCGCTGATGCTGGCGATGTCGGATGGCAACTAGATGTTACAGCAGGATTGTTATAGCAGGACTACTCCATGAGACACTTTGATATGCTGTCTATAGTCTTCAGGTTCTGCCTTTGGCCTGACAACTTCAAAGAGTAGCGTTTTTGTCTTGAAACTTTTTATTATAATATGGTAAAAGGTTCAATAGTTATGAGTGCGCATTGCTTTATTTGTATTAAGTGTAATGTCTCATAGGACTTTAATTAATATTGTGGTTTTGATGTATCAAATACTATTCATTTAAAGCAATTATGTGTTTGAAAATTGTCAACGGTCCGGTCAAGTAACCGTTGGAAATATGTATTAAGAAGGTCTGGAAGCAGCAAGTGCGTTAAGGAAATATATATTTAATGCAAGCAGGCATCAACTTGGTTACCGGTATAGCCTATACAGGGTGTTCTTCAAGCTCTATGACAGACTTTTCCAGATGATAACTATCAAAATTCTAAACATTTTTTGTTAATGAATATGGGTCCGATTAGTTTTTGTTTAAAAGTTACAAGCATTTAAAGAATCATAATTTTTCCAGTCAACCTGGAAGTGACACAAAGTCATTTGAATGTGAAACAATGCACACCTATAAAATATAGATACACCTACTTCAATTAAAAGTAGGCTGATAAATAAGAATGACAGTTTCTATGACAATAAATATTATTAGTGTCATTTCATTGTACAATATTTGATACTTCGTGTAAAAGTTCTAAATAAACAATGCATTTATTCACAACTGACGAATATGCAGATATTGTGTTTGTATATGGGTATTCCAATGGAAACGCCAGAGAAGCAGCTCGAGAATATCGACGCAGATATCCAACTAGACACCAACCTGCCCACACGGTGTTTAGTGCATCATTTCGTAGACTTCGAGAAGCAGGTAATCCCGCTCTAAAGAAGGCCATTCGTCCTACCGAAGTAAATGTACAACATGAAGAAAATGTAATAGATGCTGCCCTTGATAACCCTTCAATTAGTGTTCGGCGTATATCTAGTAACGATCATGTATCACCGAATTTTGCATGGCGTGTATTGAACAGAGAAATGTTACATCCGTTTCATCACCAAAATGTACAGGCGTTGCATGCTGGAGATGCCCCACAGCGATTAGAATTTTGTGGCTGGTTACTTTAGAAACAAGCACAAAATGATAGATTCATTTCGCTCGTCATGTGGTCTGATGAAGCGTGCTTTACTAGGTACGGCATAAATAATAATAATAATAATGAATCTGTATGGGCGTTGCAAAATCCACATGCAATTAGATCAAGACGATTTCAGCAACGATTCAGTGTCAACATTTGAGGTGGCATTTTCAATTATAATCTATTACCTACGCATGTTCTAAATGATCGTTTAAATGCAGATCTGTATAGACTATTCTTAGAACACGACCTTTTAGAGTTCATTGATTCATATTATTCAGAATATGTGGTATCAACACGACGGCGCACCACCACATAGAGGAAGACAAGTTGCTGCTTGGTTAAATGAACATTTCCCAAATAAATCGATAGGCCAAGGAGGTCCAATATCATGGCCACCTCGTAGCCCCGATCCGAATCCTGTGGATTTTTATTTATGGGGACACATGAAGCAGCTGGTCTACCATTTTGAAATCACTACCCATCAGCAGTTACTTGAAATAATTCAAGATGCAGCTAACCAAATAAGAAATGATCCAAATCTCATCCTTCGAGTGACCGAATCTTTAGTTCGCCTATGTGAGGCTTGCATTCAAGCCGATGGTGGACATTTCGAACAATTTTTATAGTCTTAAGTTTTGTGAGTTTCATTTAATTGTAATTGTTAATAAATGTTCAATGCTTGAAAATTCCTAACAAAAACGAATCGGACCCATGTTCATTAAGAAAAAATGTTTAAAATTAAGAGAGGCAAAGTTTGTCATAGAGCTTGTAGAACACCCTGTATCGTAAGAAACAATGTTCCATATACAATTAAAATAACTCATTGTTTAAAAATGCGCAAAAATTTTCCGAAAATTAACTTTAAATATTTCCGAGAAACTGGGTTCCTAACCAACACACCTTAGGTTAATAGCAAATTGAGTTATTGAAATTTGAGCATTTAATGAAAATTCTCTAACAAAACGTACTTGATGCGTCTAGATATTTTTTTCTTACAAATATGCAACATATTTCGATGAAAAATGCAAAAATGCAATAATATAAGGCATATTCGAAAACAACAAATTGTAGGTATCACCAACGACTTATGGGCCATCCTGTGATTGTCAAAATAATCTTATAAAATGCAGCTCAAGAAAACCTATAATTAACGTATACAATTTTTTCTCGTATCTTATATAATAACAACTATATTGAGGTTTACCATATAAATTCATCACCCTGCATATATGTAAACAGATAAAAACTGAAACTTAACCCGGATATGGATTCTAGGGGGCCAATCATTTGAAGAAATATATTTTAAATTCACAAGTCGCGGTCTCCCCACTAACAAATTTTTTGTACGAAAATTAGCCAAACATTGTAGACCGCTAAACCAAAAACGACTGCCAAAGCATTAGAGTCTATTTAAAATGAATTTTCTGGAAATATTTTAGTGAAATGAATGGCAATGACGGTTGAAGATGAAACTTAAGAGTTTGTAGAACATTCTTCTTGCGACATTTTCTTTACATAAACCGTATTCCTTTCAGGTTCTTTACCTAAATGTTGTCAATTTTGTCGTTTCAAATCGCGACTTTGACGTTTCGAGAAAACCCCAAATTTTTTGTTTTAAATGCCTATAAGTTCTTGTCTTTTAACTTACAGACCTAAATTTTGGATCGTGGTTCACTTTTTAATACAGACACGAGTACCAAATTTGGTTACCTTACTTTGTTGTTTCCGGAGATATGAAAATTTTCCGAAAGGAAACACAAAATTTTTCGGGAAAACCTGGGCCGATTTTCCTGTAACGTTTTACTGATGGATCATGGATGGAGGAGCAGCACTCTTCCTGGGCGGAATATACATCAATGGCTTGGGGGTGCGCTCGAGTTATAGTCGGGGCACACAACTCACGGCATGCGAAACGAAGGAATACGCTATCCTGTCTGTATTCCCCGATAAATGTGTATACATTTGCACGGATAGTCAGGCGGCCCTTCGGGTGGTCTGTGCGCCCAGAATTAGATCGATTCTGGTTTAGGAGTTCGCTGACGCTCTTGCGGAGTTGACTTGTACAAAGAAGATACAGCTTATGTGGGTTTCGGGACACTGTGGCGCGGCAAGTTTTGAGGAGGCGAATGACTACAGTTCTATGAGCGGAGCCTGCTATTGGCATAAGTAGGGAGGTGTTTTCACACGTCCTAAATATATGGGCTGAGTAGGCTATGGAAAAGCACTGGAGGTCGATCAATCGCTAAAGACAAGCGAATGATTTTGTGGAGAGTTCGAATAGAAACAAGACTGCTAGGTTTCTTGCTAGAAGTCTTGCCGCACTTTGCAGTATTATTGGGGTGCCAGCAGTCCACTAGTCTCAGAAGACATGGTGTCGAAAAGGATCCCATTTGCCGGGAATACGATAAGATTGAAGAAACATCTTACCACCACCTGTGTTAATGTGAGGCTTTTGGCAGTCTTCGAACAGAAATGTCTAGATCGAGTACTCCACATATAAGTAAATTCAATGGAGGACCGTCATTGAGAGGTGGTTAGGTAACGAAACCGAGGAGTGGTAGATATGATTGCTAGATGCCGGGGTTGGAAAAAAGCACCTGACGTGGCCTACTTGCCTGGCGCTGGCCTCACACGATCGCTACTACTATTAAAAGTAAGCCTCGTCAGCAAACAAGATTTTTCTCCGAAAACTTGGACCATGAATACTTTTGTTATGAATACATTGACAGAATGTGAGGAGCATTGGAGCATCATTAGATAAAAGATGGACTACAATGGATCTGGTAAAATATTGTATACAGTCGTTTTAGAAACCATCAACTCACGTGCTATGCGGCGAAAATTGATCCTGGGTTCTTGTTCAACTTTTATTGAAGTTTCACTTCTCTTTCACTATCGGAACTGATCGTGGACGACCCTTGGCTACAAACATCATTCCTTTAGGCATATTCAAGTACTTCTACCGAGCTCACATGCGACGAGTGACCATCTAAAATCAGGACAACAGAACCTTCTGGTTTTCGTGGAATAAACTGCTTTTCTAACCATGTCAGAAAAATTGAGGTATTTACGTAGGCTGACTTTTTGGACATAACTACTAGAGAACCAGGTGGCAATCCATCTTCATATTCATTTTTTTATTTCTTCATTTGAAGATGCAAACTGGAGAAATGTAAGTGCCCTCTGCATTACAGCACACTATTAAAGAAATAGTTTTTCATGTTAGAGCAGGTACATTCTTTGAACCTTTTTCCGCAATTACGTACTCTGGTCGGTTATTTAATTGGAGACCAGTTTCATCCATGTTAAAAATGTTACTAGGTTTGTTAACCAGACCCTTTTCTCTAGTGTTTCTGTCAGTAGATTAAAATAATCAGCAACGTCCTTTTTATTCATTCCTCTAGCTCGTGCAAGAGAAACTCTTTCGGATTTTCTAACAGACAAGTCCATATTTCTTCGGAGGAATGAATGCAACCAATTTTTACCAGCTCGTAACCTAAATTTGTGAGGTAATTTTAACTAATCAGCTAATCGAAAAGCCATCATACGCACCATAGACCGCGTAGGTGCAAATCCGTTTTTTGCAGCTTCTTTATATGTGCAACAAGTTTTCTTTCGTTAATTTCGCCCAATAATGAAGACGGACCAAGTGCACCCTTTTTTTACGACACCTAAAATAAATAAAACGATTTGGTGTTATATTAGACAAATGTGAGTTTTTAATAAAATACCTAATCGTATTCTTCGATGTAGCGTGGTACATGGTATACTGTATTGTCTAGAAGCTGCATTTACACCAAGCGTGTCGTTTCTCACTGCTTCAATGGCGAAAGAAAGTCTTTCCTCCGACCAGGAGCCTCTTGAAATATTGGCTTTTCGTTTATAACAACTGAGCATGATGAACCCTAAAACAATTTATCAGTAAATAATAATAATAAATTGGGTGGGATAGATGGCGCATGCCAAATTCGGGTGAGATGGCGCGCGCCAACTTAACCGAACTCATTGAGAGAGAGATGGCTCAAGTTGTGTCTCGCCAACACTGCAAGTCATGTTTACAGTTTTAGGTTAGGAGTATACTTTGATTGTTTCTAAAGGCAACTTAACCAAAAAAACCGGTACCACTTCAAAATATCTCGTTTTATAGCAACTTTTAATAAAGCAAAAAAGTATTCTACGGCCTATGATATCATTCATGCAATATTTCCTTACCTTTTATTTAGAAAATGGCATTTAAACAACACTTACCGAGCGACTGCATGCAGTGAGCGCCTATTTCATCACTACCACTGCGTCACTTGTAGTATAGCAGCCAATAGCCAACTGCGCCGTCTTAACCGCAGCGCCATCTCTCCCGACTTTACCCTACACAGAAAATTTGTCTGGGATTTCATCCCTCTCTTTATCGGTCTTTACCTAAGATGTGGTATAAAAGATGGTGTTTCGTTGTAAGTAGTTTAGAGTTTTTCATCCTCTGATGAAGCTAACTTTGTTAGTGAAGCGTCAGTGCTTTAAAAGATGTGTGCTTATCAGTGCTCATCATAGGTTCCAATCATCACTTCGTAAAAGAGTATTCCTCGAAGTTCAAAACGAAGGTAAAAAATGTGTGAAATATCACAGCATCGTCGACCTGGATACCAACACAACCTGGATATTATAACTCTACTTAATGAACAGTCCCCGTACGATATCTCTGTCCATGTGTCCAGTGGATACAACGATTGTTTGAAGGACAATGTGTAATTCTGAGTGATATCCTCAAGTCCTGCTGCGGTCTTCCACTTCCGAATCCTTTGGGCAGTAGCATCTTCCTCCAGGAGATCTAGCGCGGTAATGACCCGTGTGTTTGGATAGTGTATATTTGTATGTATAACATATGTAGCGTGACCAGCGGACCGGACATTTGCCTAACTCTACTGATATATCAGGGGATTTACTGTGGTACAGCAGCACCACGGCTTAGATACATATACACACTAACTCTCTCGCTTTCCTTCTCCCCCTCCATCACTCATCTGCAGAATTCCGTTAAACTGGAAGCTGAAGGTACCGAAATATCGGTATCGGCCTAATCCCGAATATAGAAATGAATGCTGAGGGCCTTATCTATTAGTTGTTCCTAAACTTTCTGGTTCTGTGGTACGATATACAAACTTTATGTGCGTTTTCCCTACATGTTTCGACTAATTAAATCCATCTTTAAGGCAATACAGAAGACTCGAAAATATATTTTAGAAAATATGTGTCTGGTAGGCAGCATTCAAGAATGTAAGCTGGGGTTTAAAAACTACAAATACACTGTTTGTGTCGTTAGCAAGTGCTGACGATGATCAATAAAGATTCAAGTTTGGAATTATTATGTGTCGTTTGAGTCCTTTTTGAAAAATTAAAACAGTACGTATGCAATTTTCCTACGAAAGATCTTAACGATAGTTAACTAGCATAATAATCAGGGCTGTAGAATTACATGCGGGTTACAAATCAGCCAAAAGGCAAATAAAAATCGACTGCCTGGTGGAACGAAAAATGCTGTCAGTAAAACAGCTTTAAAAAGATAAAAAAGACACAGAACGTTAACAAAGTTCCTGACAATAAAAAAAGCGTTGCGTGCCAAACGATAAGATACAGCTAAAAAAATCCTGGATGGAATTCTTCTTCTTCAAGGGCCGTCTCCTCTTAGAAGGTTAGTTAGCATCATGGCTATTCTCACTTTTGATGCTGCAGCTCTGAACAACTCAACGGAACTACAGTTGTACCATTTTCTCAGGTTATTTAGCCAGGAAATGCATCTTCTTCCTCTGCTTCTCTTTCCCCGTATCTTTCCATGCATAATAGTCTGCAACAATACATATTTCTCTCCTCTCATCACGTGCATCAGATATCGCAGCTTCCTTATTTTAATTGTCTTCAATATTTCTTTTTCTTTTCTCATTCTTCCCAGTACCTGCTCATTTGTTACCATGTCTACCCAACTTATCCTCAAGATCCTTCTATACGACCACATCTCAAATACCTTCAGTCGATCACTTATATTTTTCTTTAACGTCCATGATTCCATCCCATACAGCAACACCGAGAAAACGTAGCATCTCAATATTCTGAATCTAAGTTGTAAGTTGAGATCTCTACTGCATAACACGCTTCTCATTCTGTTAAATATGGTTCTGGCTTGTCCAATTCTTGATTTAATTTCTTCAGCGTAATCACTATCTTCATTGGCAGTTGTTCCCAGGTACCTGTACTTACTGACTTCTCTACTAGTTTTCCCTTGATCCATAGGTTTTCCTGTTGCTGAACTGATTTTGTAATGGTCATAAATTTGGTCTTTTTGATATTTAAGGTAAGTCTGCTCTCCTCGCTACTCGTCACTACTTAATCTACTAAGCTCTGTAAATCTTCTATTGTTTCGACAATGAGTATGGTGTCGTCTGCATACCGGATATTGGTAATGGGTATTCTATTGACCTTTACTCCTATTGTTGGTTCTTCCAGCGCTCTCTAAGTGATTCCTTCCGAGTAAAGATTAAATAATAACGGCGATAGTATACATCCTTGCCTTACACCACGTTGTATTTTTACTTTTTCTGAGAGTTCATTGTCCACCTTAATACTAGCCGTCTGGCTGTAGTATAAATTATTCATTACTCTAATATCTTTCATGTCTATATTTTTACCTTCAAGTAACTAAAGGAGGTGGTTGTGGCGGACTCTATCAAATGCTTTGTTGTAGTCAAGGAAACAGACAAACATCGACTGATTAATGTCCATGCATCTTTGAGTCAACACATTGAAGGCAAACAAGGCTTCTCTTGTTCCCATTGCATTTCTGAAGCCAAATTGGGTTTCGCTAATATCTTGTTCTAATTTCAAAAAAAATATCTGGTGTATTATCTTTAGGAATATTTTGAGATCGTGACTCATTAGACTGATGGTTTGGTGGTCACTAAATTCTTTGGCATTAACCTTTTTTGGTAATGTAGTGAAGCTCGATCTAAGCCATTCGCGGGGAATGATTCATGTGTTGTATATTGTGTTAAATAGTTCCACCAATATGCCCATGTTATTTTCTGTGTTTAGTTTAATTATTTCTGCTGGAATTTCGTCGGGTCTTGGAGCTTTATTAGACTTTGCCATTTTTACCGCGTGCATTACCTCTTCTTTTGTTATTGTTGGGCCCAAATCTCCTTCTATGTCTTCTTCTACCATTTATTGTTGTCTGTCATCGTCGAATAGTTCCTGGATATACTCCTTCTATCTTGACAGCTTCCCTGCAGTGTCTGGGATTATTTTGCCATCTCTGTTTAGCAAAACATTGCTTTGGTTTTGTCTTTTTATACCAGCCACCTCCCAAATTTTTTTAGAGAGGTTAAGATCATCGTGTTTCATTGTCAAATCTTCTATCTCCGCACATTTTTTTCAGTACCACTTTTCTTTGGCTTCACGTATTCTTTTTCTTATCTCACTATGTATATGGTCATATGCCTTGTTGTCAATATTTTTGTACGTTCTTTTTCTTCCATCAGTTTTCAAACTTCGTCAGTTATCCATGGTTTTTGTTTGTGAATAGTATTCTTTTTTTGCAGTAACTCTTTTGTTGAAGTCGTTATCGTGGTTTTGATGGTATCCCATATGTTTGGATGGAATATGTATACCATAATAATAAATACCAAGCTAGGTGAAGTCCAGTAAAAAAAATAGAAAACCTACCAACAGGAAAAACAAATTTCAAGTCCCATCTAATTAACCCAGAAAAAAATATGAACGATGCAAGCGCGTTATGGTAGCAAATTTTTACTAAAATGTTTTTTTAAAATAGGTATGTTTCTTTTAATGGATGGACATCAAATTTGCAGTGTATTACCTAATTTGCAGTTTAACCGGACCAGCTTGTTAAATTTTGGGAAGACACCACTCCATTATTTCTTAAAATAGGTTAACAACTTCATCGCTAAACATAAAAGCTCCTGCGGTTGGCTAACTAATTTCCTTGGCACTATAATGAATATTTATAACATTTTCCAAGATATCGTCTACTATCTTCATCAATATTTCCATTGACATAAACAAAAGGTCTACAGTTTGACAGCTGATACTATTTGACAGTTTATTTAATTTGGAAAGTGGTTGTACACGAAATACGTGGTAAAATTGACACAAATATGGTCAGAATTTTAACAGTCGGTCAAAAAGTTGCATTAATTCAACTTGCGCGACAACCATAACACATATCGAGAGGCTGCGGCAGAATTTAACAGGCGTCATCTTGATATTGAACCCGCGACTTTTCAGACAATTGCAAAAGTAAATATGCATTTTGATAGAACTGGGTGTATTGCTCCAACAAAACGCATCAAAAATGTGAATAATCGTGCAGACAATGCTGCTATGAACGAGTTCCAAAGAAATGCGAAGAGCAGTGTGAGACAACTAGCATTAAATTTTAACATGAAACTAACCAAAGCTTGGAGGTGTCTCAAGCAAAACAAACAAAATGCCTATAAGCCCAAATTTTTGCGTACCTTGGAAAATAATGATGAAGATGTTAGAATGGATTATTTATTATGGTGCCAAGGAAACTATTTAACCGATAGAACTTTCTTGTCTAAATTAATGTTTAACGATGAAGCTGCTGCCACAAGTAACGGGGTGGTGTCTTCCCAAAATTCAAGGTATTGATCCGATCAAAATAAAAATAGGATAATGAATTGTAAGAGGCAATACTCTTCCAAAATTAATGTCTGGTGCGGTATATTTCACAATGAAATAATAGCACCCTTCTTTTTGAGGAAAATCAGAATACAGAAAATTTTCTTACCTTTTTAAACAACAAATTATGGGAAGTTTTAGAAGATATACCTATAAGACTAAGACATGACATGATTTTTCAGCTGGATGGTGCTAGTATGCATAACACAAGAATAGTAAGGGAGTGGTTTGAAACGAAATTTCCGGTGAAATGGATAGGATGGAACAGTCCCCATATTAGATGACCTCCCCGCTCACCCGACCTAACACCACTTGATCATTTCTTTTGGGGTTATCTCAAAGAAGAAGTTTATCGAGATCGTCCAACCAATGTGAACTATTTAAAATTAAAAAAAAATCGTGACGCGTGTAGATCTATTACTCCGGAAGTACTACGAATAGTTCCTGGCAACTGTTGGAACAGACTGGAAAATTGGATTGCGGCACAGGGTGGGCTAATTCAATCGGCACAATTTAAAATTGTTCATTTTTACTCAATACTTTTTTGTTATCTTTCGTGCTTTTTTGTATTAACCTACAAAAAAGTAAGAATTAAATGAATTTTATCTAGTTATTTGAATTGAGTTGATTTGACTTAAGCACGATTTTCCTACAAATTAGAAGCGACAATTGTAAATGGACTTATTTTCAAAACTTCGTGGCATGTGTAGTAACAAAACCGCGAGGCTTATATTTCCGTATTTATTATGAACACTCTGTATAAGATATGCAGATGATATGGTGTAAATTGATATACTAAGTGACCAGTAGCGGCTCGTGCCTTGATGCATTGAGGGTGCGCAAAAAAAAATGAAGGGCTCCCCTCTTTTTCCCCGAAAATGTATTATCAAAAAACCTACTTACTAAACTTAATAATTATTAACTACTTGCCAAGTTTTCCTCTAGTAAGTTATAGGTTATAGTAGTTAAAAAGTCCTTTCCTTTGATAATTACTAAGTAACTATATAATTTTTAATGTGTTGTTTGATATAAAGACATGAAAATATGTGATCTTTGTCATTTTGTACATCACGTATCTTTTCAATTTTATTATATTTATTTATATGTTCATTTACTCGTCTATTAATTTATATATTTATAAACGGCTAAGCCTATCTAGGTTAGCATTATATAATTTCAAATGTTTTGTTTGACATAAAACATGACAATATCTGATCTTTGTCGTTTTATACTGCACGTATCTTTTCAATTTTACTATATATATATATATATATATATATATATATATATATATATATATATATATATATATATATATATATATATATATATATATATATATATATATATATATATATATATATATATATATATATATATATATATATATATATATATATATATAACTGTATGCTGAGTCCCACCCTGGTCCGTTTAGCTGGTGCGATGTGGGCAAGGTCAAATATTCTATTCTCACAACATCAAAGGGCCGCCCTACAAGATTCAGTGCTGGGTCTTATTATGCTGTGCTGTAAGTGTGGAATTTTAAAGCGCACAACGGGATGGCTTATTCGGTTGTTTTTGACGAAGATCATCGATCATTTCGTATTGAAGTTTCCTATTTAGGTAGAGCGCCGAAGAATACACACCGACGCAGGACTGTGTATATGGATGTATATAACGTCAGCAACCATTAACACACTATACTTCTTCTGATTCTGCATTAATGGCTGCCGACTCTGCGATCCTCGATATACTAATTTTGTTTGTGTAGAATGCAGGAGGTAAAAGAATTAAAATTTAGTAAAATATAGCATAGCAAAAATATTCTTTTTCCCCGGCAGGCGGCAGTGCGCGCGCACGGGAGCACTTACTGAGGAGCCGAAATAATGAATCGTCGCTACGTAAGATACCTAAAACACACTGTATATAAACAAATAAAAGCCGGGACGTAGCAAGTGCGTTATGGTAGTGAATTTTCATAGAAATGATCTGGCACAAAATATTTTATTATAACTTTTTTTTCTTGTAACATAGAAATCTAAATGTGTATAGTTTACTTTTTATATCGTAAACCTACCTACTAAATTTGGTTATCATATCTTTTTATGTTTTGAAATAATTTTTTTTTTCGAATGTAAACTCAAAGTTTTCCCGGAAAGCCTGGTCCGATTTTGCTGACTAACGAGTTTTTCCAAGCCATTTACGAAAGGAAGGTACATGCCAAATTTTATCATTTATTATTTATTATTATCCATTATTTTTTGAGTTATCGGTGTGATACACAAACATATATATATATATATATATATATATATATATATATATATATATATATATATATATATATATATATATATATATATATAAACATATAAAAATTGAAACTGACTCCGGATATGGGTTCTAGGGGTCCTAGTTCGCGCTCATTTGCAAAATTTGTTTCAAAATTCAAAAGTTGTTATCTCCCCATACTGAATTTTTTCTACGAAAATATACTAAAAAAATTGACTAGCGAGCATTGACTAACAATTAAAACGACAAACAGACAGAACGGTCGAAGCCGTGTATGTTAGGCAGAAACGGTACGTTATCTGTAGAAGGTATCAGTGACTAATAGATATTTACAAAGACGCAATCTGCTCGTTATGATAATTAAACTAGGGGAACAGGAAATGTAAGTGGCCTCACATTATAAAGGTGATGAATGTAGCAGGAGATCACGTAAGGCACGTAAAAAGAAATGGAAATTTCCAGTAATTTGTTAGGTCACATAAATAAAAGTTACATAGAGAGCGAGCATTGACTAACAGTGTAAATTAAAGGTACAATAATAGCAAATGGACACACGATGCCTAGTAAGAGGATGCTTCTAAAATTTTTATTCTCTATAGAATATACTAGTGAGCTTTGCAAATTAATCATAAAGAAGAAAGATAGGAAAATAAACCGCGAGTTCAGCTACAGGAACGTCTTATGCGGTGGATACAAGTATTAAATATGTTTTTGTAGGGTGATACGTATGTAAAATAGTTTAGCAGTAAGAGTAAGCAAAGCGTCATGTTAAGGGTAAAGACTGTAATAGCGGCAAAAGCAGAAGTCAATGGAAGCCACGTCTGTTCGGTAAGAGCAAATTTTAGGAAGAAACTATTGACTTTTAATAATAACAATAGACTAAAAACGTTGTAAGGAAAATAGATATGAGCTGGAACAAAATATTTTATTATAACTTTTTTTTCTTGTAACATAGAACTCTAAATTTTGGTACGTAGCTTAATTTTTATATCGTTAACTTACTTACCAAATTTGGTTATCATAGATTTTTTATTTTTTGAGATATAATTTTTTTTCGAATGAAAACTCAAACATATAAAAATTGAAACTGACCTCGGATATGGGTTTTAGGGGTCCTAGCTCGCGCTCATTATAAAATTTTTTTCAAAATTCAAAAGTCGGGATCTCCCCATTAGCGAATTTTTTCTACAAAAATTCACTAAAAACAAAACAAAATTTAAATATGGCGCCGTATATGGGTTCTAGGGGACCCAGTTCGCACTCATTTGAAGAAATATATTCAACATTCAAAAGTGGCGATCTGCACAATAGCGAATGTTTCTCCGAAACGGTTGTACCGAAAAACTAACGACAGTTTTGTTGAGCTTAAAATTGTCAGATTATTAACTGGCAAGTTTAATATTTGGTTCAAAGTTTTCTTAATTTACAAAACCGTTTCACAGTTAGGGGTGAATTCTTATTTTATATGATAATCGTTTAAAACTAGGATATTGGTATAACATGTTTTTTTTTTGGCCAGCTAGTTCATTTCACTTATATTACCTGTTCCATGATAGAGCGCTGGTTGTTTAGAAGCACGTTATCTAACGCTTCCCAGATCTAATAAAAATAGGCTCCATTCCGAATATAAGCAAAAGCTAAAGCACGCAACAGAACACAACAAAAGAGGTGGCACAGCTCGCGAGAAGAAGCCGGCGTCATCAATTACTTTAGAGGCAGTCACGTTCAGCGGCAGAGCAATATTTCCTGGTATCGAAAACAAAAGCCAGGCATAAGGACGTTTTCCCAGATACATTTTTCATGTAAATGGTGTCTCATATCGCATAAAGCAATCGTTTACAATACATAAATCCGAGGAAATCAAAGCTTCTGGCCAGCAGTCCGCTCGTTTACGTAAGCTTAGCTCGGTGCAGCCATCTGTCGGACGAGACGGGCATTACGTGAGAGTGTGAGTGCGCCCTAAGCCGAGACACGTCCCTGGCATAAGCCAATTGCCCAACGCCCGATCATATAACCATTTGCATAAAACTATCCCAGGCCTCTCAGCCTCCTGGATCACATGTATATATCGCAGGATGGAATAAACTGACATCTCTCTAATACCTTTTACTCGGCCTTCCGGTGATCAGTGTTACATCATCGATCTCCCTACACTGTTTGATTATTCCCGAAGGAAGGTAGATAATTTAAATAGAGTTAGAAAAATACCTCCATTCTGCATGGGAAAAGTAGTTTTTGATTAAGACAATACACTTCTGTTTTATAAAATGATTTTTTTTCTTTCTTTAACGTCGGTCGATTTCCGCGACTATGGCCAATCACCGACGCTAGGGAGCAGTTTCACCTCACTATCCTGGAAATGTTGTAGAACCTCTGCCTTTCTGTAATGGAAGTAGGGATCTTTAACGTGTCCAAGATCGCAGAGACAGTCAACTTGCTGAAATACAATGCCATACCTCGGTTGATGTTAATTGTACAGTATGTACTGAAAAAGTGAAAGGAGTATGCTGGGATCGAACCCAGTATCCTTCGGTTTAGAGGCACACGTTCTTACCACTGAACCACCGAGGCTCTTTGGAAAATGGTAAAACATATTAATTACCTATATTTCATAGATAAAATTATTTAGTTATTATGTCAAATTTGGCTTGCAAAAGCAGGTGTAAAAATATTAAATTCAAGGAGCATGCTGTTTTAGTCAGTCATAGAACCTTCATCTTTTTTTTTTGAATTTTAACTATTGAAAACGACTGTAACCAGGCATTACGAATTTAGCAAGAGTTTTTAGTGAATTTTCTTTACAAAATTCACTAATGAGGAGATCCCAACTTTTGAATTTTGAAAAAATTTCTTCAAATGAGTGCTAATTAGGCTCCCAAGAACACATATCCGGGGCCAGTTTCAATTTTTATATGTTTATATATATATATATATATATATATATATATATATATATATATATATATATATATATATATATATATATATATATATATATATATATATATCACACCGATAACTCAAAAAATAACAAGCCGATTTTGATTAAATTTGGTAAACACCTTCCTTTTGCAAATGGCTTGGATAAGTTGGTTAGCCAGGAAAATCGGCCTAGGTTTTCCTGGAAAATTTTGTGTTTTCTTTCAAAAAAAATTTATATCTCCAGAATTAACAAGTAAGGGCAGCTAAATTTGGTACGCAGGTTTATATCGTTATAGGTGAACTAGCTACCAAAATTTAGCTCTGTAGGTCAAAAGACAAAAAAGTTATAGGCATTCAAATAAAAATAAATTGGGGTTTCCTCAAAACATCAAAGTTGCGATTTTAAACGTCAAAATTGGCAACATTTAGGCAAAGAACTTGGATATAATACGGGCTATCGAAAGAAAATGTCTCAAGAAGAATGTTTTACAAACCCTGATGTCTTAGTTTCAACCGTCATTGTCCTTCATTGTACTAAAATATTTTCAGAAAAGTCATTTCAAATAGACCCTTTCTCTGATGCTTGGCAGTAACCTTAGCTATAGAGTTTATCGTTTAATGGTATACAATTTTTGTCGAATTTTCGTAAAAAATCAATAAAGCTCAATATATCCGTTATTATACAAGATATGAAAAATATTGTATACATTAATTATAGGGTGTCTTGAGCTACATCTTAAAAAATTATTTCTACAATCACAGAGTGGCCCATAAGTCGTTAGTTATACAAATTTTCTTTTTTTTTTTAATCAAACACGCCTTATGTTACTGCATTTTAGCATTTTCCATCGAAATATAATGCATGTTTGTAAGAAAAGAAATTCTGTACGCAGCAAGTGCGTTATGGTAGCGAATTTTGATCAAATGCTTCATATTTAAATAGCTCAATTTGCTATTAACCTATAAGGTTGACCAAGAAACGAGTTTTTTCCGGAACACTTTAAGTTTACTTCCGGAATTTTTTTACATTTTTAAACAATAAAGTTATTTTGATGAAACATTGCACATTGTTTGTACTATATAGGTAAACTGGTAACCAAATTTGATGCCTGCTTTCTTAAAAAAAACACACATAGTTGCTACTAAAAACATTTTTATGAAAATTCACTACCATAACGCACTTGCTGCGTCCCGAAATTTTTGTTTGTAATTTATCAGGACAGTAGAACGTGGTTTCACAGTGAAACAACTGGGCTTTCCAGGTAGTGGCTTCATGGTATAACCACCTAATAGTGGGGATACAAAAAATCGTAAGCACAAAACAACTACCGTATTAATTATTTGGTATCATATTGTAAAAAACATTTCTTTCAGTGAATGTTCGCAGAAGAAATCACTAATGAGGAGACCGCGACTTTTTAATTTTGAAAAAGTGTATTTAAATGAGTGCAAACTAGGCCCCCTAGAATCCATATGGGAGGTCAGTTTTAATTCTTATATGTTTATATGTATATACAGGGTGATTTATGGAACACGTCGGTTAAAAGTTTTCGTGTTTCTCATTGTTTTTTTTTTGATAATTTAGATTTAGCCATTACAGCTAAAGTTCGATTGAAATGAAATAGTTTGAAAATAGGTTGACGGCAACTTACAGTATAACCACAAGAGCAGGCATTTTAAAACTATTTAATTTTGATAGAACTTCAGCCATGATGGCTATATCCAAATTTTCAGAAAAAAATGTCAGTTAGAAGTACGAAAACCTTTAAGTAACGGGTTCCGTAAATCACCATGTGTATGAATCACACCGATAACTGAAAAAATAATCAGCCGATTTTGATCAAATTTGGCAGCTGCCTTCGTTTTGTAAGTGACTTAGATAATTTCGTTCGTTAGTCAGAAAAATATGACAAGCTTCTCCGGGAAAATTTTCGATCTTTCAGGAAATTTTTTTATCTCTAAAAATAACAAACAGATGGCAACCAAGTTTGGTTAGCAGGTTACCACTGAAAAAGTAAACTGTGGACCAAAACATAGATCTCAAAGTCAAAAGAAAGAAAAGTCATAATCATTTAAGCAAAAATATTTTGTGTGTTTAACAAAATTTATTGAATATTACAGACATGAATTTCCTTGGCGTTGAAAGGTCAAGAGATACCAGAAAGTTGCTTTAAGAATTTTATAGTTTTTCTTCTTAAAACGTCAAAGTCGTGATTTGGAACGTCAACAATTTGAGACTAAGATGCTGAAACGAATGCGGGTTATGTAAAAAAATGTCGTAAGAAGAGTGTTGTACAAACCCTAAGGGTTTCAGCTTCAACCGCCATTGCCCTTTATTTTAGTAAAATATTTGCAGAAAATCATTTCAAATAGACCCTTTCTCTGATGCTTTGGCACTCGTGTTAGTTATATAGTATCTGGTTTATTAGCCTCCAATTTTTAGCGAATTAAATCTCAAAATATCCGTTATTATACAAGATACGAGAAAAAATATATACGTTAATGATAGGGCGTCTTGAGCTTTATTTTATGAAACTATTTTGACAATCACAGGTTGGCCCATAAGTCACTGATCAAATATTTCCTTTTTTTTAAAAGAAACATAACTATACTATTACATTGTCACATTCGCCATCGAATTATTATAATGCATATTCTTTAGGAAAAAAACATTATATCGTTCACCGTTCTCAAGCTAATATTTCAATTTTTTTGCAACTTTTTACGTTTTGAGTACATATCAAAAATTTTGATATGGCGTTTTCCAGAAGAGAGCGGAGTCCCATGAAAACCACTCAAACAGGTTTGCGTTTATATTGTTTGTCGTGAAAATCGAAATAGAGACCTAAATTTTGGTACATGGTTCATTTTATATAATACAAATACGCGTTGGTTGCCCTCACTTTGTTGTACCCGGAGTAATATAAACATTTTCCAACAGAAAACACCAAATTTTCCGGAAAAACCTGGGCCGATTTTTCTGGATAACTAACTCACCGAAGCCACTTGCAAAAGGAAGGTACCTACCAAATTTTATCAAAATCGTCACATTATTTTTTGAGTTGTCGGTGTGACACCAGCAGAACTGAATTAGGTATCGTACATATTAATAACCAGTTGACAAATTAATACACCTATAATTCACCCCCACCAAGTTTTATACAAATATTCAATGACTGTTCTGAGTGATACAAAAGAAAATTAAAGCAAATATATTTCTTTATCACTGTGTGTGTGACAGAAACAGCCTATATATATATATATATATATATATATATATATATATATATATATATATATATATATATATATATATATATATATATATATAAATTTTCTTTTGTATCGCTCGGAACAGTCATTGAATATTTGTATAAAACTTGGTGGGGATGAATTATAGGTGTATTAATTTGTCAACAGGAATTTAATATGTACGATACCTAATTCGGTTCTGCTGGTTTTTAATGTAAATTAGTTATTGGGTGATGTTTTCTTATTTCAATAAATAATGAAAAAGGTCCCCAAAATGTAAAAAAAAATAGTTTTTATTTTCTTTCAATAAAAACGCTTAAAGTTATGAAAAAATTCAAGAGATGTTTTTTTTTCAAAAATAAGTATTAATGTGAACATGACTTTCATTTTTAGAAAAAGCAGCAGCGTATTATACTTTTTTCAAAATATGTAGGGTCGCATCAATAGGTGCACCACTAAATGAACAACTGCACTTTGAAGCAGCCTGCAAACACTGCATCATTTTGTCGTTATAATAGTCACCAACACAACGGCGTGTGTGACGTTGTCATGACAATCATTGCGTGCAAACTATAAGAAAGCGAGGCAGCATTTGTGTATAAAGTAATATGCGTCAATCCTCAGTTCAGTTGCTCTGCAGTAGCCTGTAACACGTAATACTCTGCGTGTTGGGGCATGCATAACATTCAGTTCCCGAGATCAGGGGGTTGCAAATTACATCGTTTCGTATAATATCATAAAGAACATTATCAACTGCGGCGGTGTAACTAAACATTTTTATGGCGTATCAAGTGAATTTCAGCGAATAAAAAAAATATGGTGGATTTTGAATAAAAAAGTTTACCGAAAATGTAGGTGAAGCAGTGCTTCACTTGCGCCATCTGACGAGCGGCCACTGCTACAGACTTGTGTGATAATACCTTTGTTAGTCACTTGAATGGTTTCTCTATCCAACCTAATGAAATCAGCTTTCCTAGGAAAAGTTGTTTCTCAAAACAAATTTGTATATCCGAAGTTAATTATTTAGTTATTTCTCGTGATTTGAAATATTTTTGTAAAAATTCGCTACCACAGTCGAGTTTTTTTCCGTCTAGGCCACTGTTATATTTTGCAGTAGTTTCTTGTGATAAAATTAAGGAGAAACGTCATGCAATCCACTTCGTTTCCCATTTAATGGTGACATTGGACTTGTGTTGGTTTCAAAGAATCCTAAATAATTGCTGCACTATGGAAGCACTAAGTAATTCTCAGCTACCATAATCGATGCCAGGCTATTCTTTCTAAAGACCTAGAGGTCTGTAACGAGTTGTCGTATTAAGCGAAATATCGTGCTTTGAATAATCGATAAGTTGTTGGATTATACCAGCAAGAGCTGCCTCGTCTTACTTTCTTCATCAAGTCCCTTGAGTCTCTATGTTTTACTAAGTATCTCCGTTCATCGCAATAGCGTCATCCTGCTGTATATAGCAATCCTGCAGCAACATTTCTCTCCTGTGGAGAGAGGGCAGTTGCCGTTTATCGCGCAATGCCGTTAAGAGAATATCATCGGGCAGTAATTAAAGCAGCAGGGACACGCCCAATGTCGGCAAAGACACCAATCACGAGGCTTGATTGCGTAATTAGAACAACGCTGTATCTTCGGTTCGAACGGTGCACGTCCAATCCTGGTGCTTTCACTTGAGAACACAGCTACTGGTTTACTTCATTTGCACAGTTTTCGTTTATTGGTGCAACTTGATAGCCGAGGCTTAATGAGGAACGAGTAATTAACGCCTTAGATTGCTGGAACAAAGCGGAAGGTTTCATTTGTTCGTTTTACGCATGTTTTAAAATCTAAAGTTCAAGGTTTGCTTCTGATTGGGTTGCTTAGAGTTGGGCAATTAAAAATAATGTACTTGGGAAAATGTATGGATATTTGAATTATTTCCATTCCGTTTATTCAGTAAAACTTGTAGAGGTGAAAACTGAAACAAACATTACGTGTTTTACCTGTTCCTACTATTGAGAAGTATAATTTTGATACAATTCAAATTAATATAAAAACTCTGGACGCAGCAAGTGCGTTATGATAGTGAATTTTCATAAAAATGTTTTTAATAACAAATATGTGTGTTTTTTTTAAGAAAGCACGCATCAAATTTGGTTACCAGTGTAACCTATATAGTAAAAAACAATGTGCCATGTTTCATCAAAATAACTTTATTGTGTAAAAATGTACAAAAATTTCCAAAAGTAAACTTAAAGTGTTCCCGAAAAAACACGTTTCTTGGTCAACCTTATAGGTTAATAGCAAATTGAGCTGTTCAAATATGAAACATTTGATCAAAATTAGCTACCATAACGCACTTGCTGCGTCCAGAATTTCTTTTCTTACAAACATGCATTATATTTCGATGGAAAATGCAAAACTGCAATAGCATAAGGCGTGTTTGATTAAAAAAAAAAGAAGGAAATTTGTATCACCAACGACTTATGGGCCACCCTGTGATTGTAGAAATATTATTTTAAGATGTAGCTCAAGACACCCTATAATTAATATATACAAAATTTTTTCATATCTTATATAATAACGGATATATTGAGCTTTATTGATTTTTTACGAAAATTCGACAAAAATTATATATCATTAAACGATAAACTCTATAGCTAAGGCTACTGCCAAGCATCAGAGAAAGGGTCTATTTGAAATGAATTTTCTGGAAACATTTTAGTAAAATGAAGGACAATGACGGTTGAAACTAAGACTTCAGGATTTGTAAAACATTCTTCTCGAGACATTTTATTTCTATAGCCCGTATTAGATTCAAGTTATTTGCCTAAATGTTGACATTTTAAATCGCCACTTTGACGTTTTGAGGAAAACCCCAATTTATCTTTCTTTAAATGCCTATAACTTTTTTGTCTTTTGATCTACATAGCTAAATTTTGGTAGGTGACTTACCTATAAGGATATAGAGCTGCGTACCAAATTTGGTTGCCCTTACTTTGTTAATTCCGGAGATATAAATTTTTTTCGAAAGAAAACACAAAATTTTCCGGGAAAACCTGAGCAGATTTTTCGGGCTAACGAACTTATCCAAGCCATTTGCAAAAGGAATTTTTTCACCAAATTTACTCAAAATCGGCCCATTATTTTTTGAGTTACCGGTGTGACATATATATATATATATATATATATATATATATATATATATATATATATATATATATATATATATATATATATATATATATATATATATATATATATATATATATATATATATATAACATATAAAAATTGAAACTGACCCCGGATATGTTTTCTGGGGGGCCTAATTAGCGCTCGTTTGAAGATGAGTGTGGGCTATTGTGAAGCAAAGAGTATATTTTAAATTATTGTGTGCTTTTGGAAAGTAGGATAATTATAATAATAATAATACGAGGTAGTAGTAGACAAATATTTATTCTTTAAAAACCTGCATTTTATGGTGTCGATGAGAGAAAATGGATTTTATTTCTCATTAGCTCTAATGATAACAAAACCGCTATTTGTTTTCATTGATGCTCGCAGCGCATCTAGCGTTGCATATACAGGGTGTGCCAATTAAAGGTTCCACTTGGAAAATATCGGAATTAAAAAAGAAAGAAAAAGAGTCGAGACACCTCGATTTTATTGTCAGGAAGGATACATGATGGCATAAGTTTCGCTGTCTTTGAACCTAGCCCTCAGGCAGGGGCGTAAAGTGCACTTAAATGTTCAATGGCATCCTATGTTGGGTGACACCTCATTTTAAAGTCTTCTCAATTCTGCTCACGACAACATACGACTTTTTTAATTTTGGGTTGGATATGGCACTAAAATCATCAATTAAAAAAATTTTTGAGACGCAGCAAGTGCGTTATAGTAGGGCATTATCATAAGAATTGTCCACTATTATTATACCGCATATTAGTAAAGTTAATAATTTAAACTTACACAGACCTTGAAATCCGATTTTAGAGGTCCTAGTACGTGCACATTTAAAGAATTCTTTCGAAATTGTTACCATCGATATCTCTGTATTATCAAAGTTATACAGAAGATTTCCATAAGGAAACTTAATTCATATGTAGAAAAGTAAATTCTCTGGCAAATTATAAACGTAGCAATTATTTTTCCTTGTTATTCGCCAGTATGATTTCGTTTTAGTTAACCTAATCAAATCGGTTTTTTCAACAAACTTATTTAGGCGTTTTAAACAAAAATGAGATCTGGTTCGAAACGTATGAAATCTTTGCACTATTGTTTGTCCAAATGTCAAAATAAAACATTAAAAAAAAACACATACATTCATCGAGCTGGATTCGATCGCGTAACCTTCTGCTTTGGTAGCACGCGCGAAGCGCCCTGCGCGCCTTCTATGTGCAGGTTAACTAACGTTTTTTTTGCGTGATACTTTAGATCGGCTTCATGAATTAGTATAATTATCACTGAAACACATCCCACGACTGTTTAGGTCTCATATTACGTCTTATGTTTAACCTCAAAGATAAAATGTATTTGCTTCCTTAATAAAGTTACAAATATAGTGTATTTTAATAATTGATTCAATCTTGCAGTTAAATAACAATCTTTTCACAAATAATTAATTTCATGTCGTCTGTCATTTTCCATAATTGCGGCCGAGATTTCAGGATTGTTGGTTCGGGTAGTATGTTTTCTGCCTGGTATATATTTAGTTTGGTTACCGTTGATGTATGGTTTTTACCTGTTGTATGAATTAATTTACGCGCGCAGGTAATTACTTTGTCTGTCAGGCATTAAACTTTAACCAAGTCGTTTCAACGCATGTTTTTGGGATTTTATTTTTAACTTGGAAAAAAGTCTTAATATTGTGTACCAAATTACTCAAAATCCACAACATAGGTTTATTGGCACTATTTCTAGCCACATGCAAAGTCTCACTCCAGTTACGCTGATTCACAAATACTGCGTTTTCAAAAAGTTTTCCCCGATTTTCCACCGGAAAAACTTGAACATAAAGGCTGATTAACGAACTCGACCTCGGTTTTCGCCCAGGCAAGATTTTTGCCAAGTTTGATTGAAATCAGTTTAATATTTTTTGAGTTATCGCTCGGATACATACAGGCATACATACATACATACACACACACACACACACACACACACACATATATATATATATATATATATATATATATATATATATATATATATATATATATATATATATATATATATATATATAAACATTTCATCGTGACCTCTCTAATAGCGAATTTTTGTAAATAAAAATTTGCTAAAAATGACATCCTGTAGCGTGGAAATTTCACTCCTACATTGAACCCCCTTCGAGTGACAGTTACAACCTGAAATTTTTTAAATAGGAAGTAGTGGCTTGTGATGCCTCATTTAAAGGATCTCTTCATTCGATAATCAAAAATTCTATGGTTTTAAAAGTTAAAAATGCAAAATTAAAATAAAATGCATGCCTATAAATTGATACAAGTTCAGGAGCTCATGGAAGACGATTTTGATAGGACATCTTTTTGAGAACATATGATGGAGATGTGATACAACAATGTTGTACAAGTAGAATACGTTTTGTTTTCTGATGGGTGCAGTTTTACACTTTACGGCCATCCTAATCGTTAAAATTGCTGCTACTGGTCTTAGTAAAATCCAGACTGGATGAGAGAACAACATACGCAATACCTTGCAAAAGCTAATGTTTCGGCAATAATAGTTGGAAACCATGCCATAGGCCCTTTTTCACTCATGACAATTTGAATGGAAATATTTATTTAGCACTGCTCCAAGATAGTGTCGTGCCATAATCGTGTTGCCAAACTTATATCCCGATCAAGCATACCAACAAGTTCTAGCAATTGTAATATGGTTCCAGCATGATGGAACATCAGCACATTACGAAATCAATGTCCGGCAGTACATCGACTTAATATTTCCAAATCGGTGGATAGGGAGGTTAGAATCTTACGCTATTAAACTTTTTTATATCACGATATGAAAAAATATGGTAAACCAAGCTAAACCGCGATATTTAACTGAGTTAAGAAGAAAAATAACGATTGCTATTAGGTCGGTCACGCCTCAAATGTTGATTAACGTTAGCTAACTTTTTTATTTACGATTAGGATGCTGCCAAGAAGCTCAAGACATGCATTTTGAACATCTTCTACACTAAGATTAGTGTGTTTTATATTTTTCTCATTATCAAGAATTAAACGCCATTAGTTATTAATTTTTTAGTGTGTTGTAGCGAATCAGATGAACAAATTTTCTTTTGCTGTTAATTTTGCAATAAACTTCAAAACTCTAGCATTATTGAATAGACAATGTAAATATTTTTCAAATGAGGTATCACAAGTCGTTATTATCTATTAAAAAATTTGGGGGTTGCAACTTTCACTGGAAGGGGATTAAATGTAGAGGTAAACTTTGCACGTTTCAGGATGTCCTTTTCTAATTTAAATTTGACGTGTTTCGGGATTTTTTATAAATATGAACAATATTTTTTTAACGTCAGCATATTTCCGCTACTATAGTCAATCACCGACGTTAGGGAGCAGTTTCACCTCACTATCCTGGAAACTTTGCCGAACCCCTGCCTTTCTGTAAGGAGGGTAGGGATCTTTAACGTGCGCACCATCGCATGGCACGACGGCTTCACGCCCATTCCGAAGGTCGGAAATGCAGATATTCAACTTGTTCAAATACAATGCCACAATCTCGGTTGATGTTAATTGTACTGTATGTACTGAAAAAGTGAAAGGAGAACCCTGGGATCATACCCAGTACCCTTCGGTTCAGAGGCACATGTTCTTGTAAATATGCAAAATAATGTATATATTGAATTTATTACATGTTCGGCTGTATCAAAAGTGAAGCTTGTAGGTAAATTATTAATTAAAATTCGCCTATGTAATACACATGCTGCGCCAGAATATTTTATTTTAATATACTTTATTTTCAATGTTTAAACTGAAGATCACATTTCTTTTTGTTTTTCTATTTTAAAACAAATATTTAATAATATATATATATATATATATATATATATATATATATATATATATATATATATATATATATATATATATATATATATATATATATATGATGGCCCACTAAAAACGAGCTTGCAGTCATAACTGCCAGGAAAATATCTTGTCTGAATTTAGCCTTAAGTGTGTTATGCTAAATTTTCCAACAAATTATTTATATTCATTGATTGTTGTTGCCCTTACTTGGTGAAACTTGTCCACACTACATACAAACTTGGAGACTACTTCTCTAGCTTCACTGTTGGTTTTCGTTTTTGTAGGTGAAGGACGTAGCCAGCGCGTAAGCTAACTGGAGGAAGTGGCCCTTACGAATTCTGGATGTTCTAGGATGTTCTTCAACGTTTCTGTGACTATAGTTTCGCTGCTTGACAGCATTCTCAGACAGATAAAAATGGAATTAGTACGAAATCATGACAACTACAAATAAATATCTCTTTCTATGTTATGATATAATGTTTTGATCAAAAAATTTATGAAATTGAAAATAAAATGAAACACAGATGACAGATGATGCTTTCAAAATGTCTATGTGATGTATGTCAATATTTAACATAAAAATAGAACTAGCTTATAATAACTATGATAACAGTTACAACAATACAATAACTAAACAATAACAGTATAAAAGTAGTCTCTATACAACGAAGATATTGACATACATCAACTCATTATCTTATTACACCTTTTTTGAAAGAATATTTAAATTTATTTTCTTTGGCTTATTTAATTAGAAAAAAGAATATCCAAAAAAGGGGAATTCATTAAATCAGTTTGCTCGTTTAAAACAAGGTAGCTATTGTCGTGTGTGTGCATTTTGACTTCCAAAGCTTCAAAAAAGTCTAGTTTACGTTTGTCATTAAAAATGTGGTGGTTGTATGCGGTTATTTACTGTAGGTCTATGTTCGGTATCAATAATATGTTTTGCAAATGTAGATTTGTCAGCGTGGTTATTTCTAAATGCAGAAATATGTTCTTTGTATCGGGTGTTAAAATTTCTGTAGGCAATCTACATAGGTCAAACTTCTAGAGTGATGGTGTGACACACACACACACAGGTATGATATAAATCTAACTAATTTGTCAAAACATATATTCCAATAATTTAAGGGAAATCCCAATCTCTAACAATGGCTTTTTCAATGTTTTACAGCCCTCAATCGTAAATGTGGAATACACTATTTTTACACTTTGTCTTTGTTAATAGAAGAATGTTTTACAAAGCCTGAAGTCTTAGTTTCAATCGTAAGTGTCCTTCATTTTACTAAACGATTTACAGAAAATTCATTTCAAATAGACCCTTTCTCTAATGCCTTGGCAGTAGCTTGGATATAGTTTATCGTTTAATGGTATATAATTTTTGTCGAATTTTCGTAAAAACTCACTAAAGTTTAATATATCCGTTATTATGCAAGATACAAAAAAATTGTATACATTCATTATAGGTTGTTTCGAGCTACATCTTAAAAAATATTTCTACAATTACAGGCTGGCCATTTTTTTTAAATCAAACACGCCTTATGTTATTGCATTTTTACATTTCTCATCGAAATATAATACATGTTTGTAAGAAAAGAAATTCGCGACGCAGCAAGTGCGTTATGGTAGTGAATTTTTATTTGAATTTGCTATTAACCTATAAGGTTGACCAAGAAACCAGTTTTCTCGGGAACACTTTTTACCTTTGGAAATTTTTGTACATTTTCAAACAATAAAGTTATTTTGATGAAACATGGCACATTGTTTCTACTATATAGGTAATACTGGTAACCAAATTTGATGCCTGCTTTCTTAAAAAAATACATATTTGCTATTAAAAACATTTTTATGAAAATTCACTACCATAACCCACTTACTGCGTCCAGACTTTTAATTTCTCGGGAAATTCATTAGTGATATTTCAAAACTCCATACCTTCTAAACTAATAGACCAAATTTCAATTCAAAAATGAAAAAGGAATGTATAGGGAATCAAGAGTTCTTTTCACCGACCTATCACATGATGATACTATGCTAAGTTTGTATGTGAAACTATTTAGTTTTTTAGTGAATTTTCTTTAAAAAAATTCACTAGTGAGGACATACCGACTTTTGAATTTTTAAAAAATTTCTTCAAATAAACGCTAACTAGGCCCCCCAGAAAACATATTTGGGGTCAGTTTCAATTTACATATATATATATATATATATATATATATATATATATATATATATATATATATATATATATATATATATATATATATATATATATATATATATATATATATATATATATATATATATATATATATATATATATATATATATATATATATATATATATATGAATGTATCACACCGATAACTCAAAAACTAATAGGCTGATTTTGATTAAATTTGGTGAGTACCTTCATTTTGCAAGTGGATCGAATAGGTTCGTTAGCCAGGAAAATCCGCCGAGGTTTTCCTGAAAAATTTTGTGTTTTCTTTCAAAAAAAAATTATATCTCCGGAGTTAACAAAGCAAGGGCAACCAAATCTGGTACGCATGTTTATATCGTTATAGGTAAGTTACCTACCGAAATTTAGCTCTGTAGGTGAAAAGCCAAAAAGTTATAGGCATTTAAAGAAAAATAAATTTGGGTTTTCTTCAAAACGTCAAAGTCGCGATTTTAAACCACGAAATTGGTAATATTTATGCAAAGAACCTGAAACTAATATGAGGTATGGAAAGAAAATCTCTCGAGAAGAATGTTTTACAAAGCCTGAAGTCTTAGTTTCAATCGTAAGTGTCCTTCATTTTACTAAAAGATTTACAGAAAATTCATTTCAAATAGACCCTTTCTCTGATGCTTTGGCAGTAGCTTGGCTCGTTTAATAGTATATAATTTTTGTCAAATTTTCATAAAAACTCAATTTAATATATCCGTTATTATACAAGATACAAAAAAAAAAAAAATTGTATACATTATTTGTCTTGAGCTACATCTTAAAAAAAAATCTACAATTAATGGCTGGCCCATAAGTCGTTGGTGATTCAATTATTTTTTTTAATCGAACACGCCTTATGTTATTGCATTTTTGCATTTTTCATCGAAATATAATACATGTTTGTAAGAAAATAAATTCTCGATGCAGCAAGTGCGTTATGGTAGCGAATTTTCATTTCAATTTGCTCTTAACCTATAAGGTTGACCAAGAAACCAGTTTTTTCGGGAACACGTTAAGTTTACTTTAGGAAATTTTTGTACATTTTCAAACAATAAAGTTATTTTTATGAAACACGGCTCATTTTTTATACTATATAGGCTATACTGGTAACCAAATTTGATGCCTGATTTCTTAAAAAAATACATATTTGCTATTAAAAACATTTTTTGGAAAATTCACTACCATAACGCACTTGCTGCGTCCAGACTTTTAATTTCTCGGGAAATTCATTAGTGACATTTCAAAACTCCATACCTTCTAAACTAATAGACCGAATTTCAATTCAAAAATGAAAAATGAATGTATAGGGAATCAACAGTTCTTTTCAACGACCTATCACATGACCTCTATTCCCATTTGAAAAAAATTGAGGGATGACACCCCCGCATAGGAGGGTACATTTTGGGCTATACTTATTGCGTCAAAAGTTGTCTCCCTCACAAGCAAACTTGACCTGTTTCAGGTTTTTTTTAGACAAAATGTTTTCCTGGTAGTTACGGCTGCCCACTCGTTTTCAATGAGCCACCCTGCGAGCCACCAACGACTTATTGGCCAGCCTCTAATTGTATAATTTTTTTAAGATGTAGCTCAAGACAATTAATATATACATTTTTTTTTTGTATATAGTTACTAATAATTACTAATAATTTTTTATTTTTGTTTTCAGATGCATTTACGCTATTAGAAACACCTGCCAAGGAGAGAAAAGATGAACCTGTAAAAGGGGGTACCAATGTTTTAGGGCGTCGCACCACCTCGGACTCTTGATATCGCAATAGTCTCGCTGAGCTAACACACACGTAACGCAGGCGCCCCAACGCACGTCGATATCATTTCTCTCTCTCTGCATGTATATTATATTTTTAAATGTGACCGGAATAACTTAACATTAACCAAACAAAAGCGCTCATTTGTGTCTCACAAAAAAACCCGTCTTATCCTGCATGGATACACCATTCCTGCTTTATCTTCCCAGATATCTCTTGCTCTTTCATATTACTTACTCCCTCTGCTTCGGTGCTCCTCATGCAACATTCTTCTCTGACTTTACCAGTTTTGTTTCATTATAATAGTTTTTATTGCGGCTCTTGCATATTTATGTATTCAAATTGATACCAGCAGTCCTCAAACTGACGATTATCATTCAACGGCCGTTTAGAGTGATCAGCGATTGTTTTGTTACCTTGTTGCTAATGGAAATGAAGCAGTGATCACATTTTGCGAAATTTGGCGCTTCTGGAAGACGTTAAATGGTATTTCCCTATTTTATTTGTTTGCATATAATTCTCTCTTTAAACGAGTTTACTATAAACACCTTTATTCTGTAAACAACTGGACGCAACAAGTGCATTATGGTAGCGAATTTTCATAGAAATAATCTGGTACCAAACATTTTTTTAAATTAAATGCTTATAACTTCTTTTCTTGTAACATAGAAGTCTGAATTTTGGTACATGTTTTACTTTTTATAACATAAACCCACACACCAAATTTGGTTGCCATAGCTTATTTATTTTCTGAGATAAAAAAGTTGCCTAAAGAAAACTCAAAATTTTTCCGGAAAACCTGGTCCAATTTTCCTGGATAACGAACCTAAGTCACTCACAAAATGAAGGTTATCGGTGTAATACATACAATATATATATATATATATATATATATATATATATATATATATATAGAGAGAGAGAGAGAGAGAGAGAGTTATCAAAATGTATGGAAACCCCCAACTATATCACAAACAAAAAAACTTCTCACGAAAGTTAAAGGGCTTTGTTGGAAGCATTATTTTGTAGTTCTGTAGTTCTTTAAAATAAACAATGATCGAGAGAATTTTTCGTAAAACGAAAAATTAACTAATGGGGAGATCTGTGTTTATATATATATATATATATATATATAATTCGTTTTACGAAAAATTCTCTCGATCATTGTTTATTTTAAAGAACTACAGAACTACAAAATAAGGCTTCCAACAAAGCCCTTTAACTTTTGTGAGAAGTTTTTTTGTTTGTGATATAGTTGGGGGTTTCCATACATTTTGATAACTCTCTCTCTCTCTCTCTCTCTATATATATATATATATATGTATGTATATATATATATATATATTTTGATACAGTATATATTTTGATATAGTTTGATACATACATGTATATATATATATATATATATATATATATATATATATATATATATATATATATAGGGTGGCGCATTGAAAACGAAACAGACCGATTTGCGTCCACAGATTTTTTTTTAAGTAACGCTGAAACACGTCAATTTTAATTTTGAGGGGGACATGTTTTGACATAAAACACAACTTTGTCACATAAACCTCTTAAGGGTGGTGATAACAACCCTTATATTTTAAATAGGTAACATGGGTCGAGTGTTACATCATTTGAAATCTCTTTCTTTTATGAATTCAGCACACTAATTTTTTCTGACGTTTTATCAACTCATTTAAAAATTATTCACAGTTGAAGATGCAAAAACGCATTTCACTCATTCCGATTAGAAATGTGCTGATAGTCAATGTTTTGTTGTTTGTAAACAAAAAAAAATGACTATCAGATCATTTCTTATCGGAATGAGAGAAATGCGGTTTATTATTTCAGTTTATTGGTCGGCTTGATACTTGATAGTACTACCGAAAATTAATTTCACAATGGTGCATTCTGTAGAAGAAAGAGTTGAAATAATTACTCTTTTTTTCAAAAGCGATGACTGTGCCAACCGGGCCGCAAATTTGTTTAATGAACGACATCCGAACATACATGTTAACAGAAAATACATTTTGGAGTTAGTTGCAGAGTTTCGACAAAGTGGTTCAGTAGCCAACAAAAACGGGATCCTGAACGTGAATTTCTGGTTAGAAATGAGACTACTGAGATTGAAGTTTTAGGAAAAATTGCTGCAGACCCAACTTTGAGCACGAGAAAATTGGCCACTGTTTCAAACATCAAAAGAAGAACTATTCAGCGAATATTGAAGCATCATAAATTTCACCCGTCTAAAGTTCATCTTGTACAACAACTGAATGAAGATGATTTTTATCGGCGGCTGGAGTTTTGTGAAGTAATGACTACGAATAGCTGATAACTGGAACTTTCTGTTCAATATCTATTTTTCAGATGAGTGTACGTTTTTATTAAACTCTACAGTTAATCGTCATAATTGTCGTTATTGGGCAGATAATAATCCAAGAAATGTCCACGAAGTGCAGACTCAAACTCCACAGAAATTAAATGTCTGGATTGGCATTTTTGGAGACCGTTTAATCGGACCAATTTTTCTTGATGGCAATTTGAGTGACGAAACGTATTTGGAGTTACTAGAAGATATCGTTCACCCTCTACTAATTGACAATGTTGAAAATGATGATCGCTATCAAAAAAATCAATTAGTATTAGTGTTTTAACGAGATGGTGCTCCTCCGCATTTTTCACAACGTGTAAGGGAGTTTTTGAGCAGAGAGTTTCCAGAGCAATGTATTGGGCGTAGAGGTGCTATTGAGTGGCCCCTTAGCTCACCGGATTTAACTCATTTAGATTTCTTTCTATGGGGCCATTTAAAGAGTAGAATTTACGAAACAGAACCGGAGTCTCTGGAAGAATTACGACGAGGCATCGTTGAAGAATGCCGTCTAATAACTCCACAAATGCTCCAGAATGTCGGAGGTCGTTTTGAACAAAATTTGTACTTTTATATGGAAGCTCGTCGTCAAGAATTTAAACACTTACTTAACTGAATAAACATTTTTTAACGTTTGGTTTTTTTTTTACGAAAAATTGACTAATTAGTGCATTTATTATCACAATGAATGAAATACGTTCTTGCAAATCCAACTGTGAATAATTTTTAAACGCGTTGATAAAACTTCCAAAAAAATTAGTGTGCTGAATTCAGAAAAGAAAGAGATTTCAAATGATGTAACATTCGACCCATGTCCCCTATTTAAAATATAAGGGTTGTTATCTCCACCCTTAAGGGGTTGACAAAGTTGAGTTTTATGTCAAAACATGTCCCCCTCAATATTAAAATTGACGTCTTTCAGCGTTTCTTAAAAAAATTTCTCTGGACGCAAATCGGTCTGTTTCGTTTTCAATATATATATATATATATATATATATATATATATATATATATATATATATATATATATATATATATATATATATATATATATATATTCTACGAAAATTCACCAAAACGTATATGAGCTATTTCTTATTTAGGAACCAAATTGTTTCCTTATCTAAAGCCGGGTCTATACAGGGTGTCAACGGAATAATTAGACATAGTCCATGGTTGATATCCATTTCAATTTATAAAGAACGTCGCCATTTGGATGGATAAAATTTTGGAATAGTGGTATCGTCCACTAGACAAATTTCTTCACGGAACGAACAAGACTCTTCTAAAAAATAGTTATATTGTCAGACGGTGTTGGAAAGGAAAAACATTGTTTTTATTATGGAAATACGAAAAGGATTCAGAAGAATTTATTATTAATATCATGATTTAAGAAACGACGAGCAAAGGCTTTTTTATGACAATCGCTTGAATCAAGATAAAATTAAATATGTTCTAGCTGCCATAAGAGACGCAATGAAAAACACCTACCAAGGTTTCCCCGAGAACTGCTGAGAATTTCAAAAAACCCTAAACACGTCGATTTTGTTTGGGAGAGGGATACTTTTTTGGATTCTAACAGACTTTTTAGCATTCAACCGTAGCAAGGTGACTTTTACCTCCGTAATTTGAATATGGAGGGTAGGTCGAGTGGTACGTTTTTGGAAAGCTCTTCTGATTCTTTATTCAAAACTGCGATTTTAAAATCTACTCATACGTTTTTTAGATATTTGCTTTCAAACACCCAAATTAAATGTCTGAAACACTGCTATCAGCTTCGTGATTAAGGCTGTAATTGCAATTAAGTTGTTTTAAACATCCACTACAGCTATTTTTTAGAGTGGGTGTGTAAGGAAAATTGCATTTCGCTACCGTAATTCCAGCTCATACTTTATAATTAAATTCTGTAAATATTTATTTCCAAAGAATTCTGCCGTATACCTATTTTGAACCACCAGTATATAAATAAAAAATTGCACAAAACACCGGCCCATCCAGATTAAATCCATATTGGAATGTTATCTACCGATAAATAATACTCAGAATTCGTAAATTCACAAAATTTTCAACCTATTCCGATCATAAGAGGAACAAAGACACCAAAGCTTCTAGAATTAGCGAGAGACGCATATATTTTCCAATATAAAAGGCGTTTCGCCTGGCTGGTAAAATCAGTACTGTACGCAGACGACACTACCATCCTCAGCAGCTCCACTCAGCCGAGGATAATAACCGAACTACTTCAGACCGCTGTAGTCGAGCTGCAATCATGGTATAGGAAATCTCTTCTAGCCATAAACCCCGATAAATGTTCAGCTGTCCTATTTTCCAAGAGGAGACACACACCTCACGAACACGTTTCATTAGACAACCGTCTAATCCCCTGGCAAGATTCCGCCAAATACTTCGGGATTTTCCTCGACAAACACTTAACATGACGCCCCCATGTCGATCACGCTCGAAGGAAAGCCTCGATGTTCATCTCGAAGCTGTTCCCACTTCTAAATAGAAATTCAAAATTGTCCATGAACAATAAGTTGATTATTTACAAAGTCATTATCCGGCCAGCCTTGACCTATGCATCACCCGCATGGGCCACCGCGGCCGCAACACACATCAAGACCCTTCAAATCATCCAGAACAAAATTCTGAGAATGGTAACCGGAGCGCCATGGTTTGTCCGAAACAGTCAGATTCACTCTGATCTGGAAATGCCTTCGATACTTGAGTTTATAACTCAACTATCCACAACCCAGTTCGCAAAAGCCGCTTCTCACCCAAATGCTCTTCTCCGTAGTGCCACCGAATACGACGAGCAACTTCCACACAAGCATAAGCGTCCAAAGCTTATACTTACCCGCTAAACGCCCCCGCGGCAAAAAACAGAATGGAAACATTCATTCCCTAAAAAGTCATTGTGTGTAATTCTTTCCGACGGAGGTATGGACTAAGGTCCGGTACTCCCTGGGAGGGGGTTTTAGTGAGTACATTGTCACAGTACCTCGATATCCCACGGAACCTATGGGGCCGTGAATGGGGTCTGCATGAGCATTTCCCCCTCCTGCATCAAAAAAAAAAAATCAGTTCAGTTCCGCCGTTTAAGTCTCTTGTTTAAGTAGAGCCTTCACAGCAAAAGTTTATTATTACATCATAACCCAAGTTGTCCCCCTAGTACAAAATAAAAGTCACCGTCAACAAGACCCCCTAATTTTCACTCCGCAGTAAAACTGCCAACCGGTAGTCTGGAACCTATGGTGAGAAATATTTTACTGATAATATTTTTGTTATGTTTTTAAATATTTTTGCTATTTTTACTTTTACATTTGGATTTTGTCTGTTCCGCTGTTCTCCAGGCTCATCTGTTTTCGAAACATAGTTGCCTGTTCCCTGATTTTCTTGCGCGACCATTTTCGCTATACAGGTGCTCACCCCCGTCCTCTACCGTTAACCCGTATTCCCCATATAAGGGAAATTTTCAGAGTTCTTTTTTTTATTCTAACCGGTGTGCTTGTTTCCATAGCTTACTCAAGCTCAATTAACATTTGTTTTGTTTTATGTATATTATATCTCGTTGCAGCTATAGTTTCTTTCCATTTAGCTAAACCGTTTTTTTTTTATTTGACCGAGGGACTTCCGCTTCCGAACTACTCATGCCGGCTAGGTGGCTATTCCAGGAGGATATAGCTTACGATATTTCATCTCCCAACTTGATCCGCTAGGTGGGCAGAGAGGGGTGGGATATCATAAGGTATCGCCGTTAAATAAATTAACCATAACCCATTAGGGTACGAAGCTGCTGGAACCAGAATAATTCCGTGACAAATCATCCTCTACTTGGGTAAGGGCGGAAACGAGAGGGGTAAACGCTCAGTTTCATCTACTTTACTTTATTTTCAATCTTGGAACCCTGGCGAGAACCTTTAAGATATCCGTTTAATTTTGTAATAATTTTTTTAAATATTTTTTATGTAGAATCCAAAACATATTTATTATTTTAATAAATCTGAATTTTTGTATATTCAGATTTTATTCACTAGTATAAGTTTACCCTGAAACTAAAACAATTCCTACCCCTGGACAGCACCTTTATTCACTGAAGGGTGGTCCGTCTCCGTATTCCCGCCGTTAATTATTTAGGGCATTCGCTACCAACAATAACTTACTGCTTCTCATTTTTTTCTTACAACTATGCATCATATTTCCATAAAAAATGCAAAAATGCAATAAGAGTGTTCGAAAAAAAAATTTGTAGGTATCACCAACGACTCATGAGCGACTCTGTGATTGTCAAAATAATTTTATAAGATGCAGCCCAAGACAACGTTTACGATTTATTATCGTATCTTGTACAATAACAATTATATTGAGCTTCATCGTAGAAATGCATCACCCTGTATATATGTAAGCAGATAAGAACTGAATGTAAACCTGGATATGTATTCTAGGGGGCCCAGTTTGCGCTTATTTGAAGAAATCTGTTTAAAATTCAAAAGTCGCCTTCTCCTGATTAATGAATTTTTTCTACAAAATTTAGCTAAAAATTATAGACGGCTAAACCACAAACTTAACCAAAACTACCGCCAAAGCATCAGAGGAATGGGCCTATTTCAAATGAATTTTCTGGAAATATTTTAGTAAAATGAAGGACAATGATGGTTGAAGCTGAAACTTAAGGGTTCGCAGAGCACTCTTCCTGCGATATTTTCTTTACATAACCCATATTTGTTTCAGGTTTTTGCCTACATGTTGCCAATTTTGACGCTTCAAATCGCGACTTACGCGTTTTCAGGAAAACCTCAAAGCATTTTTTAAATGTGCATAACTTCTTTTCTTTTAAACTTGTACACCTAAATTTTGGTACGTGGTTTACTGTTTATAATGCAAATATGCGCACCAACTTTGGTTGCTCTTACTTTGTTATTAATATTTTTAATTTTGATAAATATTTTTCGAAGAAAAATACATAATTTTCCGGGAAAACCTAGTCCGATCCTCCTGGCTAACAAACTTTTCCAAGCCACTTGTAAAAGGAAGGTACTCAGAAAATTTGATCAAAATCGGCATAATTTTTTGAGTTATCGGTGTGATATATATATATATATATATATATATATATATATAGACATATAAAAATGAAAACTGAACCTGGATATGGGTTCTAGGGTATACACAATCAACCGAAGGTTGCAGTGCTATCAGGGGGGCAAGGCCGCGGACGAGCCCTGAGGGAACAAAAATGAGTTCTGGGGGGACAACTTTGCGCTCATTGACATTTTCAAACTAATTTTTTGGCTTTTCTGGACCTTTTTGCGCCAAAGAACTTTGTCTGTAACATACATAGGATTTTGTTATCCACACAAAATCTTTTACTTTTGTGCGTTTATCTGGTCATCAGTGGTACCCAAGTTTTTCTTTCTTTAAATGCCTATAACTTTTTCCCTTCCGCCCTATACGCCTATACTTTGGCACATGGTTAACTTTTTGTGACTTAAGCCAACGTACCAAATTTGGCTGCCCTTACTTTGTTATATCAGTAATTATGAAAATTTTCCGAAAGAACAGACAAACTTTTCCGAGAAAAACTGGGCCGATTTTTCTCGCCAACAATCTTGTCCAAGCCATTTGCTAAAAAAAGGCACTCACCAAATTTGATCAAAATCGGCCCATTATTTTTTGAGTCATCGGTGTGATAATGTGATAAATATATATTTAAACTGACCCTGCTTTTGTATTCTAGGGGGCCTAGTTCGCGTTCCTTTGAAGAAATATTTTCAAAATTCAAGTCGAAGGCTCGCAGACTCATGGAGGGTTCAGTCTCCGTGGATCTCCAAAAAATATTAGACTGGGGAAGTAGAAATCTTGTACAATTCAACCCCACCAAATATCAGTCTTGCTTTCTTTCTCATAAGAGATACACCAGCCCTAGACCCATCACAATAAACAACCAAGTTATTCAAAGTAATAAGTCGTTTTCTCTTGTTGGCATTTATGTGGATCGAAATCTTAATTGGCACCAACATGGCACATCAATTGCAGAAGCGGCTGTTAAAAAATTAGGTTTCCTCTTCCGGGCAAATACTTTTCACCAGCTAATCTCTATACCTTATATACTTCACAAATAAGGCCAAACCTCGAATACTCCTCCCACATCTGGGGTGCAGCTGCCGCTTCTACACTCGCTATCCTGGACTCCATTCAAAAGAGAGCTATACGTCTCATCGGGGACCCTACCCTCACCCAAAGGCTGTCATCCCTTGCCCACCGACGTGTCGTTGGTGACCTCTCTCTCTATCTTTTATAGATATCTGCACGGGCACTGCTCAGAGGAGCTTTCCTCCATAGTTCCCCCCCCCCTGCTGCCCCCAACAGATCTACCAGGGGAACAGAGCGAATGCACCCTTTTACTGTCCAGGTCACTAGACATAGAACATCCTGTTACGCCCGCTCTTTTGTCCCGAGGACTTCCAATTTGTATAATTCCTTGCCGGCACATATTTTTCGTTCTCCTCCGAACCTCCAAACCTTCAAGTCCAGAATTAACAAGTTGCCTCTTTCCTCCTTGTCAACACCCATGGTACGATAGTATTTAGGCTGTAAGCCCCCGTGGTGTGTTGTTGAAATTTAAAAAAAATTATTGATTTTTTTAAAAGATAATTCACTAACAAGACATTTTACATTAGAACATTTTAAAGAAAAATCGCTACCATAACGCATCTGCTGCGTCCAAACTTAATTGTAGATGATTTCTCTAAATTATCGGTTTAAAATTTATTTTCTCAATTTTGGTAGCGGTAACTTTCATGGTTAAGCTGTCAACTCAACGTGTCGAAGTACATGAGGCCATTAATAATTCATGTCACTTTTTGCAACACTATACACCATAATACAAAACCTGGTGTGATAATATCAAACTGCACTAAAATATTTAAGCACAGTTTGCATATCGCGTGGAAACAGCATAATCTGAATTACCACATACACATAAATAAATAATCGCATTCTCGTACCGACAGCTTACAGAATACCAGAAAAATTTGATTAAGGATCTATGCACACTGGCGAAACGAAAGCAAAAAGACATCCAGTCTGTAGTATGTCTATGGCCAGTCGGTCAGCCGTTTATTAAACTGACCCTATAAGACATCATCGCCTCCAAAACATACTTGAGCGACTGGACAAAGGTTAGCTATAACTTGCGAGGTTACCTCTCAGCATATCGGGACTTATCTCGCCTTTGTTTTCTTGTCAACATAATTTTTGTTGTGAATGCATAAACAAAATATTTATATTGTCCCCTCGCGATTGGTTTTTTTCACGAGTGTGCAGACACTGTGGACTTTTTTCTTCCGAGAATTTAATTTTTGCTCGTTGAGCCCGACCAGTATAAAACTTAAATCGTGATTGAGTTATTGTAACCATAACTCAATGTTCTGACAGACGCTACGGATATCGGTGATTATAAAATGGTACTATTTCCAAACAAGGACAGGGTCTGCGCTTATTATCGCATTGTGGTTTTAAAATGGAACCTTCAGCAAAAATTTCATTTTCATATCGTAAATAATTTTACCATACCAATTAGCAGAACGGTTTTAAGTTAACCACGTCTCAAAGAATGACTTTAGTAAAACTTGGCATAAATACATTCGATACGTGCTTAAAAAATATTATATTCAAAATGTCAAATTCGAAGTACTTTGAGCAATGCTACTAGATCCAAATATGATTCGTAATTTTTTTAATTTTTTTTTAAATTTCAACAACACACCACGAGAGCTTACAGCCTAAATACTATCGTACCGTGGGTGTCGACAAGGAGGAAAGAGGCAACTTGTTAATTCTGGACTTGAAGGTTTGTAGGTTCGGTGGAGAAGGAAAAACATGTGCCGGAAAGGAATTCCACAACTTGGAAGTCCTCGGAACAAAAGAGCAGGCATAACAAGATGTTCTATGTCTGGTGACCTGGACAGTAAAAGGATGCATTCGCTTTGTTCCCCTGGTAAATCTGTTGGGGGCAGCAGGAAGAGCAACTAGGGAAGAAAGCTCCCCTGAGCAGTGTCCGTGCAGATATCTATAAAAAGAGGTCACCAACGGCACGTCGGTGGGCAAGGGATGGCAGCTTTTGCGTGAGGGTAGGGTCACCAATGAGACGTGTAGCTCTCTTTTGAATGGAGTCGAGGATAGCGAGTGTAGAAGAGGCAGCGAAAACCCAGTTGGGGGAGCAGTATTCGAGGTTTGGCCTTATTTGTGAAGTATATAAGGTATAGAGATTAGCTGGTGAAAAGTATTTGCGAGCCTGGAAGAGGAAACCTAATTTATTAGCTACCGCTTCTGCAATTGATGTGACATGTTGGTGCCAACTGAGATTTCGATCCACAGAAATGCCAACAAGTGAAAAGGACTCATTACTTTGAATAAGTTGGTTGTTCATTGTGATGGGTCTAGGGCTGGTGTATCTCTTATGAGAGAGAAAGCAAGACTGAGATTTGGTGGGGTTGAATTGTACAAGATTTCTACTTCACAGCCTAATACTTTTTGGAGACCCACGGAGACAGAACCCCCCATGAGTCTGCTATCCTCTTCTAATTGGGCTTAAGAGACAGGCTTAGAATATTGTATATTTGAGTGTAGGGTGCTGTCGTCCGCGTAACTGCGAACTGGGTTGGATGTGCTAGAGAGTAGGTCATTGATGTGGAGAAGAAACAAAGTAGGGGCTAAAGCTGAACCTTGAGGAACTTCTGCATTAATTGAATACAGTTTAGAGGCATGGCCATCCACGGCAACAGAAATACTCCCAATCGAGAGGAAATTTGCTGTCCAGATACAGAGTTTTGGTGGTAGGCCATAGGCCGGAAGTTTACTAAGCAGCGCTGCGTACCAGATCTGGTCGAATGTTTTGGATCTGTCTAGAGCGACAATCTGGGATTCACCGTGTAGTTCCATAGACTTGTTCCAAGAATGGATGACAAAGAAAAGGCGGTCGGCAGTTGATCTGCGCTGACGGAATCCATACTCTCTGTCGTGGATTAGACTGTGTTCTTCAAGAAATTTTAGTAATTCGGTGTTTATATACTTTTTCATCACTTTAGAGACGACTGATAGGAGACAAATAGGCCTGTAGTTGCTAGGAAGCGCTTTGGATCCTTTCTTGCGGACGGGTTGTACTCGAGCAGTTTTCCAGTTACTGTGGAATATGCCTCTATTGTAAGATGTCTGAAACACACGAGTCAAGACAGGAGCAAGTTCTGGTGCGCATTTTTTGAGAACAATTGCTGTGATCTCGTTAAGGCCAGAGGCTTTTCTGGTATTAAGAGAAGAGAGCATATTTTGTACCTTTTTAGTTTTGAAAATGATATTCGCCATTTTATGCGCGACATTCGGGACTGTTGGTGGTTGAACATTTGGAGGTGGGTTGAGAGTAGAATTGCCGGCGAACGAGGCAAAAGTTCAGCCTTGCCCAGGGCGATACAAACAATTTCAGGCCCTTAAACAAGAGGTGGGAACGTGAAATTATTCCCAATGGATTTAGCAACAGTCCGGAAGGGTTTGCTGCCGTTGGAGCTAGAGAGGACTTTGTTTTTGATATAGTTATTAAACGAGTTTTTTGCCTCAGAATGAATGCGGACATAGCGATTTCTTGCGTCGTTAAATGCTTGATGGTTTTCTTGACTGGGATTGTGTAGCAGCGTTTTGTGAGCTTTGACCTTTTCAAGTCTGGCCTTGTCAGATGATTTAGACCACCAGGGCATTTGAGTGGCTGAAGAGGTTTTCTGTGTACGTGGAGTAAATAATTCCATGCCAGTTTGGATAGTTTCGGTGACGTTTTGTGAGATATCAGAGAGGTCAGGATGAGAGAAGCAGACACACGCCCATGGAAATGAGGAAAAGTAATCACGCATTTCGTCCCAGTTCGCGGAGTTGTAGTGCCAAACGATACGTGGGTGTGATGACTATGTGACCTCGTATTCCGCAGGAAGCAGTGACCATGCCGTGGTCTGAGCGACCAAGGGGGGCGGTGACTGATATCTTACAGTATTCAGGATTTGTAGTAAGAAGGAGATCCAAGGGATTTGAGCTGTGAGTTGGGATGCGAGGAAAGTAAGTAGGTTGCTGAACCATATTGGCTAAATAATTGCTGACTTCAAAGGCCTCCGCTGCTCTTCCTTGTGGATCGGTTTTTGAAGATCCTAGCCATTCTTTATTATGGACATTGAAGTCGCTGAGAATAGTGACTCCGGAGGAAGGATATTTAGAAATCAGATGGTCGGTTTTTTCAGAAAGGTAGTCGAAGAGCTGGACAAAGTTGTTGTTAGAAGGTGATCGGTGAATGCAACAGATGAATTTAGTTTCAGACGTGAGAGAGAGTTTTATCCAAAGTATGTCTTTTCATACAGCTTCTAAACTGGGGAGTCTGGTGCAGGGTAGATTGCTACGGACGTATGCGCATACACCTGCATGCAATCTAAAGGAAGTAAGGAGCTTATACCCCGGGAAATTAAGGTGATTAGTGGCTGTTTTGGCACTGACTTGGGTTTCGGTGAGGAAGAGGAGTTAGGGCCTATTAGCCTGGAGGAAATGGTGGACGGAGTTCAGGTTAGAATAGTATTATAATAGTAATACTACCATTTATACGTTTAGGAGGAGGCTGTTCATAATCGTGATCCAGTGCAAGCACAAGCGTAACTTTTTTGTACGACATAATGTAGACTTTGAATTAATAATAAAAAATAAAAATCTATTCACCCGTAGATTTGCTTCCAATTGCAGGCTTGATCCACAAGGAAAGAGCCCACCAACTATTCCAGTTTTAAAGTCAAAAATGAAAGACATATTTTCAGGCATCCTGCTGGTACTATTAAGCACATTTGGGAAAAATGAGACACCAAAAATTTCGGGACGCAGCAAGTGCGCTATGGTACCGGATTTTCATTAAATGCTTCAAGATTGCATAGCTCAATTTTCTATAAACTTAGAAAGTTGAGTTTTGGTATGTAGTAAGGTATTTATGAGGGAACATAACGACCGAATTTCATGACAGTAACTTTGATATGTTTTGAGATACACATTTTTCTTTCGGAAAATACTTTTTTTTTTTGAAAAACTGGTCCGATAGGGCTGGCTAATAAAAAAATCTGGACACAGCAAGTGCGTTATGGTAGTGAATTTTCGTAGAAATGATCTGGCACAAAATATTTTATTATGACTTTTTTCTTGTAACATAGAAATATAAATTTTGGAGTATAGTTTACCTTTTATATCGTAAACCTACCTACCAAATTTGGTTATCAAAGCCTTTTTATTTTTTGAGTTAAATTTTAAAAAAAATAAAAACACAAAATTTTTCAGGAAAACCTTGTCTGATTTTCCTGACTAACGAACTTATCTAAGCTACTTACAAAAGCAAGGTACATGACAAATTTTATCATCATCGGCCTATTATTTTTTGAGTTATCGGTGTGATACACACACACACACACACACATATATATATAATATATATATATATATATATATATATATATATATATATATATATATATATATATATATATATATATATATATATATATATATATATATATATATATATATATATATACATATATAAACATATAAAAATTGAAACTGACCCCGGATATGGGTTTTAGGGGTGGTAGTTCGCGCTCATTTGCAAAAATGATTTCAAAATTCAAAAGTCGGGATCTCCCCATTAGTTATTTTTTTCTACGAAAATAATTTTAAAAGTCTGGAGGCAGCAAGTGCGTTATGGTAGTGAATTTTCATAAAAATGCTTTTAATAGCAAATATGTGTGTTCACTTTTAAGAAAGCAGGCATAGAATTGGTTCCCAGTGTAACCTATATAGTAAAAACAATGTGCCATGTTTCATCAAATAGCTTTATTGTTTGAAAATATACAAAAATTTCAAGTGTTCCCGAAAATACTCGTTTCTTGGTCAACCTTATACGTTAATAGCATATTGAGCTATTAAGATTTGAAGCATTTAATCAAAATTCGCTACCATAACGCACTGGCTGCGTCCCGAATTTCTTTACTTACAAACATGCATTATATTTCAATGGAAAATGCAAAAATGCAATAACATAAGGCGTGTTCGACTTAAAAAAAAAGGAAATTTTTATCACCAACGACTTATGGGCCACTCTGTGATTGTATAAATATTTTTTAAGATGTAGCTCAAGACACCCTATAATTAATGTATACAAATTTTTTTCATATATTGTATAATAACGAATATATTGAGCTTTATTGACTTTTCACGAAAATTCGATAAAAATTATATACCACTAAACGATAAACTCTATAGCTAACATTACTGCCAAAGCATCAGAGAAAGGGTCTATTTCAAATGAATTTTTTGGAAATATTTGAGTAAAATGAAGTACAATGATGGTTGAAAGTAAGACTTCAGGATTTGCAAAACATTCTTCTTGGGACATTTTCTTTCCATATTAGTTTCAAGTTCTTTGCCTAAATGTTGCCAATTTTGACGTTTTAAATCATGACTTTGACGTTTTGAGGCAAACTTACATATCTAAGTTTCAGCAGGTAATATAATGACATAAATCCACGTACCAAATTTCGTTGCCCTTACTTTGTTATTTCCGGAGATATAAATTTTTTTCGAAAGAAAACACAAAATGTTTCGGGAAAACTTGGGCTGATTTTCCAGGCCAACGAACTTATCCAAGCCACTTGCAAAATGAAGACGCCTACCAAATTTCATCAAAATCGGTCCATTATTTTTTGAGTTATCGGTTGGATATATATATATATATATATATATATATATATATATATATATATATATATATATATATATATATATATATATATATAAACACGGATCTCGTCATTAGTGAATTTTTTAAAGAAAATTCACTAAATGTAACATCTTTGGAACAAATTGTTTATGAGAATCGGCTACTTGAAGTTAATATGTGTGTTTGTACAGAGAAAGGGATGTCATTGGAATGTTATCCATCATTCACAGACGTAAATGAGATGAAACAGTTTCAATGATACACTTAGCAGATAAAATAAGTTTGTTATGATGTATTACGAAAATCGCTACTATAATGCATTGCTTCGTTCAAACTTTTCAAAAGCGAGTGATGCATACTTTATGTCCACTGTTAAGCCTTATACAGCCGCAACCAAACCTAATAAAAAATTGTAAATATTTAATAATAAGACTTTTCATTCCTGAACGTCACAAGGTCTGGGATAGACATAATTAAGGTACTTAATGAGAAGCTTCATCCAGACAGCAAAATTTATTGATGAGGTGCCCTACGCGTTTCGGCTATACAATAGCCATCATCAGGGGCAAATCTAAAAATTGTAATAAAAGGTCTGTCAGAAAACATTGTCTTCTGGTAGGCAATTGTGCTGGTTTAAGCACAATGATCTCAAATTAACCTCTACATACATCATCAAGACTAAAATCTACAGTCACATAGCAGAATATGTCTAAAATAGGTTAAAAAAGCAATGTTATTTATTTTTATTTTTGACTTTAAAACTGGCATAGTTGGTGGCTTCTTTCACTGTGGATCAAGCGTGACATTGGAAGCAAATCTACGGACGAATAGATTATTATTATTTATTATTATTCATTATTTATTATTAATTCAAATTTTGCATTATGTCGTACAAAAGATCTATGCTTGTGCTTGCACTCGACCACGAAAACGCCTAAGTGGCGATTTGAAGCGTCAAAATTGGCAACATGCAGGCAAAAACGTTAAACAAATAAGGATTATGTACAGAAAATATCGCTGGAAGAGTATTCTGCGAACGCTTAAGTTTCAGCTTCAACCGTCATTGTCCTTCATTTTACTAAAATATTTCCAGAAAATTTATTATTATTATTTATTATTATTCATTATTTATTATTAATTCAAATTTTGCATTATGTCGTACAAAAAATATATGCTTGTGCTTGCACTCAACCACGATTTTTAACAGCCTCTTCCTAAACGTATAAATGGTGGTATTGCTATTATAAGACTATTACTATTATAATTACGAATCATATTTGGATCTAGTAGCATTGCTCAAAGTACCTCGAATTTGACATTTTTATTACAATTTTTAGATTTGCCCCTGATGATGGCTATTGTATAGCCGAAACGCGTAGGGCACCTCATCAATAAATTTTGCTGTCTGGATGAAGCTTCTCATTAAGTACCTTAATAAGACTTTTTCAAACATCACATTTTGGTGAATTGTCATCTTGTGTATACGATATAAATAAGTATATGGATTAAATATATTATATTATAATACGCGGTCCAATATGTAATCTTTCCCTGCAAGAAGCTGAATATAAATTATGGTATATAAATATATTGTAGAAGGCACTTTAGATAGTCGATTGTGTTGGTTCCTATAAGCGGAGTCTCCTTATACTATCCTCCAATACTATTTTGTGAACGTGCTGAGGAATATTTCAAACATTTTGTCCGAAATTTCATAAACCGCTTATCTTGTATCAATATTTGTAATTTAGAAGATATATTGACCTTCGTGGTGATGAAACGGAACGAAATTTCTTATCTGCTGCTTGTCAATATTTGTACACATGCTTATTATCCTATGAGATATTGATATTCGCGGGGATGGAGATTTTCTTATTTAAATTTTACCTGGTGAGGGATCATCAAAATCAAATAGCTTTATAAAATATCCTGAATGACTGATATTTGTTTTTGAACTGTTAAAGTCAAATTATATTCTGCTGGGTTTTTTAATGAAATATAACAAAGTAGAGAAATTAGAAATGCTAAAAATTTCGGTACGCAGCAAGTGCGTTATGGTAGAGAATTTTCATTAAATGCTTCAAATTTGCATATCTTAATTTTCTGTAAGCCTAAACAGTTGAGTTTTTGTATATAGTAAGGTACTTACGGGGGCAACATAAGGACCAAATTTCATTAAAATAACTTCGTTATTTTTGAGATACGATTTTTTCCGGCACAATTAATTATTTTGTTTTAGAAAAACTGGTCTGATAGGGCTGACTAACGAACTCTTCCAAGCCATTAATGAAAGAAATTAGAAATGCTAAAAATTTCGGTACGCAGCAAGTGCATTATGGTAGAGAATTTTCATTAAATGCTTCAAATTTTCATAGCTTAATTTTCTATAAGCCTAAAAAGTTGAGTTTTTGTATATAGTAAGGTAGTTACGAAGGCAACATAACAACAAAATTTCATTAAAATAACTTTGTTATTTTTGAGATACGATTTTTTCCGGCACAATTAATTATTTTTTTTAGAAAAACTGGTCTGATAGGGCTGGCTAACGAACTCTTCCATGCCATCAATGAAAGAAATTAGAAATGCTAAAAATTTCGGGACGCAGTAAGTGCGTTATGGTAGAGAATTTTCATTAAATGCTTCAAATTTTCATAGCTTAATTTTCTATAAGCCTAAAAAGTTGAGTTTTTGTATATAGTAAGGTACTTAAGAGGGCAACATAACAACCAAATTTCATTAAAATAACTTTGTTATTTTTGAGATACGATTTTTTCCGGCACAATTAATTTTTTTTTTTTTTTAGAAAAACTGGTCTGATAGGGCTGGCTAACGAACTCTTCCAAGCCATTAATGAAAGAAGGATTCTTGCAGAGTTTTATCAAAATCAGTTAATAACTTTTTGGGTTATCGTCTGAACACACACACACACACACACGCGCGCGCGCGTACTCCCAAATTCGCGCGCATTTGAAAAATTTTGTGCAAATACTCACCATCGATACCTACTTCTCTACTACCGAATTTCTTTTTAATAAAAATTCGCTAATAAAACGCAAATGATATACGGCGTGGATTAAATGCAGTATCCTTATTATTATTTTGCATATTTAAGTCTGGACGCAGCTATTGCGTTACGGTAGTGAATTTTCATAAACATGTTTTTAATAACGACATAATAGGTCTTTTTTTAAATGAAAGCAGGCATCAAATTTGGTATAACATAGAAAGAATGTACCACATTTAGTCAAAATAACTTTATTGTTTCAAAAAGTACAGATTTTCAAAAATAATACAAATCTCTGAATGCGCCATTTTCATGAGATCCGCTATTTATGGTAAAAATGACGTATCATAACTTTTGAGATGCGCCAAAAATGTTTAAGGTTGCAAAACAATTGAAATAACTTGAAAACAGGAACTCATTTTTTTTTCTTACAAACATGCATTATATTTCCATGATAAATGCAAAAATGCATCAGTATAAGGCGTGTTCGATTAAAAAAAATGTATCACCAACGATTACCCTATGATTAACGTATACAATTTTTTCTCGTATCCTATATAATAACGCATACTAGTGGAACTGTGCATTGGTCGCAATTCGTCCTTAATTCTTTCGGCACTCCTTGTCCATATAAACTTTAATTATGCCAAATTTTACAATTCTCCGTTCGTGCAGTGTGCTTAGAAAGGGGTACAAAGTTTTTTATTCCTGTATTAATATATAGATATTGAACTGTACCGTGGAAATGCTACACCCTGTATATGTGGATTCTAGGATGACAAAAATCGCGCTCATTTGAATAAATCTTCTTACAATTCAAAAGTCGCGGTCTCCTCAGTAGCGAATTGTTTCTATGAATATTCGTTAAAAATTATAGACCATTAAACGATAAACTCTATAACTAAAGCTACTGCCAAAGCATCGGAGAAATGATTTTCTGCAAATGTTTTAGTAAAATGAAGGACAATGACGGTTAAAGTTGAAACTTAAGGCTTTGTAAAACACGTTTCTTGCGATATTTTCTCTACATAACCCGTATTTGTTTCAAGTTCTTTGTCCAAATGTTGCACAATTTTGAAATTTTAAGTCGCGACTTAAACTTGCGAGGGGGGCAACTTTTGACGCAAACAGTATAGCCCAAACATAACCCTCCTAAGCGGGGGTGTCATCCGGCAATTTTTTAATGGGAATAGCGTTCATGTGATAGTTCGTTGAAAAGAGGTTTTGATTCCGTGTACATAGCTTTTTTATTTTTGAAATTCGGTCTATTCGTTTAGAAGATATGGAGTTTTCAAATATCATTAATGAATTTCCCGAGAAATTAAAAACTAAGTCGTTCCACGTAAAAACTTGAAAATAATTAGGGCCAATCATACTATTAAACCAACAAACCAACATACCAACGAACTAAACTTCTATCCAATAAATGTTCAAATTGAGCACCACCAACTTCCATATAATTGTATAAATTTTGTTCAAAATTTTGCAAGTATTTCAGGAGTAATTCTCCAGAATTCATCAATAACGCGCTGATGTGTAACTCTTCCAATGAATCGAACTCGGCAGCATAAACTTTGGATTTTAATAACCCCCACAAAACAAGTCTAAAGGGGACAGGACTGGAGATGGGGCTGACCATTCTACGGCACTTCTTCGACCTATCTATTGACCGGGAAAGTGTCTATCCAAGAACTCCCAAACAGTAACGGCATAATGCGGTGGAACACCATCTTGTTGGAAAAATAAATGTTGTTCCGAGTATCTCTCATCGTTCTAAACAATGTCAATTAGCATAGGGTAAACCATGTTTTGCAATATTTTCAAATACCGTTCGCCTGTCCAGACATTGATTATTTATGGAGTTTGAGTGTGGACTTCATGGGAAACACGAGTGCTTTCATCTGACCAGAACCGGAAATTATGACGATTTACAGCGCAATTCAGAAAGAAAGAACTTTCGTCGGAAAACAAGTGTTAAAAAGAAATTGCCGGTTGTCAATTATTCTTTGAGAAATATTTCCGCAAAATTTCAAGCGCCGGTCATAATCATCTTCATTTAATTCCTGAACTAGCTGGATTTTATATGGATGAAACTTAAATATTTTCAAAATTCGTTGAATGCTCGTTTTACCTAGATTAGTAATATCAACCAATTATAGTGTACTTAATGTTGGACCTGCACTAACTTGACGTATCACTGCCAGGCTTGTGGTTTCATTCACGTTCAGGATTTCGTTTTTTATTAGCCACGCAAGCGCCTCCGTGGCCATGCGGGAAAATCGAATCAGTGTTTCCAATACGGACTCGGGGGACGACGGTTCGAGACTCACCGGCGGCGGATGATTTTTCAAATCACTGTTATCATTGAGATCGGGATCAAGGTGAAGGGTAGGTTAGTTTAGATGAGAAAAAAGGGTCAGCAATGGCCTAATTGCCAGTAAGCATCTTACCTTTACCATTTTTTACCTTATTAGCCACTGATTCAGTTACATGGAACTTGTGTAGCAACTCTAGCACGTACTTATGACGAACACGCCTATCAGAATGCAGGTTATTGAATAAAGGTGCGGTTTCGTTTGCGTTTTCATGATCTAAAAAAGTCTGGACGCCGCAAGTGCGTTAGGGTAGTGAATTTTCATTAAAATATTTTTAATGGCAGGTATATCTTTTTTTATGAAAGCAGGCATCAAATTTGGCTAAATATTTTTTATACAAAATTCTGCTAAAAGCATACATAAAATTCAAATTGTATATCTAATCTGTAATTAAAATTAAATATAAAATAATTTGTTTGCACGAAAATCCATTAAAACCTTATTTTCGAAGAATTTCATTTAAAAAATGTTCCATCAATTGAATAATTTTTCATACAAAAATTCTCAAATGTTTCTTCAAAGAAAATTCACTAAATTCATTTATAAGAAAATACGCTAATATAAATAAATTAAATAAATAAAATAACCTATATAGTAGGAAGAACGTACCATATTTTATCAAAATAACTTGTTTGAAAATGTACAAAAATTTTCCGAAAATAAACTTAAAACGTTTCCGAGAAAACTCGTTTCCTAGCCTGAGGTTAATAGCAAATTGCGTTATTGAATTTTGAAGCATTTAATGAAAATTCGCTACCAAAACGCACTTACTGCGTCTCGATTTTTTTTACAAACATGCACTATATTTTGATGAAAAATGCAAAAATGCAATAAGGAATGTTTAAAAATAATTGTAGGTATCACCAACGACTTATGGGCCATCCTGTGATTGTCAAAATAATTTTATAAGATGCTCAAGACACTCTACAGCTAATGTATACAATTTATTCTCGTATCTTGCATAATAACAATTATATTGGGCTTTACGGTAGAACTGCATCACCCTGTATATATGTAAACAGAAAGTAAACTCGGATATGGATTCTAGGGGGCCTGGTTTGTGCTCATTTGAAGAAATCTTTTTAGAACTCAAAAGCCGCGGTCTCCCCAATACCGAATTTTTTCTACGAAAATTAGCTAAAAATTATACACCGTTAAACGGTAAACTTAACTAAAACTACTACCAAAGCGTCAGAGAAAGGGTCTATTGAATTTTCTGGAAATATTTCAGTAAAATGAAGAACAATGATGGTTGAAGCTGAAACTTAAGGGTTTGCAGAACACTCTTTACACAATCCGTATATATTCAGGTTCTTTGCCTAAATGTTGCCAATTTTGACGTTTCAAAGCGCGACTTTTTACGTTTTGAAGAAAACCCCATTTTTTTTCTTTAAATACCTATAACTTTTTTGTCTTTAAACCTACAGACCTAAATTTTGGTAAATTATTCACCCTATATATATATATATATATATATATATATATATATATATATATATATATATATATATATATATATATATATATATATATATATATAAATTGGAATTGTATGTGGGTTCTAGGTGGCCTAGTTCACGCTCGTTTGAAGAAAGTTAGGGCAAGTACAAATAACCAGATATGCTATTCAAATTGAATTAAGTCTTAAAACTTTCATGTCCCCTCTATCAAATTATTTTTGATACAAAAACACGCTAGAAAATTTATCGGAATAACAACAATTAGATTAGATAACTGTAAAGTGAAATGAGACTAAAAAAAAATGATAAAAAGCACAGTCATCAACCAGGATTAGAACTCGTCACCTGGGAGTCGATTATACGATGTAAAGTGACCACTGTACACCTAGCCCACTGAGCTACGCACTATATGCATTTACCAGCAGGAACATCCTATTGTTCAACGTTTTACAATTTACATAAAACCATTTTGTTTTACAATGAATTTTTTGCTTATATTATAACGAAATCAAGAAAAATAACGACTTAGACACATATCTAGGAGCTTGTTAGTCATTTCTTGTAGTATTTTTTACTCACATTCTGATCAATTAATTTTTACGTTTGTAAGTTTCTTGAATCAGATTTAATTAATTAAAAATTAATTTGCCTCTGACTTTTGTGTCTTTTAAGATAGACATCTGAGTTTTGGTACATAGGATACCCTTTATGACTGAAACCAGAATACCAAATTCGGTTGCCCTTACTTTGTTATTTCAAGATATATAAATTTTTTTCGAAAGAAAACACAAAATTTTCCGGGAAAGCCTGGGCCGATTTTCCTGACTAACGAACTTATCCAAGCCACTTACAAAGGGAAGGTATCTGCCAAATTTGATTAAAATCGGACTGTTATTTTTTGAGTTATCGGTGCGATATATATATATATATATATATATATATATATATATATATATATATATATATATATATATATATATATAATATATATATATATATATATATATATATATATATATATATATATATATATATATATATATATATATATATATATATTCACTAAAATGCCCACAATTTCAACTATTTCGATAAATGAATACACCATAATGACTGATTATAAAAATCTACGCATCAATGCGAAGAAATAACAACTGAATTTTCCATCGAGCGAGTTACTTTAATTAACATGTAGGCACAAAAGGTTTCTATCAAGAATGCGTTATCAGAAGCCATATTTTGCTTAGGTTTTTTTGGAAGTCTTTAATTTAAATGACTTTTTATTACCTACGCAAACATTTAACAAGATTTTTATCTTGTAATGGACGCTGGTAAGACTCAATTTAAGCATTAAGAATTTCTCGGGAAATGCATCAGTGGTATTTCAAAAATCCATATCTTCTCACCGAATAGACCGAATTTCAAAAATAAAAGAGCAGTGTATAGGGAATCAAACGCCTTTTTCAACGAGCGATCACGTGACCCTTATTCTGATTTGAAAAAAGTGATGGATTACACCCCAGCTTGGGAGGGTTAAGTTGTGTCAAAAGTTGTCCCAGGCACAAGCAAACATCACGTGTTTCAAGTTTTTTCTACAAAATGTTTTCCTGGCAGTTATGGTTTGCCAGAAGTTTTTAATGGGCCAGCCTGTATATACATGATAAACCTCAGGTGTGAATCCAAGCAATTATTATTTGTATTTTCAGTCTAACTTTTAAGGGTATTTATTTTTATAAATGAAAACTCGCCAGATTATTTTTATAATCGGATGGAAACATGTAAATAAAAACCTAACTTTACAGAGAACTCGATATTTTTGAAGAAATAAAGCAATTTAGACGGTTTGATCTTGTCTTTTCGTTTACTCTATTTATTGGGAACCTTTAGCCAATCAGAAGATATTACGTGAGATTGAAGGAAATGTTGAATTCTGAGCCCGACCGCAGATTTCCGTTGATATTTCGATCTTAATGAATTTCCAATAAGCAGTTCTACTGCCACAATTAGGACTAACGATTATAAATTACTGCCAGGCCATTTATCTTACTAATATAAATAAAGTATGAGCATTGATTTTTTACGATACGTCTACGTCCATTGTGTTATAAAAAGAAGTGCATTGTAATTAATTTCAATTAAGAATTCCCTTTTATATTTCTTAATGGTTTAATCTTAGGGCGTTTTCGTAGAAAAACTCACTAGGAATTTTCTTTTGATGCGTAAACATAAATCAGCCATTTTATATGAACTTTTTTGAGTAGCCCCATGATTAATTTGTTTACGAAGTATTAATAAAGACTAAAGAACCTGACTCAGCAATATTTGTTGACGCTTTAAATAATTTGAAATAATTTTCCAATATGATTAGGTATACGTAAAATTTAAAATTTATGGGAAATGTTTGAAGTCAAGTAACTGGCAATAAGTGCACTTGGAGAACCCAAAGTACCACAACACATTTAAAAAAACTCTGGACGCAGCAAGTGCGTTATGGCAGTGAATTTTTATGAAAATGCTTTGAATATCAAATATGTCTTTTTAATGCAAGCAGTCATCAATTTGGTTACCGGTATAACCTATATAGTAGAAACAATGTGCTTTATTTTATCAAAATAACTTATTGTTTGAAAATGTACAAAAATTTTCCGACAATAAACCTTAAACGTTGGTTTTCTAGCCAACAAATCTTAGGTTAATAGCAAATTGAGTTATTGAAATTTGAAGCATTTAATGAAAATTTGCTACCAAAACGTACTTACTGTGTCTTGATTTTTTTTCTTACAAACATATTTCGATAAAAAATGCAATAAAATAAGGCTGTTCGAAAAAAATAATTGTAGGGATCACGAACGACTAATGGGCCAGTCTGTGATTGTCAAAATAATTTTATAAGATGCAGCTCAAGACACCCTATAATTAACTTATACAATTTGTTCTCGTCTCTTGTATAATAATAATTATATTCAGCTTTACCGTAGAAACGCGTCACCCTGTATATATGTAAGCAGATCAAGACTGAACGTAAACCCGGATATGGATTCCAGGGGGCCTAGTTTGCGCTCATTTGACGAAATCTTTAAAATTCTAAAGTCGCGGTCTCCTCATTGACGAAATTTTGTACGAAAATTAGCTTAAAATTATGGACCGTTAAACCATAAACTTAACTAAAACTACCGCCAAAGCATTAGAGAGTAAGAACTAACCTGTTGCATATCAGCCCTTTTGTAAAACTTTGATCCTTTATATGTGTTGATAAAACATAACAAACACTGTTTAATCCACCCACTACATTAATAAAGAAATAGTTTGCACTTTTATATAAAAATTTCCCAAATGACACAAATAATTCGTCGACTCAAACAAATAAACATATAAATAATCTCATACGATAAACATCAGTTACAGGGTCTAACAGACCTGCGCAATAATATCAAATGTTCCGTTACCAGGGCAACAACATACTAGATCTCATATAAACTATTGCAATGAAACGCGGTGATATTAAACACAAATGTTTCAAATATGAATAGCTCAATTTTCTGTAACCCTAGAAAGCTAAATTTTGGCACATAGTTAGGTCTTTCCCAAAGCAATATGTACACCAAATTTTATCGAAATATCTTTGTAATCTTTGTAATTTTTTCAGAATGTTTGGCCAGTTAATGTATATATATATATATATATATATATATATATATATATATATATATATATATATATATATATATATATATATATAACATTAACTGGCCAAACATTCTGAAACATTTAATAAACAGGTCATATAAATATATAGAAGTGAATGTAGGGCAAATACATATAATGGCCTTTGAACTATATAAATATACTATTTAGCAATTTCAAGGTCATTGTCAATGACAAAACACGAACTAGTTAGTGTTTTATAAAGTTAAATGTATGTTGTAAAATTAATGTTGGTGAATGGACAATTAATTTGTGATAAATTGTGTGTAATTCTTTATATATATATATATATATATATATATATATATATATATATATATATATATATATATATATATATATATATATATATATATATATATATATATATATATAGTCACAAAATGTACAGTTGTAACGAACTAACGAACGTTGATTTCGAGTGGTAAGAAGGACTCTATGATTGCCTGAGTGGAAGAACACATATATATTTTCTCTTGCGTTGTGTACAGTAAAATTTATTACCCACTAGTGTCCTGTCTCAATTGACAAACAAGTCCATCTAGTCCTAGTGTGTCTGAATGGTCATATTGTTAGGTAGAGAGGCAACGAAATTCACAAAAAGACGAAGTCCTCTTGTTTACTTTCGCACATCTGTGTATCCCAATAAAAATGTGAACGGATCGGCGCAATAATTACCTCGCTAAAAGCAAAATCGCCTGAAAAGCGGTCTCGTTAAATCAGAAACATTTTAGCATTGTCTCTTACACAAGTCCATTCAAATCACCAAAATTTGCTCGTTACATGATAAGTTCGTAAAACCCGGAATCTATTTCCGGGCATTGTATTCTAGCTAGTTGAATGTATGCACGTTCCGCCCTTCGGAGGGCGTAAAGCCGTCGGTCCCGTGTCCATGCGATGTTGGGCACGTTAAAGATCCCTACCCTCCTTACAAAAAGGATAGTGAGGTGAAACTGCTCCCTGGCGTCGGTGATTGGCCATGATCGTGGAACTAGTCCTACGTTAAAGAAACAAAACAAACACGCACACAAAACAGAAAAAAGATAACAAAAATAGTAATATCAGGTTTACAATTACAAGTGTCTCATGGGTTTTACTATTATAATAATTTTATTGAAATACGATCACATGATCTCCAGATCAGCAGAATGTAAACATTGCCCCATCAAACTTAAAACTCCGAAAACCGACTGCTTCCGTTGTGAAGCTGCGACGAAAATAGAAAACTGTAGCTATCAGTTTCACTGAGATATTTGACAGGAAATGCGAGGTATATAATATAAAAAAATTAGGTCGTCCAGTTCGAACCAATCAATAGCTTTTTATATTTCAGTCCAAAGGTACGTGCAGCAATTTACTATTTACATAAAAAAAATTACTACCACATACAGGATTTTTCATAAAACATGTGCCATGGCTCGTGGTTAGGTTCTTCACGCAAAAATAACACTTTTTTCATGTCAACATAGGTCCCATTTTGCTTCGTTTCGCAGCTAAAGGGTGTTAAATATTTTGCATTTTTGCGTTAATTCCATATTTACTGCAATCCAAATGAAATTTGGAGAATTAAACCTATTTAAACTAGTACATATTTTTCTGCGAAAAAAAGCGTGGACAGTTTCACCAGGGCCGTGCGTATGTGCTATCACTGCAATAGCTTTCTTAAAAAATTTTGCTAATGAGGAGATATTGACTTTTGAATTTTAAAAAAGTTTCTTACACATGAGCGCGTACTAGGCCCCCTAGAACACATATCCGGGGGTGAGTTTCAAATATATATACATATATATATATATATATATATATATATATATATATATATATATATATATATATATATATATATATATATATAAACCGATGCGTTTCCTCTGCAAATGGCTTGGAAAAATTCGTTAGTCAGGAAAATCGCACTAGTTTTTCATGGAAAATTTTGGGTTTTCTTCTGGAAAAAAATTGTATCTCCGGAAAAAACAAAGCTTTTGCAACCAAATTTAGTGCGCAGTGTTACATTATAGAAGGTACACCACGCACTAAAGTTAGATCTCTAAGTTAAAAGAAATGTTATAAGCGGTTAAAGAAAATATTTTGCGTGCCACTGATGACCAAAGAAACGCATAAAACCAAAATATTTTGTGTGGATAACAAAACCTATTGTATATTACAGACCAAGGTTAAGTCTTTTCGCGCAAAAAGGTCAGGTATCAGAAAAATGGCTTTTAAACTTTTTTAGTTTTTCTTCTTAAAACGTCAAAGTCGCGATTCAAACCGTCAATATTGGCAAGATTTGGGTAAAGAACTTTAAACAAATACGGGTTACGTAGAGAAAATGTCGCAAGAAACGTGCTTTACAAAGCCTTAATTTTCAGCTTTAACCGTCATTGTCCTTCATTTTAATCAAATATTTGGAGACAAATCATTTCAGTTAGACCCTTTTTATTTGATACTTTGGCAGTAGTTTTAGTTATAGAGTGTATGATTCAATAGTTTGCAACTTTCAGTGAATTTTCATAAAAAAAGATTCTCTACTGAGGAGACCTCGATTATCGAAGGAGGATTTGTTTGAATGAGCGCTAACTTGGCCTCCCTAGAACTCACATATACAGAGTGACGAATTTTTACTGTAAAACTCAATATATATGTTCTTTTCATTTCAACAACACACCATGAGGGTCTACAGCCTAAATACTATCGTACCGTGGGTGTCGACAAGGAGGAATAAGGCAACTTGTTAATTTTGGACTTGGAGGTTCGGGGGAGAAGGAAAAACATGTGCCGGCAAGGAATTCCACAACTTGGAGGTCCTCAGGACAAAAGAACGGACATAACAAGATGTTCTATGTCTGGTGACCTGGACAGTAAAAGGGTGCATTCGCTCTGTTCCTCTGGTAGATCTGTTGGGGGCAGCAGGTGGAGGAACTATGGAAGAAAGCTCCTCTGAGCCATGCCCGTGCAGATATCTATAAAACAGAGAGAGAGGTCACCAACGGCACGTCGGTGGGCAAGGGCTGGCAGCCTTTGGGTGAGGGTAGGGTCATCGATGAGACGTATAACTCTCTTCCGAATGGAGTCCAGGATAGCGAGTGTAGAAGCGGCAACGGCACCCCAGATGGGGAAGCAGTATTCGACGTTTGGCCTTATTTGTGAAGTATATAAGGTATAGAGATTAGCTGGTGAAAAGTATTTGCGAGCCCGGAAGAGGAAACCTAATTTCTTAGCAGCCGCTTCTGCAATTGATGTGACATGTTGGTGCTTTAAAATACAAGATACGAGAAAAAATTGTATACGTTAATTATAGAGTGTCTTGAGCTGCATCTTACCAAATCGTTTTAGGGTGGCCCATAAGTCGTTGGTGACACAAATTTTCTTTCTTTGCTAATCGAGCCCCTATTATTTTATTGCATTTTTGCATTTTCCGTCGAATTATAATACATATTTGTAAGGAAACAATATATAGTGTTCATCGTTTCAAGTTATTTCAATTGTTTTGCATTTTTTCACATTTTGTGTCGCATATCAAAAATTGTTATACGGCGTTTTTACCAATAGATAGCAGATCCCATGAAAATGACGCCTTCAGAAATGCTTTCGTTTATATTATTTGTAATTTTTTGTACCATTTGCAACAATAAAGTTATTTTGAAATGTGGTACATTGTTTCTACTGTGTAGGTTATACTGGTTTTTACTAAATTTGATGCCTGCTACCATTAAAGAAAATACATTCAAAGGTATTAAAAACATTTTAATGTAGATTCACTACAATAACAAACTTGCTGCGTCCAGATTTTTCTTTTTTTTTTTTGTTTGGACGGTTATCAAGGTCGCTTAGTGCATGTTAAAAGTTATCTCTTGATATTTTGTCGATTTCGATCTCTTTTATGAAATAAATGCAAGTATGTTTTGTTATGTAGTGTATTGAATATGTCCTGGGCTGAATAAAAAAATCAGGTGTTTATTGTCATTTACTTGTCAAATAGATGTTGTTTATTGCTTTAAAATTTCCTTTGGCACTTATACCTTGACTGAATTAACCGATATGTTATTAGTTTATCGTGAAACGAGACAAAATGGGAGAGAAGCAGGGAGAATCATGATAGGTTTTCCGGACGAAAAGCACCCAGAAAAATATTTTGAATATATCTGCAGACGTTTAAGGAACCCGGTGATTTAAAACCTTTAAAATTTAATTTTGGACACAGAAGATATAGACAAACTTTTCAATCTGAAGGCTCAGTTTTCAATGCAGCAGGAATAACTGCATAGAGCTAATATATTTTCGTAATGACAATCGCAAAGTTGACTTTTTTGAAGTTTTAGAAGTAAAATAGCACATACACGATAATAGCTACCTTTCCAAATGAGCAAAGTGATCTAATGGATTTCCTTTTCTTGGAAGTTGTTCTTTCTAATTAAATACATAAAACAAAATACGTCTTACTGTATTTAAAAAAGTTGTAATAAGATAATAATTTGATGTGAGTCGATATTTTCGTCGTATAGATTTTGATCTATTTTTCTTATTGTTTAGTTATTTTTTGTAATTGTTAAAGTTTGGTTCTATTTGACGTTAAATATTGACACACACCACTTATACATTTTGAAGACGTCATTTTTATTTTTAAAGAATTTTTTTATCAAAACATCATTAGGTAGTAACGTATTTTTATTGGTAGTTGTCATGAATACGTATAAACCAATTCAATTTTCTCCTATATGATGATGCTGTCAAGCGGTGAAACTGGCTACAGAGAAGAAAACAAACATTTGTGAAGCCAGAGAAAGTCTATACGTCTGTATTATGTGTATTATGTAGATTTTGTTAGCTATTATTACTAATGTTTGATTTTTAATTACTTCAAATTGTTATGGAAATAAATTAATTTAAAAAGTATTTGTTGACTGTACTCTTACACCGCAAGAAAATTATCTTTATACTATTAAATATAACTTATGCAAAGAAACTGTTTTTCTAAAGAGCTTGACAAAAATAACGTTCCAGAAACCGTTTCTACAAGTCGAGGTCGTTATGCATCCCTCAGTGCAAACACAAATGTCTAGTTGATAGGGACCCGCCGACTTGTTCCTGCAGAATTAGAAAAGGAGGGAGCGAAGGCAGAGACCCCTAGCGTAAACAACACGTATCCGCGCTCTGTTTTTTCATTTTTCCGAGAGATTAATATTTTTGGACACACTAATGGCTCACGTCACTGACTATATATCACTTGTTTCAATCTAGAGCTCGTTTTATGTTTCACCCCCCACCATATCACAGTTACAACCCCATTCCCTACTTCGATATATATGTAGTTTTTATGTGCAAAAAGTATAAAAATAATTCCCGAGAAAAAACTTGACATGATTTATAAGGATTTCTCTACAAAGTGTTTTGTTACAAGTGATTTTTATGACGTATAAAACGTCAATTCCGAGTTCTTTATAGTTTGATTTTACAGGCGTTTCCCAGGAGTGTATTCAGTTTAAATTGTAATTACTGAAAGAGGCGATCCTTTTAAGAAGCACTTTATATTGATATGTTTAGGACGTTTCTGCAAGTCAAAGCTTTATCATCAATTACACGAGACCTTGCTCTTATTCGTGATATATTATTTTTTCCGTATCTTTTTCAATCTCGGTGTCTTATTACTCGATACACGTGTAAGAATATACGAGAGATTGAACGTGCCATTTGTCATATATTTTTTCACAGGTATCAGGAAAGTAAAGTTGTTGACGCAGCAAATAGGGGTAGGTGTCACAAAATTATTTTACAACGGTTTTTAATCTAAAAGTCGAGGCGCTCGGTTTAAGAAAGTTTTGTTTTTTATTGCGTTAGAAATAGAAATACTTTCTTACGCATCTAGCTCCGCTGGACGTCTTTTGAGACATTTTTGAGAAGTTTCAGATTTTCTTTACAAAAGTGGTGGTTATTAACCCAAATATTTGGTCCACGCACGATTTATCTACACTACGGTATCTAAGCTGTGCTAGATGCACACGAAGTCTAGTCTCAATGGTTCTCTTAGTCTGGCCGACGTATTTAAGATTACAATCTTTACAACCTATCTTTTCCTGAATGTCGTGCGTTCCGCTAACATTTTTTTTGGTTCTGTGCCTATTAATTAATTTTTCCGCTAAGCAATCCGAACATCCGTTATACTTAGCCATGTTTTTAATGTACTCTAATTCTATACTATATATATATATATATATATATATATATATATATATATATATATATATATATATATATATATATATATATATATATATATATATATATATATATATATATATATATATATATACTTTAACTTAAGGGAAATTTTATTAATCTATTTACGAAGCAATTTAAACCGGCCGTTTTTTGTGTGCAAACGTATGATGTGAGTCATTTGGAATGTTAATATTTCAACAACAGACCCCGAGGACTTACAGCCTAAATACTATCGTACGGTGGGTGTCGATAAGAGGAATGAGGCAATTTGTTAATTCTGGACTTGAAGGTTTGGAGGTTCGGAGGAGGAGCAAAAACATATGTTGGCAAGGAATTCCACAACTTGGAAGTCCTCGGGACAAAAGAGCGGGAATAACAAGATGTTTTATGTCTGGTGACCTGGGCAGTAAAAGGGTGCATTCGCTCTGTTCTTCTGGTAGATCTGTTGGGGCAGCAGGTGGAGGAACTATGGAAGGAAGCTCCTCTGAGCAGTGCCAGTTCAGATTCTATAAAAGAGAGAGAGTGAGAGAGAGAGAGAGGTCACCAACGGCACGTTGGTGGGCTAGGGATGGCAGCCTATGGGTGAGGGTAGGGTCACTGATGAGACGTGTAGCTCACTTCTGAATGGAGTCCAGGATATAGCGAGTGTAGAAGCGGCAGCGGCACCCCAGATGTGGGAGCAGTATTCGAGGTTTGGCCTTATTTGTGAAGTATATAAGATATAGAGATTAGCGAGTATTTGCGAGCCCGGAAGAGGAAACCTAATTTCTTAGCAGCCGGTTCTGCAATTGATGTGAGATGTTGGTGCCAATTGATATTTCGATCCACAGAAATGCCAACAAGTGAAAAGGACTCATTACTTTGAATAACTTGGTTGTTAATTGTGATGGGTCTAGGGCTGGTGTATCTCTTATGAAATAGAAAGCGTGACTGAGATTTGGTGGGGTTGAATTGTACAAGATTCCTACTTCCCAGTCTAATATTTGTTGTAGATCCACCGAGACGGAACCCTCCATGAGTCTGCGATCCTCATCTAATTGAGCTAAAGAGACAGGCTTAGAATGTTGTATATTTTAGTGGAGGGTGCTGTTGTCATCGCAACTGTGAACTGGGTTGAATGTGCTAGAGAGGGGGTTACTGATGTGGAGAAGAAACAAAGTAGGGGCTAAAGCTGAACCTTGAACTCCTGCATTAATTGGATACAGTTAAATGAATGGCCATCAACGACAACAGAAATGCTCCGGTTGGAGAGGAAATTTGTTGTCCAGGTACGGAATTTTGGTGGTAGGCCATAGGCCGAAGTTTATTAAGCAGCGCTGCGTGCCAGACCTGGTCGCATGCTTTGGATATGTCTTTGGATATGTGAGCGACAATCTGGGATTCCCCGTGTAGTTCCATGGACTTGTTCCAAGAATGGGTGACAAAGGAAAGGAGGTCGGCAGTTGATCTGCGCTGACGGAATCCATACTGCCTGTCGTGGATTAGACTGTATTTTTCAAGAAATTTTAGTAATTCGGTGTTTATAAACTTTTCTATCACTTTAGAGACGATTGAAATAAGAGAAATAGGCCTGTAGTTGCTAAGAAGCGCTTTGGATCCTATTTTGGGGACGGGTTGTACTCAGTTTTCCAGTTACTGGGGAATATGTCTCTATTGTAAGATGTCTAAAACAGACGAGTCAGGAGAGGAGCAAGTTCTGGTGCGCATTTTTTGAGAACAATTGCTGGGATCTCGTCAAGGCCAGAAGCTTTACTAGTATTAAGAAAAGAGAGCATCTTTCGTACCTTTTTAGTTTTGAAAATGATATCCGTCATTTTATGCGCGACATTAGGGACTGTTGGTGGTTGAACATTTGGAGGTGGGTTGAGAGTAAAATTGCCGGGGAACAACCAGGCAAAAAGTTCAAAAACAAAAGTTCCTTAAATCGAGCTCCGCCACTGGGTTGCAGTCATCTTTTTGCGCTCTGTCTATGAAGCAGATAAACATTCCAAAACCTATCAGGTTAAGTGATAAAGGAAGTTCAAAAACATCGTCCGGCAATAAAAAATACAATACACAGAAAATTTGCCTGCGAGTTAGTCTCCATCTCGGTATCTGTCTCTACCTGAAACCCAGTATATAAGGCGATGTCTAGTAGTAAGCAGCTTCGAAATTTTCATCCTCTAATGAGGCTAATATTGTTAGTGAAACGATCGTCAGGTCTTTCAAAAGATGCCTTATCAGTGCTCATCACAGGTTCCAATCTTTACTTAATATACTACTGCTACACTTATTATAAGTCGATATTTGGTAAGGGTTTACTTTTGGGCCGCGTGTTCGATTTTTATGAAATCTTGCATATAGACGTATTTTAGAGTGTAGATGACGAAAATCGCAATAAAAATGAGAGCAAAAGCCAACTTTTGGAGTTATTTGGAAATTTTTGTAGGAATACGTAAGTTGTATTTACTTTTTCGACATGTTTTACTCATTCTCGGGGGTCATTCGTTTTATATCAAGCTAAAGAAGTGAAACGAAAATATACTGAACCTCACGTTGTGGAGACAGTATAACATAATAAAAAATAACTAATTTATAATATTACCTAATACCTGCTAATTATGCCCTAAGTATTTGTTAAAGAATTAATAATAGTTCGGCTACTCAGTCGGGGCACAAATATAATATAAATCAACTCAGGGCGTGGGCTTCAGCACTTGCAGTCAGTAGGCTTTACAATGCACAAATTCAAGTCAGGAGTTATAAGTAAAATCAGTTTATTAAAAGATTATTGAAGTTATATAATGCAGTAAATTTAATCAAGCAAATCTAATTAATGGAAAAATATGAATTGAAATTTAATTAAAGGAAAAATATAAATTGGTTACTTTAACTTGGCATATAGGACTGTCAAAATGAGTTGTGGAGCATACACTACTTTAAAAAGAAAATTACAGATAAATGATGTACTTAACTCCAGGCTTAGATTGGTGCCTCCAGGGTGGTGATTACATTCGTCTAGCCTTGGATGTTGGAGTTGCCTCAGAGACTTCGTGGGTAAACGACTCCGTTCAGCAAGGTGCCATTTATCAAGATGCTACTCCTAGGGCTCTGCTCCAACAGTTCCATTTAGGGCTTCTCCCCAGCGGTGGGCCATTTAGGAAGGTGTTGTTGAGGGCTGCTTGAGGGCTCTATTTATCCAGGTGTTGTCGAAGTTTGCTCCCTGACGGCTCTATTTATCCAGGTGTTGTTGAGGCTTGCCCTATGACGGCTTCATTTATCTAGGTGTTGTTCATAGGGCTGCTTGAGGGCTGATCTTTAACCAGGTGTTGTTGAGGGCTGCTTCCTAACGGTTTTATTTAGGGCTTCTCGAGGGCTGCTCCCTAACGGTTTCATTTAGGACTTCTCGAGGGCCGCTCCCTAACGGTGTTGTTGAGGGCTGCTTCCTAACGGTTTCATTTAGGGCTTCTCGAGGGCTGTTCTCTAACGGTTTGATTTAGGGCTTCTCGAAGGCTGCTTCCTAACGGTTTCATTTAGGGCTTATCGAGGGCTGCTCCCTAACGGTTTCATTTAGGGCTTCTCGAGGGCTGCTTCCTAACGGGTTGCCATTTAGGTATGCTGAAAATTTAGCTGTAGGACAACATTTCTGGTTAATTTGAAACCGAAGAGAGCGTGGTACGCATTGCGAGCGTTTATAAAGACTTTCTTATCTAGAGATCTTACGGAATTATTGCATTTTCACATAGTTGGTGCACCCACTTAACTGTTTATGTGTCTCTGAACATTACCCTTCTTTTCATAGTATAACCGATCCTAAGTTGAAATTGACATTTGACATATAAATCCAACCTAATGTCAAATGTCAATTTCAGCTTATACGATGAAAAGAAGGGTAATTTTTCAGAGGCACATTATCAGTTGAGGCTAGCTATATGAAAATGAATTAGAATAGTGGAATACACCCTTCTTTAGCTTGATAAAAAACGAATGACCCACGAAAATGTGTAAAATATGACAAAACATGCCGCAGAAGTGAGTACAACTTACGGTTTTCCTTTTTTATTTTATTTCACCAACACACCACGAGGGCTTACAGCCTAAATATTATCGTCCCGTGAGTGTCGACTAGGAGGAAAAATGCACCTTGTTAATTTTGGACTTGAAGGTTTGGAGGTTCGGTGGAGAAGGAAAAACATGTGCCGGCAAGGAATTCCACAACTTGAAAGTCCTCGGGACAAAAGAGCGGGCATAACAATATGTTTTATGTCTCGTGACCTGGACAGTAAAACGGTGCATTCGCTCTGTTACCCTGGTAGATCTGTTGGGGGCAGCAGGTGGAGGAACTATGGAAGAAAGCTCCTCTGAGCAGTGCCCGTGCAGATATCTATAAAAGAGAGAGAGAGGTCACCAACGGCACGTCGGTGACCAAGGGATGGCAGCCTTTGGGTGATAGTAGGGTCACCGATGAGACGTATAGCTCTATTATGAATGGAGTCCAGGATAGCGAGTGTAGAAGCGGCAGCAGCACCCCAGCTGTGTGAGCAGTATTCGAGGTTTGGTTTTATTTGTGAAGTATATAAGGTATAGAGATTAGCTGGTGAAAAGTATTTGTGAGCCCGGAAGAGGAAACCTAATTTCATAGCAGCCGCTTCTGCAATTGATGTGACATGTTGGTGCCAATTGAGATTTCGATCCACAGAGATGCCAACAAGTGAAAAGGACTCATTACTTTGAATAACTTGGTTGTTCATTGTGATGGGTCTAGGGCTGGTGTATCCCTTATGAGAAAGAAAGCAAGACTGTGATTTGGTGGGGTTGAATTGTACAAGATTTCTACTTCCCCAGTCTAATATTTTTCGGAGATCTACGGAGACAGATCCCTCCATGAGTCTGCGATCCTCATCTAATTGGGCTAAAGAGACAGGTTTAGAATATTGTATATTTGAGTGGAGGGTGCTGTCGTACGCGTAACTGTAAACTGGGTTGGATGTGCGAGAGAGAAGGCCATTGATGTGGAGAAGAAACAAAGTAGGGGCTAACGCTGAACCTTGAGGAACTCCTGTATTAATTGGATACAGTTTAGAGGAATGGCAATCCACGACAAGAGAAGGCTTTCCTGGTATTAAGAGAAGAGATCATCTTTCGTACCTTTTTAGTTTTGAAAATGATATTCGTCATTTTATGCGCGACATTGGGGACTGTTGGTGGTTGAACATTTAGAGGTGTGTTTAGAGTAGGATTTCCAGCGAAAAGCCAGGCTAAAAGTTCAGCCTTTCCCAGGGCGGTAGAAACAATTTTATCCCCTGAGACAAGAGGTGGGAACGCGCTCTTGCAGAAATTATTCCCAATAGATTTTCCAAAGTCCAGAAGGGTTTGCTGCCGTTGGAGCTTGAGAGGACTTTGTTTCTGATGTAGTTGTTAAAAGAGTTTTTTGCCTTGGAAAGAATGCGGACATAGCGGTTTTTTACGTCGTAAATGCTTGACGGTTTTTTTGACTGGGATTGTGTAGAAGCGTTTTGTGAGCTTTGACCTTTTCAAGTCTTGCCTTGTCACAGGATTTAGAGAACCAGGGCTTTTGAGTGGCTGCAGAGGTTTTCTGTGTACGTGGAATAAATAATTCCATGCCAGCTTGGATAATTTCGTTGACGTTTTGTGAGATATCAGAGGGGCCAGGATGAGAGAAGCAGACAGATGTCCATGGAAATGAGGAAAATTAATCTCGCATTTCGTCCCAGTTCGCGGAGTGGTAGTGCCAAACGATATGTGGGTGTGATGACTGTGTGAGCTCGGGTTGCATTGCGTAGGAAGCGGTGACCATTCCATGGTCTGAGCAACCGAGGGGGCGGTGACTGATACCTTATAGCATTCAGGTTGTGTAGTAAGAAGGAGATCCAAGGGATTTGAGCTGTGTGTTGCGATGCGAGGAAAGTAAGTAGGTTGCTGAACCATATTGGCTAAAGAATTGCTGACTGCAAAGGCCTCCGCTGCTCTTCCTTGTGGATCGGTCTTTGAGGATCCTAGACATTGCTTATTATGGACATTGAGTCACCAAGAATAGTGACCTCGGAGGAGGATATTCAGAAATCGGATGGTCGGTTTTTTCAGAAAGGTAGTCAAAGAGCTGGACAAAGTTGTTGTCAGAAAGTTACCGGTAAATGCAACAGATGAATTTAGTTGCAGCACTGAGAGAGAGTTTTATCCATAGTATGTCTTTTTTTCCAGCTTCTAAATTGGGGAGTCTGGTACAGGGTAGATTGCTACGGACGTACGCGCACACGCCTCCAGGCAATCTAACGGAAGTAAGGAGCTCATATAATAAAAATCGAACACGCGCCCTAAAGTAAACCTTTACCTGATATTTAAATAAATGAAGGATACGTATACATGCCATAAAACAAAAGCAATTTTAAGATCTGGATATTGAAATCAGTTAAATTATAAAATTTTACCAAATGTTAGCGGTACTTTTCAGTTAAACAAGATGCCCACCAAAAGTCAAGCTAACAACCACAGTCCCATAAACGTGCTGGGCCAGTTCTTGTCAAAATTTAAGTTTCTGTACGTGCCTCGTTTAAATTGTTATACATAATAGGTAATCAGGCAATAAAAAGGAAAATATTATAACCCGTCCTTAAAATCCAGAATCTAAATACCAGCTGCTTGTTTTCAAGAATGTAAAGTCGCGCGTATCCTGGCCAGACACAGGTAATATATAAAATATTCCACCTACATTACTTTAATTCTCAGACTGTAAATTGTTGATTTTAAATACGGCTGCGACACATGTCACCCTGCCTGTTCTGTTGCTCGTACAACAACTGCTCTGTCTAACCAGCTGGAATTTTTAAAACACAAAGGAGTAATAAATAATTACGTCCATGCTATTATAAACACAGATACCTTGTGCTTTTCATCGCTTCGACTGTAAAAAATATTATTTAATTGTATTTTAATCAGCGATGAGCTAAATAATTGCTGATTGCAGAACAACAAGTAGTTCTGTCAGATCAACATTATTTCTTTTAGCAAGCTCTGGCACATTATTGTCATTTTTGTTCTTATATAAAATTGATAGTTCTGGTAAGATATGGTCTATGAAGAAAGAAGTAGAGAATAGTTCAGATGGTATTCTGGAGATGTTAAGTTATGTTGAAAAAGTCTGGACCCAGAAACTCATGAATTTTCATAAAGCAGTTAAAGAAAACTTAAGCTTTAATCAAAGTGGAAGAGTCAATGTGGTAAATTGTATAGTAGATAACTACACGGGGTGAAACAACCCAATGTAAATATACATGTAAATAACATTGAAAAGTAATTTTGCAAACTCGAACATGTAAGGCAGATACAATAATATATAGGGTGGCGCATTGAAAACGAAACAGACTGATTTGCGCCCAGAGAATATTTTTTTAAGAAACGCTGAAACACATCAATTTTAATATTGACGGGGACATGTTTTGACATAAAACTCAACTTTGTCACATCAACCCCTTAAGGGTGGTAATAACAACCCTTATATTTTAAATCGGGAACATGGGTCGAGTGTTACATGATTTGAAAGCTCTTTATTTTTTGAATTCAGCACACTAATTTCTTTGGAAGTTTTTTTAACTAATTTAAAAATTATACACAGTTGAAGATGCAAAAGCGCATTTCATTCATTCCGATAAGAAATGTGCTGATAGTCAATATTTTGTTGGTTTGTAAACAAAAAATTGACTATAAGAACATTTCTTATCGGAATGAGGGAAATGCGGTTTATTATTTCAGTTTATCGGTCGGTTTGATATTTGATAGTACTACCGAAAATTAATTTCACAATGGTGTATTCTGTAGAAGAAAGAGTTGAAATAATTACACTTTTTTTCAAAAACGATGACTGTGCCAACCGTACCGCAATTTTGTTTAATGAACGACATCCGAACAGACATGTTAACAGAAAATACATTTTGGAGTTAGTTGCAAAGTTTCGACAAACGGGTTCAGTAGTCAACAAAAAACGGGATCCTGAACGTGAATTTCCGGTTAGATATGAGACTACTGAGATCGAAGTTTTAGGACAAATTGCTGCAGACCCAACTATGAGCACGACAAAATTGGTCACTGTTTCAAACATCAAAAGAAAAACTATTCAGTAAATATTGAAGCATCATAAATTTCACCCGTATAAAATTCATCTTGTACAACAACTGACTGAACACGATTTTGGTCGGCGGCTGGAGTTTTGTGAAGTTATGATTGCACGAATAGCTGATAACGGGAACTTTCTGTTCAATATCTGTTTTTTAGACGAGTGTACGTTTTTATTAAACTCTACAGTCAATCGTCATAATTGTCGTTATTGGGCAGATAATAATCCAAGAAATCTTTGCGAGGTCCACACTCAAACTCCACAGAAATTAAATGTCATTTTTGGAGACCGTTTAATCGGACCAATTTTTCTTGTTGGCAATTTCACTAGCGAAACGTATTTGGAGTTACTAGAAAATATCGTTTACCCTCTACTAACTAACGTTGTTGAAAATGATGATCGCTATCAAGAAAATCAATTAGTGTTGCAACAAGATTGGGCTCTTCCGCATTTTTTACAACGTGTTAGGGAGTTTTTGAACAGAGAGTTTCCAGAGCAATGGAGTGGGTGTAGAGTTGCTATTCAGTGGCCCCCTAGATCACCGGATTTAACTTCTTCATACTTCTTTCTATGGGGTCATTTAAAGTGTAAAATTTACGCAACAGAACCGCATTGTTGAAGAATGCCGTCTAATAACTCCACAAATTTTTACTTTTGTATGGAAGCTGGTGGTCAACAATTTGAACACTAACTTAACTGAATAAACATTTTTTATTGTTTTGTTTTGTTTTTTAGTTTTTTTTAACGAAAAATTGACTAATTAGTGCATTTCTTATCACAACGAATGCATTCGTTCTTGCAGCTCCAACTGTGAATAATTTTTAAGCGAGTTTATAAAACTTCCAAAAAAATTTGTGTGCTGAACTCAGAAAATAAAGCGCTTTCAAATGATGTTACACTCGACCCATGTTCCCCATTTAAAATATAAGGGTTGTTATCACCACCCTTAAGGGGTTGATGTGACAAAGTTGAGTTTTATGTCAAAACATGTCCCCCTCAATATTAAAATTGACTTGTTTCTTAAAAAAAAATCCTCTGGACGCAAATAGCTCTGTTTCGTTTTCAATGCGCCAGCCTGTATACCCAGTAATGCACTGAGTAATGATGCCAAATTGAAGGTAATGCTTGAATTTGAGGAAAGTGAGCAGCCAATATATCGGAGGTTAGCCATTCATCGATTATTCGACTTTTAAAAGAAAATAAGATGCTCCCTATACATTGATACTCACTCAGCAGCTCATGAAAGATGATTTTGATAAAACGTCTTTTTGTAAACAAATGATGGAAATCTTGGATAACAATGTTATACAACTAAAACATGTTTTGGTTTCTGATGGGTATAGCCATCAGAACGGTGCAAATTTCGAACATTTATTGTGAAGTGTGTGCGTGTGTGTGTGTGTTTTGTTTCTTTAACGTTGGATTATTTCCGCAACTATGGCCAATCACCGACGCCAGGGAGCAGTTTCACCTCACTATCCTGGAAATTTTGCTGAACCCCTACCTTTTTGTAAGGAGGGCATGGATCTTTAACGTGCCCAACATCGCATGGACACGGGACCGACGGCTTTACGCCCCCTCCGAAGGGCGAAACGTGTAGACATTCAACTTGCTCAAATACAATGCCAGAACCTCGGTTGATGTTAATGTTTCAGTTTGTACTGAAAAAGTGAAAGGAGAACCCTGGGATCGAACCCAGTACCCTTCGGTTCAGAGGCACACGTTCTTACCCCTGAACCACCGAGGCTCTAACATTGTGAAGTGATAACATACAAATCTCTTTGTTCCCTAATAATGCTTTACTCTTATGAAATTTTGGACGAAGCACTCCATTCTTAGAATTTTTTTCGTAGTATTCTGATCATGAAACGAGTTGATCTGTGTTTGTGTGGCAATCTCTTTGCAACCACACGGAATCTTCTGGTAATAATGCGATTATACTCCTCGTACATAAAAGTTATATTCAAAAGTCGTCGCATATTTTACTTATGGTAGAAGATGACGTTTAAAACTTTCATCTCCTAGGCAACCTGATAAACTGACTAATAATTATTTCTTATCGCAAATAATGTTTAAATATCTTAAAATCGGTGGAACTCAGATATAGGGAATGCTAATACCAATGGAAAGAACAATAAAAAGTACATAAACTAACGTTATAAAATATAGGTGTTATTAGAGAGTTATTAGGTTTTAAAGTTGTTACGATTGACTGGTCTATTTCGGACACCCTGTCTAACTTGTACTAGCTTTAGTAAATTCCAAATATTTTGTGGCATTTTAGAATTTGCACTTTAAAATTTCAACTCTTCAGGTTGAAAAATAAGAGAGATACAGGTGTGTAAATGGGACAATGTTTTTTAAGAAATTTTTGAAAAAAGTCAAATATCTCGAAAGGTTGAGAAAAATGACATAACAAGTTAGTGAAACCTACCATAAAATTTGACGAGCAATCTACGTCCGCAATAAATAATACCACCTTCCATTTGAAATTAGAAAGTTGACGTCTACTTCCGGTATAACTGGAAGTCCCATACTAACGTCAATATTTTCAGTGAACTGGAAATTTTGAGAAACCCACGTGCGTGAAGTATCAGAATTCAATTGTGATCCGTACTCCAGAAACGGCTAATGGAATATCTACCTGGGACACCTCTACATATATAGATATCAATATGTGTGTGTGTCACACCGATAACTGAAAAAATAATGGACCGATTTTGATTGAATTTGGCAGGTATCCTCCTTTTGTAAGTGGCTTGAACAAATTTGTTAGACAGGAAAATTTGAACGCGTCTTTCTCGGAAAAATTTGGTATCTTTGAAAGTAACAAAGCTATTTTATTCAAATTTTGTACGCAGGTTATCGTTATAAATAGTAAACTATGTACTAAAATTTAAATGTCTATCAAGAAAAAAAAGCTATAGGCATTTTATTAAAAAAATATTTGGTGCCAGATCATTTCCATGATAATAATAATAATAATAATAATAATAATAATAATAATAATAATAATAATAATAATAATAATAATAATAATAATAATAATAATAATAATAATAATAATAATAAGGTTATTATTATTATTATTGTTTTTTGGCAAAAATTATACATTATGTTAATACAATAAGTTTTATGCGACTTGTGGTGTATCATATAACACAATTTAGAAGGTTGAATCCTAAATAGTTTGACAGTCCGACACCAAATTCAATAAACTTCAGATTTTGACGTACCAAACTTAAATTCTTTTTTCTCTTCTATTTCGCACCTTCTAACACTTCAACCATCACCTTCATTTACCATAAATCTCTGCTATTCCATAATGTCTTTCTTACTGCTATTCTTTCCAAGCAACTCATATTTTCACCAAAATTTTTAAATTTGTAGGAGATAAAAATTACTTTAGTTTGACAGATGTCATTCCACTTGCTGCGTCCAGGCTTTTTTACTGTTAATTTTTGCAATAAATTTTAAAACCATAGCATTTTTAATAGATAATGAAGAGATATTTCAAATATCACAAGCTCTACTCCCCATCTAAAAATTTGGGCATTGCAACTGTCACCCGTAGGTTTAATCTAAAATTTACTTGTTTTTACAAATATGTACAATCATTAAGATACTGAATTTATTCCATTTGGCTCTTTCACACTGTATATCACTACAAATACAAAAAGTCTGGACGCAGCAAGTGCTTTATGGAAGTGAATTTTCATAAAAATGTTTTTAATAGCAAATGCGAGCAGGCATCAATCTGATACCGGTATGGCCTATGTAGGAAAAACAATGTACTATATTTTATCAAAATTACTTATTGTTTGAAAATGTACAAAAATTTTCCGAAACTAAACTTAAATGTTGGTTTCCTAGTCAACAAACCTTACGTTAATAACAAATTGGGTTATGAAATTGTGAAGGATTTAATGAAAATTCGCTACCAAAACGCACTTACTGCGTCCAGATTTGTCATTTTTTCCTATAATGCTTCGTTTAAAGAAAAAAGTAAAAAAAGACTGATTTTACCCCATTTGGGGGGGTTTGGGGTGGAGGGTGGGGGTAGGTCTCAACATTTTACCGCTGAGGTTTCAGAGTATGTTTATCACTTCAAAACAAAGCACTGTACCAAATTTTAGCTTGCCTCTAATTTGTTGACCATCAACCCGGATTGGACATGGGCTATTATTAGTGAATTTTCTTAAACAAAATTCACTAAAAAATCATATTAAGAATTTTAGACTACAAAAAATTATTTTGACATTCTTTAAGGCTAAAAACAAAATGCTTTGTTAGGTGTATCAGCTTTGATAAAATACGTAAAATCGAATGTCTGTCCATTTACATCTTTATTTTTGTTAGAACGTCTGTTGTCATATTTTCATAATGTAATGCAAATACTAAAAGGATTCTTTTTCCCTATATTTTTTTAGGTGGCTTTTCTTTTCTAACTAATGGAACTAGTAAATGTATACATGTAGATTCACAAAGAGCTAACCAGACATCGTGAGACGAATCTGAGAGGGTCCGCAAGATGCCACTCATCATACGATGTTTGATTATTTTTTACAAATCTGTCGAAGAGAAGGAACGGTCCACTGGGCGAACAGAATGTGGCCAGAGAGGAATAAATCCTTCTCTCGCCTTTCATCAATATCTCATTTCCATACATATAACAGTATCATATGAGTTACACTCGCTCAGTCCAATTCTGTTCATCAAAATACGATTCCAATGGAATAGTAGTAGATCTTTCTCTCTGATACCCACAAGGATTATGGAATTTTTTAAATTTATCTGCTTAAGCACTATGTAATACTTAATCACTTAAGTATTATACAATTTAATGTGTGCACAGGCAGATTTACGCAAAATATTGTTTATTGAAAGAAATAAAAATTCAAACAGTACTAGTTTTTATTAGTTAATTTTCATTAAGAAAATTCACTAATAGAGAGGTATCGATGGTGAGACTTACGGAAATTTCTTCAAATCAGCACGAATTAGGGACCCTGGAACCCATTTCCATGGTCAGCTGAAATGTTTATATGTATATATATATATATATATATATATATATATATATATATATATATATATATATATATATATATATATATATATATATATATATATATAACCGTATTACTACTTTAAGAGTTATAAGACCAAAAAGGGCAAATTTTTTTTAAAGTAAAATCTTTATTCTTTCTTGCAAATATTTCGTCTTGTTTTTAAGACTTCATCAGTGCATCAGCTAAAAGACAAAACAATACATTTCAGTTTTACAAATTTTACGTTATAAGTTATTTCTGTTTGAACTTACAATTTGATCCAGAAGATAAAATAGCATACACATGAAAACAGAACATTATGCACTACAACACAACACCATTCTATGTCAAAATATAGGTCTCAACCTAGACACTTGAATTTAACTAAATCTGATTAAAATCTTTTCTAATTTGTTCTCTAAAAATAGCAGTATAGACTGCAACATCAAAAGGACGCTCACATTTCTACAAAATGGCCGTAAAACTGATAAAACTTTGATAGTTTTTTACAATTTTTAAATTTATTACTAAAATGTGTTGTCTCTGTGTGAGAGAGACAATCAATTACACTTTAATGTGAGAGACAAGAACAAGTATACTGTCTGGTTCATCTATCTCTGGAGATGGCAGGAGTACCAATCCAATAGACAACAAACAACCAAATCACCTAAAACTATACAGCTGTTCACAAAGCTTCATTGCAAAATCACTACAATTCTTAATGTGAATTATTTTAAATTCTTTAACAGAATTACATAGTAATACTAGACAGAAGTGCAATAAAGTCAACTATGTAAATAAAAAATGAAAAACAGAAGAGAGAGGGGAACTAGTCACAATGATTAATATTTGAAATTTAACTTAGAGGTCATATTTATCACTTTCCAACCTTAGTAGATTTGAATAGATTAAACTGAGATTTTTTATGTCTACCCTCTCATTGATTGGTTCTTTTAAGTTATTAATGTAACACATTTCTAAAAATATTCGTTTCTTATAATTGCTCTCCGCGTCTAGTATTTTTACAGTGTTATAATCAATGCTATGGCCCAATTTTTGAGCATGCAAAGCTAAAGCACATCTATCTGGTCTAAGTTTTGTGTCACTTTTATGGGCAGTCATTCTTTGTTTTAGAGTTTGCGATGTTTGTCCCACTTATTTCTTACTACAGTTAATACACGACGGTTCATAAATCACATCTGATCTCATCACTTTCTTTGTCTTTTATGTTTGAAACTAAATATCTTCCAGTTACCAAATTGTATTTTGCTACCTTAATGTCTGGTTCGTTTTGCCAACATTTCATCAGTTTATTTGTTAGTCCATCAATGTGTGGAATAGAGGCGTACACTGTGTTATTGGCCTGCTTTGGATCGCTCAGTGGCCGTTCTGCTCTTTGTTGCTCCTGATTTTGTGGAACATTGAAAAGAAGCTTACTCAGGTACGCCTTTGAGTATCCATTTTCTTGTGGGAGTTTCGACAGCCTATGAAGTGCACCATTCTTTAATGTTGATGACATATTTTGGTTACTCTGTTCTTTAGTCCCAGGATGGTGTTATTCTTTGTTTTATTCTCATGGTATGACCATCTGTTTATGTATCTACCTGAGAACGATGGTTTCTTGTACCAAACAAGTATGATTCTATTTGAGGGCAGTCTTATGCCTTTTGTGTCTAAAAATGGTACAGACTTTTTTCACCTTCTTCTTCTATAGTTAATCTTAAGTGTTCATCGTATTGGTTGAACTTATCTAGAATCTCTTGTTGGCTGCCTTGGGTTACCGCTGTGATTATATCATCAATTTATTGGTATAGGAATGGAACTGAAAATTTGTAAAACTGACATGTATTGTTTTATCTTTTAGCTGATGCACTGATGAAGTCTTAAAAATAAGACGAAATATTTGCAAGAAAGAATAAATATTTAACTTTAAAAATTTTTTGCCCTTTTTTGGTCTTATAACCCTTAAAGTAGTAATACTGTTTCATACGAGTATTGTAGACCATTACCCCGTTTCACTTTATATATATATATATATATATATATATATATATATATATATATATATATATTGCTATAGATAGCAAATATGTCAGAAAAGTAGAAACATATTATTGTGGAGTAAAACGGGCCATGCACATTAAGTTGATACGTCCTAATATTTAAATGCCCTGTAAAATTGAGAGTGTAAAGTATTTTAGGTTAAAGAAGGAATAGCATAACAGGTAAAAGAATACAGAACAATGATTTCTTTTTTACATGTGGTACATTTTAATTTCACTAAGCAAAAGTCGTTGGAATACAATATAACACAGAACAATAGCCTTTTATTTATTTATAGTTGTAACAGAATATAACGATTTTTATTTTATCCTTAGACAGTAAGTAAATGTATAGTATTAAGTTAAAAAAAGGTTTTTGTCAGTTACCAATTATGAGAAAAGACACGCAGTGTTAGTTATTAGGGATATTTTTTTTTTGTGTGGTTGTTTCCAATGAGTGCAACGAACAAGAAGTTGGACAATGGGAAAATGCAAGGCCTATGAACTTTGTTTTACCCAGGAACCCCTGCCTTTCTGTAAGAAGGATAGGGATATTTAACGTGCCCAACATAGCATGGACACGGGACCGACGGCTTTACGCCCCCTCCGAAGGGCGGAACGACATTCAACTTGCTCAAATACAATGTCAAAACCTCGGTTGATGTTAATTTTACTGTTTGATTGCAAAAATATCATCTACATAACGAACCTACGTTCTGGGTAAATACTCACTTTCATTTTCAAGATATGTTTCAAATTCCCGTACCTTGAGTTTGTTCAAAAAACTCATTGCTGAATTGAAAACTATTTTGTTCAAGACAAAGGTGTGTTACACTTAAATATTCTTCATTTTTAACAATGCTTCTGAATACGTTAACGTTTGCTTCGTTAACGCTTCGAAACGCTAGGAAACAATGAGGTTACATCAAAACCTCGCCTTCAACCAATTTAACATCTTAAATTTAATTAATAAATTCAAGTGATTTTGTTACTGAAAAACTTTTTTGTTTGACGAGCGAGCCTTTAAGCTCCATCATCTGGGTGCCGGGTCACTCGGGGCCAGAGGCAATGTAGATGCTGGCAGTCTTTTTTATTTTTTTTTATTTCAATAACACACCAGGAGGGCTTACAGCCTAAATACTATCGTACAGTGGGTGTCGACAAGGAGGAAAGACGCAACTTGTTAATTCTGGACTTGAAGGTTTGGAGGTTCGGGGGAGCAGGAAAAACATGTGCCGGCAAGGAATTCCACAACTTGGAAGTCCTCGAGACAAAAGAGCGGACATAACAAAATGTTCTATGTCTGGTGACCTGGACAGTAAAAGGGTGCATTCGCTCTGTTCCTATGGTAGATCTGTTGGGGGCAGCAGGTGGAGGAACTATGGAAAAAAGCTCCTCTGAGCAGTGCCCGTGCAGATATCTATAAAAGAGAGAGAGGTCACCAATGGCACCTCGGTGGGCAAGGGATGGCAGCCCTTGGGTGAGGGTAGGGTCACCGATGAGACGTATAGCTCTCTTCTGAATGGAGTCCAGGATAGCGAGTGTAGAAGCGGCAGCAGCACCCCAAATGTGGAACCAGTATCCGAGGTTTGGTCTTATTTGTGAAGTATATAAGGTATAGAGATTAGCTGGTGAAAAGTATTTGCGAGCCCGGAAGAGGAAACCTAATTTCTTAGCAGCCGCTTCTGCAATTGATGTGATATGTTGGTGCCAATTGAGATTTCGATCCACAGAAATGCCAACAAGTAAAAAGGACTCATTACTTTGAATAACTTGGTCGTTTATTGTAATGGGTCTAGGGCTGGTGTATCTCTTATGAGAAAGAAAGCAAGACTGTGATTTGGTGGGGTTGAATTGTACAAGATTTCTACTTCCCCCGTCTAATATTTTTTGGAGATCCACGGAGATAGAACCCTCCATGAGTCTGCGATCCTCATCTAATTGGGCTAAAGAGACAGACTTATAATATTGTATATTTGTGTGGAGGGTGCTGTCGTCCGCGTAACTGTGAACTGGATTGGATGTGCTAGAGAGGAGGTCATTGATGTGGAGAAGAAACAAAGTAGGGGCTAAAGCTCTACCTTGAGGAACTACTGCATTAATTGGATACAGTTTAGAGGAATGGCCATCCACAACAACAGAAATGCTCCGGTTGGAGAGGAAATTTGTGGTCACGTACAGAGTTTTGGTGGTAGGCCATAGGCCGGTAGTTTATTAAGCAGCGCTGCGTGCCAGACCTGGTCGAATGCTTTGAATAAGAGCGACAATCTGGGATTCACCGTGTAGTTCCATAGAGTGGTTCCAAAAATGGGTGACAAAGGAAAGGAGGTCGGCAGTTGATCTGCGCTGACGGAATCCATACTGCCTGTCGTGGATTAGACTGTGTTTTTCAAGAAATTTTAGTAATTCGGTGTTTATATACTTTTCCATCACTTTAGAAATGACTGAAAGGCGAGAAATAGGTCTGTAGTTGCTAGGAAGCGCTTTGGATCCTTTCTTGGAGACGGGTTGTACTCGAGCAGTTTTCCAGTTACTAGGGAATATGCCTCTATTATAAGATGTCTGAAACAGACGAGTCAGGACAGGAGCAAGTTCTGGTGCGCATTTTTTGAGAACAATTGCTGGGATCTCGTCAAGGTCAGAGGCTTTCCTGGTATTAAGGGAAGAGAGCACCTTTCGTACCTTTTTAGTTTTGAAAATGATATCAGTCATTTTATGCGCGACATTGGGGACTGTTGGTGGTTGAACATTTGGAGGTGGGTTGAGAGTAGAATTGCCGGCGAACAACGAGGCAAAAAGTTCAGCCTTGCCCAGGGCAGTAGAAACAATTTCATCCCCTGAGGCAAGAGGTGGGAACGTGCTCGTGCAGAAATTATTCCCAATAGATTTAGCAAGAGTCCAAAGTTTCGAGACCTGATGCAGTCTATTAGCAGCAAATATTGCATTAAATGTCTTTAATGAGGTCCTAGAGTTATGTTACAACTGGTACTCTTCTTCATTTGGTTAAAATTGTTACAAGAAGGGAACATAAAACACATGTAATCTTTCAAAAATACCTCAAGAAAAAACAAATTTCCGGCTCTTAGATGGCAATTTCCAATGGAAAAGTTGTTGTTTTTTCAGAATATATTTAAAGAGCAGCTGCTGAAGGGTTTTTCACTCAGCTGCATCAACAGCGTCAGATGTGGGTAAAAATTTCGAAGTAATAAATAAATCATTTGAATTATTTGACCACGAAAATCAGGCAGCCCAAAGAAGAAAGGCGAGGGGACTCACTTAAGTCAAGCATGATGGTGAGAGGCGAGGAACCTACCTGAAATCAGTGAGAAAAAAAGAAAATAAATTGAATTGCATCTATTACACCACCATCTGCCACGATTCTAAAAAAAACATTTTAAATACAAGTTACGTAATTTTTATAGCGTAGAATGCGAAACTGCAATTAAAAGTAATGGTTTATATTTAAGATTTAAAAAATGGCCCCTTCCCCAACCGCAGGTGTTGTTATATCATTTGATATATTGTCAAAAAGATCAGATGCGTCTCTTCTCATTTCATGATACAAAGCCTATTTTTGTTTAGATATTTATTATTTTCTGAACACCCGGTATATTCATCTATATTAACATATAACTAAAGTGTGAAACTGATCATCTGGGGTATGAGTTCCAAAGGGCCTGGTTCGCGCTCATTTTTTTACGAAATTTTGCTAATATTGTAAGGTTGCCTAATTTGGAACAAATTTCAGATTTCTCCAACTGAAACCGAAATACAAAAACCAAAATCACATTCAGGGAAGCTACACTAATAGTCTTACTTGTTTCTTAAAAAAGTATTAGAACTCGCTATGAATGAATACAAATACTTTATTTAAACAAAATCAAATAAAGTGCAAAGGTTCATTTTAGAATACCCGTTACATAAATTGGACCTCCAGTTTCCTTATTTGGACCCCTTAAAAAGCTGAACAAAACCAAATGATAATATTAACAAAATAAAACTCTGAAACCCATATGAATAATATCTTAGTCTCTTACGTTACAGTTAATGCAGAAATATCTCTTTATGCTTCTAGAAACATTTGCACAATTTACCTGGCACCAAGTTCGGCACCCCATGCCTCATTTCTTCAGGTTCGGCCTTTTCACATATTGCACGTAACCAGCTGTTCCAGGTGTTCCTGGATGCATGCTTCCTTTAGTTGTGTTGGATTTAGACGGCTCTATTTGCGTCCTAACTATGTTGACTTTAGAGGTCAATGGTTCTGATTGCAATATTATTTTAACCAAGTTTGCTCTAGACGCTTTTGATGCTTCCAATTGACTCTTGTAAGGAAAACTAGTCAATTCAACTGCATTATAAATGGCATAGCGGTACAGGTAACGTCATCTGTTTTTGTCTAACATTGTAGATATTGCATTGCAGAATCTGAAGTGATGTCGAGGATTATTTTAACACAAATTTTGAATAACTCTCTATTTCTTTGATCAAACGACTTGAAAATTGGTACACAGCCACGTCTACGTTCTTTTAAGTTGTAAATTTTAGTTTTAATCACTTAAAGAATTTGGGAGATAATGCGTAATATTTTTTAATATTTAGTTAAGAAAATTTGGCGTCAAGATCTGATGCACGAACTCGTCCAAGCCATTAACAAAATAAAGGTAATACCTTTAACTGACATTGAAAGTGGGTTCCAGGGGCCCTAATCCGTGATCATTTGAAGAAATTTTCTAAAAGGCTCACCGTCGATACCTCTCTATTAGTGGATTATGTGAATGAAAATTCACTAAAACAAAATACTTGAAATCACAGTCACTGCGTGCACAAGCATAATAACATTCAAGACTTTGAATCATTTTGAGATACAGTTGGCTGTGTTATTGACATATGACGCATAGTGTCGTTCAACTGGCTAAAAATCAAGCGATTCAATTTAGGAGCTGGTCCAATTTATGCAACTTTACTCTATAAGGCAGAAAGAAGCTTAACACTTTTAGCGAACTTTTATTTAAAAAATTCACTAATGGACAGGTATCGATGGTGAGACTTTGCAAAAATGTTTTCAAATCAGTGCGATTTTGGGCCCCGAGAACCCGAAACCAAGGCCTGCCCATAAATAGTATGTCATACCATGATAAGAAAATGAAATTAAATGTCATTATGGGCATGAAAAAGCGAATTCTGGACATTACCCACCCCTCATTCAGACATGGGGCTCTACGTCGTTTTGCAGATATGATGGTAAGAAATGGCTATGAAAGAAGCTACATGATGAATCTACTCTTCAGCGCTCCCTCCGAAATTGCACCTCACCGACTGGCTGCTAGGCCTTCCCTGCCTGTACAGGATGGGACGGACGTTTCCGACCCAGACTTGGATGCCAAGTATGCAGTTTTACCTTACATCAGTGGACTAACACATAGACTATTGAACCTCTTCAAAGTTTTTACAGACGTTAAAGTGGCAAAGTACAATGTTCTGATTAACAAGAATTTTTTCACCAACAATAAGGACAAAATTTTGGTTCATAAACTACGTGATGTGGTTTATAAGCTAGATTGTAAAAATTGTTCTTTTTCTTATATAGGTCAGACCTCACAGTCTGTTGGTAGGAGGATCAGCCAACACAGGAGTGACTCCAGACTGAGACCTGACAGGTGTGCTTTGGCACATCATGTGTCTACTTTAGGCCACAATATGGATTTTGAAAATGTTAAAATATTAGACAGGGAGAAAATTTTTTAAAAACGTTCCCTTCTCGAAATGTGTCATATTCTTGAAAATGACACTATGAACTCAAAAACAGATGTTCAAAATCTTAGCAGCATTTATAGCTATGTAAAACTTTTTGATAGGTCTGATGGCGCCTCTGTGTTGGCCGGTTCCATAACTTAGAATAAGAAAGCTTGTCACATAATTCATCAATAGATAAACAAAATAGTCTATGATCATTGAGGTCTTCAACTGTCATTCATATTTTAGATCGACATTTCTAACGTGAAAAAATGGGGTTAGGTGTCCATTTTGTTACACGCAAATTTTTCAAAGCTTTTTTAGTTTTTTAACATTAATGACAACTTTTTATACTTTTTCATGACTAGCTTTGAATGTTTTGAAAGTAGAAATGTTCGCGTGAGTTTTGACATGTAATGTAAGGATGTTTTTTGCATTGTTTGTTTTGTTAGCATGTCTTGTGGCAGAATTACCCTGTTTTCAATGTTTAGGCCTTGCTTTTATAATTAGTTACAGTGCTGTAAGTGTCTTTAATGCATAATCTAGATGTTTGTGCTAATTTTATTCATTTTTAGTGCTCCTGAAGATGCTAGGAACTCCTAGCGAAATATATCGAGTTTGTGTACAGAGTGACTTTCTTTAAAGTATAGCTCTCGTTTTTTGGTCGTAATTGCCCTTAATATCATATATATATATATATATATATATATATATATATATATATATATATATATATATATATATATATATATGTATGTATGTATGTGTCCACACGATAACTCAAAAACTTATTAAAGGATTTTGATGAAACTCGGCAAGAATCATTCTTTTATTAATGGCTTGGACGATTTCGTTAGCCACCCCTATCGGGCCAGTTTTTTTTAAACAAATCTGTACCTCAAAAAAATAACCAAGTTATTTTGATCAAATTTGGTTGCTTTGTTGCCCTAGTAAATACTTTACTGCACGAAAACTCAACATTCTAGGTTTATAAAATTGAGTTATACCAATTTGAAGCATTTAATGAAAATTCACTACCATAACGTACTTGCTGCGTCACGGAATTTTCTTATTTTTTAATCTGCAACTTCTGTCCATCATCCTCACAAGCTAAGGGCGATGTCGCCCGGTCTTCGTAACCACGATTCTCTGTCTCCAGAAACTCTCCTTATTTCATTATAACTTACACACTTCATCAGCTATGCCAGATTTTCGAGGAGTTTTCGATATATTTTCTGTGTGTCTTATTCATTACATTTTCAATATTTCAAAAGAAACCATCTTTTACTAGTTTAAAAGGCAAGTATAAAACTTCTCGTCGGCAAGGACGTAGGATGATAAAAACGAATTAAAGTAGAGAATCTCGTAACTGAACGATGGCAAATATTCACATGGTCAACTCGAAGCATCTATATGCATATAGACTGGACGGCACGGAAAATGGGAAATGGCTTTTCTTTGACACCTTGAAATTAGATTTTTTTCTGGAAAAAGAATAAAACGCTAAGACGTCCGCATATACCCTGGGGTTTCAGCAGTTATATCTACATAAACCTATATATCTAGAACCGGCTTCGATTTGAAGAACCTCTCCCGTAATCAACTTTCTTATACTTGAATCCATCTCATCTAAAGATATTGGATCGACAAATACGAACGTCGCATCCACATATATCGAACCTTTGTCTCCCTTTTATATTAATCTTCAAGTCAGACTGCCATTTGGGATTTACATGTGGCTTTAGGAATTTTTATTTGAAAACTTGCCGTCGTGATATCAAATTTATCTAAGCCTTAGGGTTTCTAATTAGTTACAGGAAAAGAAACAGTATTAGTGAAGTTTCATTAAGAAAATTCACTAATAGAGAGGTCACGATGGAAAGATTTTGAAACTGTTTCTTCAGATGAGCGCGAATTTCGGTCCCTAGAACACAAAAGTAAGGTACGTTAAATTTTTTATGTTTATATATATATATATATATATATATATATATATATATATATATATATATATATAGGGTGATTGCTGAGAAGCGCTCATTAGAAGTTTATGACCTCCTCATCCTATTTGAGAGCTGAAAATTTGTATTCGGCCATTATACGATATTCTCATTCAGACTAGAATAGCTGCACTACTATAGCACTTCAGGTTATGCCGGAAGTCGCCACAAACTTCGCTATTTTAAATAAACCATCTTCTATATTTTTGCATTTTCAGAATGACGATCCACTTCGGAATATTATCATTTATTTTATCATTTTTAATCATAAATCGTACATGTTTACACAATAAGCAAGAGGCTTGTGCTGTATATTATATATATATATATATATATATATATATATATATATATATATATATATATATATATATATATATATATATATATATATAAAATATAACTAAAAAAAATATTCTACTGATTTGAACGAAACTTTGCACATAACTTCACTGTATTAAGACTGCGGACGAGTTCATATATCAGCTATAACGGAAATTTTTTCCCCCCAAAAATATACAAAAATAATTTTGAAAACGCTATATATTTGTAAGTACAAGAGTAACGGTCAGAAACCAACACAAGGTGTACTGGGCAGACTGTCCAGGGCTCAGACATGGGAAGTCAATAATTGACGAACCCAGTTCAAAGAGAGCTGGGGAGCTGCTAAATCTTAGCAGAGGACAGCTCAGAAACACAACAGGTCTCTTGACGGGACACATGGCCGTCAAGAAACACCTGCATAAAATAGGGCGGTTCGAAGGGGACCTCGCATGCAGACTCTGCGGCGAGGGGGGAAATCAGCCCAGCACATCTTGTGCGAGTGTGAAGCTCTGGACCGCAAAATACAACTGATCTACGGTCAGTCTAGACCGGAGACAGAGCAATATAAAACTTCATCCTACCAATTGCTGTGCAGACTAGTTCAAGGCACAGGGATTTTGGAATGGGTGGAGTAAGACTAAGGGTATGCACAATCAACCAAAGGTTGCAGTGCTATCGGGGCGGGAAGGCCGCGGACGAGCCCTGAGGAAAAAAAAAAAACAAAAAACAAAAAAACAAACTGGAATGATACTTTACATGTGGCTGTAAATAGTCCAAATAACCCTATGTTGTGAAGTTTAAGTAATCTGGTACACAATATTTAGAGTTTTTTCCAAAGTAGAAATAAAATGTGAAAGACATGCGTTGAAACGATTTAGTGGTCAAAGTCCAATGCCTGACAAATATAGTAGTTAACTGTCACGCGTAGATTGATTCATACAACAGGTATAAACCATACATCAACGGTAATGAAACAAAATAAATAAAAGCCTGGACGCAGCAAGTGCGTTATGATAGTGAATTTTCATTAAAATGTTTTAAATATCAAATATGTGTTTTTTTTTAAGAAAACAGACATCAAATTTGATTACCAGTATAACATATATAGTAAAAATAATGTACCATATTTCATCAAAATAACTTTATTGTTTGAAAATGTTAAAAAAAAATTCGAAAATAAACTTAAAATGTTCCCGAAAAAACTAATTTCCTGGCCAACGAACCTTATAGGTTAATAGCAAATTGAGCTATTCAAATTTGAGGCATTCATTAAAAACTCGCTACCATAACGCACTTGCTAAGTCCCGAATTTATTTTCTTACAAACATGCATTATAATTTCGTGGTCTAAATTCCATACATTTAAGGCTGGCTCAGAACTGTGACCGATAGGGGGAATCCGTATGTGTAATTAAAAGAAAACATTGTTTAATCTATTTCAACTGAGCAGATTTTCCTGGTTAACGAACTTATCCAAGCTACTTGCAAAAGGAAGGTACCCACCAAATTTGATCAAAATCGGTCCATTATTTTTTGAGTTATCGGTGTGATACATACATACATACATATATATATATATATATATATATATATATATATATATATATATATATATATATATATATATATATATATATATATATATATATAAACATATAAAAATTGAAACCGACCCCGGATATGTGTTCTCGGGGGCCTAATTAGTGCTAATTTGAAGGAATGTTTTCAAAATTCAAAAGTTGAGATCTCCTCATTAGTGAATTTTTTTTAAGAAAATTCACTAACAGACATAAAACATACTACCCGAAACAACAATCCTGAAACCTTGGCCAGAAATATCACAAATGACAGACGACATGAAAGAAAAAAATTACCAAGTACCTAATTGTTATTTAACGGGGGGATTCAATCGATTTTTAAAATACACTATATTTGTAGCTTGATGAACGGCCTCAAATAGAGTTTCAAACTGAAAGTGTAGCTAATATAGTGGAAACGTAAACAAAATCAAGTCAAGTCTATATAACAAATCTCTTAAAATAGTTTCTTTTTTATGTTTAAACTTAAACAGACGTCATATAAGATAGAAACAGTCATTGAATGTGTTTCAATGGCAATTCCACTAATTCTGTAATTAATTGTTGCCTGTACTTTAATAACAATATGCTGAAGCCCGTGCCAAGTATCATGTCAACAAAACGTTAATTAATGTACGCTTGGATAGCTCAGTGGTAACCGGATTGTCTTCTACGCATAAGGTTTCGTGATAGAGTCCTCCTCGATGAATGTATAGTTTTTTGTTTGTTTTATTTTGACACTTGGAGGAGCAAGCAATAGTGTACAGATTTCATACGTTTTAAACAGGATCCAATTTTTGTTTAAAACGCCTGGATAACTTTGTCACCTTTGAGTCTGAAATTATAATTGTCAGCTCAGACATTTTGTTATTGCAAACCAGTTTGACTAGGTTGGCTAAAATGAAATAATTCAAGCGATTAATAAGGAAAAATAACTGCTACGCTTATAATTTTCAGATACTTTTCTAAATGTGAATAAAGTTTTCCTCTGGAAAGCTTTTGTAACTTTAATGAAATTTGTAATACAAGTTTCTTTTAAAGATACATACTATCTGAAGATATAGCAAAGTTTAATTTTTAGCTTCATACAAAATTGAGTTTTGGCCAATTTTCTCAAAAGGAGTTGGAACATAAGATTTTTTTAATAATAGAGGGATATCGATGGTAACACTTTCGAAAGTTTGCTTAAAATATGCGCGTACTAGCACCTCTAAAATCGATATTTAAGGCCTGTGTGTGTTTCAAGTTTTTATTTTTGTAATATGCCGTATAATAATAATGTACAATTCTTATAAAAATTCACTATTGTAACGCACTTGCTGCGTCCCAAAATTTGTTTTATCGATAAGTTTACAATACTTTACATTTGTTTTATTATAAGTTTTTAACAGCTGCCATTGTGAGATAATCTGTGCTTATATGTACCGTACCAAAAACTCAAAAAAGTCTGGACGCATTGAGTACGTTATTTATTTCAAAAATAAACTTAAAATATTTCCGACAATATTTCCCGACCAACACATTTCCCAGGATATAATTATTCACAAAAATCGCTTTGACAAAAATTCTAGAAAAAAATTTAGCATGAAAATTTGAAAATAATTTCTTACACGAAAATTCGCCATTGGCTTGAGTAATGTTACACGAAAATTATATTTATTTACAAGATGTGCTCAACAAGTTTTTTATGAAAATTCGAAAAAAAAATTCAAATAACTTATTGTACATTAATTATTAATAACCAGCATTTCACACAAATATAAATGAAATTTATCAGGTAAAATCTCAGCACGTTTTTCCGGAAAATTTTCGGTTTCCTTCCGGAAATAACAAAGCTATGACAACCAAATTTGGTGTGCAAGTTTCTACTATAAGTCAATTTCCTTCAAAAAAATTCGAGATCCCAACTTTTGAATTTTGAAAAAATTTCTTCAAATGAGCGCTAGAGTACGCATCCGGGGTTAGTTTCAATTTTTATGTCTATATTATATATATATATATATATATATATATATATATATATATATATATATATATATATGTCACACCGATATGTCAAAAAATAATAGGCCGATTTTCATTAAGGTTGGTGAGTACCTTCCTTTTGCAAGTGGTTTAAACAAGCTCGTTAGGCAGGAAAATCAGCCCAGATTTTCCCGGAAAATTTTGTGTTTTTTTTTCTGAAAAAATTATATCTCCAGGAATAACAAAGTAAGGGCAACCAAATTTGGTACGCGTGTTTGAGTGAACCATGCACCAAAATTTTGGTCTCTAAGTTTAAAGCCCAAAAGTTATGGGCAGTTAAAAAAATTTGGAGTTTTCCTCAACACGCCAATGTCGCAATTTTAAACGTCAAAATCGGCAATGTTTACGCAAAGAACGTAAAACAAATACGCATTGTGAAAAGAAAATGTTGCAAGAGTGTTCTGCGAACCCCTAAGTTTCAGCTTCAACCGTCATTGCTCTTCATTTTACTAAAATATTTACAGAAAATTCATTTCAAATAGACCCTCTCTCTGATGCTTGGGCTGTCGGTTTGTTAAGTTGATGTTTTCGCTGTAGGTTAAGTGAAGTTTATGGTTTAACGGCCTATAATTTTTAGCTAATTTTCGTAGAACAAATTGGTTAAAGTATTTTTGCATTTTTTTATCGAAATATGATGTATGTTTGTAAGAAAAAAATCTGGACACAGTAAATGCGTTTTGGTAGTGAATTTTCATTAAATCCTTCAAATTTGAATAACTCAATTTGCTATTAACGTAATGTTTGTTGGCTAGGAAACCAATATTTAAGTTTATTTTCGGAAATTTTTTGTACATTTTTCAACAATAAGTAATTTTGATAAAATATAGTACATTGTTTCTACTACATAGGTTATACCGGTAATCAGATTGATGCCTGCTCGCATTTGCTATAAAAAACATTTTTATGAAAATTCACTTCCATAACGCACTTGCTGCGTCTAGACTTTTAAAATTAATATCTCATTTTCGGTGCATAGTTGTTGACATCATGTTATATTTCATTTTAGTGAATTTTCGTAAAAAAATTCACAAATGGGGAGATCCCGACTTTTGAATTTTGAAAAAATTTTTGCAAATAAGCGCGAACTAGGACCCTCAGAACCCATATCACGAGTCAGTTTCAATTTTTATTTGTTATATATATATATATATATATATATATATATATATATATATATATATATATATATATATATATATATTACACCGATAACTCAAAAAATAATAGGCCGATTTTGACAAAATTTGGCACGTACCTTCCTTTTGTAAATTCATTGGATAATTTCGTTGGTCAGGAAAATCGGACGAGGTTTCCGGGAAAATTTTAAGTTTTCATAAAAAAAAATTATCTCAAAAATAACAAATATATAATAACCAAATTTGGTAGGTAGGTTAACGATATAAAAAGTAAACTATGCACCAAAATTTAGATTTCTATGTTACAATAAAAAAAAGTTATAATAAAATATTTGGTGCCAGATCATTTCTATGCGAATTTACTACCATAACGCACTTGCTGCGTCCAGGCTTTTTAAACTTTAGTTCAAAACAGCTTGTATTGAATTGAATTCATCACACGGCGGAACAACTTGCAATGTGTTTTAGCATGCGCGCATTTCCGGTCACAGTTGTCTTATTAAGAATGTTAAACGGTTATCATCAAACGTAACGTTGACTAAACGACGTTCAACACTCATCACTTCTTATCACCACTTAATCTCGATATGCTCAGTGAACGCATCACATTAGCCATGCTCAATGCTAATTTATTTTATAATCTTAATATGCTGACGACAATTAATTACCTGTTTGTACTTTTAAGCGTTTACATAAATTAACATGCATAATAAAAGAACACCGAATTTAAAGAACAGTCGCGCGGAAACATATTTGAATTAATTTGTGTTTTATGCGCCACAGCATTTAATTTCTTTTTGAAATTTTTCTTTTGGATATATTGATTCAAATAAAACTGACAGTAACAATAACGTCCACAAACAGTAATACTAACAGTATCCAGTGATGTATTTTTGCTATATAATTTGTGCAATGAATCCTAAAGGTAGGCCTCAGTTGCTCGTACTTGTAAAAGACGATAATTTACAAAAGTCTGGACCCATCAAGTGCGTTATAATAGAAACATTGTCATAGAAATGCATTAATCAATTTTCTTTTTGAAAATTATATGCATACACACACACAGATATATATATATATATATATATATATATATATATATATATATATATATATATATATATATATATATATATATATATAGTTTTTAAGGATATTAAGATGTAAGTCATATAAGAGTGTTGTATGTAACTTTAAGAAATGTCACATAACATAGAGATAAGACCAGCTGTTTTTATTTAGGACAAATGTCAACCTGACACCCAAAATTACAGTATAGGTTAACAAATAAGAACCACATGTCAAACTGACAGAAAATGTAAAATGTAGGTTAACTAATCTGTCAAAGCAACAACAACAATGATTATGTATCCCTAGTTATAATTAAGTAGATTAGCATTGTATAAAAATTTGTCATGATTTTTGATTTGGTAGCAGGCATAAAGCAGTTTTTTAATGAGTAACGCTAGTCACGTAAAAAATAATAAACAGATGGGAAAAATTTTGATTAAATTATTAGATTGAAATTATGATATAAAATTATTAGATGGGAATTTTTGGTAGTAAGGATATAGTTTGAAAATTTAGATAAAAGGAATTTGGAAAGAAATTTAGTAGCAAGAGAGAAAATCTACAGGGGTCGCTGGCCTGATAATCCAACACAGGAAAGTCAGCTAAGGCAATAAAGTCTGAGTGAGTACAGTAAAGCAATAACTTACCTTTTGTTGTGTGATACATCCATCGCTCCAAGAAAGTAGTAAAACTATTATATATATATATATATATATATATATATATATATATATATATATATATATATATATATATATATATATATATATATATATCAAACGAAAATAAAGGGGGGCCATTGCACCATCTTCTGACCTTAAAGGTCAGTAACCATGCCCAATCAGTGAAAGAAACTTGTCCATTGACTGCACGTCGAAATAAAGAATGATATAAACCATACGAACACCAATAGGTGTCGGTACCTCTTGGTTTATAAAGCAGCAAGGATCGTGTACATATATGGATCTTAAAATTAAGCAAGTAATACTGATTAGTTCATTTTATTTGGGTTTTTTCATTGTTAAAAGTAAGATAAAAGTAAGAAAGAGCTCTAAATTTAGAGATAAAACAAAATATATTATAAATAGTAAGTATTAGGCGTTTGTCAGTTGTGTTAATTTAATAAATATTCAAATTCTGTGTACTTTTAACATCCTTGCTTTATTTTTGCTTTATATGTATATAAGTATTTAAAAACCAAAATCAGATAGGGCAATAAATTTCAAAATTTAAAAAAATAAACAAAGATATTTCGGACTTGAACCCACTAGCTAAAGAAGCTCCCTGATTTGAGAGTCCAACATACATGCTATACATTTATTTAGGTTCCAAGGCAGCAATAAAAGACGTTGGGTACACCAGGGTGTAAGTCAAATACAGATAAGATCTAATTAAAAACTAAAAACAAGAATAATAATATATATCCTATAATTAAAACTTAAACTTATATATTTCAATTTAAATACCCAATAGAGGGACTAAAACAATCTAAGCATAACTACTATATATATATATATATATATATATATATATATATATATATATATATATATATATATATATATATATATATATATATATGTATAGGGTGGCGCATTGAAAACGAAACACCGATTTGCGTCCAGAGATTTTTTTAAGGAACGCTGAAACACGTTTAATATTGAGGGGGACATGTTTTGACATAAAACTCAAGTTTGTCACATCAACCCCTTAAACGTGGTGATAACAACCCTTATATTTTAAATAGGGAACATGGGTCGAGTGTTACATTATTTAAAAGCTCTTTCTTTTCTGAATTCCATACACAAATTATTTTGGAAGTTTTATCAACTCGCTTAAAAATTATTCACAGTTAAAAATGCAAAAACGCATTTCACTCATTCCGATAAGAAATGTGCTGATAGTCAATGTTTTGTTGGTTTGTAAGCAAAAAAATTGACTATCAGAACATTTATTAACACAATGAGAGAAATGCGGTTTATTATTTCAGTTTATCGGTCGGTTTGATACTTGATAGTACTATCGATAATTAATTTCACAATGGTGTATTCTGTAGAGGAAAGAGTTGAAATATTTACTCTTTTTTTCAAAAACGATGACTGTGCCAACCGTACTGCAAATTTGTTTAATGAACGACATCTGAACAGACCTGTAGACAGAAAATACATTTTGGAGTTGGTTGCAAAGTTTCGACAAAGTGGTTTAGTAGCCAACAAAAAAAGGGATCCTGAACGTGAATTTCCGGTAAGAAATGGGACTACTGGGATTGAAGATTTAGGACAAATTGCTGCACATCCAACTTTGAGCACGAGAAAATTGGCCACGGTTTCAAACATCAAAAGAAGAACTATTCAGCGAATATTGAAGCATCATAAATTTCACCCGTATAAAATTTATCTTGTACAACAACTGAATGAAGATGATTTTCATCGGCGGCTGGAGTTTTATGAAGTTATGACTGCACGAATAGCTGATAACGGGAACTTTCTGTTTAATATCTGTTTGTCAGACGAGTGTACGTTTTTATTAAACTCTACAGTCAATCGTCATAATTGTCATTATTGGGCAGATAATAATCCAAGAAATTTTCACGAAGTCCACACTCAAACTCCACAGAAATTAAATGTCTGGACTGGCGTTTCTGGAGACCGTTTAATCGAATCAATTTTTCTTGATGTCAATTTGAGTGGCGAAACGTATTTGGAGTTACTAAAAGATATCGTTTACCCTCTACTAATCGACGTTGTTGAAAATGATGATCGCTATCAAGAAAATCAATTAGTGTTTTAACTAGATGGAGCTCCTCCGCATTTTTCACAACGTGTTAGGTAGTTTCTGAACAGAGTTTCCAGGACAATGGATTGTGCGTAGAGGTGCTATTGAGTGGCCGCCTAGATCACCGGATTTAACTCCTTTAGACTTCTTTCTATGGGGACGTTTTAAGGGTGGAATTTACGACACAGAACCGGAGTCTCTAGAAGAATTACGACGACGCATTGTTGAGAAATGGTGTCTAATAACTCCACAAATGCTCCAGAATGTCAGAGCTCGTTTTGAACAAAATGTGCACTTTTGTATGAAAGCTGGTGGTCAACAATTTGAACACTGAACTGAATAAACATTTTTGAACGTTTGGTTTTGTTTTTTAGTTTTTTTTAACGAAAAGTGACTAATTAGTGCATTTCTTATCACAATGAATGAAATACGTTCTTGCAACTCCAATGTGAATGATTGAATAATTTTTAAACGAGTTGATAAAACTTCAAAAAAATTGTGTGCTGAATTCAGAAAATAACGAGTTTCAAATGATGTAACACTCGACCCATGTTCCCTATTTAAATTATAAGGGTTGTTATCACCACCCTTAAGGGGTTGATGTGACAAAGTTGAGTTTTATGTCAAAAGATGTCCCCCTCAATATTAAAATTGACGTGTTTCAGCGTTTCTTAAAAAAAATTATCTGGGCGCAAATAGGTGATGCATGTATAGGGATCTCAGAAACTATAAGAGATAGAGAAACGGTTAAATGGGGAAAGTTGTACGCAATTTTATTATCAATCCACAGCTGCTTTTCGGACTCCCCTAACCATTTTGCTTCTTGGGATTTTGTAAAAATATGATAAATGGCGCGTTTCATCAAAATGCTATAACTTTTTTATTTATCAAAATTTTTGAATTCTGTAAAAACATATTTACAGCAACATTTAACGTTGAATTCAACTATCTAGTCATATTTCATGTTTATTGTTAAAAAATCGCTGGATTTTGACAGTCCAAAAAAGACCATAATTTTTACTTTTCAATGATGTATCACATATTACAAAATAACAGTTAGAAATTTGAAAAAAAAATGATTTTAAGATTCATTCATACATATGTCGCAATCTGTAAAGTAAAAAAGGAATAACATGAATTTTCAAACATTGCGCGTTAGCTATTTAACTAAGATTGGAGAGAATATTAATTATAAATACAAACAATAGAAGCAAAAAGACATCGGATATCGAATAACATTATAAAACAGATAAATAAACGTTAAACACAACAATAAATTAAAAATCAACACATACTATTAAGAAACAATTACAAAGTTGGCACCTTTAGAAAAGCAAAGAAAAATAACACGTATTACTTTTAAAGTTCAAAATGTCCGCCATTTTTGTCAATACATTTCTGACAGTTTTTTATTACTGAACTGGTAACCTGATCTAAAGTATGTCTATTAATTCCGGCAAATAGCTCCCTTGCCCTTTGAATTAACATGTATGTTTCTTCACGTGGATCGAATTCATACATTTCATTTTTTACATGTCCTCCGAAGTAAAAATCCAGAGGCGTAAGATCTGGCTTTTAGCTGGCCATAGTAATGGACCGCTATTTCAAATTATTCTTTCCCCGAATGTGTTACGGAGTAGAGTCTGTACCTCTCTAAAATTATGAGCAGGACAGCCATCATGCTAAAATCAAACATTTTCAAATTGATTCTCTGGCACCGCTTGTCTGATTACAGGGATTATTTGGGCTTGTAACATATCAATATAACGTCGGCAATGAAGTGTATCAGCGTAAAAAGATGGCCCAATTAACTGGTTCCCTGAAAAATAAAAAAATAGCATTGCAACTTACAATTTAAGAAATTAATACTGCCCTTTTGGGCCCTCGTTAATCTTTTAAGATATACTTACCATAGATTCAACACCATACATTTACTCCAAAGGGGATTTCGCCTTCGGGGCCTGATATCTTTGTTAGGAGGGACATTAGGAAAAATTATTATATGAACCACTAGTATTATTTTCACCTCCTATCTACGCTGAAATATTGCTCTATGCTTACTGGACACTCTGTATATATATATGGATCATGTATTCAACTTGTTTCTCTTAGGCGTTGAAAAATAAATAAATAATTTTCCTACTAAAACTTAAAAAAAATCAATCATGACTGCCCGGCAGATTTGTAGTTTTCCAGAGGACACCATATATATTTTTATTGTGAAACTTCCTAAAAACCAGAGCACACCAATGTCTCAGATGTGGTCGGGTTAGATTAAAATATAATGCGTCTTCATTGAAAAAGAATATTCGTTGTGGAATGTATAAGTATATGGAATAGTCGTTCGAATTTCGTGGAGCTACGAGGCAATTTAGGCATAAGGAGTAGGAAACGGCGTTTTTAGGATAAGGGATGTTCTGTGTTCTGTATGCAGATAGGTGGGCAATCTATAGACGATTTCAAAGAGACGAGCCCGTTATCACACTCACCAGCCGCATCAGATTGTGACCTTTGTCGAATTTCACTTCTTCACTCTTTGTCTCACAGAAATAGGAGCACAGTCTAACCTCAAACAGATGCAGATGGGAATTGTTATAGAGTTCAAGCTTTCTCAATCACTTCTAAAAATAAATAGAAATGATATAAAAGGTGTCTCCCAAAGAGAAGAAATAATTTTAGTTTTATTAAAGTTTTATTTGAGAAATACGATAAGGAATATCGATTACTGGACATAATATTAGGAAAATTGCTTTGATCTTGTCTATACGAGTGATTAAATAGGAGCCCAGCTCTTGTGAGAACAAACTCGCCTTTATTAAAATTATTATGTTGTTCATATATACATTTGTTCAAAGATTTTGGTGATAAGTAAGAAGTCTACACCAAATAGAAATTTGAATGGTTCTGGAAATGAAGACGATCCGAAAGATATCTAAACAACATAGTGTTTACCAGATCAAAAAAGTACAGTACGCAAGATGTCTTTGGCGTTTGTATATTGTATAAGCGTTATTAATAATCAGGGATCGGATTTATATGCACACTTTTTAGGTAAAATATGCGCATATATATGCAGGAAATTTGAAAAAAATATGCACCAACTTGAACAAAATATGCATAAAAATATCGATATATGCAATGCATAAATAATCAGTATACCAATAAAACAAGTTTTTAAGGGTCTAAGCTATTAATTTTATTAACAATCAATACCACATAGGACCTTAATTATATAATTAATTAATTGTTCACTGCAAGTATTACTATTAACAGATATTATTAGGTGGCGCTCTTAATTATCTATTTTGAAAGATTGCCTTCTCTCACTTACAAACTTTTTATACGAAGAAAACTCCGTTCTACGTCGACTGAGCACATTTTAAACTGGACCCTATGGTAGGGTCTATATTGTTTAAATCGGCTGAAAAATCTCCATCTAGAGCCTTTGCAATCTGCATTAACTTGGTAAAACCATCATTTTTGTGAGTGCTTCTGATATTTTTTTTTTGTAATTTATTTTGCAACAGGCCCATTTCCTTTATCAATAGTTTCTTGGAAATGTTCTATTAATTTAACTGATTCAGTTAGCAAAACATTTGCTGCTGAATTTTTTTTATAGTTTCTGTAACTATTTTTCTGGCTCAATTTGGAGTCCTTTAAAATAATTTTTGCTTGTTTCACTGACGCACCTGCTTCATCTGCAGATTCAAGCATTCTCTGCGTGTTTTGTCTAAAATGTTCAAAATAAAATGAGGCAGCCTCGATCCAGGTTCCCCATCACGTGACTACAGGTCTAGGAGATAATGGTACCCCATGCAGACCTTCTCTATATCTATGAACTCTTGGAGGACCTTTGACGAACACTTTTTTCATATTATTAATAAATTCATTGACTTAAGGAAATTGCTGTCTAATTTCTTCTGCTACCATGTTTAACCCGTGAACCAGGCACGTAAAATGAATTAAGTTGGGATAAAGTATTTTTAGATCCCCGACATTTTAGCGGTACTATAATTGTTTTTTGGGTTACGTAGCAAGTATTTTGTGTCGAAAATGCTAGCTGCAAATTGGTTTAATTAAAAATGCTATCAAGACCTCTCGTGATTGGTAGTTCAAAACGTAGTTGATCCCTGACCGCTAAGGAAAGCAGGGAGGAGGCGGCCTACTCCGCGCTCTTCTCGTTCACGGATGGATCAGGCCGGGAGTATGGGACAGGGGCCGATGTCTGCTCTACCGAGAGTAAGTCACAGTATTTCTCTCGGTGTTTACACAACGGGCTTTTAGGCCGAAATGTACGCAATCTTACACTGCGTACAAGAGAGCTACAGACAGCCAGGCAGCCCTTAAGGCTCTAAGTAGCGCACGGGTAAACTCCAGACTGGTTAGTGTATGCCGAGACGAGATCAGTGACCTGACCGGGCAGAATAAGGTTACCCTCATCTGGGTTCCGGGCCACTTGGAGGCTAAAAACAATGGAGAGGCTGACAGACTCGCGAAGAGAGTATTTATGGGACTAGAACCGGTCCTAGGCGTGACGAAGAGCCCTACCAGGGGAACCATTAAGTCCTGGCTCAGAAACCAACACAAAACATGCTGTGCAGACAGTTCAGGGCTTAGACATGTGAAGACACTAATTGGGGAACCCTGTTCAAAGAGAGATGTAGAGCTGCAAAATCTCAACAGAAGACAGCTCAGGAAAATAACAGGACTCTTGACGGGACACATGAGTGTCAAGGAATACCTGCATCAAGTGGGGTGGTTCGAGGACGACGTGGCATGCAGACTCTTAGGCGAGGGGAAAGAATCAGCTCAGCAGATTCTGTGCGAGTGTAAAGCTCTGGACGGTAAAAGACAACTTATCTACGGACAGCCTAGACCGCAGAGAGAGAGAGAGAGAGAGAGAGAGAGAGAGAGAGAGAGAGAGAGATAGCAATTTAAAACGTAGCCCTACCAGCTGCTATTCAGACTAGTTCAAGCGATCCTGGAATGGATAAAGTAAAAAAGTTATAGGGCGTGCATAATATACCAAAGGCTACAGTGCTACAGGGTCGGTAATCGCGGACAGGCCCTAGGGAGCAAAAAAGTGGTCGTCGATTCCGCTGAAATTTTCATTGTTTTCTCTTTGTTAATTATATTCTCCACTAATTAAGCAGTGTATCAGTTATGTTAGGCTACGTTCTTAATATACCTTAATTCTTTGCTATATCTATTTTGACTCAAAGGAAAATTGGTCTGTCTATGTCTGTTTTGGCCAAGGCAGCAATCCAATTTATTAACCTAGTTACTAAAAAATTCAAACTAGCCATATTTTGTGCGTACGTATGATGTGAGTCATTCGGATTGTAACTTAAAGTGGTGGTCTTGTTCCTATGGACGTCCAATTCTCAAATGTATATATTTTTAATAACTAGTATATCTAGAAAGTTTATTATAAATTTCCAATTCGTGGGTAAATTTTATAGAGTCAAATGTACTGTTAGATTTGGCAGTAAAATTGTCTATTTTGAAAATGGTTGTGTTAAGCAATGCGAAAATATCATCCACATAGCAAGACCATTCTCTAGGAAAATACACACTTTCACTTTCAAGATCCGTTTCAAATCTACTCATTAAAGAGTTTTCAATAAATGGAGAGAGGGGGCTGCCCATTGACGTGCCTTGGATTTGTTTAAAAAACACATTATGAATTGAAAAATAAAAAGATTTGTTAAAGTTAAATATTCTTCGCACACCTTTTAATTTATATTACTTGTTTTTAACAACTGTCCTAAATACGCTAACGTTTGTTTTGTGGGGACGCTAGGAAACACAGAGGTGACATCAAATGAAATCAAAACCTTGCCCTTAGCCAATTATAATCTTTAATTTTATTAATAAATTCAAGTGAATTTGTTACCGAAAAACTTTTTTGTTTGACAGGCAAGCCTATAAACTCATTTGTCAACCACTTGGCTAATCTGTATGTCGGGGAATCTATAGCCGAAACAATAGGGCTCATCGAGTTTCCTGGTTTATAGATTTATACAGGACGTTTTGGGGACTTTTAGATTTGCAACTTGTAACTTTTTTCCCAGGTATTTTGTTATAAGGTTGTGAAAACTCTTTAAACTAAATTTAACATCACAAATCAGTTTTGGTAGGGCGTTTTTATTCAGTTTTTCTATACGACCATGTCTCTTGTGCGTTATTAATTCTATCTTCATAATCGGTTTTCTCCAAAATCACAACCTTATTACCTTTATCTGCCTTAACGTAAAAACAATCTTTCTGTCGCAATCGCTTAACTTGATTTGATTAAAGTTTTAGTTTTTAATGGACTTGTTTCCTTTCAAGTTTTTTAAAATTATATCTACATGTTTCTCAAATAAGATTTTGAAGATTCGCGTAACTTTTAAAATTCTGTTTCAATACTAGCAATGACTTCTACTATTAATGTTGTTCTGTGATTGTAAACCGAATTTTAGCCTCTAGTTTAAGAGTTCCAGCCCATTTTTAGTGAACTACTGAGAAGAAATATTTTCTTAGACGTAATTTTTTTCGCAGATCTTTTTTTATTTTTAGTTTGACATTTTACCAGTTTTAGATTTCTATTCTGTACATTAATTTTCTTAATTTATTTCGCTTTAATGACTACAAACATCTTCCTCTGAAAATTACATCACTCCGCATATTCTAAGTTATCTAACTTAAAGGTTAACTTTTTAAACAGACTATATGACCGCATTTCTAACATACTACTTATTGAGTACATATATTGCATTTCTACATTCAGCCATTTTTGTTTAGCAAAATTTTCAAGCTTTTGACTTACTTTGTGTCTGTGTTGCTAGCATTTTTTCTATTGAAATTAATGAAATTAGGTAAAACTGATTTTAGTTTAGTATATATATATATATATATATATATATATATATATATATATATATATATATATATATATATATATATATATATATATATAATCGTCTAAGAAAAGGTATACTGAACTAACTGTATTTAACTCGAGAAGACTGTTCAATTGACACCCATATCTAGAAGGTTGTTGAGAAAGAAATAGTCCATTTTCTTACGTCGCCCGATACTTTTAAGTTATGAAAGCTCCAACTAGTCAACCGTATTTTACTCGTGAAGCCTTTTCAGTTGATATTCATATCAAGAGGGTTGTTGAGAAAGAGCTAGTCAGCAATCTGACGACTGCCGCCATTTTTGATTCATACAAGTTCGTCTTAAAAGGCGATTACAATATTTGATTGTCAGACAGGTCTGAAGCTAAATAAAACCGTTTAAAAATTGTTTAATAATAAAGAGAGATACATGTATTAAAGTGAGAGATTGAATTTCGAAATTTAAAAATAGTGTACTTATAGATGACTTTTGGAGATATTTAAAAGATAACCATTTTCGCAAACATATTTAACACCCTGCCTTTCCGAATTTATGCCATTGGGGTCATACGCTGACATATTAGCACCCTAGTAAGGAATACCCTGTAAAACTACCATATCTAACTAAACTTTTTGAGACTACGCAGATCGATTTCCTAAGTACCACAAATATATACCGTAGCGTTTATAAAAGTCTGTGGGTAATAATGGAGATACATGACGATGCCATTCTTCCATTTGAACGCAATGCGAGATATTAAAACACCCCTACTACCCTCGCAATAATTGTAAAACAACATTGTGGCTTCAAAGTCATAAACAAAGTGAAGACAATGAGAAAAGTCCACGTTAGCAAGCAATGAAAGAATGTAATAAAGTAGATTTTATTTGCATTAAAATTTAAACGTGATGTTTTAAGGTGAAGTCATAAAATGGTTGTTCCTGGCCAAGCTAGTTTTTTCTAATTTAGGAATTTAATTGCCGCGGCACGCGCGAAGTTCGTAGGTCAGACCGTTGACGGACCACTAAAATTTGACACAAACATGAACCACATGTCGTTCTAGCTTGGACGAATTTCAGGTTTATAATAAAATAACTTACTTAGATTAATGCATCAGATAAAACTGACACAATGAATCTGCTTCTGAAGAAAGCAGTTGCCAGCTTGCTGCATTACTATTGTCACGTTCTACGGGGTCTGGATTTGTTTACTAACAAAACATAGCTTTCCAAACTACTAATTTATTATTACCAACTATTTTTCAACACCAGTGTCAACTAAAATATTTCTCTTCTCTATTATTAAATGTCCATAGAACTATATTCCACTACCGCCTTCTACGATCGCTCCTTATAAACCAACACTTACTGTTGACTTGCTTAATACTCTATGATCACTTATTTACACCACACTAATCAATACTGAACTAACTTACTCTGCGCACCGCTCGTCTATTTATACTGTCTATAGATATTCTAGACGTTCTACACTATTCTACACCTGTCACTGCTGGTCTATTCTAGAAATGTCATTCCAGAGTGTTCACTGTGACACTGCCCCCCTCTTATATTCGATCGTCCCGGTCGAATTCTGACATTTCTTGGTATGGTGTAAGTCTGTGCATATGGACCACCTTCATCTTGCTCTTCGGGCTCCTCTGAATGCGATAGACAACAACATCGATCCTTTAGACCACTTTATAAGGACCTTCCCATAATTTATGTAGTTTCGGTGACCGTCCCTTGCGTCGTATTGGATTGTAAAACCACACACGATCTCCTTCTTTAAAATCAGCTGAATTAGCTCGCACGTCATAACGAGTCTTCATGCGGTCGCTTTCTACTCGTATATGCATTCTTTCCAAATTTTTTATGTATTCGTCAGTTGACCGTCGAGCATCTGTGGGTTTGCCAAATACGAGATCAGGAGGAAGTCTTAACTCTCGCCCAAAAACCAGGCTGGCTTGCGTATGTCCGGTAGTCTCATGTACAGACGAGCGGTATGTCAGTGGAAAGAGTGGAACGTGCCGGTCCAAATCCGTTTGGTGTTCATTGACAAATATTCTCAAGTGGGACTCCAAAGTAGCATTGAATCTTTCCACCATTCTGTCAAATTGAGGGTGCATGGGTGTAGTTCTCGTTTTCCTGATTCTCATAAGCTCAGAAACCTTCTGGAATACAGCCGACTCGAAGTTGCGACCTTGGTCAGAATGGAGGTCTAGTGGTCCGCCAAATCTACAGAAGAACTCATTCACTAATACTTCTGCGACGGTGGTAGCCTCTTGAATCGGGACCACAAACACTTCTGGCCACTTGCTAAAATAATCCATGGCTACAAGCATATAGCGATTCCCTGCGTCTGTTCTAGCGAAAGGACCAGCTATGTCGATTGCCATTCTTTCGAAGGGAGCTCCCATTTTGTACTGCTTCATTCGCCCCCTGGTTTTTGACTTAGGCCCCTTACTGGAAGCACACGCTTGGCAGCATTGCACCATTCTTCCGCATCAGCTCTACATCGTAACCAATAAAAACTTTCTATGACCTTTTTCAAAGTTTTCTTTACGTCTAAATGGCCTCCACCTGTCCCGCCAGGGATCTCCTCGATTACCTCCCTAACTCTTGGCCGCGGAGGATTATTTGCTTTAATATGCTGGTACCATCTTCTGACTCCCAATTCCTGACCAGAAGATTACCTTCGATTGCAATGGAGTCCCACTGGGCCCAGTAACTTTTGTTGGCAACGCTCTTGTCCCACTTCTGACACCAGTTGTCACGTTCTACGGGGCTCTGGATTTGTTTACTAACAAAACACAGCTTTCCAAACTACTAATTTATTATTACCAATTATTTTCCAACACCAGTGTCAACTAAAATATTTTTCTTCTCTATTATTAAATCTCCATAGAACTATATTCCACTATCGCCTTCTATGATCGCTCCTTATACACCAACACTTACTGTTGACTCGCTCAATACTCTATGATCACTTCTTTTACACCACACTACTCAATACTGAACTAACTTACTCTGCGCACCGCTCGTCTATTTATACTGTCTATAAAGATTCTAGATGTTCTACACTATTTTACACCTGTCACTTCTGGTCTATTCTATAAATTTCATTCCAGAGTATTCGCTGTGACACTATTTAAAAAAAAACAACTAAAGCTCTAGTGTTTTACAGTATATGTGTAAGAAAAAGTAACATGGCTCTTGGACCTATAGTAAGATCAGCTTAACGGTTAATTTTCTCAACTTAGGTAAATAAATAAATTGATTTACACTTTTTTATGGAACGTATATGTGCAGTTTCGCTGAAGCTATGCATTCAATAAAAGAAGTCTGGACGCGTTACGGTAGTGAATTTTCATTAAAATGTTTTTAATAGCAAATATGTACGATATTTCATTAAAATAACTTTATTGTTGGTAAATGTAAAAAAAATTCGAAAATAAACACAAAAAGTTCCCGAAAAAACTAGTTCCTAGCCAACAAACGTTAAGTTAGTATCAAATTGAGCTATTGAAATTGGAAACACATAATGAATACTCGCTACAATAACGCACTTGCTGCGTCCCGATTTTCTTTTCTTACAAACATGCAGTGTCTTTCGTTGTAAAATGCAAAGATGTCATGATATAAGTTGTAAATTTGCGAGGAAAAACTAGCTGATTTTCTTGGCTAACGAAACACTTGCAAAAAGAAGGTACTCAGAATTTTTCATCCTCTGATGACGCTCGCTAACTTTGTTAGTGGAACGACCGTCAGGTCTCTAAGTGTACTTATAGGTGCTCATCACAGGTTCCCATCTTCACTTAGGAAGGTACTCACCACATTTGATCAAAATCGGCCCATTATTTTACTAAATTTTCATTAAGAAAATTAACTAATAGTGAGGTATCGATGGTGAGACCTTCGGAAAGTTTCTTCAAATGAGCACGAATTAGGGCCTCTGGAACCCATTTACCTATTTCCATGGTCAGTTGAAAAGTTTATATATATATATATATATATATATATATATATATATATATATATATATATATATATATATATATATAATACAAGGAGTAAGGTTAAGGGCAAGGCCGCAAGGAGACAACCGCATACACGTGTTTCAAGCTTATTAGCTATAATCAGTACGGTATAGTCAGGTGATGATGGGAACACTCTGGATGAAGAAGCAAAAATACACGGAGTCACAACAGGCAACCAGAAGACCCTCAATTCGAGGGCAACACAAAATCGCCACGGAGGCAAAGAAATCACATGCGTGAGCATCCGGATGTTGCTGCAAATGTGCACTGGTTGCTTGTTGTGACTCCGTGTATTTTTGCTTATTCATCCAGAGTGTTCCCATCATTACCTGGCTATACCGTACTGATGATAGCTAATAAGCTTGAAACACGTGTATGCGGTTGTCTCTCTGCGGCCTTGCCCTTAACCTTACTCCTTGCATAATATACAGAAATGCTGTGTTAAAAATCCTGTTATATATATATATATATATATATATATATATATATATATATATATATATATATATATATATATATATATATAATATATATGTATGTATGTATGTATGTATATATCTAACGGATAACTCAAAAAATACTTCACTGATTTGGACTAAATTTGGGAATTACCCTTATTTTGTTAATGGCTTAATGGATGAGTCCGTTCACCAGATGTTAACGCCCAATTTTTTCTTAACAGAAAATTAAAAAATATTCTTTAAAATGCCATATCTCTCAAATTCTTTAAGTGATTGGAACGAAAATATCCAACTTAAAAGAACATAGACAGGCGTGGTTGTGTACCAATTTTCAAGTCTTTCGATCAAAGAAAAATAAAGTTATTCGAAATTAATATTAAAATAATCCTCGACATCACGTTCCTGTACTGCTATGCTATTTAAATAAATGGTACATAAAAACCTAGACAATGGAAGTTACGTTGCAAGATGCCAGAATGTAAAACATTGTAAAATGTACGACAGGGACGCCATCTCGATGTGGAACCAGGTAGTATGTCGTCACGACAGCTACAGTTAACACAAAATGTTATAAATGGAGGCTGTGTACAAACTAACGACGTAAATTGTCAGCCCTGGCCCATTTATTTTCTAATACCAGGACAATGTGTGCGTCCAAAAGCGCCAAATGCGACTGCAAGCGGCTTGATGTTCTTTGTAAGTATAAAAACCTGCTTACAAAATGACAACGGTACTGATAAATAAGTTACTAGATCCACCATTTTTATTATCGATGATTTCGCAGGTTAGTTGGTCAATATATTTTTTTAATAAATAGAACTTTAAGGCATATTTCGGCATTTGTCATATTGTATGTTTCAAACAGGTACAGTCTCCCGCTTTAAATTAGACATACCTATGTTTGTTAATCGTCGAAGCCTATCGAGTTTAATTTACCAGCGGCTTACTTGGCCTCGACGGGATTTAAGTGTAGTCTTGGACAAAACAAGGTTCATACACTTGCGAATAGCGAAATCGTAGCGAAACGTATTCCTATTGGTTTATTTAAAATAATATCAGAAAACTGTTTTTTTAAATTAGATTTTATAAAGGTATTTTACATATTTTTGTGTGCATACAGTTTCACATGACCTAAATATCTTCCATACTTTTAAGCTTATGTAGCCCTAATGTTAATTAAGGGCCCCCATTTATTATATTCACTTATCATGTGTTTTTATGTAATGTGAAAATAAGAAAGATGTGAAACACCAAGTGAATTTATTTACTGTGGTGCTGTATTCCTTATTATCTCAAAAAGACATAAGGGTGCTTGGCGGGGAGGAAATATGAGGGGAAAATGCTAAAAACAATGTAGTCGAACTTCGAAAAAGATGCGTTTTTCACATTTTAAAGCAATACCTCCTTTAAGCCCTGTCTACCCCACACAACACCCATATGCGCCCAGGTCCAGTAACTTTCTTGGCGGTTGTTACCAAGAAAATTTTCTTGTGCTTTGTGCTTTGAAGATACTTGCATGCATAAGGGGAAGAAGAACCCCGCGTGTTTTTGAGTGAGGGGGCAGAAACTCTCCTCGTCCAGGGGGTTATTCTTCCCCTTCTGCATGCATACAATCACCCGCACTGCATGAACCACGGGATTTTTTTATGTTCAGCTTTCTGGTGTATTTTTTGTTGAGTGGATTACCTGTTTATCAATTGTTTTGTTTGAGTTTTGTATCCAAATTATTGTATAAATATTTATGTTAAATATCATGTTTTTGCTTGCCCATCTTTACCCTATTTTTTACTGTTCCTAATTAAATAACGTAATCTTTTATAACTATAAAATATTATGATATACCGCACTTGCTGCGTCCCGAACATTTTTTTAGCTCATTTGAAGAGATTTTTAAAATTCAAAAGTCGATGCCTTCTCCTTAGTGAATTTTTTAAAGAAAATTAACTAAAAATTTATATCGGTTGCAGAAAAAGCTACGGGAAAAGTCTACGACTGTATTAAATATGGAACGGTTTCACTAAGTTAGGACAATAACAAACAACCAGATATGCTATTCAAATTGAATTAAATCTTAAAAGTATCCTGTTTATTTAATAATTTTTTTATACAAAACTCGCTAAAAGAGTCATCGGAATGACAACAACCAGATCAGATAACGGTAAAAGGAAATGAAAGACTAAAAAAAATAAATAAAAAGTGAAGTCACTAACTAGGATTAGAACTCGTCTTATTATAGGACTTGATTATCTGATGCAATCGCTTAAACCACTGGACCACCGCCGACATGACAGATGTATGTACTAGCAGGTATATACGCTAGTGTGTTAATTTTCTAACGTCTTTATTATTTATACTATTTTATTTACAATGTATATTTTAGCTCATATTTTAATGAAATAAAGGAAAATAACGACCTAAACACAGATCCCGGAGATTGTTAGTCTTTTCGTGTCGTATTTTTCACCTACATTAATATGACTACCATATTTATCAACTTTGACATTTTAACTTTTTTTTGATCAGATGCTTGGATATACCTTTTTTTGTCTTTTAGGTCAGAGATACTCTTTATGACAAAAATAGGCGCACCAAATTTAGTTGCCCGTACTGTGTTCTTTTCGGAGATATAAATTATTTTCCGAAAGAAAACAACATTTTCCGGGAAAACGTAAGCCGATCTTCCTAGCTAAGGAACTTATCCAAGCCACTTGCAAGAGAAAGGTACGGACCAAATTTGATCAAAATTGGCCCACATTATTTTTTGAGTTATAAAATTCAAAAGTCGGAATTTCCTCATTAGTGACTTTTTTAAAGAAAATTCACTTATAGTGTAAATCAACTTGTTTATTTATCTAAGTTGACAATGGATCTACATCAAGTATCAGCCTCCAAAATATCATGATGATTTTGTTTTACCGATTTCAAGGGAGAAAAATTCACCCAGCACACTATCTAAATCCAGCAAATGCTTATTGTTACAAGAATTCTCGTTAAAAAGAAGCTGGTGTATGTAGTCCATCAATTTTTTAATTAGAAGGAGGACTAAAGTAAATGATAGCAAAATACTAAATATTTTTACGTTTCATCACCTAACAAGTTATAAATTTATGTTACAATTTTTACTTTTTTTTCAGGGTCTTCTCGTCACAGCAACATCTAACACATCGATGAGATTCTGGCACTCTGGGATATGGATAATGGATATGCATACAGTGACTGGTGGCTGCAAACATAAAATATGTGTCATTGGGGAACAGATTATGTGCTCTTTCTTCCCGCGTATTTCCTTTTTTTATAAAAATATTCGAACGTCTATGATTACTGTTGATGGCTGCAGAAGATTGCCTGGTTAAAATGACAAGGCGATATACCATAAGTAGAAAAAATACAACAACAGTATTTAGCGATATATTAAATATCATCTATCTATATTATCTCAGACAGCAGACTGTCTTCTAAATGATACTAAAAAAATCGTTAAACTGATTTCTATGTTAAAAGTTTGCTCATCTTTGGAATCAACTTTTAATTAGTCTCAAGATGAACAAACCCTACCAGCCGATAACACAGAGTTGAATGGAAAAAACAATGATATACTGTGTCAAACTGATGTCATTTTAGTTCGGCACTAATTTTAGTCTTTGTTGGTAAATATGGGATGCAAATGGAGAATGATGTTTGGAACTACTTATATAGGTATTAAGACTGTCGCTATATAAAGGTATGGATTGAAGATGAAAGAAAGAATGGCAATCAATAAATCGATTGTTCCGTGCTCGAGGGTGTTGGCGTAGGGTTCAACACTGGTGCTTCATTAACAACATCCTACTGAATATAAAAAAAATGCGTGGTAAAGTCTCATACGCCGTGTGATACATCTTCTAATACCTGCAACCTTTAAAGACTTGGGTCTTGTCTTTGACTCGAAACTCTCGTTCGTGGAGAACTATGAACATGCTATTGCTAGCGCATCGAAGACACTTGGATTTCTTATTCGCAATTCTGGTTCCTTTTATAATGCGAGGCTCCTGTTCGGTGCCTAGGCGTTGCCGCATCTGGAACATGCCTATGTGCTGTGGTGTGAACGTCCATATAGGTGCTTTTGAAGGTGTCCGACAAAGATTTGTAAAGTTCCTTGCATACAGAGCGCCTTGGGTGTATCCCGTTACTGGTACTCCACATGCCTATTCACTGTCGAGGTTCTCGTTGGAATCTCTGCAGGCTAGGCGTATTTATTCAGCTCTCTCTCTATCTCTCTCGCTGATATATAATTTACTGCACAGTCGTCCGTCCTAAACTGTTGCACACTCTGCTTTTTCACATCCCTAGAATTAGCTACAGATGCCACGACTTCTTTTATCTACCGCCAGCTAGGACCAATGTTAAACTTTAACTCACCGATTTACAGATCGTGCTCCATTTCTAATAGCGTGCATCAGTCGATACATAATTGGGGTTAGTCCGAGCTGAGACACGTTGCATTGCTGCTTTTTTTCCCTCAGGGCTCGTCCGCGGCCTTGCCGCCCCGATAGCACTGCAACCTTGCATTGGTGCTTGGTAACTAGTACTCTTACGATGTTAATTTTTCTAGTGTATGCTGCCTTTTATATGGTATTCATCATCTTTATTTGGGATGATTCCTGTTTAGTATTTGTATTAAATAAATAAATAAATAAATAAATAAATAAATAAATAAATAAATAAATAAATAAATAAATAAATAAATAAATAAATAAATAAATAAATAAATAAATAAATAAATAAATTGATAAATAAATAAATAAGTAAGTAATACAAAATAGTTTTAAAATAGTACCTTCCTCACCTTCTGACCATCCTACTCCTTAGAATTATCTCTCATTGTTGAGCTCCTTTAAATCTTGTTGTTTCACACATATATCACCATATACTGTTAATATCACTCAAAATTTCCTGGCTAGCTATCGTTGTAGTCCCGGCCCCTTAGACTAACGAACAACAATAATAAACAGGCAGAATTAAACTTTTTAAGACAGACATTGCTAGAAAGCGGATACGACAACAATCACATACAACGAAACATTAGAAACGTACAACAAACCACCACTACACCACAACAAGAACGGACAAAGTCCACACAACAACAAACAGCGTTTTTACCACACATTAAAGGTGTCACCGACAAAATCAGCCGAATTTTTAGAACCCATAATATCAAAACCATATTCACAACAGAGCAAAAACTGTCAAATATGTTAAACACTACCAAGGACACGATTCCAAACGAATGCCACGGAGTTTACGAAAATCCTTGTTCCGACTGTTCCCGATCCTATGTAGGACAAACAAATAGACGCATCCATAATAGAATATATGAACACACCCTCGCAGTTGGAAAATCGGACCCCTCATCGGCGCTGCCCATGCATTTTATTCATACAGGACACAAAATAGACTTCGATAATGCCAAAACAATAACACCCGTTTACAACTTCACAACCAGAATTATCCGCGAAGTAGTGTTGTATCATTGTTATCACAATTTCCCGTGATTTGATACATTCTAATTTCAGCCTTAAGTTTTATTTCAATATCACTAAATCGAATAGTCTTTAATTTATACTTGTTAAATTTTTCTTTTGAAATTTTCTTTTCTAGTTATTATTTCCATATAAGGAATATTTTTTCCATGTTTTTATATATTGGTAACAATACATTCATTAAGGAGTATGTCATAGTTAAAACATGCCGACATTTCCAGTTTGATGAAATAATAAAATGAGGTCCGATTAAGTAGGTACTAGGTTTTGAGAAATACTGACCGTAAATATTAATATAATTCTTCATATGCTCCAACACACGACTGATAATCAAAGCGAGAGGAGTCTACACACGGAAGTGTATAGAGATGATTGAAAAATAATACACTAATTCGTTCCTGTGCATAAATGTACCTTTTTTTCTTAAAAAAACACTCAATATCTCAGTAAATATTGGTTTTAGGTACATGGATAATACTTCATGAATCTGAAAGAAAATTTGTTGATGTATCGAAATTGATTATAACCTACAGGCTGCTACATTTGAATTTCTCGAGAAAACTTGACTCTAATGTTTTTACTCACGCTATACACTTTTTTCAAGGCATTCTATCTGTATTGACTGAACTTGAAAGAATAACACTTTTTCAGATTTTTTGAACAATGGAGCGTTGCATGCTGCCATATTAGTGAATATACAGACCGTCAAATGTGCCTCTGATGTTTTAGAAAAGGAACCATAACTTTTGAACGACTCTGTATAGACCAAAATAACTATACACTGGATAAATCGGCGAAATAAGAGGAATGCAAAAATGATACAGAATGTACCACATAAAAAAAGTGAAATTTGGGTTCTGTATAGCTTATGCAACACTCTGTATATGCAAAAAGAATTTTAGTTTGTAGCTAACGTTAGTACCTGCAGCTTTTGTTCAATTTTTTTATTATTGAATAATAAATGATATATTTAACTTGAACGCACTGTTGGACCATTCTGTATAATTAAAGTAGGCTAATAATAATAATTCTGCTTATTGATGGCCTATATATGTCTTGCCATATCTCAATATAATAGATAAATCAATCATAAAAATACTTTTGGCTACCAACATCGATGCTATGCAAGAGCGAGGGATGTAACTAAGGTAGGTTCTCGTATTACCTTGGACATTACTAAGGATAGTCGTGACGTACCGCGTCTATAGAACGACGTGTGTATGCGGTGGTGTCGCGGTTTGCATACGCCGCCCCCCGCCGTCCCCAGCGGTGGACACCGGAGGAGGTTAAAAAGAAGAAGTCGTCTCATCACATCTCCATGGTAACGAGCTGGCCCGTACCAGCTCCTGCTTTGCATCGATCTTTAAAACTGTGTAGTGGAACACACACAAACATATACACATTCTCACACATATACATATATACAAACATTGCGCCATTCATTCCTCATCCCTCCTTGTTACTTGAGTGGCTTTAAAGTCCGTCAGTCACTCCCAGCTCTTTAATTACTCTATTTGTAATTAAAAGATGATTAATAAGTAATTGTAAAGGTAGCTAATTAAATTTCTGAATCGAAATACACGAATGTGTAGACACTTGAAATGCTTTCTGACATTGGCTTCTGCCAAATCCAGGAACTTTGGTTTAAGAGACCCCAATGGACCATCGAAGCTGTAAAATTCTACCATTTAGTATTACATTGTATTAGAACATTATTTACCTAAAAATTTATGTGTCTAAAATTATCTGATTTTACTTTTCATGGCTGTTATAGAAAATACAGAACAAATATGTGTGGCAAGTTTTATAAAGAACTATAAAACCACATATCATAAACTAGTTTAAATTACATATATAATCAGATGTACAGTGTAAATTATTAAAATTATAATTTCAATATTTTTAATTGTTTATATTTATTTCATTTTCAAAAAGTATGGATACAGTAATAGTAAATGAGTCTTGGAAAGATTTTAGGTGCAGCAAGTGCGTTATGGTAGCGAATTTTTGTAATAGTTTGGTAATAGTTTTAAAAAATAACTAAAAATTTATTTTAAAAAACTTTTTTGTTATTTTGCAGAATCTGGTTGGATTGAGTTGACTAAAATAGATCATCCAAGCGATAATTAAGGAAAAATACCTGCCACGTTTATAATTTGGCAGATTGGCAGGTAGGGGAAAGTTATCTAAAATGGGATACTTAGTGTTTGGACCTGGTTTTAAAAAAAAGTTTACGTACAAAATCACGGACAACCCTCGTAATGGATATACCAAACATAACCTTATTCATAAAATAAACATAACATATGAAACGTATTAAACATGAACAAAAAAAATATATTATTTTGAGCGAGTCAAATTTCCCATTTTAGGAACATATATATCTAAAACGGGATCAGTAGTGTTTCTAAAATGGGACTATATTTGCAGGCACAGATCGCATGTGAAATCAATGGCTTCGTTGTCTGGTACACCGCAACCTTCGTGGACCCATCTATGACAGAAACAGCATTGAATCCACTGGTCACCAGGTTTGCTGCTTCGAAAATCTGCTTCACAATAAAAGCACACGGGATTTTCTTCATCGGTATTTTTGTCTTTGGTCCTGTTTTCCCATTCACATCTTTTTGGTCTCTAGTCTTGTTTGTTGCTTCATCAGTCTTCTTTTCGGTCGAACTATTTTTTTGCGGTTTGGAGATTTTCTTTACTGATTTTCCATTTGATAGTCCCTTTCCCTTCAAAGATGGCAATTTATTGGTTGGCACTTTACGTCGTTTGGCCTCTATACTGGCATTCAATTCATCCTTATAAGGTGTGCTCGTTAATATGGCAGTTTTACCTCTGTTTGCAGTTTTGGCAGGCCTTAATGCTGCTTTCGGGTATGGTTGAATCATTTCTGGTGAAACACCATCTTGAAGAATATTGGCCAGAGGTTGTTCATCATCACTCGAAAAGTTGTCATCTGACTCACGAGGACTAGTTGATTTTGCTTGTGATTGTGTGTGGGTCGAAGTTGATGGAGGTGGTGTTTGGTGCCGGATTGGAAATGGTGACTCTCTTTCTGGTGAGGCCTCTTCCGTTGGACGTGATTCATTCTCTGGTTGATCAGTGGGATCAGCAGCTATAAACATATCGTTAGTGAAACCGTGACGATTAACGGCAAATAAGCCAGTTTTCTCAAAACCATTAATTGCATTATTGGGTGTTGCTGCCCTTAGAAAGGCCTTTCCAAATAATCTGCCTATTTGGTAAATTGTAACGACTCTACCTGGATTGTTTCTAAAATATTTCAACCTCTTGACTGTAGAATGTCGACAAAGGTGCCATAAAAGAAACATCAAGCGGTTGCATGCGATGACTACAATGTGATGGTAAGCACAATAATGTAACACCGTGATTCCTCGCTTTTTCTATGACAGGTATGTTTTGGGTATGAGTTTTATGGCCGTCCATTATAAGCAATGCAGGATTCTCCTTCGATGCATTGGTATATTGTAAAAAATGGTCAAACCACTTTTCAAAGAGATTCAATTGCATCCAACCAGATGGATGGCAGGCAACTATGGATTCGGGTGGTAGCCCAATCGAAAACTCTTCCTTGAACTGAACTCGTGGGAAAATGACCATGGGTGGAACATATGTCCCTGCAGCATTCATGCATATTTCCGCAGTGCATAGTGTTCCCCGTTCTGGTGAAGTTAACGTTCCTACTTGCTTTCTACCTTTCATTGCAATCACCTTGGATGGACGTCCCTGTACAGTTGTTAAGCCCGTCTCATCGACGTTGAATATTCTAGATGGTGTATACGCGTATCTATCTTGCAGGGGCTCCAGCAAATCAAAAAATTTGTTCACCGCAGATCTATTGAAGCCCCTAGCGCGAGCAGCCGATGTTGCTTCAGGTTTCCTTAGGGACAGGTGATTTCTTTTCATAAATGATCAGAGCCAAACCCAGCCAGCCATTTTTTTATTTTCATTAAAATAGTGTTTCAAATTGTTCCTGGCCGCTACCTGAAATGCCAACCTACGCACATCTGTAGCCGTTAATCCAAAAAGCATACTCTCCATAGTTTTTACGTAGTCAACTAGTTGTTGTTCCATTTGGCGCGAAAAAGTTCGTTGTCTGCTTCCCAAACCTTTATCATGCCCGGTAATTCGTTTGTTCAAGTTTTTCACTCTCCGCTCAAGGGTGCTCTTCGGTACCGAAAAATTTTTTGACGCTTTTAAGTAACCATATTTGCCACTTGAAACCGATCTAATTGCTTTCGCCATTGCTTCTTTGGACCAAGACTGACGAGTTGTTTTCCGAGGTGCCATATTTGCTAAGAATAACTTGATTCTGAAATAAAAAAAATACCTACAAATAATGTCCACCGCAAGAGTATTCAAATTCAAATTAAAACAGAATATGAGCATTGTGTTTCTAAAATGGGATACATCCTGTTTTAGAAGCACATGCCACGTCCCATTTTATCAACACATCAACATGTAAACAAACAATGCCTGTACGTTTTCCATGTAAGAATATAACCTTGCAATCATACGTTAAGTAGTCGTTTATATCCTAGCAACTGCTAAAAAAATTAACGCCCTTATCTCATTGGCCACAAAGACAAAAAGCTTATGTTTGCAGATCTAAAGTTTTACAATAAATATGTTAAAATCTTAGAAACTTACCTAGCGACGTTGCACCCGTCACGATTTTGGTCAAACTGCTGTACGTTACTAATACACTAATAGGGAGTATTAGGTCTATTCCTCAATAGATTGCGTTGCATGTACTACAAAATAATTAAGGTATCCCATTTTACCACAGTATCCCATATAAGGTAACTTTCCCCTACATTCCTTTTGGAAATAAAAATTAAATTTTCGGTAAATTTGCAGTTTAGCACACTAAGGACATTTAGAAAAAATCAGAAACATGCTTAGAACCCTTTCTGGATGCACATACCACAAGATTTTTTTTATTACAAACGGCCCCTAAGAAAGTTACAGGACCAGGAGTGAATAGGGGTGTTGAGCGGGGAAGAAGATAAAAAGGAAATATGAGCGGAAAGTTCGAAAAACTAGCTTAGTTGGACATCTATAAGCTACTATTCACCTATTTTGCAGCTATAATTCCTTAAAATTTGGTTTGCTTCGCCCAGAACCCTTATTCACCGCAGGTCCCGCAACTTTCTTGGTGGTTGTTCCGAAGAAATTTTACTCGTTTATATCGTTCTTGTTTATGCATTGAGGGTGGTTGTAGGCATGTATAAGCGGGAGGAAAACCCCCCTGACGAAGTCGCGAAACAAAATTTTCAATTTATGTTTAAATATTACCCCATTTAATTAGTTAAAAATATTTTTCCAAAAATGAGTTTGAGCTTTCCTTGTTTGTCAGTTACACATAGAGAGCTACAATATTTTAACGTTTAAAAAAGTATGGGTACAGCAACAGTAAATAAGCAATAAGGAGGGTCTGTGTGCAGCAAGTACGTTGTGGTAGTGAATTTTCGAAAAAGATTTAAAATCCGATAACTCAATTTCCCATTAATTTATAATCTTCAATCTTGGGTCATAGAAAAACCTATGTAAAATACCTTTTTGGTTGCTTTGTTTGCAAAAACTAGTTGGATTGGGTTGACTAAAACAAAACCATCCATAATTTGGCACGTACATGCCGTCTGTAAATAATTTATTTTTTTCTGGAAAACTTTTGTAACTAATGAAATTTTTAACACCAATTATTAAAGCGACTTACAGTATTTACATATATGTACTAAATCTAGATTTTCTAGCTCCATAGAAAATAGAAATTTCTTCAAGTAATCGCTTACTGGGACCTCTAAAACCAATCTACAAAATCCATTTAAATGAAAAGAATTAGTTTTAATAATACACCTTACTAATAGTGTACAATTCTTATGAAAATTCATTACAATAATGCATTTGCTGCGTCCAGAACTTTATTATTATTAGGTTATTTTCTTGCACAACTATTTTTCAGTTTTGTTTATTATTATTTTTTAATTGGTCGCAGGAACAATGTTTGCAGCATACTTAGTAATGTGATTTGCGGTATGAGTCACCCAGTAATAGGACTTTTCTATCAACCACCTCAATTCAAACTTCCAATTCTGATATATCTAGGGACTTCAGTGATAGTTGGGATAAATTAATAATGTTTACTTGCAGCAGACGATCTTCTCGCTACATCTCTATTGTTGTGTTTATTCATGTAACACGAATCACTTGTGCAATATGAACCACGGCTCATTTCTAGGTTTATATAAAATTGAGTTATCCAAATTTGAAGCATTTAATGAAAATTCGCTACCATAACGTACTTGCTACGTCCCGACCTTTTTTTATAAATATCTATATGAAAATCCTCCTATTGTAATGCATTTTTTGTATACTAGCCCTTTTCTCTGCTTGGTAGATTCGGTATCGAAAACCATAATTTTTTTTATCCTTGTTAACGAAAACCATACTTCTGAAGCTCGCAGTGAAAGTGTTTAATTAATTGATTAATAATTGATTATGCCCTAAATTTGAGGCATCTTTAGCAAAAAGAGATAAACAGGCTGGACGCAACAAATGCGTTATGGTAGTGAATTTTCATCAAAATTTTTTTAATAGCAAATATGTTTTTTTAAGAAAGCAGGCATTAAATTTAGTTACCAGTATAACCTATATAGTAGAAACAATGTGGCATGTTTCATCAAAATCACTGTATTGTTTGAAAATGTACACAAATTTCCGCAAGTAAACTTAAAGTGTTCCCGAAAAAACTGCTTTCTTGGTCAACCTTATAGGTTAATAGCAAGTTGAGCCATTCAAATTTAAAGCATTTAATGAAAATTCGCTACCATAACGTACTTGCTGCGTCCGGAATTTCTTTTCTTACAAAGATGTATTGTATTTAGTTGGAAAATGCAAAAATGCAATAACATAAGGCGTGTTCGATTAAAACAAAAGAAAATTTGAATCACCAAAGACTTATGGGACACCTGTAATTGTAGTAACATTTTTTTAAGATGTAGCGCAAGACACTCTATAATACAATTTTTTTGGTATCTTGCATAATAACGGATATATTGAGCTTTAAAGAGTTTTTACGAATATTCGACAAAAATGATATACCATTAACCGATAAATAAATTCTATAGCCAACACCACTGCTGAAGCATCAGAGAAAGGGTCTATTTGAAATGAATTTTTGGGAACATTTTAGTAAAATGAAGGAGAATGACGATTGAAACTAAGACTTCAGGCTTTGTAAAACATTCTTCTTGACACATTTTACTTCCATAGCTCATATTAGTTTCAGGTTCATTGCCTAAATATTATCAATTTTGACGTTTTAAATCGCGACTTTGATGTTTTGAGGAAAACCCAAATTTATTTTTCTTTAAATGCCTATAACTTTTTTCTCCTTTAACTTACAGAGCTGAAATTTGGTTGATAGCTTACCTATAATGATACAAACCCGCGTACCAAATTTGGTTGCCGTTACTTTGTTAATTCCAGAGATCCAAAATTTTTCGGGACTCGGCGGATTTTCCTGGCTAACGAACGTATCCAAGCCACTTGCAAAAGTAATGTACTCACCAAGTTTTATCAAAATCGGTCCATTATTTTTTTAGTTATAGGTGTGACACATAAATATATATATATATATATATATATATATATATATATATATATATATATATATATATATATATATATATATATATATATATATTATCCAGGGGTCATAAATAGTGATCATTTGAAGATTTTTTTTCAAAATTCAAAAGTCATGATCTCCTCATTAGTGAATTTTTAAAGAAAATTCACTAAAAGAAGAAACCGAATAAAATAGCCCAAGCTACTTAAAAATTAGTGTACTAACCAGATGCTCTTCATGTAAATCCTTTAATCGCAAATACGCTCGTTTTAACGGGCCGCACAAAGAAGATGCTTCAGGGCCTCTGCCCTCTGTTCTCCTCGCCTGGGGTAACAATTAGCGACATTCTTCGCGTTACCCTTGCAATTATACCAGTAGGAAACAACTATAATTACACACAACAACGCTGATTAATGTCACATCTGATTTATTAACCGTTTCATATATTTTGACCATGCTGACAATGCTGGAAATAATGACTTAAAATTTTAACGTTTTATGTGGATCCTTATCAGCTGTTAAATTACCCACAATTGAAGTTTTTGTTTGACTGTATAACTCATTGCTCAGCTTTAATAATGTAAAAATAAGTGGATAATGCCGCATCGTAAATTACTTAGTTAATTATATCAAATTAATGAAGAAGAGTGAAATTGTAGTAGCGTGCGTATCTAGAAAATCTGGACGCAACAAGTGCGTTATGGAAGTGAATTTTCATTAAAAAAAATTAATAGCAAATGCAAGCAGGCATCAATCTGATTACCGGTATAGCCTATATGGTAGAAACAATGTACCATATTTTATCACATTTACTTATTGTTTGAAAATGTACAAAAATTTACCGAAAACAAACTTAAAATGTTGATTTCCTAGCCAACAAACCTTAGGTTAATAGCAAAATGAAGTATTGAAATTTTAAGGAATTTAATGAAAATTCGCTACCAAAACGCATTTACTGCGTCTCGATTTTTTTCTTCCAAACATGCATTGTATTTCGATAAAAATGCAAAAATGCATTAACGAATTTGTTCTACGAAAATTAGCTAAAAATTATAGATCGTTAAACCATAAACTTAACTAAACCTACAGCCAAGGCATCAACTTAACCCAAACCTACAACCAAAACAGCAGAGAAAGGGTCCATTTTAAATGAATTTTTTGTAAATATTTTAGTAAAATGAAGGGGAATCATGGTTGAAGCTGAAACTTAAGGGTTCGCAGAACACTCTTCTTGCAACATTTTCTTTTTATAATCCGTATTTGTTTCATGTTTTTTTTCTAAACATTGCCAATTTTGACGTTTCAAATCGCGATTTTGACGTTTTGAGGAAAACTCCAATTTTTTTCTTTAACTGCCCATAACTTTTTTGCCTTGAAACTAAGAGACCTAAATTTTAGTGCATGGCTCAATATTTATAATACAAACACGCGTACCAAACTTGGTTCCCTGTACTTTGTTATTTTCGGATATATACATTTTTTATATAAAGAAAACATAAAATTTTCGGGGAAAACCTGAGCCGATTGTCCTGGCTAACGAATTTATCCAAACCACTTGCAAAATGAAGGTACTCACCAAACTTAATTAAAATAGGCCCATTATTTTTTGAGTTTACGGTGTGATACGTACATACACACACACACACACACATACACAAATATATATATATATATATATATATATATATATATATATATATATATATATATATATATATATATATATAAATTGAAACTGACCCCGGATATCTTATATCAAGGGACCGGTGAAGTCCCAACGGACGTTTCCGATTCTGGTCTATGAGTCGTTTTCCCTTATAAACAAAAAGGATGATGGCTCCTCCTTGTACAAAAGATTCCGGAGACAAAAAAAACCTCCATTCGGATCTGTGGAAGAGGGGTGTGCAGGGGGTGCCGGCATCAAGATTTAACATATTTTTCTCAAATATATGTGGCCTAAATTCTAACCTGAACTCGGTCTACCATTTCCTCCAGGCTAATAGGCCCCAACTCCTCTTCCTCACCGAAACCCAAATCAGTGACAAAACAGCCACTAATCATCTTAATTTCCCGAAGTATGAGCTCTTTACTTCCTTCATAATGCATGGAGGCGTGTGCGCATACGTCTGTAGCAATCTGCCATGCACCAGACTCCCCAATTTAGAAGCTGGAAGCAAATACATACTTTGGATGAAAATCTCTCTCTCTCTCTCTCGGGGCTGCAACTAAATTTATTTGTTGCATTTATCGGTCACCTTCTGACAACAACTTTGTCCAGCTCTTTAATATCCTTCCTCCGAAGTCACTATTCTTGGTGACTTCAATGTCCATAATAAGGAATGGCTAGAATCTTCAAAAACCGATCCACAAGTGAAAGCAGCGGAACAAATCCCTTGGATCTCCTTTTTACTACAAAACCTGAATGCTATAAGCCCCCTCTTGTCCACTCAGACAACGGCATGGTCACTGCTTCCTGCGCAATGCAACCCGAGGTCATACAGTCATCACACCCACGTATTGTTTGGCACTACAACTCCGCGAACTGGGACGAAATGCGGGATTACTTTTCCTCATTTCCATGGGCGTCTGTCTGCTTCTCTAATCCCGACCCCTATGATGTCTCACAAAACGTTACCGGAGTTATCCATGCTGGCATGGAATTATTCATTCCACGTACACAGAAAACCTCTTCAGCTTCTCAAAAGCCTTGGCTCTCTAAATCCTGTGACAAGGCCAGACTTGAAAAGGTCAAAGCTCACAAAACGCTTTTCCCCAATGCCAGTCAAGAAAACCGTCAAGCATTTAACGACCCAAAAAACCGCTATGTCCGCATTCTTTCTGAGGCAAAAAACACGTTTAATAACCACATCAACAACAAAGTCCTCTCAAGCTCCAACAGCAGCAAAACTTTCTGGACTCTTGCTAAGTCTATTGGGAACAATTTCTGCAAGAGCACGTTCCCAGCTCTTGTTTCAGGGGATGAAACTGTTTCTACCGCCCTGGGCAAGGCTGAACTTTTTGCCTCGTTGTTCGCCGGCAATTATACTCTCAACCCACCTCCAAATGTTCAACCACCAAGAGTCCCCAATGTCGCGCATAAAATGACGGATATCATTTTCAAAACTAAAAAGGTACGAAAGATGCTCTCTTCTCTTAATACCAGGAAAGCCTCTCGCCTTGACGAGATCCCAGCAATTGTTCTCAAAAGAATGCGCAACCGAACTTGCTCCTGTCCTGACTTGTCTGTTTTAGACATCTTTCAATAGAGGCATATTCTCTAGTAACTGGAAAACTGCTCGAGTACAACCCGTCCCCAAGAGAGGATCCAAAGCGCTTCCTAGCAACTGCAGGTTAATTTCTCTCCTTCCAGTCGTCTCCAAAATGATGAAAAAGTATATAAACACCGAATTACTAAAATTTCTTGAAAAACACAGTGTAATCCACGACAGGAAGTATAAATTCCATCAGCGCAGATCAGCTGCCGACCTCCTTTCCTTTGTCACCCATTCTTGGGACAAGTCTATGGAACTACACGGTGAATCCCAGATTGTCGCTCTAGACATATACAGAGCACTCGACCAGGTCTGCCACGCAGCGCTGCTTAATAAACTTCCGACCTATGGCATACCACCAAAACTCTGTACCTGGACAGTAAATTTCCTTTCCAATCGGAGCATTTCTATTGTCTTGAATGGCCATTCCTCTAAACTGTAACCAATTAATGCAGTCCCTCATGGTTCAGATTTATCCCCTACTTTGTTTCTCCTCCACATCAATGACCTCCACTCTAGCACATCCAACCCAGCCACAGTTACGCAAACTACAGCACCCTTCACTCAAATCTACAATATCCTAAGCCTGTCTCTTGCAGTGCTATCGTGGCGGCGAGGCCGCGGACGAGCTCTGAGGGAGGAAAAAAAAACAAGCCTGTCTCTTTATCTCAATTAGAGGAGGATCGCAGACTCATGGAGGGTTCTGTCTCTGTGGATCTCCAAAAAATATTAGACTGGGGAAGTCGAAATCTTGTACAATTCAACTCCATCAAATCTCAGTCTTGCTTTCTATCCCATAAGAGATACACCAGCCCTAAACCCATCACAATGAACAACCAAGTTACTCGAAGTAATGAATCTTTTTCACTTGTTGGCATTTCTGAGGATCGAAATCTCAATTGGCACCAACATGTCACGTAAATTGCAGAAGCGGCTGCTAAAAAATTAGGTTTCCTTTTCCGGGCTCGCAAATACTTTTCACCAGCTAATCTCTATACCTTATGTACCTCACAAATAAGGCCAAAACTCGAATACTGCTCCCACATCTGGGGTGTCGCTGCCGCTTCTACACTCGCTATCCTGTACTCCATTCAGAAGAGAGCTCTACGTCTCATCTGTGACCCCACCCTCACCCAAAGGCTGCCATCTCTTGCTCACCGACGTGCCGTTGGTGACCTCTCTTTCTCTTTTATATATATCTGCACGGTCACTGCTCAGAGGAGCTTTCTTCCATAGTTCCTCCACCTGCTACCCCCAACAGATCTACCAGGGGAATAGAGCGAATGCACCCTTTTACTGTACAGGTCTTCAGACATAGAACATGTTGTTATGCCCACTCTTTTGTCCCGAGGATTCCAAGTTGTGGAATTCCTTGTCGCCACATCTTTTTCCTTCTCCTCCGAACCTCCAAACGTTCAAGTCCAGAATTAACAAGATGCCTCTTTCCTCCTTGTCGACACCCACGGTACGATAGTATTTAGGCTGTAATCCTCGTGGTGTGTTGTTGAAGTATAACAAAAACCTGTTCTAGGGGGTCTAATTAGCGCTCATTTGAAGAAATTTTTTAAAATTTAAAAGTCGAGATCTCCTCATTATTTTTTTTTTCGGAGAAAATTCGCTAAAAACGATAATTTTTAAAAGGCCAAAGCTAGATTTGTACACTCGCCAATCGCGAAATGCGAATTGCAAATCTAATTCCTTTTGGTTCATTGTAGATGATATTCGTATATTATTTAAAAAGAACCAATGGGGATACGTTTCGCTGCGATTTCGCCATTCGCTTTTTGCAATTCGCGAGTGTATGAACCTAGCTTAAGGAGACTGATAAAATTTTTCGTAGGTTCTTTTTATATACATATGACAGAAAACCTCAATAAGGTTCCAACTTAAAAATTTAATGATTTATGGTCGAATTTCGACCAATGCACCGGTCCATTAATATTCGTTATTATACATGATACGCGAAAAAACTGTGTGTTGAGCTGCCTCTTGCAAAATTATTGTAATAATCGCAGATGGACCATAAATCATTTATGAAACAATTTTTTTTTTAAATCGAACAGTCCATAGTTTGTTGCATTTTTGTATTTCCCATCGACTTATAATGCATCTTTAAGGAAGAAAAACTATAGTGTTCTTGTTTTTGAGTTATTTTAATTGTTTTATACATTTTCATATTTTTGACGCATATAAAAAATATGATACGGCGTTTTTGCCAATGGATAGCGGATTCCATGAAAATGACGCCTTCAGAGAGAGAGAGAGAGAGAGATGCTTTCGTTTATATTATTTGTCAATTTCTACCATTTTTCAAACAATAAAGTTATTTTGATGAAATGTAGTACATCGCTTCTACTATATAGGCTCTACTGGTAACCAAATTTGATATCTGCTGTAATTAAAAAAAGGCCGATTATGTAGTTATTAAAAACATTTTCATGAAAATTCACTACCACAACGCACTTTCTGCGTTCAGACTTTTATTTTTAAATATCATCACGTTATAGTCGTACCATATAACTAGCAAAGGTAGTACAACAAACCATGTTCATTAGAGGAGGGAGCGTATTACATAAACGGAACTAATAATAAATGACTTCATGCTAATTCTGGCGCTTTGTTCTATATAGACTGATTATGCACATAAATCGTTTAGAAGGCTAATGAAGGAATCGTAACAATATGAGCTTTGATGCGGTATAATTAACAAAGAGGTCCGCAACTGTGCCTCTGTAGCCACAACTCAATCATATTCAGCCACAATTGTTCAAAGTTCAATGCAAATCAGCATTTACATATATAATTACTCAGTCAAAGCCCTTCACACAGATGTGGTTAAAAACTTAGTTCTAAAACGGAATCTGCTCCAGGCAACATTGCTTTCATGTCAAAGGGTACACACTGTAGTGTGTAGGAAGTATATTTCAATAATCCTTTGGAAGCATATAACTTTGGCAAGTAATTGGGTTAATGCATCGCGAAAGCTATACCGTGTGTCCCAAACTGGATGGGAATGTATTGCTATCTCACTTATTATTAGAGATAGGGAGATGGTTAAATTAGCAACGTTTTGTAGAATTTCATGCTCGTTCAAAATATGACTTTTTGCCCTGCCTCTTTTCGTTTTCGAGTTATTTTGAAAGAAACAAAATTTGTCGATTTTTTTCTTCAATATCAAGGTAGGCGTTGATCTGACATGTCTAAGACTTGCACATTATTAGGACACTTTTTACAGAGTAATCTTTTTGTGCTATTCTCAACTTTGGATTGTCATTTGTTTTTGAGCTAAATGTATCAACGTTTGTTTTTATTAGGACAGACATACTGGATTTTTTTGCTCATGTGATAGCCTCTGAAAAGTGCTTTCCAATTTTGAAGAAAACCGTTTTGAGGATAGTAGGCTATGAAATCCAATACCAGAAAACAAATGATAAAAAAAGTGTTTAATAAGCAGTAGGCCATGGAGTCTAATAATAGAATTCTACTTTTAACACAATTTTCCGTAATGATTCACGATAAAAAATATTGTGATTTAATTTACAATACTTAATTAGATAATAATGCTAGGCAATATTATGTGAAACAGTTTAATAACGAAACCCGGCAATAACAAATGGAAACGTAAACTCCACAAAACAACACATTAGAAACGGAACTCAACAAATAATAAAATAGAAACTTAAAAATACACTAGATAGAAAATTGTTCAATATGGCCACCGTTTTGTTCAATGCACTTTATACACCTTTTTGCAACCTGCCTGCAAACTCTGGTGATGGTGTTTAGGTTAATATGATTTATAGCTTTCGTGATTTTGTTTCGTAATTCATTGATATTTTGTGGTGGATCGAATTTATACACATAATTCTTCAGAGTACCCCAAAAATAAAAATCCATGGGTGTTATATCAGCACTTCGAGCACACCAATTAACCGGCCGATTGTTACAAATGACACGATTATTAAAATTGTAAGCTGGACAACCCTCTTGTTGGTACCAAATCTCGTCTAAATTATCATGAACTCTTATAATTGTTGGTAATATATCATTTGTCAATAGATTAAGATACTTTTCCCCAGTTAAATTGTTTTCAAAAAAGAACAGACCAACAATAAAGTTACCTGAAATTTTTGAATATTAGCTGTCTAATGTACAAATAAAAATAACAGTTTTTTACCTAATAAGCCGTACCAAACATTAGTACCAAATCTGTCTTGCAATCGCCTTTCTTGCTTTAGATGGGGATTTTCATTTGCTCATATTATTTTCAAATGAAAAATTTCATCTTGCTGACATTGTCCGTGATACCATCGGCAGAATTGAAGTCGCTTAGAATAATTGTCAACATTTAAGCCTTGTACGATTGTAGGTTTGTATGGATGGTAATGACTTTGTTTTAATACACGGTGTACCGTACTTTTTGGAACGTTAATTCGTTGACCATAAAACCGAACAAATTGCGGAAGGTTTTCGATTGAAACCTGTAAGACGGCATTATTTCATTCTGCGTTTCTAGGCATTGGTAGTTTTTTGCGTGGAAGCTACCGTCATTCAATAGATTGGCCACTATCCTACGAAATATTTTGGTGTTTGGTTGTCGTCTTTCTGGGTAGTTATTTTGATATAAATTTGCAGCTGCCTCAGTATTTCGTTAGAACGAATATAACATTACAACATGTCAAAATATTCTTCATTACTGACCGTATAGTTGAATAATATTTACAATAAACAGGAAACAAACTATTTAGTGCAAAATTTTATGCAACGTATTAAATACACCTCAAATTGTTTAGATAACTAAGAATTACAGTATTATTAGTTGTCGCGATTGTGTTATATCCATAGCAACCTTTCTTCTGTTGTTTTTCAGTTGACTTACGTTTAAAAATCAAACAATTTTCAAAGGCGTCTTCGTAAATCATTAATCTTCTTTTTATTGAGTTCTTTTAGTAACTTCAGTTATTTACTAGGTTTACCTATTTAATTAAATTATAACAATTCTTTAGGATAATGTTATAATGTAAAATATCATTTGTAATAATGGCCCGATTCATTGGTGTGCTCAAAGTTCCTATTTTTTTTAAATCGTGCATCATTACGGAAAATTACGTTAAAAGTAGAAGTCTATTGTTAGACTCCATGGCCTACTGCTTTTTGAACACGTTTTTGGGCATTTGTTTTCTGGTATTGGATTATCTATCCTCAAAACGGTTTTTATCAAAATTGTCAGTGCAATTACAAGTTTTCTCAAGCATGTTATTCATCATTGGAAAGCTCTTTTCACGGGCTATCACATGAGAAAAAAATTCAATATGGCTGCCATAATAAAAACAAACGTTGATACCCGCAACTCAAAAACAAATAACAATCCAAAGTTGAGAATAACACAAAAAGATTACTATGTAAAAAGTGTCCTGATAATGTGCAACTCCTAGACATGTGAGATCAACGCCTACTTAGATATTGAATAAAAAAGAAATCGACAAATTTTGTTTTTTTCAAAATAACTCGAAAACAAAAAGTGGCAGGGCAAAATACAAGTCACATTTGGAACGAACATGAAATTCTACAAAACAGTGCTAATTTAGCCGTCTCCCTACCTTTAATAATAACGGTGACAGCAATACATTCTCATCTAGTTTGGGACACACTGTACAGTTCCGATTATAAGTTACTATGCAAAGTAACTTTTTTTATGTTTGAAATATTTTGTTGCTATAATAATTATGTGACGTTTACTTATTACATTATGTCACGTGATATTTGTTTATCTGTATTTTATTATGGCAAACGTATTAGGCCATGCCCCTGATGACATTTCATCCTTTGTTTTTGCCAAGCTGCCAAATCTAAACCTAACAGCTATCTAATGTTGTTTTGGTTTTTGCAACGAGTGTTTGTTGTTTATTTTTGCTTTAAAATGCCATCCAGACGAATTCACAAGTCATTTTTAATCTTGCCTAACTAACCTGATACCTTACATAAATTTAGTTTTTTTTAATTGAAACTATTGCTCAGCCTGCTCTCTATAGCAGCGAAAAAGTGGCTAATTTAAACATAGTACTTCTCTTTGGTTATATAACGAATGTCGAGCCATGCTCAAAAAGCACAGACTAAAAGAATATAGACATACCTCAAAAATAATTAACTATTTGAAATTTAAAAAGTCTGGGCGCAGCAAGTGCTAGTCAATTTTCATTAAAATGTTTTTAATAGCAAATGTTTGTTTTTTAAAGAAAGCAGGCATCAAATTTGGCTACCAGTATAACCTTTATAGTATAAACGATGTGCCATGTTTCATCAAAATAATTTTATTGTTCGAAAACGTACAAAAATATCCGAAAGTAAACTTAAAATGTTCCCGAAAAAACTGGTCTCTTGGCAAACGAACCTTGTAGGTTAATAGCATATTGGGCTATTTCGATTTGAGGCATTTAATGAAAATTCACTACCATAACGCAGTTGCTGCGTCCAGAATGTCTTGTCTGACAAACATGCGTTATATTTCGATGGAAAATACAAAAATGCAATTACCTAAGGCGTATTCGCTTAAAACAAAAAGAAAATCTGCATCACCAACGACTTATGGGCTCTCCTGTGATTGTAGAACTATTTTTTTAATATGTAGCTCAAGACACCCTAAATATAATGTATACATTTTTTTTCGTATCTTGGATAATAACGGATATATTGAGCTTTATTGAATTTTTACGCAAATTCGCCAAAAGTTATATACCATCAAACAATACATTCTATAGCTAAAACTACTGCCAAAGCATCAGAGGAAGGGTCCATTTGAAATGAATTTTCTGGAAACATTTTAATAAAATGAAGGACAATGACGGTTGAATCTAAGGCTAGAGAGACTAGAGAGAATCAAAACTAAATAGGTACGAAATATTCTCTCTTCTCTTAAAACCAGGAAAGCCTCTGGCCTTGACGAGATTCCAGCAATTGTTCTCAAAAAATGCGCACCAAAACTTGCTCCTGTTCTGACTCGTTTGTTTCTGACAGCTTACAATAAAGGCATATTCCCTAGTAACTGGAAAACTGCTCGAATACAACCCGTCCCCAGGAAATGATCCAAAGCGCTTCCTAGCAACTACAGGCCTATTTATCTCCTTTCAGTCGTCTCTAAAAAGATGGAATAGTATATAAACACCGAATTACAAAAACTTATTGAAAAACACATCCACAGCGCTTCCTAGCAACTGCAGGTCTATTTCTCTCATTTCAGTCGTCTCTAAAATGATGGAAAAGTATATAAACACCGAATTACTAAATTTTCTTGAAAAACACAGTATAATCCACGACAGGCAGTATGTATTGCGTCAGCGCAGATCAACTGCCGACCTCCTTTCCTTTGTCACCCATTCTTGGAACAAGTCTATGAAATTACACGGTGAATCACAGATTGACGCTCTAGACATATACAAGGCATTCGACCAGGTCCGGCACGCAGCGCTGCATAATAAACTTCCGGCGTATGGCCTACCACCAAAACTATGTACCTGCACAGCAAATTTCCCCTCCAACCAAAGAATTTTTATTGTCGTGGATGGCCACTCCTCTAAACTGTATCCAATTAATGCAGGAGTCCCTCAAGGTTCAGCTTTAGCGCCTACTTTGTTTCTTCTCCACATCAATGACCGCCCCTCTAGCACATCCAATCCAGTTCACAGTTAGGCGGACGACAGCACCCTCCACTCAAATATACAATATTCTAAGCCTGTCTCTTTAACCCAATTAGATAAGGATCGCAGACTCATGGAGGGTTCTGTCTCGGTGGATCTCAAAAAAATATTAGACTGGGGAAGTAGAAATCTTGTACAATTCAACTCCACCAAACCTCAGTCTTGGTTTCCATCTCATAAGAGATACACCAGCCCTAGACCCATCACCATGAACAACCAAGTTGTTCAAAGTAATGAGTTCTTTTCACTTGTTGGCATTTTTGTGGATCGAAATCTCAATTGGCACCAACATGTCACATCAATTGCATAAGCGCCTGCTAAGAAATTAGGTTTTCTCTTCCGGGCTCGCAAATACTTTTCACCAGCTAATCTATATACCTTATATACTTCACAAATAAGGCCAAACGTCGAATACTCCTCCCACATCTGGGGTGCCGCTACCGCTTCTGCACTCGCTATCCTGTACTCCATTCAGAAAAGATCTATACGGCTCATTGGTGACCCTACCCTCACCCAAAGGCTGCCATCCCTTGCCCACCTACGTGCCGTTGGTGACCTATCTCTCTCTCTCTTTTATAGATATCTGCACGGGCACTCATTAGAGGAGCTTTCTTCCATAGTTCCTCCACGTACTGCCCCCAAGAGATCTACCAGGGGAACAGAGCGAATGCACCCTTGTACTGTCCAGGTCACCAGACATAGAATTATGCCCGCTCTTTTGTCCCAAAGACTTCCAAGTTATGGAATTCCTTGCCGGCACATGTTTTTCCTTCTCCCCCGAACCTCCAAACCTTCAAGTCCAGAATTAACAAGTTGCCTCTTTCCTCCTTGTCGACACCCACGGTACGATAGTATTTAGGCTGTAAGACCTCGTGGTGTGTTATTGAAATATAAAAAAGGACTTCAGGGTTTGTAAAGCATTCTTATTGCGGCATTTTCTTTACATAACCTGTATTAGTTTCGGGTCCTTTCCCTAAATGTTGCCAATTTTGACGTTTTAAATCGCGACATGTTGAGGAAAACCCCATTTTTTTCTTTAAATGCCTATAACTTTTTTGTCTTTAGACGTAGAGCTATATATATATATATATATATATATATATATATATATATATATATATATATATATATATATATATATATATATATATATATATATATATATATATATATATATATATATATATATAAAATGAATTACTGTTATAATGTATAAATGTTGCGAGTTCTAGTAAGTTATAAAAAAATGTGGCCCTGTAAAACCGTTATTGCTGATGATTTTATAGTAGTAATAATAATAAAAATATATTACTTTATTTGTCAAAACATGTGACATAATTTTGTTTCCGAGGCAACTAGCGTGACTGTTCTCAAAGCACACGCTATTAATATGCACAATTTGATAAAGTGATTTCGTATTCAATCAACACCAGAAAATTTTGTTAAGAACGTTTTTCTCGAAAACGGTTAGTTTTATCGTGATGCAGCAAGAGGACCTTTTTTGAAGACTTTATAATTTGCTTCAATCATGTATCATTATATTTGAGATAAACGTTCAGGCAAAAAAGTTATGATTCCTTATCTGTTGGTCAGGGGCAGTTTCGGCCTTCAATTTCGATAGATCCATGTCAAATTCGCAACATAAATACAGAGTGGTATTATATACGTGTGCACAAAATTTGAAAAGAATCAATCCACGACAAAACAAGTATAGACAAAAATTGAAAAAAAATTTTGACACCCTATAACTCCGTTATTTTCGGGTTTTCGAAAAACTATTATACGAAGTAGTGACATTAATTTTTTGAGTAGAATAACCCCCTGAATATTTTGCTCATCATTTTCGGACAGCCTATATATATATATATATATATATATATATATATATATATATATATATATATATATATATTTGTACGACACATTGTACCCTTGTAGACAAAATATACTATACTATACTATACTATACTATACTATACTATATATATATATATATATATATATATATATATATATATATATATATATATATATATATATATATATATATATATATATATATTCAGGCAAGTCACTACTCATCCGGCATATAGATTATCTCTGGTGGGTGAAATTCAACACCACATCCATATTTGATAGATAATATCGCGTTGCGACCAAGGAACTAAATGTCACTTCGACTTTAAACTGACAAGTTTCAGGCCGGCGCCCGAGCTGGATGTAATTAGGATCTAGGACGTGCTCCAATCACTGTGCCAGTCAAGGGGGTGAAAGGAGAAAGAGGCAGGGGGTGTAATCGGTTACTGGTAATGTGTATCACGAGGGAAATTAACCCGCTAACTAACCGAAAGCTGCATCAGTTCAGTCAGACATTAATATGCAACATCTCCCTTTACGTCAGCAAATTAGAGCCGAAATTCTGGAATTTCATATCCGACATGATGTTCATTGTGGCTCTCTGAAGCGGAAATTGAAGTTTTGTAATTACGCTGCTTTTGTAGTTGAAAACAAGCATGATAAAGATAAGAACGCATACATTTACTGGCTATTTCATATTAATATGGAGGACACATTTGACGGCGTAATCAGGAGCCTCAACATTAACAACAACTCCGGATGCAGCAAGTTCATTATGAATTTTACTGAAAAGTCAATAAAAATTTCTAAAAATGGAAGAGATAAGGAACGTTCCATTTTTTAACGTCGGAATATTTCCGCGACTATAGTCAATTCACCAACACCAGGGACCATAGACTTTCTGTAAGGAACTTCCGGATCTTTAACGTGCCCAATATTGCATGGTACACGCGGCCGATGCCTTTACGCCCGTCCAAATGGTGGAACAACGTGCAGACATTTAATCTGCTCAAACACGATGCCACAACCTCGGTTGATGTTAATTTTACAGTATGCTTACATGCAGGGGAACCCTGAGAACCGCACTCAGTACCATTGGGCCGGAAACACACGTTCTCACCACGGGACTACCGAGGCTTTACGTTATATTCAAAATAAAGATTTAAGCATGATGGTGCCCCTGTCCATAATTCGAGAAATGTGATGGTATCTCTATCTGTTCCAGCTGGAGAAAAAGAGGTCATATTCTGAGCGCAAGTAGGAGATTTTGAAACGTGGTATATTAGAAAATTTCCGGATGCAGAAAATGCGTTGTTGTAGCAATTTTTCATAAAAAAATTATATACTTGCCAATTTTTGATAATTAAGAAACTTTAGACTTTGTCGATAGTGTAATATATAGTAGAAACCTCTGTACGCAATTTTATCAAAATAACTATTAATTTCTGAGATTAAAAGTTAACTGATAATAAGGGTTTTAGGGATTACAGTTAATACTTATTTTGAATCATTTTATGAGTCTTGAAGTCGTGATCTTCTCAGCAATATTTTGTTTTCAAATTATCCAAAAAATCCACCCACAACATATTCGTGTTCACATTTTCACCCATTTTTTAAATTTGAAAAGAATATTTTACAAAAATTCACAACAAATTTTTATTTATGAAAAATCACAAAAAAATTGTATTAAAATTCGGTAATAAATTTGGGAAAAGGTTTTACATCAAAAAATTGTTATTCAAATTATATGTAACTCCATGAGAAAGATTTTGGTAGCTAAAAGTAAACAGAAGTATGTATGAGGAAAAAAGGATAGTTGTATTTGCATGTCACATAGGTCAGAATAAATAGGTTATTAGATGTGTCACTTTGCAAAGATCTAAAATTTGTGAAAATAATTAGTAATGTTAACACGAAATAAGTCTATCTACTTATTATGCCTTAGAATCACGGCCTTCTTGGGTATAAATCTTAATTTTAATGTTTTCTTTTTCTTCGGCTCGTACCAGGAAATAGTTCTTCTGGTCTATAAAAATACATAAATTGTGTTTATCATACCAACACTATTACTCTTGTAACTTGTAAACTCTTCTGGCCTCCTCAAAGTGCATTTTTTATATTCCTGTAGCTAAACTTTTGGTCAAGCTAGAACAAAAGAAGTTGGGAGGTGGCTTCCAAATTTTCATCAAAATTGATTAACTATTTTTTTAAATATCGAAGCGATACACACAAATATATATATATATATATATATATATATATATATATATATATATATATATATATATATATATATATATATATATATATATATATATATATATATATATATATTATTTAATAATTTTAATAACTGCTTTTAAAAGTTACTATGAAATTGATTAATTCCGTTGTATTGAATTTGCGCTAAAATATATATGCAATTGTTTCTGTTTTGAAAAGAAAAATTTATTCATTTGACACATTAATTTCATGGCAACTTGATTTTCACTAAAAAAATTAGATAATGCAGTGCGTCACATAATTGAAATGGTAATTTTTTCCTCTATACAACGTTATAAAGCCCAATATGGCTGCCATAAGAAAATCCAAAATTGGCTATGAAAATCTAATGCTTATGTAGGCTTAGAAAAAAATTGAAACGGGCAGTAGATAACTCGTGACGACTTATGTAAAGCTAACAAATGTGATAGCATTCGCTTCAATAATAAAAGTCTGGGCGCAACAAATGCGTTATGGAAGTGAATCTTCATAAAAATATTTTTATTAGAAAATATGTCTTTTTCTAGAGAAAGCAGATATCAAATTTGGTTACGAATATAATCTATATTATAGTAAAAACAAAGTACCATATTTCATTAAAATAATTTGAAAATGTACAAAAAGTTTCCGAAAACAAGCTTAAAATATTCCCGAAAAAATTTAGTTAAAGTTAGTAGTAAATTAAGTTATTGAAATCTAAGGCATTTAATAAAAATAAGCTACCAAAAAGCACTTGCCGCGTCCCGATTTTCTTTTCTCAGAAACATGTATTATATTTCGTTGAAAAATGCAACAATGCCTAAGAGGTCTTTGATTTAAAAAGAGAAAATTTGTATCATGAATGACTCGAAAACGATGGGCGATACCATTTTTTTTCCTTACGTGCATTAAAATTGGATGAAAAATGCAATAGTGCTACAATAAAAGGGGGTTCCATTAAAGAAAACTTCTTTCATCGACGACTTGTCAGTCAACATAATTTTGTAAGATGTAGCTCGAAAAACACTATAAATAACTTTTATAATATTTTTGCGTATCTTGTATAACGGATATATTGAACTTTACTATAAAAATGCATCACCCTGTATATATGTAAATATCTACAAACTGAAATTGACCGGGGGTGGGGGGCTAGATCGCACTCCCTTGAAGAAAGATTTTAAAAATTCTAAAGTCGCGGTCTGCTCAATACCGAAAATACGCGAAAAAGTATAGACTATTAAACCAGAAACTACTCATTTGGAATGAATTTTCTGCAAATATTTTACTAAAATGGAGGACAATGATGGTCGAAGCTGTAACCTAAGGCTTTGTAAAATACATTTATTATGATATTTCTTCTACATAATGCGTATTTGTTTCAGGTTCTCCTGTCTAAAAATTGCAAACTTTGAGGTTTCAAATCGCGACTTTGACATTTTCAGAAGCAAAACTATAAAAGTTTTAAAGTATTTTTTCTGTTATTTCTTGACCTTTTTCCGTCAAGAAAACTAAATTTTTGTCTGTAATATACAATAGATTTTATTATCCACAAAAAATATTTTTATTTTGTGCATTTCTCTGGTAATCAGTGGGAGCCATTTTTTTTCCTTTCGACTTGGAAATCTGAATTTAGGCGTGTGGGGTAATAATATGGGGGTGATGGGTTTAATAGTATAAACTTGAGCGCCAAATCTGGTTGCCATAGCTTTGTTATTCTCGGAGATAAAAAGAATTTCCGAAAGAAAACTGAAAATTTTCCAGGAAAACTGGTCCGATTTTGCTGGTTAACGAAATTTTCCAAGCCACTTAGAAAATGAAGGTACCTACTATAGTTTATGAAAATTGGTCCACTATTTTTTGAGTTATCAGTACGACATTCATATATAATATATATATATATATATATATATATATATATATATATATATATATATATATATATATATATATATATATATATATATATATATATATATATATATATATATATATATATATATATATATATATATATATATATATATATATATATATAACTCTACAGTTAATCGTCATAATTGTCGTTATGGGCCAGATAATAATCCAAGACATTTTCACGAAGTCCACACTCAAACTCCGAAATTCAATGTCTGGACTGGGAGTTTTGGAGACCGTTTAATCGGACCAATTTTTCTTGATGGAAACTTGAGTGGCGAAACGTATTTGGAGTTACTAGAAGATATCGTTTACCCTTTACTAATTGACATTGTTGAAAATGATGATCGCTGTGGGGAAAATCAATTAGTGTTTCAACAAGATGGAGCTCCTCCGCATTTTCACAAGTTGTTAGGGAGTTTTTGAACAGAGAGTTTCCAGAGCAATGAATTGGGCGTATGGGTGCTATTGAGTGGCCCCCTAGATCACCGGATATAACTACTTAAACTTCTTTCTATGAGGCCATTTAAGAGTAGAATTTTCGCAAAGAAGCGGAGTCTCTGGAAGAATTACGACGACACATTGTTGAAGAATGCCGGCTAATAACTCCACAAATGCTCCAGAATGTCAGAGCTCGTTTTGAATAAAATTTGTATTTTTGTATGGAAGCTGGTGGTCGACAATTTAAACACTTACTTAACTGAATAAACATTTTTGAACGTTTGGTTTTGTTTCTTTAGTTTCTTTTTAACGAAAAATTGACTAGTTAGTGCATTTCTTATCACAGTGAATGAAATATGTTCTTGCAATTCCAACTGTGAATAATTTTTAAACGAATTGATAAAACTTCAAAAAAATTAGTTTTCTGAATTTAGAAAAGAAAGAGCTTTCAAATAATGTAACATTCGATCCATGTTCTCTATTTACAATATAAGGGTTGTTATCACCACCCTTAAAGGGTTGATGTGACAAAGTTGAATTTTATGTCAAAACATGTCCCTCTCAATTTTAAAATTGACTTGTTTCAACGTTTATTAAAAAAAATTCTCTGGGCGCAAATCGGTCGACTGTTTCGTTTTCAATGCGCCAGCCTGTATATATAAACTGAAACTGACCCCCGGATATGTGTTCGAGGGTGCCTAGTTCGCGCTAATTTGATAACATTTTTCCAAATTCAAAAGTCGCGATCTCATTACTGATTTATTTTAAGAAACTTAATTAAAAACATTTCTGTATATTATAAAGTTTAATAAAATAAACAAAGATGGATATATTAAATCTTCTAGTTGTCAATAGTTTTTGTAATCAACTTGTTCCATCATTTGAGTGGCATAAAAAGTTAACATGCTTTGGAGTAAATTGCTTAGAAGTCAACTACATGAATTTAATATGTGTGTTTGTGGAGAGGAAAGGCTGCCATTGGAAGGTTATCCATCATCAACACTCTACATTTAACATAAAGACGCTGAAACAGATTTACTGGAATGCTCAGCAGATGAAGTAAGTTAGGTTATTTTTACAAAACTTACGAAAATTTGCTACTATAACGTACTTGCTGCGTCCACGCTTTTGTTTATACCTTATCAATTTCTAGTAGTTGTTTGTAGACTGAAATAGGAGAAATGCATATATTTCGAAGTTATTTTATATAATCGTTTTCCGCTTGATTAATCTTACTCTATTTTATAGTGAGGGTGTGCAAAAGGTCCCATTTCAAACCGATAATGACGCAGCAAAGCTAAAAAAATATAATATCCAAGATAAAGTTATAAGATCCCCGATCCGTCCAACACCTCCCGTCGTCCTCGGACATCACTAACAACAGTCGTTAGCTAACAATCGCACGACCAAAAAATCCCAAGCCTCCCTTGTGAATTAAAGTAATTTCAAATTCGATTCCGTCGCCAGAGGGACAGATAGATGAGTGGTCCACTGGAACAATCCGTTCTAAGGTCTATCAGTCGTCCGGAGGGCGGCAGGATTTATCTGTCCCACCACACAACAACCTTAGCTTGGCTTAGCTATTCAAATCGCGCTTCGATTGCAGCCGCACATCGAAATCCTGCTCTTCCAGATTGCTTATCTATCACATGACTCAATGTCCACAATACATCTGGTCCTCACACTCATATATATAGACGTATAGCTATTCCAATTGTAAAATCTAAATTCTGCTTTGCATCCCTTCCGCCGAAGCAGCGCCTCCACTTCTCAGCTAGGGCCTCCGTAGCGCGACAAGCCGCATTTTCTGATTGTGCCAGGCTTGAAATACTAAGTTTGGTCCTTCGAACCGAGACCTCCATAAAATCAGCCAAGATTTTCAGTGGAACTGCGTAGATGTCCTAAAATACTTATCCGAGAGAGAAAGTAAAATTTTAATGTGTTTGCCTTGATCGCCTTCTCATGTGTTTCTGTATATTTCTCTTTCCGGAGCCAGTAGGTAATGGAAAATAAAGCTACGCATTTTTGTTGAGTAATAGTAATAGCGTTAGTAATATCTATTTGGCATAAAATTGATGCTGTGTGTCAAATAAATAAGCAATTAAATACAGACGTAGAGACTATTTCTCTGGCTTCATAAATGTCCGTTTTCCTTTAGTGAATTTTCTTTAAAAAATTCAATAATGAGGAGATAGCGGCTTTTTACTTTTGGCAAAATTCTTCAAATGGGAGCTAATGAGACCCCATAGAACACATACCCGGGGTATATATATATATATATATATATATATATATATATATATATATATATATATATATATATATATATATATATATATATATATATATATATATATATAGCTATTCCAATTGTAAAATCTAAATTCTGCTTTGCATCCCTTCCGCCGAAGCAGCGCCTCCACTTCTCAGCTAGGGCCTCCGTAGCGCGACAAGCCGCATTTTCTGATTGTGCCAGGCTTGAAATACTAAGTTTGGTCCTTCGAACCGAGACCTCCATAAAATCAGCCAAGATTTTCAGTGGAACTGCGTAGATGTCCCAAAATACTTATCCGAGAGAGAAAGTAAAATTTTAATGTGTTTGCCTTGATCGCCTTCTCATGTGTTTCTGTATATTTCTCTTTTCGGAGCCAGTAGGTAATGGAAAATAAAGCTACGCATTTTTGTTGAGTAATAGTAATAGCGTCAGTAATATCTATTTAGCATAAAATTGATGCTGTGTTTCAAATAAATTAGCAATTAAATACAGACATAGAGACTATTTCTCTGGCTTCACAAATGTCCGTTTTCTTTTAGCGAATTTTCTTTAAAAAATTCACTAATGAGGAGATAGCGGCTTTTTACTTTTGGCAAAATTCTTCAAATGGGAGCTAATGAGACCCCATAGAACACATACCCGGGGTATATATATATATATATATATATATATATATATATATATATATATATATATATATATATATATATATATATATATATATATATATTGTGTGTATCACACATATAACACAAAAGATAATAGGTCGATTTTGATAAAATTTGGTGAGTGTCTTCCCTTTGCAAGTGGATTGGATCAGTTCGTTACGCAGGAAAATCGGCCCCGTTTTTCCGGAAAATTTTGCGATATCTTTTGGAAAAATTTTGTGTCTCCGGAAATAACAAAGTAAGGGCAACAAAATTTGGTACGCGAGTTTATAACATTAAAAGTAAATCACGTGCTAAAATTTAGATCTGTAAGTTAACTTACAAAAAAGTTATAGGTATTTAAAGAAAAAAATGTGGTTTTTCTCAAAACGTCAAAGCCGCGATTTGAAACGTCAAAATTGGCAATAATTAGAAACTGAAACTAATACGGGTTATGTAGAGAAAATGTCGCAAGAATAGTGTTTTCCAAACTCTGAAATCTCAGCTTTAACCGTCACTGTCCTTGATTTTATTGAAATTTTTCCAGAAAATTAATTTAATATATACGCTTTCTCTGATGCTTTAGCAGTAAGTAGTTTTGGTTATAGAGTTTATTGTTTTATGGCATATAATTTTTATAGAATTTGGGTAAAAAATCAATAAAGCTTAACATATCCGTTATTATACAAGATTAAAAAAAGTATACGCTAATTAGAGGGTGTCTTGAGCTACATTATTAGAAATTAAATAATTATTTCTACAATCACAGAATGGCCCATGAGTTGTTGGGACTACAAATTTTCTTTTTTTTTTAATCGAACACGCCCTATTTTTTTATTATCTGTTTCTAGTTTTTTCTGAAATATTTTAAGTTTATTTTCGAAAAATTTGTGTACATTTTCAAACAACAGAGTTATTTTGATGAAGTATGCTACATTGTTTCACCTATACAAGTTATACTGGTAAGCAAATTTGATGCCTGCTTTCGTAAAAAAAAAACAAATTTTATATTAAAACCATTTTTAGGACAATTCACTACGATAACGCACTTGTTGCGTCCAGACTTTTATCTTCTGTAGTTGGTTTTACTGCTTCATGGCATGATTAGAAAGGGGACAATATCATTGGTTTATATATATATATATATATATATATATATATATATATATATATATATATATATATATATATATATATATATATATATATATATATATATATATATATATATATATATATATATATATATATATATATATATATATATATATATATATATATATATATATATATATATATATATATATAAAGATCCGTTGATGTCAAGTAGTGAAACCAATTACAAAAAAGTCTGGACGCAGCAAGGACGTTATGGTAGTGAATTTTCATAAAAATATTTTAATAGGAAATAGAATATTTTTTTAAGAAAGCTTGCATCAAATTTGGTTACCAGTATGACCTATATATGAGAAACAATGTACCATATTTCATCAAAATAACGTTGTTGTTTGGAAATGTACAAAAATCTTCCGAAAATAAACTTAAAATGTGCTCAAAAAACTGCCTTCCTGGCCAACGAACCTTAGGTTAATAGTAAATTAAGCTATTGAAAGAAACATTTTATGAAAAATTGCTACCATAACGCACTTGCTGAGTCCCGAATTCATTTTCTTACAAACATTCTTTCGGGAAAATGCAAAATTTGCAATAATATAAGGCGTGTTCGATTAGGAAAAAAAAATTGCAGCACCAGCGACTTACGGGACACCTGTGATTGTAAAAATAATTTTATAGGATGCAGCTCCAGACAACGTATAATTAACATATAAAAAATTTTCTCATATCTTGTATAAAAATGGATATTTTGAGCTTTACCCTAGAAATGCGTCACCCTGTATATATACAAACAAATAAAAACTGAAACTAGCCGGGATATGGGTTCTATGAGGCCTAGTTCGCGCTCATTTGAATAAATCTTTTCAAAATTCAAAGGTCACTAAAATTGTATCCAACCCTATGAGTAAAATTGTGATGGCCAAAAATAAATGTGAATGTAAGAAGAAGATCATGCCTACATTTGTATTACAAATGTCAAAAAACAAAATACTTATTTACATGTCACTTTGAAAGTAGATCTGACATTTATCAAAATAATTTGTCAGTTGAATATAACATGTACTGTTGCCGTGGACTATTATGCACTATTGTATTACGCCTTTTAAGAATATTGTTTTTTTTTTTGGAATACGAAAGCTTATTTTACTGTTTAAACATTTTTCGATCCCTTAACCTAAAATGGTTTTCGTCTCATTTAACGTTGTTTCATTATAACCGCGCAGTAGGTTTTAGGATCTAGAAATTATTCTATTTTCTGTGAACTTTTCGTTGCATACCTAGAACAAGTTTTACTTTCCTTCAATTATAAATGATAATTTTAAGTAAATTCCTATATTTTCTGTGGTTAATGTGTTGAACGGATGCGAAACGGGGGAAGGAAATTTCATTTAAAGTTAAAATGACGAAGATAACTTTATTCGAGGCACGAGCGTTGTTTCCATTTTTTACATTTATAGGTAAATTAGCAAATTAGCGCATTGTTTGTTTTTTGAAAAAAAATTCAGAAACATGCTTAGAGGAACCCCTTTATGCATTAACCATCGGACAAATGCTGTGATCTCAACTCCACAATACAGTTAAGAGACCTAAAGTAAATTTGAGGGTCTGTGCAAGGTAAAAATGCTACAAAGGAGCTAGAAATGCAAACTGTAAAAAACTCACCTTACAGAAGTCCATAGACAGGAGAAGATACTTACCAACACTGTTTCTCCATTAAAAACTTCTACTTTGCCCAATTGAAAAAAGCACTAAATAATAAATGTAATCTAATTCGTTATTACAATTAAATAAATAACTGAAAGTGCTACCAAAGCATCACATAACTGGTCTATTTTAAATTAATTTTCTGTAAATAATTTAATAAAATAAAGAACAATGAAGATTGTAGCTGAAACGTAAGGCTTTTTAACTTCTTACGACATTTGTGCTGCATAGCTGTATTCACTTACGTACTCTATCTAGAACATGTCAATTTTGACGTTTCGAATCGCGACTTTTTTGACGTTTTAAGACGAAAAACTTAAAATCTTCTAACTTTGTTTTGTTTTAACGTAGAGATCTAAACCCTCGTACCCAATATGGTGGCCCTAACTTTGTTATTTCCGGAGAAATAAAAATTTTCCGAAAGAAAACGCATAACTTTTTCGGGAAAAGCTGGTCCGATTTTCCTGGATAACGAACTTATCCAAGCCACTTGCGAAAGGAAGGTACTCACTAACTACTTTTATCAATATACACATATATATATATATATATATATATATATATATATATATATATATATATATATATATATATATATATATATATATATATATATATATATATATATATATATATATATATATAAACTTTTATAATCTGAAATATCAAAGACACTCAATCAAGTTTAGATTCTGAGCAATGTCAGGGAGTTGCTATTAGAAAAATTATGAATTTCCTGTTTTAATCTCTGGAATCTCATCAATTTTTTTTGTAAATTTAAACACGTAGTTTTTGAAATTGTAATCAGTGAATCTTGTGTGTAAAAATATCTAACTTGTACATTGTCTTTAATGTCACCTGTTTTTCAATAATTAGTATAAAGTTTTCACGGAGATATACATGTATACATACATATTTTTTCAAAATTGAGCTTCACTTGAGAAACTGGCCAGGATTTGAGTAAAAGATTAACAGAATTGGTTGACAAACGTCAAATAATTTACATATTAATTTGTTTACTTTTGAGCTGCAACACACAGCGTCTGATTTTTAACATATATTAATATATAAGTGCTTAGATCTCTTTTTTGTTTTGTTTCTTTAACGTCGGCCTATTTACGCGACTATGGCCAATCACCGACGCCAGGGAGCAGTTTCACCTTACTATCCTGGAAATTTTGCCGAACCCCTGCCTTTATGTAAGGAGGGTAGGGATCTTTAACGTGCCCAACACCGCATGGCCACGGGACCGACGGCTTTACGCCCCCTCCGAAGGGCGGAACGTGCGGACATTCAACTTGCTCAAATACAATGCCAGAACCTCGGTTGATGTTAATTTATAGTTTGTACTGAAAAAGTGAAAGGAGTACCCTGGTATCGAACCCAGTACCCTTCGGTTCAGAGGCACACGTTCTTATCCCTGAACCACCGATGTTCTCTAGATCTCTTTAGTAATAAACAAACCACATTTGTCTCATTATTCTGTCAGATGTATGTAAATTTAATAATTTGTTATTGAAATTCTTGCTATTTATTTGATTTCTATTTGTGTACAATTAATGTTTATTTTGAGAGTTACCAACCATTTAATTTTATTTTGTTCACCATTTCAAATTTAATCCATGTAAATAAATTCAATATTTTGTTACATTAACATGACTGTCTGATTGAAAATTAATTCCTCTTTAAACCCTTTTGACCTTCCGTGACGACGCTTATAATAACTCTTGATCTCGATTTGCTAGATATCGAAAATAAACTTTTAGAAAAATCATCGTAACCAGGCACTAGTTTGGAGCGCTGATAAATATGAGAATTCAGGCAGTACAACAACACAACAACAGCGTAAGTAGTAAACAATAATAAGACCTTATAAATCATTTCTAATCCTGCTAATTATAAATCTGATAGATAGAAACTTTTTAGGGTAGGACATATAGCAAATAGTGACCTTACTACTGACCAGATTTGGGTTCATTTGAGGTCCCGCATATATTACTACTACTGTTTGACTTTAATCGAATTAAGATTGAAGTTATATAGGGAGGTATCAAGCTTCACTCAGCGGTAGCAGCGAGAGGCAAAATAGGAGAGGGCTAAGTGAATCTCCCGGAAAGACTCCCCTACTATATGATATTGGTTGTGTAAGGGTTGTTCGGCCGCCGGATGTTGTGACAAACCATATCCTCCACAATGACATCTGATGTTCTATACATTTCGCTAGCGGCTTTGGTACAGCAAGTTTGCCGGACAAGCAGCTCAACATATCATGCGACGTCGTGTCGAACGCCTTGCGGTAGTGTATCCAGGCCATGGACAGATTTCGGAGATACTGCCGAGGGTCCTGTGTAACGCAACGGTCAGTCAACAAATTCTCCCTACATCCATCCATTTTTTCCTGGAACCGCGCTGCTCACTGAATTCCCCAAATCTTTTTTCCACTGCCCGCAACAACCTAGCATACAAAATCCTAGTAAAGATCTTGTAGCAGGTGTTCTGGCAAGTTATAGGCCGGTAATTATTTGGCTGGGACAGGTCACCCTTCTTTGGGACCAGTGCGGTTCTCCATTCGACAAACCACTGAGGAATTGGCTCCACATCATTCAACCATCGGTTAAATATTCGATCTAGCCGGCGGTGGACAGATGGAAAACTCTTCCACTGGATGGAATGAATGCCGTCCGGTCCTGGGGCAGCGTGGTTGCGGCAACCTCGAAGGGCTTCCGCAACCTCAGCATCAGTGATTGCCGCGCACACCTCTGGTTGTTCGGCATTGCAGTAAGCCGTAAAGCTATTATCATTATTATTATTATTATCATCATCATCATCATAATAATAATAATAATAATAATAATAATAATAATAATAATAATAATAATAATCATCGTCATCATCATCATCATCATCATCATCATCATCATCATCATCATCATCATCATCATTATTATTATTATTATTATTATTATTATTATTACTATTATTATTATTTGATATAAGCGTTACACTTTCTCAGTATTACTACTGGAAACCTTTTGACCGACCCCCTGCGCGCGACATTGGGGTTCGGCTCGGTGGATGGGGATGAAATTCATCATATCCCATTATGTCGATATTATTATCACAGTCTGACTTCCGGTGCTTCAGCACAGCAGACGTGTTTGAGGTCGCCACTTAACTGAGGAATTTTCGGACTATGTGACATGTCTGCAGCAGAACCGCACTCTGTCCCATGTTTAGGATGTTATTTGGTAATCCGAGTGCCATTAGATTTGCCATGAAATTTTTGGTGACTATTGCCTCCGCCGACATTACGAAAGGACAATAGCCACCTTGTGGAGCTTCCATATGTTTTTTATTTCATATGCCAAGTTTTCATACTTAGTGATCTTTTCAATTTCAGTTTTTTGAATGTTATGGGACAGCGGTACAGCAATGTCTATGATCACAGCAAGCCTCATATGTTTGTTTATCAGGACAATGTCTGGCCTATTGAAGTCCACAGTGCGGTCCGTTATCATGGGTCGGTCCCAGTACAGGAGAAAGTCCGCCGACTCCAGCACCGCCTCCGGTGAATACTTGTAGTAAGCTGGTGTTGTTGACTGGTTTAGGAGGCTGTATTTCAAAGCGATTTGTTGATGGATGATCTCGGCGAGCTGGTTATGCCTGCCTAAGTAAGCTGAGTCTGAGAGAGCAGGGCATGCTGCCATGACGTGTTCAATGGTCTCTCCAACAACTGCGCATTTTCGACATTTATCCACCACTTCTAATTTTAGGCAATGCTTCTCGTAGTTTTTAGTTTTTATAACCCTATCCCGAATGGCCATCACAAAACCCTCTGTCTCCGGGTAGAGTTGCCCCTCGATCAACCACATAAGCGAAGAGGTTTTATCAACACTATCTGCCTGCAGGTGTTTGGGGTACCTATTATTATTATTATTATTATTATTATTATTATTATTATTATTATTATTATTATTATTATTATTATTATTATTATTATTATTATTATTATTATTATTATTATTATTATTATTATTATTATAAAAAAGGAGATAGTGATGATTTAAATAACTACAGACAGATCTCACTGCTTCCTAACTTCTCCAAGATATATGAAAGAGTTATAAATAGTAGACTACTAAATTTCTTTGAAAGTGATAATCTATTAACCGAGTCTCAAGGTGGCTTCAGAAATAAAAAAAATACAGTACATACCGTTTACAAGGCACTCTGGGAAGTAGATCACGCTTTCAACAAAAATGAATCATCAGTTGGTGTCTTTTTAGACCTAAGGAAGGCCTTTGACTCTATTAAACATGACATCTTATTTGCCAAGTTGGAGAGGTATGGTGTGAGGGGACAACCACTGTCATTGATAAGGTCCTATCTTTCCAACCGTATGCAGTGTTTGGTATATAGGTGTCCAGAAACAAAAATTGAAATAAAGTCTGATTACCAAGCAGTCTCAAGGGGTGTGCCACAGGGATCGATAATCGGACCTCTGCTATATATAATATATACCAATGACTTACCCAATGCTATAAGAGAAAAATTGTTTATGTATGCTGATGACACCACCGTAATTTTACATCATTATAATAAAAATCAATTAGAGCAAAATATCAAAATGGTCATACCTGAGCTCAGAGAATGGTTCCAAGAAAACAACCTGAATATAAATATGAATAAAACTGTAGTGGTGGAATTTAATAAAAGTCCAAAGAAACAAGTGATAGTGTCATTGCTCTAGATAACACCACGAATATAAAACCATCATATGCAGTTAATTTCTTGGGGGTTGAGGTTGACTCCAGGCTGGACTGGAAAAAACATATCGACAAGGTGGTTGCAAGGGTTGCCAGGTATACTTACATGATAGGTACCTTGGCATTTCTAGTATCGAGACAGGCGGCGCTGGCTGCATACCACGCTTATGTTGAGGCCTCAATACGGTATGGCATAATACTGTGGGGAAACTCTGTGGATATGCAGAGGGTGCTGCTAGTTCAAAAACGATGCCTAAGAGCGCTTTTTAATTTGCGGGTGGTGGATAGCTGCAGAAGATTTTTTAGCGAACACTGTATACTTACCTGCCACTCGATCTATATATTGGAAGCAGTGCTATTCGTCATAGACAACCCTGGGTTATTCAAGGCGCGCCTACAGGAACATGAACACCAGACAAGATCAAAAAATAATTACGCTATCCCAGCCTCAAGATACACAAGACTGCAAAGGAATGCCACACATAGTGTCATCAAGATCTACAACAAGGTACCGGTAGAAATTCGTCAACTCCCTAGGAAACAAGTAAAGCATAGACTGAAAAGATACCTAGAATTGTCCGCATTTTATGAGTTAAAGGAATATCTGATGGACGATATTGCGGAAAAAATTTAGTCCGTGTTGACTTGCAGTCAGTGCCCATGACGCCACTATTGGAATTTTTGTATTGTTTATACAGTTTTTTGTTATATTTTTTGTTTATCTCTCTACGTATTATTTTATTTGTGCAAACTTACTCTGATTGGCTCTACGCCCTAAAGGGCATTGTATTAATGAGCTAGTAAAGATTATTATTATTATTATTATTATTATTATTATTATTATTATTATTATTATTATTATTATTATTATTATTATTATCGATGGTAACACTTTCAAAAAAAATTCTTCGAAAGAGCCTATATTAGGGCCTCTAAACGGCATCTTCAGGGTCTGTTTGAATTTAAAGTTTATTACTTTTAGTAATATGCTATATTAATAGTGTACAATTCTTATGAAAAATCAATACTATAACGCACTTGCTGCGTCCCGAAATGTTGTTATTAATCTCTTGGAGAGAATCCGTTTAGATCATCAATTGATATTGACGGTGCTTGTCCGTATTTAGTACAAGATAATTAAAGCACATTTAGCAGGACACGGCGATGATAAAAGACACGATGAATAAAAGGATCTCGTGCCAAACTCATATAGATTACAGAAAACATGACGTATATATGTTGTTTATGTATTTACAAGGTAATGTTTCAAATTTCATTCATGCTTATGTTGAGTAATGGTAATTTTCATGTAGTTTAAATACAATGTAGTCATATAACAATCAAAAGGCGAAAACAGGCGCGCACCAACAACATTTTTCACACATGTACCGGCTTTGGAAGCTCTATTCAAAGCTAACAATGGCTGCCAACACAAAAATGCGAACTATTCCATTCAATCGCGGTCACAGTTCAGAACTAGTTGCATAGATGGCACCACTAACATCGAAATGACCATGTGTTGCATGCAGTGGACACTCAACGACAAAAGTTATTCTACATCTTCGTTCCAGAGCTTTCGCTCCTATGTTGTTACGTCGTTATTTCGTTACTTCTATCTTTATCAACTGCACATTGCATGTTAGTTTTGTTTTACTTAAAACTACAAGGGTAAATGCCTTAAAAATACTTAATTTTTAAGTTATAAGTAAGCAAAAGGGATAAATAAGTATGTCATAGCTTTGTTGACTACACAGCAGGTAAATATTTGACAATTCTTTATGCTATAACGGTATCTAACTTGATGTTAATGCATTAGAAAAGTAACTTTTTAAATCAACATACATATACAAGTGGTCCAAAAGTGCGTTCAATTTCAATATCGCCTTAAGTATTCAATGATAAAAAAAAATGGAACAAAAGTTGCAGGTACGAAGGTTAGCTACAAACTAAAATTATTTTTACATATACAGGGAGTTGCATAAGTTAGATATAACCCAATCTTCACTTTTTAGTGAATTTAAAAAAAATCACTAATGAGGACATCCCGACATTTGAATGTTAAAAAAATTTCTTCAAATGAGCGCGAACAAGCCCCCATAGAACCCAGTTTCAATTTTTATATGTTTGTATATATATATATATATATATATATATATATATATATATATATATATATATATATATATATATATATATATATATATATATATATATATATATATATATATAATATATATATATGTAAAGGAAAATATTCCTTTAGTTTTGAATGCAGAATCGCAGCCGCGCCTTCCCGAGCGCCGGCGCAGTGAAACACAACAGCAATCAGAATATAATAATCAGCTACAGATTGCACATTGGTAAATAAAGTGGACAAAATATTTGTAGTAATTACTTATGGTTATGGATTGACATTGTAATAATTAGCATTAAATGTCGTTTCTTTTATTACAGGTGAGATTTTTGTAAATAGAGTAATTATTAACAAACTTGTAAATAATGGATATAAATCTTTTACTACAGAGAAACTCAGTGTTGTTTTGATTGTTGGTGTCAATTCTCCAAACTATATAAGATACAATATATATATATATATATATATATATATATATATATATATATATATATATATATATATATATATATATATATATATATTTGTGTGTGTGAGTGTGTACCGATAACTCAAAAAATAATGGGACGATTGCCGATTTTGATAAAATTTGGTAAATGCCTTTCTTTTGCAAGTGGCTCGGATAGGTTCGTTAGCCAGGAAAATCGGCCCAGGTTTTCCCGGGAAATGGTGTGTTCTCTTTCGGAAAAAAATAATTATTTCCGTAAATAACAAGGTAAAGGCAACCAAATTTACAACGATGGTTTTCGTTATAAAGGGTATCCTATGTACCAACATGCAGAAAGCTATGTTAAAAAACAAAAATGTTAGAGGTAAATTGATTTTTAATTAATTAAATCTAAGAAAGTTAAAAGGTAAAAATTGATAATTATACGGCACGAAATGACTATCAAGGTCCCAGATCTGTGCCCAAGTCGTTATTTTCCTTCATTTCGTTAAAATATGAGCAAAAAAGCCATTGTAAATACTAATTGTTCGGTGTAAACGCTAAAGACGGTAGAAAATTAACAAACTACCAGATATACCTGCTAGTATGTCATGTCGAAAGTGACCGATTGGGCTACGCCCTGTACATCCGATAATCAAGTCCTATATGACGATTTTTAATCCTAGTTAACGATTTCACTTTTTATCCATTTTTTTTAGTCTCATTTCACTTTACCTTTATCTGATTAGATTGTTGTTATTCCGATGAATATTTTAGCGAGGTTTTGTATAAAAAATAATTCAATAAGGACGAGATGAAAACTTTTAAGACTGAATTCAATTTGAATAGCATATTTTTGTAATTTGTGTACATTTTCGTACATTTTTGCATACTTTCAAACAATAAGTTATTTTGGCAAAATATGGTACATTGTTTCTACTATATAGGTTATACCGGTGACCAAATTGATGCCTGCCTGCATTAAAGACAAATATTTGCTATTAAAAATATTTTAATGAAAATTCACTTCCATAACGCACTTGCTGCGTCCGGACTTTTTTTAGATGGTAAACGCTGTATATTATTTCATTTTTTAATTCCTCTTATTTTGCCCATTCATGCAGTGAATAGTTGTTAGGGTCTATACTCAAAAGTTATGGCTACTTTTCTAAAACATCAGAGGTATATTTGACGGTCTGTATCTGCATTAATATATCAGCATGGAACACTCTATTATGCAAAGAATCTGAAAAAGTGTTCTTCTTTCAAGTTCAATCAACATAGAATTAATTACTTGAAAACAGTATACGGGGTGAGTAAAAACACTGAAGTTGAGTTTTCTCGAGAAATTCAAATGGAACATCCTGTATATTATAGTCCATTTAGATATATCAACAAATGTTATTTCAGTTCCATGAATACCTAAAACCAGTATTTACTGAGTTATTGGTAGTTTTTCAAGAAAAAAGATACATTTATACACAGGAACGAATTAGTGTATTATATCGTAACTATACAAAATAAACAATGTGTTGACTTACTTGTCAGCGTAAAAAGAAATTTCGCCCATAGCATATTTAACTCCTCCAAGAACTAAATAATAATGATCATCAAAGGTGACTATCATTTTGTCACTGGACAGAGCAACAAATCCAGAGAGATACAAGATTCTTAAACTTTGTGTTGTTCACTGATGAAGCAACATTTCATAAGAACGGAGATGTCAACAGACATAACTTTCACTACTATCCTACTGAAAACCCTCACTTTACTCAGACGACGAGTCAAAATAGGTGGTCTCTTAACGTCTGGGGTGGAATTATTCGAAATTTTATCATCGGTCCGCATTTTTTTTAAGAACGGCTCACTGTACATTGATGTCTTAGGTTTCTAAGAAAAGACCTTTGATCATTATTAACTGCCTGTTAGCATATGTGATCATATGCGGTTTATGCATGACGGTGCCCCAGATAACATTCATGCTTTTCTTAACCCACATTTTCCAGAATGCTGGATTGGGAGAATAGTGCCGAATGCATGGCCGCCTAGGTCACCCGATCTACCAAAAATGGACTTCTTTTGATGGGGCTATGTAAAAAAATTAGTTTATCAGACAGAACCCTCGATAAAAGAAGATATGAAGGCAAGAATCCGTGGTGTATTTGATAATAATAATTTAAGTGTATTACGTGACACTAACTATTCTTTTGAAACTCGCTTAAACTTATATACTGAGCAAAATGGTGGTCATTTCGAATACTTAATTAATTAGTTGTCACTATTTTGATATAGTTGATATATCATTGTTATTACAATTTTCCGTGATTTTATATATTCTAATTTCAGCTTTAAGTTTTATTTCAACGTCACTAAATCGAATAGTTTTTAACTTATACTTGTTCAATTTAGAGCCCTAAAATTTTATTTTCTAGGTATTATGTTTATTAGAGAAATATGTTTTCTCCATGCTTTTGTATATTGGTAACAATTAATTATTTAAGGAATGTGTCACAGCTGAAACAAGCCGACATGTGCAAGTTTTCTGAAATAATAAAACGATGTTGGAATAAGTACTAGGTTTTGCGAAGTAGTGACCGTAAATCTTAATATAATTCTTCATATGCCCCAACAGACGATTAGTAATCAAACCAAGAGGAGTCCAGATAGTAAACTGTATACAGGTGTTTCAAAAATAATACACTAATTCGTTCCTGTCTATAAATGTACGTTTTTTCATAAATAACACCCAATATCTCAGTAAATACTGGTTTTCGGTATAGGGAATGAAACTGAAAAAACATTTGTTGTTGTATCGAAATTGAGTATAATATATGTTCCATTCCATGAAGATACAGACCGTCAAATGTTTCTCTGATGTTTTAGAAATGTTGCCATAGCTTTTGAACGACTTTGTATAGACCCCAACAGCTATACACTGTATGAATCGGAAAACAGGGGAATTAAAAAAATTAAACAATATACAGGGTGTAACATTCAAAAAAGTGAAATTTAGGTTGTATCTAACTTATGCAATACCCTGTATATGAAAAAATATATTTGGCTTGTAGCTAACCTTAGTGCCTGCAACTTTTGTTACATTTTTTTAATTATTGAATAGTAATGGAGACATTGAACTTGAACACACTGTGTTGGTCACCCTGTATGCACAGTTAGTGCATATTTATAGGAAGTTTCTTCCCCATATGTATATTTTTAGCTCAGTTTTCATTGTATATTTATTGCCTCAATTATTGGAAATTTTTTGGTAAATTTTCTTTAAAAAAATTTACTAATGAAGAGATCCCGACCCTGAATTTTGAAAAAATTCCTTCAAATGAGCACTAATTAGGCCCCCGAGAACACACACCCGGGGTCAGTTTCAATTTTTATATGATTTATATATATATATATATATATATATATATATATATATATATATATATATATATATATATATATATATATATATATGTATATATATATATATATATATATATATATATATATATATATATATATATATGTGTGTGTAAGTATCACACCGATCACTCAAAAAATAATGGGCCGATTTTTATCAAATTTGGTGAGTACCTTCCTTTCGCAAATGGCTTGGATAATTTTGTTAGCCAGGAAAATCTGCTCAGTTGAAATAGATTAAACAGTGATTTGTTTTAATTAGGCAGACGGATTCCCCCGGCCAGTATCAGTTCTGAGCTGACCTTAAATGTATGGAATTTCGAACACGAAATTATAATGCATGTTTGTAAAAAATAAATATGGGACTCAGCAAGTGCGTCATGGTAGCGAATTTTTATTGAATGCCTCAAATGTGAATAGATCAATTCGCTATTAACCTATAAGGTTGGTTTTTTCGGGAACATTTACAGTTTATTTTCGAAAAATTTTTGTACGTTTTCAAACAATAAAGTTATTTTGATGAAATATGGTACATTGTTTCTACAATATATGTTATACTGGTAACCAAATTTGATGTCTGCTTTTTTTTTAAAAAACACGTATTTGCTATTTCAAACATTTTTATGAAAATTTACTATCATAACGCACTCGCTGCGTCCAGATTTTTTCCTATATCATTTACTTATTGATGACAGGCCTAAATTATATTGATTGTTGCGCTTACTTGGTGAAATTGTTCCATACTGACTACAGACTTGAGGACCACTTCTTTGGATTCACTCTTGTTTTTTTTTTCTGTAAATATGACGTAGCCAGCGCAGAAGCTAACGGGAGCAAGTTGCCCTTCTGAATTATAGATGTTCTAGGATGTTCTTCAACGTTTCTGTAACCGGTTTCGCTGCTTGACAGCATCCACAGACAGAATAAATTGATTTAGTACGAAATCATGACACTTTCAAAGAAAGATCTGTGGCCATATTATGATGTTTTGATGGAAAGATCCTTTAAAAGTGAAACAAAAATAAAATAAAAATGAGGGATAAAGCCTTCAAAACGTCTATATTTAACATAAAGATGGAAGTAACATATAACAGTAACAACTATAATAACAATTAGAACAATAAAACAACGAAACAGTAATAAAGCAGATTCTATACAATGAAAAGCTCGACACACATCCACTCATTATCTTCTTACAACTTTTTTTTCCAAATAGCTAGATTTATGTTGTTTGATTTATAACACAACAGATCTATGTGTAGTAGTGATGTGCAAAACCATTATTTTCTATTAACAGTTGAAGCCGTTTACGTTATTTAGTATTAACCGTTAAAAATAACAGCTTGAGTTATTTATCTGTTATTTTAAACTGGATAGTCGATCGATAGTATCCTACATACCCAGAGCTGTGAGCGAGAGCAAGCACACTAGTATAAATAACGTGTTACCTGTTAAGTAATATGTTATGAAGTAAAGTCCGCTCTATACTGCATAGCATACCCATACATATTTATCATTCCCAGTCGCATGTCCATTCATCCCGTTAAATAGTTAAATTTAACAGATGAAAACCGATAGTTAAATTTAACAGTTGCCGATAAAAACCGAGGTTTATTCATCGAACTTAGTTGCAGTGGAACTGAAACAGATACGACTCCGAATTCTAGTTTAGTGTAAAAAGCGTTATTTTGTACCTGTTATTTTTATAAATCCATAATTGGTGGTTACGGTTGCGGCTCGGCAACCATTTAAAAATAAGAGAGAGTTAAATAACGATCCATCACTAAATGTGTAGTTGTCGTGATTTCCTATTAACTCTAAGGGCTCCAGTTAGATTACAGACTACGTTCTTCATTTACAGAAACGAAAACCAACAGTGAAGCCAGAGAAGTATTCTCCAAGTCTGTATTGCTATAAATTAATTATAATTCATAATATTATAGTGTGACATTTTAGATAATTATTGGTCTGTAACAATGAACTCTTAACTGATATAATATAATATGCAAAGTGTAATACTTTGCTGAAGACAACAGTATGTTATTTAGAACAAAACAACTTCTTCAATTAATTATTTACAGTAATATTCATATAACTAACAATTTGCTTGACGCAGTAATAACTGTGGAAGTACAACGGTTTTAACTAAGTAGTTGTTCTCTTTAGTAATGTAGAACAGAGTGAATACGAGTATTTAATAATTGAAATACGAAAATATATTTTTTGTTAGAGCTCAGAAGTTCTACAACGCGGAATTTTTGTGGTGGCGAATTTTTATGTGCAAATGCATTTGACTTTCATAGTCCGACACTAAAGGTCCTAACTCAGCAGGTGGCCTATGGTAGCCAGCCCTCATAAGATGTTTTTTAATGCTAATAAATTAATTAATTGACTGCAGTCGACTAAATTACTTCTACATCGTCACAACGTGTGGAAGTATTACCAAGGCGACAAAATTTTCAAAAATGTTTTTTCACTTAAACGTAAAAAGGATCAAAACATATCAAACATGATTTGGAAACGAAAATTTTTTTGTCTGTCGGTTTCTATGTCTGTCTGTTTGTAGCCACGATAACTTTGGAATGAATTGAGATATCGGTTCCAAATTTGGTATACAGTTAGCACTCGATAAATGAACGATTTGGATTGTTTTTGAGTAAAATCGCTTCAGAGGATATGGGATGAATGGTGGGTGATTTAGTGAAAATCTACAGTTTTCAAGCGAGTGATAAAACGTTTTAGGGTTTATTTATAAGAAAACTTTTAACTTCATCAAATATCTGGTATCCTGTGCTGAAATTAAATTAGGTGTTGAATGTGCGGGGGTGAAATATTGCTGACAAAAAAGGCGTAAAAGTCTCAAAACTCAAGAAACGTATTTTTTTTGTATGTCGATCTGTCGGTTGGTCTGTCGGTATGTACGTCTGTCTGTTAAGATGAGCAATAACTTTCGAGTGAATTGAGATACCATCTTCAAATTTCCCATCCAGTTAGCACCCGACAAATAAACGCTTCCAATTGTTTTTGGGTAAGATTGTTTCAGGGGGTAGGGGATAAATAAGGGGTGATTTGGTGAAAATTGACATTTTTGCAATAAAACTCGAGTAATATAAGGTTTCAAAAGTGTATGGGTACAAAAATACGTTATCTTTTTTGTGGTCAAGTCATGGACCCTAAATTAATTACATGAAAAGGTCTTTCTGCTGAGAATAAATTATCACAGCTATGTGGAAGTTATCATTCAATTTGCAGCACTATTTTTTGACGGCATTCCATACCAAATATACACTGAGGCTCTTCCTCCGACTTTTACAGTATTGTTATGACAAAAAACATTGTAAATATTTGTACACAAGTACACAACCCAGAAAACTAGTAATAAAAGCTCGTTAGCGGGTTAGGCAATTATGGTGACAAATTTCTACTACCACCCAAATCATAAGGTAATTTTACCCTTTTTGGAGAAAAATAGAAAAAATAGTGCTGCTAATCGAATCATAACTTCCACATAGCTGTGATTCGACTTGACCACAGAGAAGATGCGTAATCCTGTAGCCTTAAACTTCTGAAACGTTACATTACTCGAGCTTTAACAAAAAAATGTTATTTTTCACTAAATCACCCCTCATTTTCCCCAACCCCCTGAAGTGATCTTACGCAAAAACAATTCGAAACTCTAATTTAATTTCAGCACAGAATACCAGATGTTTAATGAAATTGAAAGTTTTCTAATAAACAAACACTAAAACGTTATATTACTCGAGTTTTAATGAAAAAATGTTAATTTTTACCAAATCACCTGCCATTCATCTGGAGCGATTTACCCAAAAACAATCCGAACCGTTAGTTTGTCGGGTGTTAACTCTATACCAATGTTGAAGATGATATCTCAATTCGTTCGAAAGTTATTGCGCTTACTAACAGACAGACATACAGGCCGACAGACTGACCGACCGACCGACAGACAAAAAATGTCGTTCCAGGTTCAGGTTTTCTGTAGGTTTTAAGACTTGTTACACCATTTTAGCAAAAAAAATTTCGAAATTTCTGTCACCGATATTCCTCTCCCACAAATTCAACCCCTAATTTAATTTTAGCACAGAATACCAGATGTTTGATGAAATTTTCTAACAAACAAAGCCTAAAACGTTATATTACTCGAGTTTTAACGAACAAGTTTCAATTTTAACCAAATAACCCCCTCCCCCGCCCTCAATCACCCTCTACCGTCTGGGGCGATTTTACCCGAAACAATCCGAACCGTTAGTTTGTCGGGTGCTAAACAAATTTGAAGACGATATCTCAATTTGGTCTAAAGTTATCCTGGCTACAAACAGAGAGACATACAGATCGACAGACCTACAGACCGACAGACAAAGAAAAATTCGTTCCCAAATGATGTGTTTCATATGTTTTGTCCTTTTTAGGACCATTAAACGAAAAAAAGTTGAAATTTTTGCCTCCCATGCGATATTTCCACACGGTTTGTGGAAGTGTGGGTCAATTTTGATTAAATTTGGTAAGTACCTTTTCCATGCAGAACTCTCACATAGCTGTGATAATATACTCTTCTCTGAAAGAGATTCTCATGAAATGAATTCTGGGTCCATGACTTGATCACAAAGAAAATATTCATATTCCTTTACCCATAAACTCCTTAAACGTTGTATTACTCGAGAGTTTTAACGAAAAAATGTCAATTTTCGGCAAATCACCCCTCACTTATCCCCTACCGCCCTGAAGTGATGTTACCCAAAAAGCGTTCCTTTCTCGGGTGCTAACTGGATACCAAATTTGAAGATGATCTCTCAATTCGTTCGAAAGTTATTGCGCTTACTAACATGCTAGAGACAAAAAAAATTGTTCCAGAATCAAGTTTTCTATATGTTTCCAAACTTTTTACGCCGTTTTAGCAAAAAAAATCGAAATTTCTATCACCGATATTCCAAACCCACACATTCAACCTCAAATTTAATTTCAGCACAGAATACCAGATTCTTGATGAAATTGAAAGTTTTCTAATAGACAAACGCCAAAACATTATATTACTCGAGTTTTAACCAAATCATCCCCCATTCATCCCCTACCCTCTGGAGCGATTTACCTAAAAACAATCCGAACCGTTAGTTTGTCGCGTGTTAACTTTATACCAAATTTGAAGATGATATCTCAATTCGTTCGAAAGTTATTGCACCTACTAACAGACAGACATACAGGTCGACAGACCGACCGACCGACGGACCGACAGACAAAAAAAAATCGTTCAAGAATCGAGTTTGTATATGTTTCTAAGACTTTCTACGCTGTTCTAGCAAGAAAAACATTTCGAAATTTCTGTAGCCGATATTTCACTTCCACACATTCAACCTCTAATTCAATTTCAGCACAGATCACCAGACGTCTCTTAAAATTGAAAGTTTTCTAATAAACGAACTACAAAACATTATATTACTCGAGTTTTAACATAGAAATGTCAATTTTCACCAAATCATCCCCCATTCATCCCCTACCTCCTAAAGCGAGTTTACCCAAAAACAATCCGAACCGTTCGTTTCTCGGGTGCTAAATGTGTACCAAATTTGAAGACGATATCTCAATTCGTTCTTAAGTTATCGTGACTACAAATAGATAGACAAAATACACACCGACAAACAAACAGACCGACAGACCGACATACGCACCCAAATATTCGTACCCATATCATGTTTTCTATATGTTTTGATACTTTTTACGACGTTTAAGCGAAAAAAAAAAGTTGAAATTTTTTACCGTTGCCATACTTACATACATACAATGATAAGGGCGGTAGAAAATTCACATACGAGCATACATACCCTATTATAACACCACATCTCTCATAACGATGGAAGCTGTTGTCATATAAGGGTTTGTTGAAAACTCTCAGCAGTTCACAGGAAAACGATGGTGCAGTCTTTTTCAATGGACACCTATATATATATATATATATATATATATATATATATATATATATATATATATATATATATGAGCATTTTTATATAAATTGCTTCTATTTGTAAGACGAATTGGGGTTTTATAAAAAATATAAAAATCATAATAAGTTGAAACAGTAAATGTCTTATATGTATTTATTATTTAGTATTTTTAACAGCAAGTCTGTTCATGTATGGTTTACTGTTATTGGATGGTAAAAAAATAAATTAAAACATAATAAAATATTACTTTTATTTTGTATAGATCTCAAAATTTTGTAACGTGCGTAAACAGATTGAGGTCCGATTATTTAAATTTCTAATTTACGGTTTTAGGAATGTGTATTGTGTAACATGTAACAAATATGTACCTGTTTGGGCAGATTACCGACGAACCGGTTTGGTAGGGCTTCGTTCCATGCGATGTCGAATATCGTCAACAACATAACCTTAGTTTACGTAAAAACGCAATGAAAATGCTAAGTTTTGATAAAAACTGTTTATTTTTATTGTCCAACAGATAGAAAATTATTTGCGGAAGGTAAATACTGGTCGAACTTGGAAAATGCACAATATACATACAAAATAACCGTCAAAAGGGAATTGAGCGCCAATGGACTGAACTGACAATTGTCAATTGATGTAGTAACTTTAGGGTCCCTAGTCTAGTGGGTTTTTTTTGGTTACTTTTTGACTGCCAACTCATAAAATCATATTCCACTAAGAGAGAGACAGAATCCGGTCACGTGGGGTTCGGGAATTAATGAAAGCCCTATATATATATATATATATATATATATATATATATATATATATATATATATATATATATATATATATATATATATAGACTACCTTCAATTAAACTGCCACGGTTTAAAAGAAAAAAACTTACAAATAGAAGCAATTTATATTAAAATGCTCAGTGAACACGTGTCCATAATAAAACAAGCCCATCTTAATTCAGCATTTTTCAAGACGTCGTTCGTCCATTGAGCCGCGAAACTGTCACCTCTGCCCTCGTCGGTAGCGGCTTTTTTCGAACGCTTGTTAAGTGAAGACCCTCTTCTTAGCTGGACGGTCTGTTAATTCTTAAAACTCGCGCTCAGTGTTTCAGTTTAGTGATCCTTATCTGAGCAGTGCGCTTGAATAGAATATAAATGCAAATGGGAGACACAATTGTACCTTTGTGTGGGTATATTATATGAATGTGTGTGTGTGTGTGTGTGAGAGATAAAGATTCTGGCCGGGCAAGAGGTCGTTAAAATAATCAACAATTATAAGTATACGCGCTTTTGTCCTGTGAATGGGTCGGTGCTGCAGTTGTTACCATTATATCTGATGTTTCTTGCGCCAAAGACTAAAGGCGGTATCACTTATCTGAGCTACATTTAGGGAAACTAGTCTTAATGCTGGAAGCTCGTATACCTTTGTGTTTAATTCACGTTGGAACATATTCTCTTTATTTATACAGTCTGTCCCAAACTGGATGGGAATGTATTGCTAACTTCGTTATTATTAGAGATAGGGAGACGATTAAATCAGCAATGTTTTGTAGAATTTTATGCTCGTTCCAAATAGGACTTGTATTTTGCCCTCCCCTGTTCGTTTTCGAGTTATTAATTTTTTTTGTCGATTTCTTTTCTCTTTAATATCTAAGTAGGCGTTGATCTGACATGTTTAAGACTTGCACATTATCAGGACACTTTTTACAAAGTAATCTTTTTGTGCTATTCTCAACTTTGGATTGTCATTTGGTTTTGAGCTACAGGTGTTAACGTTTGTTTTTATTATGGCAGCCATATTCTATTTGTTTGCTCATGTGATAGCCTGTGAAAAGAGACTTCCAATTATGTACAACATGCTTCAGAAATCTTGTAATTGCACTGACAATTTTGAGGAAAACCGTTTTGAGGATAGTCGGCCATGAAATCCAATACCATAAAACAAATAACAAAAAAAAGTGTTCAAAAAGCAGTAGGTCATGGAGTATAACAATAGACTTCTACTTTTAACATAATTTGATGTATATTCTGGAACGAACGATTTTCAAGAACAACTTTAACACATGACTCATTAAGCTGATCATTCTTAACAAGCTGCTTCTTTCCTCCTTGTCAACGCCCACGGTACGATAGTATTTAGGCTGTAAGCCCTCGTGGTGTGTTGTTGACATAAAAAAAAAATTCTGTAATCTTTGCAATGCTTGCAGCTAGCCTTCTTTTGTATAGCAACGAAGGTTGACTTGAGCCAATCTTTAGGGATAACGCCGGAATTATATGTGCAGTTAAGCAAGCCTAATAGAAGTGTGGCAGCCCTGTCTTCTTCCAACGTTTTCAAAACCTTTATCTGTATTCCTTTTGATCCTGGTGCCTTTCCACTTTTTACACCCAGCCTGCATGAGCTCTGGCCTGGTAATATCCATTTCGTCATCTAGAGTAATATTATGCGAGAAACTCCTACTGTCCGCAAATATATTTTTCCATTCTTGTATCTGTGCTACTAAGGATTTGATGCTTCTCATTCATGAGAATGCTGTTGATGTTTCTTTATACCGGCTAGTTGTCTATCGGATTTTCTTGTACATAATAAAAGAGCCGTGGCTGACTTCTAACTGCTCTATTTCACTACACGTTAACGTTAACCACTCTTCCTCCGCTTGCCTAATCTTAGCCCTAATTTCTTTCTGCATATCTCTGTATCTGGTCGGGTCTTTATTTTTATATGCTCAGCACAGGTTCCAATGTTCACTTGTAGGTTGTAGATTGTTTGATGAGTCGTCGAGGCGTTTGGTCTCTTAGCGCTGCGTCCCTAATGGGTCTTTTGTGCATGACTCCATTTTCTAACAGTTGCCCAAATGGTTCAGATTTTTAAGTCTCCAATTTTTGGGGCTATTTTACCTAATTCCTGGGAAATTAGAGTCAGCCCTCTAAGGTGTTTGAGCCTTTTGCCAAACTGAACCATACAGTCGCGTAGTAAGTGCTCTGTTGTTTCTGTTCCTTCAGTTCAGTATCTGCAGTTTTCAATGTCCACCTTACCAATCTCTATAAGGTGATACTTTACTGGGGAGTGTGCTTTGAAAAGTCCAGTGATTATTTTCAAATCGTCTCTATTCGATTCAAAAAACGGTCAGATTTCTCTCTGGTGGGAAACCATTTTGCCTGCCTTACGCCTGGAGTTTTCTCCCGGTATGACAGCATTTGGTTCTTTTTCCAAATATCAGGTTCATTTTGTTAGTGCACAATAGGGCTCTGGACCATAGAATAATGTTGCTGCCGTCCTTTTTTAAGGCTATGTGCTTTCAGTGCTTTGATGCCCTGGTACCCACACCAATGTTACTTTGTTGTTCGTAGCCAGTTGCTTCAAGGAATTTTTGTGGTCTTAGGTCAATTCAAACTCTGCTTTGAAATACTTCAGTCTTTAGTACTGCCTGACCGTCTGAGAGGATGTATATATCTATATTTCTGAGTTTTCTATATATGCACTCCAGTGTACACGGATTTATAGCAAGCATTTCTGCTTGGAAGGTGGTGAACGTTTTTGCTAGGAACTTAGTGAGTTTAAGTTAGGTCCTCTTATTCCCCGTCCTAATTTCTCCATTTGTTTAGACCCGTCTGTTGGTTTATGCCGTCTATGGGTTCAACCATACAGATGAGTTGTTTTTCAGCCTCTGTCATTTATGGCCACGTCAAATGGAATTATAAAGTCGAGTTCAGCTGGCATTTGATCCATTGGTTTGGTTAGTGACTCCAATTGAGGAATTTCCTGGATCTTCAAGTGGCCAATCAAGTCTCTTGGTTTGATATTGTTTGCTTGAAATAGTATTGGGGCACTTAGTGCTGCTTCCCTCTTTACGCATGTTTGCAGTGACGTAATATTCAGCGTTGCCTCAATTATAGCTATAGGGAGTGATGTCATAGCTCCCGTTATTCCAAGATAGATCAGCCTCTGCAATTGTTGAGGCTTGTTCCGTTTTTGGCGCCCATACTATAGATGCATATGTGACCATGGGTTTTTAACCACAGTTTGACATATTCAAAATACCATCATGGGATTCAGGACCCATGTCTCTTCTGCGAGTATAGGACATGTCCAGATTGCCATTGTCGCTCTCGAAAAAGCGTTTTTTGGTGTGTGTTTCAGTTCAGGTGCTCGTCTAAGAAGATCACTAGATATTTAACATCACAGGAAAACTGTACCTGTGTTCCATTCAGAGTGGGAGCTTTTAAATAAAATTTTATTCTGTTCATGAATGGCATTAAAACTGTCTTATGAGGATTGACATTAGGTCCCCCTGCCTCACACCAGTTCCTTTCTATATTTTTTGTTTTTTTTTATATTTCAACAACACACCACAAGGGCCTACAGTCTAAATACTATCGTGCCGTGGGTGTCGACAAGGAGCAAAGATGTTACTTGTTAATTCTGGACTTGAAGGTTTGGGGGTTCGGAGGAGAAGGAAAACATGTGCCGGCAAGGAATTCCACAACTTGGAAGACCTCGGTAAAAAAGAGCGGGCATAACAAGATGTTATATGTTTGGTGACCTGAAGAGTAAAAGAGTGCATTCGCTCTGTTACCTTGGTAGATCTGTTGGGGGCAGCAGGTGGAGGAACTATGAAAGAGAGCTCCTCTAAACAGTGCCCGTGCAGATATCTATAAAAGAGAGATTGAGAGAGAGGTTGGTGGACAAAGGATGGCAGCCTTTGGGTGAGGGTAGTGCCACCAATGAGACGTATAGCCCTCTTCTGAATAGAGTTCAGGAGAACGAGATTAGAAGCGGCATTGGCAACCCAGATGTGGGAGCAGTATTCGAGGTTTGGCCTTATTTGTGAAGTATATAAGGTATAGAGATTAGCTAGTGAAAAGTATTTGCCAGCCCGAAAGAGGAAACCTTTGGCGCTTTGGATCCTTTCTTGAGGACGGGTTGTACTCAAGAAGTTTTCCAGTTACTAGGGTATATGCCTCCATGGTAAGATGTCTAAAACAGACGAGTCAGGACAAGTTCTGGTGCGCATTTTTTGAGAACAATTGCTGGGATCTCGTCAAGGCAAGAGGCTTTCTTGGTATTAATAGAAGAGAGCATCTTTCGTACCTTTTTAGCTTTGAAAATGATATCCGTCATTTTATGCGCGACATTGGGGACTGTTGGTGGTTGAACATTTGGAGGTGGGTTGACAGTAGAATTGCCGGCGAACAAGGAGGAAAAAAGTTCAGGATTTCCCAGGGCGGTAGAAACAATTTCATCCCGTAAAACAAGAGGTGGGAACGTGCTCTTCCAGAATTTATTCTCAATAGATTCAGCAAGAGTCCAGAAGGGTTTGCTGCCGTTGGGTCTTGAAATGACTTTGTTTTTGATGTGGTTATTAAACGAGTTTTTTGCCTCAGAAAGAAAGCGTACATGGCGGTTTCTTGCGTCGTTAAATGCTTGTCGGCTTTCTTGACTGGGATTGTGTAGAAGCGTTTTGTGAGCTTCGACCTTTTCAAGTCTGACCTTGTCACATGATTTAGAGAACCAGGGCTTTTGAGTGGCTGAAGAGGTTTTCTGTGTACGTGGAATAAATAATTCCATGCCAGCTTGGATAATTTTGGTGACGTTTTGTGAGATATCAGAGGGGTCAGGATGAGAGAAGCAGACAGACGCCCATGGAAATGAGGAAAGGTAATCCCGCATTTCGTCCCAGTTCGGGGAGTTGTAGTGCCAAACGATACGTGAGTGTGATGACTGTGTGACCTCGGGTGGCAGTGCGCAGGAAGTAGTGACCATGCCGTGGTCTCAGCGACAAAGGGGGGCGGTGACTGATGTCTTATAGCATTTAGGTTTTGTAGTAAGAAGGGGATCCAAGGAATTTGAGCTGTGTGTTGGGATGCGGTTTTTGAAGATCCTAGCCATTCCTTATTATGGAGATTGAAGTCACCAAGAATAGTGACCTCGGAGGAAGGATATTCAGAAATCAGATGATCGATTTTTTCAGAAAAGTGGTTGAAGAGCTGGAGAAAGTTGTTCTCAGAAGGTGACCGGTAAATGCAACAGATAAATTTAGTTGCATCCCTAAGAGAGAGTTTTATCCAAAGTATGTCTTTTCTTCCAGCTTCTAAATTAGGGATTCTGGTGCAGGATATATTGCTACGGACGTATGTGCACACGTCTCCATGCAATCTTAAGGAAGTAAGTACCACATACCCCGGGAAATTAAGGTGATTAGTGGCTGATTTGGCACTGATTTGGGTTTCGGAGAGGAAGAGAAGTTGGGGCTTATTAGCCTGGAGGAAATGGTGGACGGAGTTCAGGTTATAATTTAGGCCACATATATTCGAGAAGGTTATGTTAAATCTTGATGCTGGCGCCCCCTGTACACCCCTCTCCTGGAGATCCGAATGGAGGGGTATTTTATCGCCGGAATCTTTTGTACAGGGAGGAGCCATTATCATTTTTGTTTATAAGGGAAACCGACTCATACACAGAACCGGAAACGCCCGTTGGGTCTTCACCGGCCCCTTGATATAAGGGGTGGTACCTCCTCGGGCGTGAAAAAAATCCTTTACTATCACGTAAAGGAAATGTCCACTACCACCTGCCAAATTTAGCGGTGTTTGCATTAAGCTTGATATTACAATATCATGACTGTTATGACAATATCGTCTGCGTATTCTTGCATTATATTCACTTATAATTGCCTTATTTAATACAGTTGATAAACTTTAGAGGACGCAATTAAATGAAGAGATTTGCTGGAGATAGGAAACATGATTCTGTGGACGGTACGACCTCGACGTCGCGCTTAGACTGTTACATTATTGTTATTATTACCTTCTTTAAAAACAAAAAGATCATAACTAGTTTAAAGTTGAACGAAGTAGTAACATTTATTTTGAAGGACGGCCTAATTGTTTCAGCCCTTTGATTTGTATACATAGCTTGCACTTCACTTTTGTTCTTTTATGATTTAATTCCATGATAGATCACGTTCTATAATGCACAAGAGATAACAAAAGTTGAATGAGAAATGCCAGAATGTCTAGCTGAGCGAGTACACCGCTAGAATACAGCTAGTTTTAATTAGGACCTACTTCAAATTCAGCTGCTGATGCAGCTGATGCATACAGGCGATGTAGTCAACATATACAAACAAATCTTACAAAGCATGTCCAAATATATTGAGAGGGTTAAGGTTTGTGATGTTCAGAGAACGAAACACTTAATTTTAATCCAGAAGCAAAAACTGTAGAACCTGTACATTTTTTCAGAAATGAACTAACATTATTTAGTTAGATAATATATTCTCAAATTCAAAGTATATTGAGGTTAGTGGTAGTCATTATTGTTATGTGTGGTTCAATATCTAGTTACCTAATATATAATTTCTCTTCGTAATAACAATTTTTAATAATATAAAAATATTATTCGCTACTTTTCTTACCTAAAAATAATTTGTTTAATCTATTTCTTTTTTAATTTGCAATTTAAAAAAGTTTGCACGCAGCAAGTGCGTTATGATAGTATATTTTCATTAAAATGTTTTTTAATAGCAAATATGTGTGTGTTTTTTTTTAAGAAAGCAGACATCAAATTTGGTTACTAGTATAACCTATATAGTAGAAACAATGTGCCATGTTTCATCAAAATAACTTTAATGTTTGAAAATGTACAAAAATTTCCGAAAGCAAACTTAGTGTTCCCGAAAAAACTGATTTCTTGGTCAACCTTATAGGTTAATAGCAAATTGAGCTATTCAAATTTGAAGCATTTAATGAAACTTCGCTACCATAATGCACTTGCTGCGTCCAGAATTTCTTTTCTTACAAACATGCATTATATTTAGATGGAATATGCAAAAATGCAATAACATAAGGCGTGTTTGATTAAAAAAAAAGAAAGAAAATTTTTATCACCAATATTTTTTAAGATATAGCTCAAGACACCCTATAATTAATGTATAAATTTTTTTTTCGTATCTTGGATAATAACAGATATATTGAACTTTATTAATTTTTGACGAAAATTCGACAAAATTATATGCCATTAAACAAAAAACTCTATTGCTAAGACGACTGCCAAAACATCAGAGAAAGGGTCTATTTGAAATGAATTTTCTGGAAACATTTTAGTAAAATGAAGGACAATGACGGTTGAAGCTAAGACTTCAGGGTTTGTAAAACATCCTTCTTGAGACATTTTTTTTTGTAGCCCGTATTAGTTTCAAGTTATTTGCCTAAATGTTGCCAATTTTGACGTTTTAAATCGAGACTTTGACATTTTGAGGAAAACTTCAATTTATTTTTCGTTAAATGCCTCTAACGTTTTGTCTTTTAACTTACAGGGTTAAATTTTGGTAGATAATTTACGTATAATGTAATATAAACCCGTGTACCCAATTTGGTTGCCCTTACGTTGTTATTTCCGGAGATATTTTTTTTCGGAAAAAAAAACACAAAATTTTCCGGGAAAACCTAGGCCGATTTTCCTGCATTAAGAACTTATCCAAGCCACTTGCTAAAGGAAGGTACTCACCAAATTTAATCAGAATCGGCCTTTTATTTTTTGAGTTATCGGTGTGATAGATTAAGATACCTTTCCCACAGTTCAATTATTTTCAAAAAAAGAACGGACCAACAATGAAGTTACCTGATTTTTTTTAAAATCAATTGTCTAATCTACAAATAAAAAGAACAGTTTTTTACCTAATAAGCCGCATCAAACAATAACACCAAATCTGTCTTGAAATCGCCATTCTTATTTTAGATGGTAATTTTAATTTGCCCAATAATGCCTATTATGGCGATTATACACACCACAATTTGTAAATCTGGATTCATCAGTCCATACTATTTTCAAATGAAAATTTTCATCTTGTCCTTGATATCATCTGCAGAATTGAAGTCGCTTAGGATAATTGTCAACATTTGAGCCTTGTACGATTGTATGTTTGTATGGATGGTAATGACTTTGTTTTAATACACGGTGTACCATACTTTTTGAAACGTCAATTTGTTCACCATAAAACCCAGCACATTGCGGACGGTTTTCGTTTGAAACCTGTAAGACGGCATTATTTCTTTCTTCATTTCTAGGCATTGGTAGTTTCTTTGCGTGGAAGCCACCGTCGTGCAATAGATTGGTCATTATCCTGCAAAATATTTTGGTTGTCGTCTTTCTGTGTAGTTGTTTTTATATGAATTTTCAGCTGCCTCAGTATTTCGGTTAGAACGAATATAACATTCCAAAATGTCAAAATATTCTTCATTACTGAACATATTGTTGAATAATATTTAAAATAAACAGGAAACAAACTATTTAGTACAAAATTTTAGGCAACGTGTTAAATACACCTCAAATTCTTCAGATAATTAAGAATGACATTATTCTTAATTGTCGCGATAGTGTTATATCCATAGCAATCTTTCTTCTGTTGTTTTTCAGTTGACTAACGTTTAAAAATCAAAGAATTTTCAAAGGCGTCTTCGTAAATCATTAATCTGCTTTTTGCTGAGCTCTGTTGGTAAATTTAGTTATTTACTAGGTTTACCTATTAAATTAAATTATAACAATTTTTTAGGATAATATGTAAAATATCATTTGTAATAATGGCCCGATTCATTCATTGGTGTGTTAAGTTCCTATTTTTTTATCGTGAAAATTATGTTAAAAGTAGAAGCCTCTTGTTAGACTCCATGGCCTACGGCTTTTTGAACACTTTTTTTTGTCATTTGTTTTCTGGTATTGGATTTCATAGCCTACTATCCTCAAAACGGTTTCTCTCAAAATTGTCAGTGCAATTACAAATTTGACAAGCATGTTGTACATCATTGGAAAGCTCTTTTCACAGGCTATCTCATGAGCAAAAAATCCATAATGGCCGCCATAATAAAAACAAACTTTGTAGCTCAAAAACAAATGACAATCCAAAGTTGCGAATAGCACAAAAATACTAATCTACAAAAAGTGTCCTGATAATGTGCAAATCTTAGACAGATCAACGCCTACTTAGATATTGAGGAAAGAAGAAATCGACATTTTTTTTTAAATAACACGAAAAGAGGCAGGGCAAAATGCAAGTCATATTTGGAACGAGCATGAAATTCTACAAAACATTACTAATTCAACAGTCTTCGTATCTCTAATAATAACGGAGATGGCAATACATTCCCATCCAGTTTGGGACACACTATATATATATATATATATATATATATATATATATATATATATATATATATATATATATATATATATATAGGTTGAAATTCTATCTCCAACCGATAGTTACATGCGGGTCGAAGCTGTATGTTGTAAGATTAATTTTAACAATTCAAACTAGTACGTTTTATGCTTATATTTTCAGCCTGCCTTAAGCGTGGACCATTATGTAAATATTTTTGAAAGCCTTCTAAGTATCACTAGATTAGTGAAAGGTCAATTTATAATTCTAGGTCATTTTAGTATGCCACGTTATATAACTTGTATCAGTTTGAACTCTTTTTGCTCAATATGCCGTGAGTTTAGTGATTTTTGCATTTTTCTAGATTGTAGTCCTGTCAGTCGCTGTAATGAGATCTCATCAGTACGGCATATTAATTGCAGCGAAAATACATCTATAAAGTAATACGGCTATGGTAGCCAGCCTTCCAACACTAAGTGAGATGTAAGACACGAAGCACGTGCCGCCACCTCGTTGCGAACCAGTATGTTGTCACGGCAGCTCCAAATAACACAAAGTGTTAAATATTAGAGACTGTATACAACCAACTAACAATTGAGTAAATTGTCAGCATTGGCCCATTTCTACCCTAATGTAGGGACAAAGTATATAAGGCTGGATGCATTCTCACCACAATTAGAACTGTAGACCGGTTTGGCTCTAATTAAAACTCGTCAGTTAGGCATACTAATTGCAACGAAAATACACCTATAAAGTATTACGGCTATGGTAGCCAGCCTAGCTAGAATGCATCTAGCCTTACATACGTTGTCTCTATGTTAGGGTAGAAATGGGCCAGGGCTGACAATTTACTAAATTGTTAGTTGGTTGTATACAGTCTCTAGTATTTAACACTTTGTGTTATTTGTAGCTGCGTGACAACATATTACTTGGTTCCGCAACGAACTGGCGACACGTGCTTTGTGTCTTATATCGCACTTAGATTGTAGTCAAATTAACAGTGTTAGAAACATTAATGGTAGGATAATAGAGATGGTGATAGGGAATTTGGAGTGTGATGTATATCATGAGGGTGGTCCTCTCTTGCCAAAGGACACCCACCCTCCTGCTCTGGCTGTGAGTGCAATTGTTGGACGGTCGAGCAACCAGTTTCAGGGATTCGATTACAGTTCAAAAGTTTATAACTTTAGGAAGGCAGACTTTCACGGTCTGTACTCTCAACTTGCCAGGGTTGATTGGCACTCACTAGAAAATACCGCATCAGTTGATCAGGCGTGCGATGTGTTTTACTAGTTGCTGTATAGCATATTCGATAAATACGTTCCCTATAAGAGAGTACCAGATACTAGCTTTCTGGTATAGTTCACAGTCAAACTCATTAAGTTATTGAAAAGTAAGGATTACTACTGGTCTAAGTATAAAAAGACCCGTTCGGTTTATCATCTCGAATGTTTCAATAATATACGTAAAGAAGTCAAAAGAGAGACAGAGACAGCGCATAAAAACTATACTTCTAAGATACAAAGTCAACTCGTAGCGGGCCCTTCTTCATTTTGGTCGTATATAAACAATAAGAAGAAATTTTCGATGATTCCTAGTCTTATGTCCTTAAATGGGATACCACTGGATACACCATAGACAATAGTAGACGGTTTTGCCACACATTTTGACTCTGCTTATAATCCACACTCTGCTCCGGGGCCAAAGACCGAATTTTATTAGTCTTCACATGTAAATTTCAGATCAGTAACTGAGGATTTTTAAATCCCTAAAGCGTATTAATCCTAAACATACAATTGGCCCTGACGTTCGTTTACAGCAAAATATTGTGCGGCCGTGCCGAGTCACCCCTTATAAGCATAAGGGGTGACTATCAATTTTCAATAAAATATTGAAGGCACACACCTATCCTGATATATGGAAGATGGCCAGACTCGTTCCGATATTTAAGTCGGATTGTCGATCCAAGATTTAAAATTATAGGCCCATATCGATTCTTTCAATATTTTCAAAAGTATTGGAGTCTATGCTTTATGGGCACATCTATAATAACTTAAAGAACAGGATATCAACCAAGCAGCATGGTTTTGTTGCTGGGGGCTCAACTGGGTCAAACTTGTTGTTGTTCACTCGGTACATAACCGAGTCAATTGACGCAGGTAAACAGTCGGATGTTATATATACGGATATATCCAAGGCATTTGACAGAGTTGATCATTCTATTCTACTGTCAAAGTTGTCAGCAATCGGTTTCGCTGAGGATCTGATTCAACTTTTCTGCTCATATTTGACCAACGGTGCAGATTATGTAGAATATATGGGAATTAAATCCAAAAACTATTCTCCTGTGTCAGGCGTTCCACAAGGTTCGCACCTGGGTCCTCTACTATTTATTGTTTTCATTAACGACCTCTGTGTTCCTATATATTGTGAGTGTTTACTGTATGCTTATGACTTAAAAAATTTTCGTCGGATAGATTCACTGCGGGACTGTCCTGTGCTACAGGATGATTTGGTTGCTATTTAGAATTGCTGTCATGAAAATATGCTAGAACTCGATATAAGTAAATGTAATATAGTGACCTATTCTAAGAGGGTTACCAATATGAATTTTAATTATACTTTACAGGGGAGTGTTTTGCATAAGGGTAATAGCAGGATAGATGTGGGTGTTGTTTTTGACCGACAACATTATTTTGACATTCATATTCAGGCATCAGTATCAAAAGGTATGAGGTCTCTAGGTTTTATCATCAGAGTCTGGAGGGATTTCAGTGGAACCCAGTGCATAAAAGTATTGTATCATACATTGGTGAGAACTTGGCTTGAAAACGCTAGTCAAGTTTGGTCCCCTTCATACCAACGCTATAAAGATGCCATATAAAGGGTTCAGTAAAGAGACCTCAAGCATATCTCACACAGGTTGGATGGTGTCTATCCATCGCGGGACACACCGTATCAGCAATTTCTTGACAGAATCAACGTGATTTCTCTGGAAGCCAGGGGGGTTTGCTCTGTGGTTGGTTTTCTTCAGAAATTGTTATGGAATAGGATTGATTCATCTGAGCTGCTATCACAGATCAATTTAAGGGTGCCGACTGTGTGGACGAGGAACAGTAACTTTTTCAGTTTGCTCACGGCCAGAGCAGACATTACGCTCAAATCGCCGATGTATCAGATGTGTAAGTTTGTTAATCAAGTTTGCATTGTCAGTGGTGCTGGCATTATATGTGACAGCGCATCTGAGGTGTCGGCATATATAATATGCAATATCCATCTGTTTTCCTCCATGTATTTTAATGTACTGATTTTCTTTCTGTAACTATTACTTAAGTACCGTATTGTATGGATGTTTTTTCTGTTGGGTTGTAATTTAATTAAATAAATAAATAAATTATATATATATATATATATATATATATATATATATATATATATATATATATATATATATATATATATATATATATATATATATATATATATATATATATATAGGGTGGCGCATTTAAAACGAAACAGACCGATTTGCGTCCAGAGAAATTTTTTTTAAAGATACGCTGAAACACGTCAATTTTAATACTGAGGGGGACATGTTTTGACATAAAACTCAACTTTGTCACATCAACCCCTTAAGGGTGGTGATAACAACTCTTATATTTTAAATAAGGAACATGGGTCGAGTGTTACATCATTTGAAAGGTCTTTCTTTTCTGAATTCAGCACACTAATTTTTTTGGAAGTTTTATCACCTCGTTTAAAAATTATTCACTGTTGGAGTTGCAAGAACGTATTTCGTTCATTATGATAAGAAATGCACTAATTAGTCAATTTTTCGTTAAAAAAAACTAAAAAACAAAACCAAACCTTAAAAAATATTTACTCAGTTAAGTAGGTGTTCAAATTGTTGATCACCAACTTCCATACAAAAGCACAAATTTTGTTCAAAACGAGCTCTGACATTCTGGAGCATTTGTTGAGTTATTAGACGGCATTCTTTAACAATGCGTCTTCGTAGTTCTTTCAGAGACTCCGGTTCTGTTGCGTAAATTCTACTCTTTAAATGGCCCCATAGAAAGACGTCTAAAGGAGTTAAATCCGGCGATCTAGAGGGCCACTCAATAGCACCTCTACGCCCAATCCATTGTCCTGGAAACTCTCTGTTCAGAAACTTCCTAACATGTTGTGAAAAACGCGGAGGAGCTCCATCTTGTTGAAAGACTAATTGATTTTCTTGATAGCGATCATCATTTTCGACAATGGCAATTAGTAGAGGGTAAACGATATATTCTAGTAACTCCAAATACGTTTCGCCACTCAAATTGCCATCAAGAAAAATTGGTCCGATTAAACGGTCTCCAAAAAAGCCAATTCAGACATTCAATTTCTGTGGAGTTTGAGTGTGGACTTCGTGAAAATTTATTGGATTATTATCTGCCCAATAACGACAATTATGACGATTGACTGTAGAGTTTAATAAAAACGTACACTTGTCTGAAAAACACATATTGAAGTTCCCGTTATGAGCTATTCGTGCAGTCATAACTTCACAAAACTCCAGCCGCCGATCAAAATCATCTTCATTCAGTTGTTGTACAAGATGAATTTTATACGGGTGAAATTTATGATGCTTCAATATTCGCTGAATAGTTCTTATTTTGATGTTTGAAACAGTGGCCAATTTTCTCGTGCTCAAAGTTGGGTCTGCAGCAATTTGTCCTACAACTTCAATCTCAGTAGTCTTATTTCTAACCGGCAACTTAGGTTAAGGATCCCGTTTTTTGTTGGCTACTGAACCACTTTGTCGAAACTTTGCCAATAACTCCAAAATGTATTTTCAATTAACATGTCTGTTCGGATGTCGTTCATTAAACGAATTTGCGGTACGGTTGGCACAGTCATCGTTTTTGAAAAAAAGAGTAATTATTTCAACTCTTTCTTGTACAGAATTCACCATTGTGAAATTAATTTTCGGTAGTACTATCAAGTATCAAACCGACCGATAAACTGAAATAATAAACCGCATTTCTCTCATTCCGATAAGAAATGCCCTGATAGTCAATTTTTTGTTTACAAACCAACAAAACATTGACTATCAGCACATTTCTTATCGGAATGAGTGAAAGGCGTTTTTGCATCTTCAACTGTGAATAGTTTTTAAACGAGTTACTAAAACTTCCAAAAAAAATTAGTGTGCTGAATTCATAAAAGAAAGATCTTTCAAACTCGACTTCACACTCGACCCATGTTCTCTATTTAAAATATAAGGGTTGTTATCACCACCCTTAAGGGGTTGATGTGACAAAGTTGAGTTTTATGTCAAAACATGTCCCCCTCAATATTAAAATCGACGTGTTTCAGCGTTTCTTAACAAAAAATTCTCTGGACGTAAATCGGTCTGTTTCGCCACCCTACCAACTCGTGTATATATATATATATATATATATATATATATATATATATATATATATATATATCTATATATATATATATATATATATATATATATATATATATATATATATATATATATGATGGTGAATAGTGCCAAGCATATTTCTGGTGTTGCGATGGTTCTAGGCTTCCACATCAACTTCCACGTACAGTCTGCACAGTAAGACGGGAGCTGTGGGAAGAAAACTAGCGAGCGAAAACAACTAACCCCCTTGCTAATACGACGGCGGACATTCAATTACATCACTCGCTATCCACCGTCACTTCAGTCCTGCCGGGACTTGCGTTAAGATGTAAAGCAGGAGACACAGGCCAGTTTTGCCCTTCTTAGGAACCCACAATACATGCGCTCCAACAAGTCGGCCTCAAGACATTGTTGTGACAGTTCTAAGTATGGCATATTAAAGATTCCTAAGAAGGACGAAACCGGTCTGTGTTTCCTGCTATACATCTTGCGGCAAATCTCGACAGGATTGAAGTGATTGCGACGCAATTTGGTCATTGGTTTTTCTCATATAATATTATCTTACTGTCATACGAATTGTGAAACGTTTCAATTTATGATAATGAAAAGAAAATTGTAGCTAGTTTATCTGGTTACGTTAAATTTAATTTGGCAATGTAATTTATACTGAGTATCCTGTTTTATGTGAATTACATAAAAAAAATTTTTTTTGTGTGTTTGCCTTACTTGAAATGGCGTAAAAACAATTTTAGAAGGATAAATTTAAGATACCTAAATAATTAATCTGCTATTAATGTTATCTTTTCTCTTATAATCTGACCTGAAACAATTAACCGGTTTGATCTGTTTAACGATTGTGCGCGGGTGGGAGGCCGTTCGCCCAAATTCCTCTGCAATTGATTTTGTTTCAACAATGAGATTAAAAAGTACCGAATAAGACAATAGACACCCACGAGTTTGGCCTGAGACGGAGATAGAGAAACACAGGACTTTCAAGTGTCTCGAAGTGTTAGTGTTATATGGAAAAAGAGGACATGAGATATGTACAGGTGCGCTAGAGACCGTAGGTGTACTAAATAGTCTTGCTTGAATTCAAATCGGATATTTTTTATTTGTAGTTGATCTTCATTGTGTGAGGACATTAGCTTCAGATTGTATCAGCGACTGTGGGCTTGATATAAATTTAGTGCTTAGCCCGCGACCCGGGACCTTAAACACACACTCCATTGTGTTTTACTGGCTTCTTCTCAATATACATAAGAAATTAACAATTGGGTAAAAAAGGAAGACAGAATTTTCAGTTGCACCAGACACTAGTATACATATACGGGATATACACTTTATACTGCTAGTGTTTACAGTACTGAAGTAAAGAATTATTTTAAAGGCTTCTTTTCTTTTCTCAACGTGACTTACATATCCAAGACCTACTGGTGAAATTGAGATCGTCAAACACATGCATATCAAAATTTAGTGATGGGAAAAACGGTTATTTTCTGTTAACAGTTGAAGACGTTAACGCTATTTAATAATAACCGTTGAAAATAACGGCTTCAGTTATTTTAAACTGGATAGTCGATCGATAGTATCCTACATTTTCCCAAAGCTGTGAGCGAGAGCGAGCACACTAGTATAAATGCATTGTATTTTGACCCCGTTATTTCACGTAGTGTATAAATCTCAAATTTTGTCGATATGAAAAGGAAACAAAGGGTTAAAAAATTATAATAAGCGTGTCGTAAATCTTTTGCCACTCTGAAGTGAAACTTTTAGAAATCAGAAAGGAGTTTTATATTAGTATTTACTTAGATGTTTTAGGAATCATAAACTAGTCATTTCTAACAAATTTATTTTATGAGGGGTCTTTACGTAAATGTCAATGCCACAGCAAGAATCAATAAATATCATTATTTATCACGTCTTGGGACGTTAGACGTTAGACCATTAATTGCTACACAGGGAGTGATTCTAAGAACTGCATAACATAACGCAGCTCATAAAATTTCGGTAAAGAAATTTGCCTTTATTCTGTACATATGGTTTGTTATTACATTATGCTTTTATTCTTTCTTAGAAAGATCTCTATCTCTAGTTACATTTTCCTTTCACTGGTCATCTTTATCAGTCCACTTTTAAAAACTGTGCAAACAACAGCCAACAGTATAAAAAATTAAGTTTAAGTTTAAAAAAAAATTGGAAGATATATAGTATTAATTGTTTATTTACTTATTTTAATATTGGTTGTTTTAAAATTAGTTTCAAAAATTTCAAAGGGCTGTAACTTGGAAAAGAAGGGGTTTTAAGAAAAACTTAATAAAAAGACACCCCTTATTTTTCTCCAAAGAATCACCCTGTATATATATATATATATATATATATATATATATATATATATATATATATATATATATATATATATATATATTCATTTAATTTTTTATATTTAAATGTATATAGATATTAAAAAATGTTGTATCATTATATTTTTTTATCAATTTGATAACTATTATCAGACAAACGGAAATGACGTGTTAACTGTTTTCTTAGGTAATGTATATAAATTTAAATAAATAAGTACTTTAATTTCACGTGAAATAACCCTATTTTGCGTTGTCTATAGTGAAAGTAATAACACGTTTTTACAGAAATTCATCTTTTCACCGAACATTTTTTATTATTAAATATTTGGCTTTACATACTAGTGGGAAATTCAACTGTTTCAAAAATAACTGCTTTTCAGTTTAACAGAATAACTTTGTGTAGTAGTGTCCGTATGCCGTATCCCCATCAACAACCGGTTAAAGTTAAAATTAAAATTAAACCGTTTTATTGTACCGTAGATCGTACGTCCCTAAAGCTGTGAGCGAGAGCGAGCACGCTAGTATAAATAATAATGTTATGAAGTAGAGTCCGCTCTATACTGTATAACCATACATATTTAGCATTTCCAATCTCAAGGCTATTCATCACGTTAAATGGTTAAATTACAGTTGCCGATGAAAACCGATGTTTATTCATCGAACCTAGTTGCAGTAGAACTGAAACAGACACGACTCCGAATTCTAGTTTAGTGAAAAAAGCGTTACTTTTTAAGCCGTTATTTTTATAAATCCATAACTGGTGGTTACCGTTACGGCTCGGTAACCGCTTAAAAATAGCTGACAGTTAAATAACGACCCATCACTATCAAAATTGTTTGGCAGAAGTTCGGTACAACAAAATTGTTCGCTTGCGTCTAGAGTCCCATGGAAATAAAGCTAAAAAAAAACCGGCGAGTATTTTTGATTCATACGCTCTCATAATTAGGAATTGATATTTTGCGCATATGCCAGATTGAAACGCTTTACAGGTTTCTCTTTATTTTACACTGTTATATTTCCAATCATAGACACAATTGTCGTCTATAACGTCATCACTTCTGTCCATCGAATAACTAAATATACTGTGGTTTAATGCAGAAGTGCTAACATCTAAAAATCTACGTGATTCTACATTCTATAAATAGGTTACCTGCGGCAGCTATATGTACGACGAAAATTTCACCAGGTTCCTGTTTTGTCACATAAAAAAAAGTTTAAACATCTAGTGTGCACAACGAGCAAAATGCGGCTGTAGGCTTGATATATTAGTTTCAAATTTGGTATCCAGTTAGCACTCGACAAAGGAACGCTTCGAGTTGTTTTCGGGTAAGATCATTTCAGAGGACAGGGGATAAATAAGGGATGATTTGGTGGTAATTGATATTTAATCGTTAAAACTGGAGTAATATAACGTTTCAGAGATTTATGGGTACAGGAATTGGAATATTTTCTTTGTGGTTAGGTTATGAACCCTACATTCATTTAATGAGAATGTCTTTCTGGGGAGAGTAGATTATTACAGCTATGTGGAAGTTATGATTCAATTTGCAGCACTATTACTTCCATATCGTCAAAACATGTGGAAGTATCGCGTAGGCGACAAATGTTTCTTTTTTTTGCATAAACGTCGTAAAAAGTATCAAACCATATAGAAAACATGATGTCGGTCTGTCGGTCTGTATCTCTGTCTGTTTGTAGCCACGATGACTTTAGAACGAATTGAGATATCGTCTTCATATTTGGTATACAACTAACACCCGACAAAAGAAATGATTGTTTTTACGTAAAATCGCTTTATGGGGTGGGATGGTGATTTGGTGAAAATTGCCATTTTTTCGTTAAAACTCGACTGTCGCAACGTTTTAGGGTTTAATTATTAGAAAACTTTTACTTTAATCAAACATCTGGTATTCTGACAAAAATTTGAATTTTTTTTTTGTTAAGGCGGAGTAAAAAGTCTCAAAACATAGAAAACTTGACTCTGCAACGAAAATTTGTTTGTTTGTCGGTCGGTCGGTCTGTCAGTATTTCCGCATGTATGTCTGTCTGTTAATAGGCGCAATAACTTTCGAGCGAACAGAGATATCATCTTCAAATTTGGTATCCAGTTAGCAGCTGACAAATGAACGCTTCGAATTATTTTTGGGTAAGATCGCTTCGGGGGGTAAGGGATAATTAAGGGGTGATTTGGTGAAAATTGACATTCTTACAATAAAACTCTAGTAATGTAACGTTTCAAAAGTTTATGAGTACAGGAATACAAATATATTCTTTGTGATCAAATCATGGGCCCGAAATTCATTCCACGATGAGAAGAATAAATTATCACAGCTATGTGGAAGTTATGATTCGATTTTCAGCACTATTTTTTTATGTGCATCCGCCAGACATTACGTTTTAGTAAATTTTCTTAAAAAAGTTCACTAATGAGATCCCGACTTTTGAATTTAAAAAAAATTCTCCAAATGAGCGCTAAGTAGACCTCTGGAACACATATCCGGGGTCAGTTTCAATTTTTATATGTTTATATATATATATATATATATATATATATATATATATATATATATATATATATATATATATATATATATATATATATATATATGTATGTATGTATCACACCGATAACTCAAAAATTAAGGGGCGATCTTGATGAAATTCGGTGAGTACCTTCCTTTTGCAATTGGCTTGGATAGGTTCGTTAGCCAGCAAAATCGGCACAGGTTTTCCTGGAAAATTGTGTGTTTTCTTTCTAAAAAAATTATATCTCTGGAAATAACAAAGTAAGGGCAACCAAATTATTGGGTACGCATGTTTGTATTATAAAGGTGAACCATGTACCAAAATTTAGGACTCTAAGTTTAAAGACAAAAAAAGTGATGGACAGTTAAATATTTTTTTTGAGTTTTCGTCAAAACGTCAAAGTCGCGATTTGAAACGTCAAAATTGGCAATGTTTAGGCAAAGAACGTGAAACAAATACGGATTGTGAAAGAAAAGTGTTGCAAAAAGAGTGTTCTGCGAAGCCTTAAGTTTCAGCTTCAACCGTCATTGCCCTTCATTTTACTAAAATATTTACAGAAAATGCATTTCAAATAGACCCTTTCTCTGATGCTTTGGCTGTCGGTTTAGTTAAGTTGATGCTTTCGCTGTAGGTTTAATTAAGTTTATGGTTTAACGGACTATAAGTTTTAGCGCATTTTCTTAGAACAAATGAGCTTAGCGTTTTTGCAATTTCTATCGAAATGTGATGCATGTTTGTAAGAAAAGAATATGGACGCAATAAGTGCGTTTTGGTAGCGATTTTTTATTAAATCCTTCAAATTTAGATAACTCGATTTGCTATTAACGTAAGGTTTGTTGGCTAGGAAACCAACATTTAAGTTTATTTTTGAAAAATTTTTGTACATTTTCAAATAATGAGTAATTTTGATAAAATATCGTACATTGTTTCTACTACATCGGCTATACCGGTAATCAGATTGATGCCTGCTCGCATTTGCTATTAAAAACATTTTAATGAAAATTAACTTCCATAACGCACTTGCTGCGTCCAGACTTTTTGATATTCTACAGCTAAAAATAAGTATTGCTTGAACACCGATTAATTGCATTATTTTTAAGGTGGGTGTATTTAAATAAGGAACTTAACCTGCATTATCTAAAAAAGTCTGGACGCAGCAAGTGCGTTATGGTAGTGAATTTTTATTAAATGCTTCAAATTTTTATAACTCAATTTTCTATAAAGTTAGAAAGTTGAATTTTGGTATGTAGTAAGGCCTTTCCTAAGGCAACGTATTTACCAGATTTTATTAAAACAAAATTTTCGGAGAAAAATTTTTTTTTCGAACGAAAACTCAAATATTGAATAACTCAATTTTTTACAAACTCAGAAAGATGAATTTTGGTGCGTAGGAGGGTCTTTTGCATGCAAAATATCCATCAAATTTCATTAAAATAACTTTGTAATTTTCGGAGAACAAATTTTTTTTCCGAAAGAAAACTAAAAATTTTTTCCAGAAAACCTTGTCGGATTTTCCTGGGTAACGAACTCATCCAAGCCAATAATAAAATAAAGGCACGTGCCGAGTTTTATCGAAATCGGTTAATTATTTTTTGAGTTATCGGGGTTGGATATATATATATATATATATATATATATATATATATATATATATATATATAAATTGAAATTGACCCCAGATATGGCTTCTAGGGGTCCTAGTTCGCGCTCATTTGAAAAAAATGTTGCAAAGTCTCACCATCGATACCTCTCTATTAGTGAATTTTTTTAAATAAAAATTCACTAAAAACGGTAAACTTGGCAATATTTACGATTCTATCGTTGAATCGGGCAACCTTAATTCTCATGTAGCAAATTTCCATTTTTTTCATTGAGTGAAATACGAGACCGATCCTGGATTTTTGAAACTCACTATATAATCTGTATAATGTTGTTATGTTTTGCTAAGCTTTGTAAAAAGTACGTGTTTTCCTGGTGAGTTTTAGGACATTTTACAAGAAAAAATTTAATAAATGTATTCACTTTTGTGAATAAAATGAAAATTTGGCTAAATGCTGATCATAATCTTCACTTTATTATGTCCTTTTGTTATACCTCATAAATTTTCATAGCCCAAAACAACCTCCTTGCCGTGGTTATTTCCACGAAGTCTATAAAATAGACTGAGGATGGCTTTAACCACGAACTACATGAAATGTGTAGTGTTAGCTACAACTCGTGTTCAAAATATTTTATTATTTTTTTCGACCTTTTGCATCAGATGCTAATGTTTGCTTATGCCTCGATGAGAAACCATCCTCAATATATCAATTTCGTCGTGAGTTTATGTAAATATGTGTGGAGCAGACTGTTATTATAAGCTTTTCTCTACCAGCACACCCTTACGGAATCGATACTACTTAATATATAAAATGAGCTAGAATTTACATATTCCAAATTAAATATGTACAGGTTTTTATAAGAACCAAAGTACGCTATGATTTTGAAATTGCTCTAATAACCAGCTACATGGTTAATGCATGCAATAATTCTGAGCGATATTAAACTACGATAAGGTCCAAATTGCAATGCTACTCCCTTTTAATTTGAGCTTTATGCATTTGCAATTCCAATAAGAAGTTCATATTACACTCATACAGAGCCCAGACGTACCTCATATATGCGAGATATCTATGCGCTCTTGCCAGCGAAATTATCAGTCTTCTGGTTCACGATTCTGTTAAATTTTAGTTGCAGGATATTGATTAGAAATTTTGTATGGGAGTTTAAGTTGAAGATATCCATTACATAATAAGATTACGCAAATATAATGATAGTAATAGCAAATACTATATAATGACAATACGGGACACTTCTATGCTTTAGCATTGGTGATATTTGTGACAAGTACACTAGCGCCACTTCACGTGAAGTACTGACAACTGAGCGGGTAATTTGAATTGTATATTTACCTGCATATTCTTAATTTAGACAATTGGTTTATTATAGATTAATATAAAAACTTGTACATGACAAAACAGTGAAAATTTTCTGATTATATAGTTATAAATAGAATTTGTATCAACAATTAGCTTGAAACCTAAATGAATTCAGCATGAATAATTCTGCAAATTTCTCTTACCCATAATCTTATGTCATCATAATTTAAAGTACTACCTTGAAACCGTCGTTAAACTACTATTTCAAGGGTAGGTATAGGAATATACTGAAAGCTCTTTCTGAGGATATTAAGTTACAATCTGTACTTACCTATAAATAAGTGTTCTAGGTATAAATGGTAGCACAGTACTCAATTTGCTATATCTCTACATGAAAACTGTCTTATTAATCTAATAATTTAAAATATGTAACTGATATACTTAGGTTTTCTGGTCTCCGGGAGCAATGTAGGAATCTACGTGATACTTGTTACAGAAATTTTATTGCTTATACTGAGACTAATTCTGAAAACAATCCGGGTTCTTTCTGGTCTTATATTAATAAGTTGAGGATGGTTTATGATCTTCCTGAGGCTATGTATTATGATGATGTTGGGTTTTAATGCCAATTTGTTGTCTTGGGTGCGCAGCTTCCTTACGGGTAGGTCCCAGAGTGTAAAGATCAGAAACTTGATTTCTGATAGTATTACTGTTTCTTCAGGAGTTCCTCAGGGTTCACGTTGTGGACCAGTCCTCTTTAATATTTTTATCAATGATGTCATACATTCATTTAAGCATAGTCAGATTTTGATGTTTGCTGACGATATCAAGATTTTTAAGATTGTTCGTTCCAGACAGGACGCTTTACTTTTACAGGAAGACTTGAATCGTTTTGCTCGGTGGTGTGGTGACAATCATCTGACTCTGAATGTTGATAAGTGTTTCTGCATTACATTCACTAGAGCTCAGTGTCCTATTGACTTTGTGTACTTCATGGGCTTTAGTGCTTTACAGAGGAAGGGAATGATTAAAGACTTGGGCATCGTATTGGATAGGGAATTATCTTTTAAGGATCACATAGAATACATAGTATCTAAAGCATATAAAATGTTAGGATTTATTCATAGATCAACTCTGGATTTTTCATGCAATAGCTTGAGAAGGCTGTATTGTGGTCTGGTTCGCTCTTTGTTGGAATGCTCTTCTGTAGTCTGGGGTACGAATTAGAGTATTTATATCAATCAGATTGAGGCAATACAAAATAGATTCTTAAGAATTTGTGCTTACAGAATGGGCTTGCAGAGAAATGATCTTAACTTTTCTTATTTGCGGAATCGGCTGCACTTGCAGTCACTCAGGGGTAGAAGGATTGTCAGTGATGTTTGTTTTTTGCTTAAATTATTAGTGAATAAAATTGATGGTCCTTCTTTGCTTGAGTTAGTCTCTCTAAGGATTCCGGACCGCACGAGAGCAAGGGAGGTTTTTGTGGTTCCCTTCCATCGAACCAATTATGGCTTTTTCAGTCCGATGTTGAGAGTGGCGAGAACTGCAAATGAGTATTCGGAGCTCTTGGATATGTTTGATGATTCTGACCGTTCAATTAGAGGCATTTTGAGAGGTGTTATTGATTGAATTGTCATACATATGGTGTACAGGTTATGTTTTGCTTTGTTATGTTCTCATATTGAGATAGGTTATTTAAGACTAATGTAGTTTTAGATGTTCTTATTATTCTTGTAAATGGTTGATCCGTGAATAAATAAATAAATAAAAAGTACATAATTAAGAAATTGTGCAGATGAAAGGTGAGACTAACTCTTACTTCTGTGACTCAATCTATTATAGGGTTGAATCTGCTATTTCTACTTGTCTCTTTAAAAACTTGTCTTGGAAAGATAGTTAAAAGCCTTTACCAAGTAAAATAATTTTAAATGTGACAAAATATGACAATTTATGCCATACTGAAATAAAAAAGGACACAGAAGAAGATAGAAAATCAGTTTTCTTATATCATGTATTATTAATGCAAAACTTTTTTGCCTTCTTTTTTTTTTTCGATGCACTGGAAGACAAGTTATGATTGAAGCCTTTCAACCATCCGTTTACGAAGTTTATCTGTATTTATCTGTAAATAGGTACATGATGGTAAATATTACACAGTAATTCATCTTATTCGAGCTGTACATATTGGCATAAAAGTGGTTCCGAATTTGTCTTCTGCTTCAACAAATTAATTCTTTTGGAAGTGACATTGAAATGTAAAATGCACCATATGTCTTCAATACTATATCCAAATCAGTTCTTTTTGATAACAGTACCCTTTTCTTGCATCTATAATACAAAATTATCGTCAATCCATGTTATATTTATTGTTTAATATTAATTATTAGGCGCATTTAAAAAAAAAATCGCTGGTAACAAAAGAAAACACAAAAAATCATATTTACGTTTCGCCATCCTTTGGAAAGCTATGAAATGTCTTTGATAGATTTAGCACGTTATATTTCGAACAATTATAGATTGCACACACCCAACCACTAACATTTGTTGTAAAAAACGTAGCTCAAATTTAATTATACACAGTTAAACACCAGCAATTTCTAGTGTTACACGTTCTCGAACGACGTAACATCAGTACTATTCGCTAGGGGCGCTGATATTCTTGAAACACGAAATCAGCCGGAGTGTCCTGTATTGTGATTATAAAGTATTTGGTAATAGTAATAACAGACTGGCTGTATTTGGCGATGCCACGTGGTGAATGTATATATTTCACCTCTTTAAACATATTTTTGCTGATTGAGGTGTAATACTATACTTATATTTTAATGACTTTTTCAAATAAACGACTGTCTTTTTTAACAAAATGAGTGGAGTAAAATTTTAAAATATGATACTATATTTCAGTTTTTTTTTTAGAGTAAAAACTGTTTTATATGGTGTATGAATTAACCAATCGGAAAAGGACATTATTTCAAAACTGCAAAGTAAATAAACCCAAAAAAGTATTTTGAAGTGTTTGGTTTACCTGAAATTTTATTTCGTACTAAAAATAAAATCATTAACCCTAGAATACCAGACCGTCGTAAATTTTACGACTGCCGAACATAATCGACTGTTTTTTCTACATTCGCAAAACCGAAGAAATACGAGATTGTCAGTACGTTGCTAGCTCTGGTCAGAGTGCATGGAAGTGTCAACATCGTTGTGTTATTATTCGAATTGTAGCAGATATTAAGGTTCAGTCATGAAATTTACGACGGTCTAGTATTCATGTTATTACCTACGCATTCTATAATAAGTGAATATTGTTGTATTATTAGTAGTATTAAATTGGATCAGATATTGAGGTTAAGTCGTAAAATTTACGACGGTCTATTATTCACGTTATTACCTACGCTTTCTGCTAATTTTTCCAAGCCCATTCCCTTGGCAGTGGTTTCGCTAGATAGTGGGTAGGGACAGTGGGAATCTCGTTAATATTGTGCCCCCTGGTAAGTTTTTCTCTTGTTATGCCCAAACTTTTTGTTTACACGAGTGTTTCTTTCAAAGCATCAAAATGCTGTCATCAGCAGCCAAAACGTCCTGAACAATATGTCCACCCATCAGAAAGTTGATATCATCAGTATGAGAGGTGATCGTCATTTTGTTATCTGGATTGACGTTGTTTACAAATTGATGCGCTATGTACTGAAGTAGGCTGTTAGCATAAATGATGTACAGGGTAGGTCCAAGACCTGTTCCTTGTGGCACCCCAACCGTCACTCCGAAAGTCTTAGATGAGTAGGTACTAGTAGAGTTAGATATAACAACTCTTTGTGTTCTGTCTGTAAGATAGCTTCAATCACATGTTATATATGTGCGACAGTGATAAAGAAATAACAAACTTGAAGCGCTTAAGCAATATACTTGATACCTCATCTTGTCGTGTAGAACTGTGCGACTTGATGGTATTTATTGCGTTCATAAGATGCTTTAGTATAGTCTAGCAACATTAATACACAAATGTTGCTATTATCTAACACGTGTTCAATTCTGGACCTGGGATAGATCTGACCGTTCGGGGTATATCTTGTAATATTTATACCGTTTCTACCACCTGCCTCGTTGAGATATGAAGAAAATGAACCTCAATCCGTTTACTCCTCACATCGGTGGATAAGGGTATATTAGGTTGTTGTAGCTCGATTAAGGGGACCCAATCTGCTTGTATCCCAAATCTCGCCTAAGAGCGGCATTAAGGTCTTAGTGTGTTCAACGCTGGTCCTGAAAGAGGTCTGACCGTTCGTCGCAAGTCATATATTATTTATAAAGTTTCGTCTGTCTGCCTCGTTGTCAGTTTAATTAGTCGGCAAAGTCAATTGGGACAGGTGCTTTAGTAACGGTACTTAAAAGATTAGCGGATTAGAGGTATTTGTTGAGTCAGGTAATAGAACAGTCTTTTTAATTAGTTGTCATTTTATGTGTTTATAATTAGGATATAATAGGCTTTCAAGTAATCGGAAGTCGAAAACCACCGGTTTCAATCTCGATCTCTTCGCCAATAATTCTGGCCAATGGGTTTTTTCAGATTAGAGTTTTCATTTAGGTAAAATCGTAAATCTATTGAGCGTTCGTCGTGTACATTCATTGACCGGCGTTTCACCCATTTTAAGTATATGTCTTTCTGTCACTGAAAATATTATGAGTATTTATTCAACGTTTTCACTTCTTGCTTTCAGACCACTTTTAGCAGATGTTTTAATATACGATTAAAATCATTGTACCCTTGTTATAAAAACTTATCAAAAATATATTTTAGTGAATTTTCTTTAAAAAAAAATCACTAATGAGGAGATCCCGACTTTTGAATTTTGAAAAAATTTCTTCAAATAAGCGCTAATTAGGCTCCCCAGAACACATATCCTGGCTCAGTTTCAATTTTTATATGTTTATATAATATATATATATATATATATATATATATATATATATATATATATATATATATATATATATATATATATATATATATATATATATATATATATGTATATGTATCACACCGATAACTCAAAAACTAATGCGCCGATTTTGATTAAGTTTGGTGAGTACCTTCCTTTTGCAAATTGCTTGGATAAGTTCGTTAGCCAGGAAAATCGAAATTAACAAAGTAAGGGCAATCAAATTTGGTACGCGGGTTTATATCATTGTATGTAAGTCACCTACAATTTAGCTCTGTAAGTCGCACGATAAAAAAGTTATAGGCATTTAAAAACAAATTAATTGTGGTTTTCCTCAAAACGTCAAAAGTTGCGATTTAAAACGTGAAAATTGGCAACATTTAGGCGAAGAACTTAAATCTAATACGGGCTATCGAAAGAAAATGTCTCAAGAATAATGTTTTACAAACCCTGAAGTCTTTGTTTTAACCGTGATTGTCCTTCATTTTACTAAAATATTTCCAGAAAATTCATTTCAAATAGACCCTTTCTCTGATGCTTGGCAGTAGCCTTAGCTATAGAGTTTATCGTTAAATGGTATATATAATTTTTGTCGAATTTTCGTAAAAAATTTATAAAGCTCAATATATCTGTTATTATACAAGATATGAAAAAAAATGTATATATTAATTATAGAGTGTCTTGAGCTACATCTTAAAAAAATATTTCTATAATCACAACGTAGCCCATTGGTCGTTGGTGATACAAATTCTCTTTTTTTTTAAATCAAACACGTCTTATGTTATTGCATTTTTGCATTTTCCATCGAAATATAATGCATGTTTGCAAGAAAAGAAATTCTGGACGCAGCAAGTGCGTGATGGTAGCGATTTTTGATCAAATGCTTCATATTTGAATAGCTCAATTTGCTATTAACCTATAAGGTTGACCAAGAAACGTGTTTTTTCTGGAACACTTTCGGAAATTTTTGTACATTTTCAAACAATAAAGTTATTTTGATGAAGCATGGCACATTGTTTTTACTATATAGGTTATACTGATAACCAAACTTGATGCCTGCTTTCTTAAAAAAACACACATATTTGCTATTAAAAACATTTTTATGAAAATTCACTACCATAGGCCCTTGCTGCGTCCAGACTTTTTTGTTGTTCATAATACCTGCAGAAAACCTTATTTGACGCTTATCTTAACATGTTGACAGCCCTTTTTCTTAAATATATTTGGTTATAGAGTAGAGGGACTTGCATAACATCCAATATTTTAATACTCTAGCGTTAAATTTAACATTGTGGCAATCATTTTACGCATTTAAATATCGTTCCTAAAGCTGTGTCTTTCGAGGTGAGTATTTAGCTCACGACGCTATCCAAATACGTCAATATAAATAGTAGAGATATGTAAGATAAGAGAGAGTATAGTGGCGGGCAAGACAATGTTTGCCGTGGAGGTCGGGGTCCGGGATATCAAGGTGCTCTGATCAAATTATTCAGTCCAGCCGCAGCTTCGTTCTCCTATCTATATGAATAATTTAAATAAAGCTTAATCACTCCCACACTTCGACTTGCTCTATCGTGATCAAGAGCTCGTGACAATGGATTGTGGATGCTGCACACAGCGTTTTATATGGCCGTCTTAAATATTTTTGAATCATAGTTGCTCAGATAAAGTGACACCGTACTAAAGTAATTAGAACAAGTCGAGAAAACATAACCTATGTATATAGGATTAAGGAGAAGTATTTTGTTTACATAGAAGTTGCATAGTCGTCATTTCATTAAAATGTTGCATAAAGTAATGGTCTATTGTAAGAAAGCATAAAACAAAACAGTATGGACGCAGCAAGTGTGTTATGGTAGTGAATTTTTATAGAAATGATCTGGCATACAATATTTTCTTATAACTTTTTTTTTCTTGTAATATATAATTATAAATTTTTGTACATAGTTTACTTTTTATATCATAAGCCTACGCACCCAAATTTGGTTACCATATCTTCTTTATTTTTGGAGATATAATTTTTTATAAAAGAAAACCCAAGATTTTCCCGGAAAACCTTGTCGGTTTTTCATGTTTAATGAACTTGTCTAAGCCATTTACAAAAGGAAGGTATATGCCAAATTCTATTAAAATTGGGAGCACTATTTTTTGAGCTATGGATGTGATACATACATACATACATACATATATATATATATATATATATATATATATATATATATATATATATATATATATATATATATATATATATATATATATATATATATTTGTTAAAGATATAAAAATTAAAACTGTCACCGGATATGCATTAGAGGGGTCCTAGTTCGCGTTCATTTGATTTTTTTTTTCTAAATTCAAAAGTCGAGATCTCCCAAAATGTGATTTTTTTTACGAAAATTCACTAATGATAAAAACAATATTTAATTACTAATCCCGCCTAGTAATGGGTTATCATTACTATAAAGAATTAAACTATTGGGTTTCACCAGCTTAAAACATCGATCTGTTCAGTTCAGTTCAGTAAGCTTGCCTAGGAATTAAATTTTTAAATTATTTAATTGATCACAGAAATTTTGGGTTAGTCATGTTAGCCCATTTTCGTAGTAAAAATTCTTTTGAAGAGATTCGGCTTTTGAATTTAGCAAGAATGTCTTCAAATCAGCACGATTTGGGCCCGCTAGAACCCATATCACGGATTGGTTACTTGAAATTTATATATATATATATATATATATATATATATATATATATATATATATATATATATATATATTAGGTCGATTTTAATTATATTTGGAAAGAAGCTACCTTTTCTAATTGGCTTAATAAGTTCGATAGCCAGAAAGATCAAACGGGGAAAATGTTGGATTTACTTTCGATAAACTTTTATATCTTTAAAAATAACAAAGCTATGGCTACCAAATTAGGTATTAATTATGATACATTGTGACAAAACAAAACGAGTATTTTTTGGCTTAATTTCTCTTAACATCTACGGGTTTAAATTTCAGTGAATTGTCGATTAACAACTTTTTAACATTTTTTTTTCAGTTTACATTATTATAAAATTTAAGTATAACAATTTAGCCAACAAAATGCGTATTTCTGTAAAATAAATTGCATGCAAGTTATGATCTAGTTTGTTTTTTAGGGAGGTATGGATGGTGAGAAAATTTCTTAAAATGAGCGCGAATTAGGGCCCATGGAACCCATTTCCATGGTCAGTTAAAATGTTTATATGTATATATAATTTACGAATACAACCTTAAAATCGATGCTTGGCTCTTGTATCTTAGTTTTATGTTAAGGTAATAAATTTATTTTATATTAAAGTGATTAATTGTTATTGGTAACTATGCTTATTTGTATAACGATGCCTGAAAACAAATATTCTATAGCGATTTTGCTATATTCATATCCAAATTTGAGAAATGGCATAATAAGCACCAAAATACATAAAATTCGAGTTTTCTCTGAAACGGAAAAACATATTCGTTTTGGGTTTTCACTGAGTTCTTCTAACTTTATTCACTTTTTGATACTTATATTATAATACTATGCTGCCATTTGAAAATTTTCGTAAAATTTAATAAAACTAGACTCCTCTACTCTAGCGCCCTCTGTATTTGGTGCATGTGTAACTGTAGATTTAAAATACTAATACCTGGAATTTCTTATGAAAGTTCTTTCTAACAAGCCAAAACTCTTAAAATTATGTCTACTGGTTATCAAGTTATAGGCATTTGTTTGTAAAAAAATAATTTTCGCCCCCTACCTCCGCCACTGGTCCATAAGGAATTATTTTTTTTACAGAGGTTGTAGACAAGTGTACGTTGATTACAAATTACCTAAAACCAGCTTATGTTATGCGTCAAGATTTTCGAGAAATTAAAGATTTTAGGTAAGCCATGGCATTTTCGCCGCCTAGCGGCAGATTTAGAAAGCTGAAAATAATTTTTAACATTTTCTCATGGCCACTTTACTTATGCTAATTTTTTCCGAAAGCTGCAGCTGTGATGGTTTTTGAGATACAGCCGGTCCGTGTCCTTATTTGAACACCCTGTATATATATATATATATATATATATATATATATATATATATATATATATATATATATATATATATATATATATGCAACCGATAACTCAAAAATACTTCACTGATTTGGACCAAATTTTGGAATTACCCTTATTTTGTTAATGGCTTGGATGAGTGTGTCCATAATATCTTAACGGCCAATTTTTCTTAACAAAAAATTAAAAGATATTTTTTAAAACGCAATGTCAACTTAAAATAGCATGGGGAGACGTGGTTGTGTACCAATTTTCAAGTCTTTTGATCAAAGGAAAATAAAGTTATTCGAAATTAATATTAAAATAATCCTCGACATCATTTCAGATTCTGTAATGCAATATCTACAATTTTGGACCAAGACAGATGACGTTACCTGCACTACTATACTATTTACATAAGAATATAAACAATGGAAGTTAAATCATCATTGCAAGATGTCAGAGCGTATAACATTGTGAAATGTACTGCAGGAACGCCATCTTGGTTCGGAACCAGGTAGTATGTCGTCACGACTGCTCTAGTTAACACAAAATGTTATAGATGGAGACTGTGTACAATCAAATAACAATAGCCCTGGCTCATTTATTTCCTAATACCGGGACAATGTTTGCGTCCAAAAGCGCTAGCATGCTACAAGTCGCTTGATAGCTGGTTGACGTTAGATGACACCGCTGATTTTTAAAAGGAGCAAGTTGCTTGCAAGCTTGACAAGTGAATTATTTCTACACTTCGTGGCTTGTGCTTGTTATGTAGCGTTTAGAAGTGACTTTTAACTAACCTAATATATTTAAAATATGGATATAAATATTAGGCATTGGAAATAAATATTGGACAATAGATATAAATGAAAATTGTAAGTTATTGACTTTTAGGTAACCTAAAATATTTAAAATATCGACATAAATATTAAGTATTAAAAATAAATATTGGACGATCGTTATAAATGAAAATTGTGAGTTAATGACAACAACACAATTTTGCGTAAAATAGAAAATCAGTATATCAGTAAATCATATCCTAAGATTAGTATTAACACTCGGTTTTAATGTTTAGTAATTGAGCCACGAAAACAGGACATAATAAATGTTATTATTATTGTACAAACCGGGGGAAATAACTAATGCATTATGTAGTAATAGTAACAGTATCCGCATTTTTTTATAGTTTGTCTCCGTGCGGAAGACAATATTTGTTAGGTTCGTTGGGTTAAATTTAGTACCACGGCCGCAATTAATTTTGCAAGTATCAAAACCTGCTTACAAAATGGGAAGGGTACTGATAGGTAAGTTACTAAATCCATCATTCTTATTATCGATGATTCCGCAGGTTAGTTGGTCAATATTTTTTTAGTAAATAGAACTTTAAAGCGTATTTCTGTATTCATAATATTGTAGGTCTCAAAGAGGTACAGTCTCTTGCTTAAAATTAGACATCCCTACGTTTGTTAACCGTCCAAGCTTATCGAGGTTAACTTACAAGCTGCTTTCTTGCGTTCTACCGGATTTCAGTGTAGTCTTGGACAAAAGCTAGGTTCATACACTCGCGAATTGCGAAATCGCCGCTAAACGTATTCCTATTGGTATATTCAAAATAATATCGTAAAACTGTTGTTTTTTATTAGATTTTATAAATGTATTTGGCTAATTTTTGTGTACATGCAGTTAGAAGTATTTTTTTAGAATAAGGATACTACTGGGATATTAAATCAAACTTATGGCTCTTAACACGATCAAAATGTCTTCTCTACTTTTAAGTTTGTGTAGCTCCAATATTAATCAAGGATCCCTTTATTATACTTACTTATCTTGTGTTTATATATGTAATATAAAAAAATGAGTGAAGCAGCAACTGAATTCGATATCGAAAAAGACATTATAGCCGACAATATGGAATGTAATTTCGGTAAATTGATAGTTTACTGATGGTTTTTAGAATGTTTGTTTCAGAAACATGCTGAGGACCCCTTTTGGATGCACTAGCCACAAGGCAAATTTGTTGCAAACAACCCGCAAGAAAGTTAAGGGACCAAGAATGAAGCTGGGCGGGGAGGAAATCTGAGCGAAAAATGCTAAAAAAACATTTAGTCGAACATTAAAAAGATTCATTTTTCACATTTTTTAGCCACACTTCCTTTGAACCCTGTCTACCCCGCACAACATCCATATTCGCCCAGGTCCAGTAACTTTCTTGGGGGTTGCTTCCAAGAAATTTTTCTTGTGCTTTAGCTTTCAAGGTAGCTTTATGCATGCACAAGGGGAAGGAGAAGCCCCCCGTGTTTTTGGGTAAGGGGGCAGAAGCTCTCTTCGTCCTGGGGGTTTTTCTTCCAGTTATTCATGCATACAATAACCCTCAATGCATGAACCACAGGGTTTTTTTTAATATTCCACTATCTAGTGTGATTTTTGTTGAGTATGTTTCCTGTTTATCAACTATTTTGTTTGAGTTTTGTATCCAAGCTACTGTATAAATATTTATGTTAGAAGTCATGTTTTTGCTTGCCCTTCTTTACCCTATTTTTTTCTGTTCCTAATTAAATAAAGTAATGTTTTATAACCTTTAACATAAGGCTAAAAAGGTAAAGGTAAGATGCTTACTGACAATTAGGCCATTGCTGACCCTTTTTGCTCATCTAAACTAACCTACCCTCCACCTTGAGCTCGATCTCAACGACGACAGTGCTTTGAAATATCATCCGCCGCCGGTGAGTCTCGAACCGTCGTCCCCGAGTCCGTATTGGAAAGTCTGAATCGACTTACCCGCACGGCCACGGAGGCGCTTAACATAAGGGTAAATCACTATACTATATTATTCTTATAAAAATTCACTACAATAATGCACTTGCTGCGTCCCGAACATTTTTTTTTTCAAACACCTTTTTGTGGGGGACTTTGTAAGCGAAACTTAATAAACACATTTTTATATCAGTAAAAAATGCAATTTTGGTATACGACGCTTTTCAAAATTCTGAAAAGACAAATATACAGATTTTTATTTTAAAAAAAATAGGCATGAACAAATAAGTAAGACTAATTTGTCACGTATCTAGTTTAACAAGACCGTTTCTACTTAGTCCAATTTTGTGTACCATCTGATGCAGGTATATTCTCACGAAATATAACAAGTCCCATCTAAAATTATTTTTTATTGCCTTTTTGCAACTACCACGTTCCATAGTGCACGTGTGATCTCCTACAAATAACACGATTACGACATCGCCACGACTTCTTGTTTTCTTCTCATCATTTTAATGATTATTACGTTAACTACCAGTACCAGGTACCCTTGCCTTTGTCGTTAACGTAGTTAAATCTGGAGGGAACCTCTGTGACAGTACCTTAGAGGTACGTGTTTTACATATGTACGGTTTTAATTGTATAAATATGATTATGGTGCTTGTGGTCTGGTCAGTTGAAGGGCCGGGCTCTGTATTTTTGTGAATTTCCTGTTGAAATCTTGAAAAGCTAGCGACTGTTGAATTAAAAAAATATGTTTACAAAATGAGAGTGAGAAAGTTTATATACAGTGAGGACCTAATTTTTTAATTTTAATCTGTATTCCGTGCTTCTGTTCAAAAAAGGTCTTGAGAAGGTTAATGACGGTATAAAAGTAAATGGAGTTCGGATAAACACTATTAGATACGCCGACGACACCGTATTAATGGCAGATACGGATATCGGCTTACAAAATATTCAAGATCAGCTAAATGAGACATGTTCGAAATTTGGAATGCGAATCAACGAGAGGAAAACGAAAATAATGGTAATGCAGAGGAGACAGAATGTAGATATACCCTTCATTATAAATAATAACATATTACAACAGGTCAACTATTATAACTACTTGGGATGCTGGATAGACAGCCAGTTAAACCCAGAAAAAGAAATAAATTCCAGAATTGCACAAGCCAAAAGCAACTTTTTTTGTTCCCTCAGGGCTCGTCCGCTGCCTTTTCGCCCCTATAGCACTGCAACCTTTGGTTGATTGTGCATACCCTTAGTCTTACTCCGCCCATTCCAAAATCACTGTGCCTTGAACTAGTCTGCACAGCGATTGGTAGGATGAAGTTTTATATTGGTCTGTCTCCGGTCTAGACTGACCGTAGATCAGTTGTCTTTTGCGGTCCAAAGCTTTACACTCGCACAAGATGTGCTGGGCTGATTCCTCCCGCTCGCTGCAGAGTCTGCATGCGAGGTCCCCTTCGAACCGCCCCATTTTATGCAGGTGTTTCTTGACGGCCATGTGTCCCGTCAAGAGACCTGTAGTGTTTCTGAGCTGTCCTCTGCTAAGATTTAGCAGCTCCACAGCTCTCTTTGAACTGGGTCCGTCAATTATTGACTTCCCATGTCTTAGCTCTGGATAGTCCGCCCAGTACACCTTGTGTTCGTTTCTAACCCAGGACTTAATGGCTCCCCTGGCACTGCTCTTTGACACGCCCAGAGCCGGTTCTGATCCCATAAATCGTTCTGCTGACCCTCTCTTCGCGAAACTGTCAGCTTCTTTATTGCCTTTGACCCCCGAGTGACCCGGCACCCAGATGAGGGTCACCTCATTCTGCCCAGCCAGGTCTCTCGTCTCGTCTCGGCACTCACTCACCAGCCAGGAATTTACCCGTAGGCTACTTAGTGCCTTAAGGGCTGCCTGGCTGTCTGTGGTTATGAGAATCCGCTTGTTGGTGTAGCCCCTCCTCTTGTTCTCCCGCACACTCCGAGGCAAATACTATGACTTACCCTCGGTCCTTCCGAGTAAACACCTGCCCCCGTCCCACGCTCCCCGCCGGATCCGTCCGTGAACCAGACGAGCGCGTCCCGTGGTATGCCCGGCGTTTCCTCCCGCCATGCCTTGCGGTCGGGGATTTCCACTGTAAAGTTGTTTTCCCTGCACATTCACGAAGCCTGGGTTGATCTTTAGTCTACCATTGCAGGCTAGTTTGTATAGTCCTAGCAGGCCTCCCCCATAATAACTAAGTGTAGGGGCAGATCCAGCAACACCTCCATGGCGGCTGTTGCGGTTGAAGACATGGCCCCTGTGAGGCCTAGGCAAGCCATCCTTTGGATCTTGCCTAGTTTTTGTTTGGAACTGGATTGTGTCACCTTAGGTCACCAGACCAGTGCCGCATATGTTAGCGATGGTCTGACCACCCTTGTGTACAGCCAGTGGGTCATACTAGGTCTTAGTCCCCACGTTTTTTCATATAGCCGCCTAGTGACGGCTAAGGTCATCAGCAATTTTACATAAATAAAAAGCCTTCTTTGCGATTCGCTTCTCGACATAAGCCTAAGGTTAGGGTTAGCAAAATGCTACATATGGTCAGTCCTTCTGTATGGAGTAGAGACATGGACCTTAAAAACAACGAGCATGAATAAGCTGGAAGCTTTCGAGAGTGCGAAATGAAGAGGTCTTACGCAGAGTGAACAGAGACAGAGAGTTTCTCCAGGTTGTCAAGCGGAGGAAGTCACCATATCTGCGCCACTTATTGCGCAATCCCAAATATTATATCCCCCAGCTCATAATTAAAGGTAAACTAGAGGGGAAAAGAAGTGTGAGCAGAAAGAAACTGTCATGGCTGAGAAACATAAGATATTAGAGAGGTCTGGGCTTTGAGGACTTGACGAGAGCGGCGGAGGATAGAGAGGAGTTTGCTGTTGTAGCCGCTAACCTCCATTAGTGGAGATGGCACCCAAAGAAGAAGAAGAAGAGGACCTAAAGTCTCACGCCGCCTTTTACCTTTTTTATTTTACATGCCACAAGCATAGATTTTATAAAAAGTTGTAGTTTTATTTAAGTTCTTTGGATAATTAACATTTATTTATATAGGGTGCCTTAAAAAAACCGCGGCGACTTAGTGATACATATGAAACACTTTATATATTATTACATTTTTTGGTTGTGTGTAAAATTATAAAGAGGTTTCATGTATCAAAACCTACACCTAAGTACAACTGTTTTAAGATAAAAACCGTAGAAAATGATCAGCATTCTACGATCTTAACTTTCTATAGCTACTCTCAATTTTCTTGTTGAAGTTTCGCTGTCAAATAATTATATATCTTCAATTTTTCCGTTGGTTGAATTGGCTAGTTCTCTAGATGATAAAATCGAAGTCATTTTCATATTTGGTAAAGCTAATCAAAATTACCACGTTGTCATTCGCATCTTCAGTAAACGTTTTTTCGAACGTCCGATATGTAGAAAATATTTTCAGAAGCTGATGAAAAGGATTGTGCACAACAGGAACCGTGAAAGATGCTTCAACATCTGGAAGACCGAAAAGTACTGAAGGTGGTAAAATTCTAAGTAGTAGCTGTAATGGTAGATAATTAACTAAGCAGGTGGTTGAAATGTGTAGCGAGCGGTATTTTGGGTAAGTGTTTGAGTTAAAAGTACTAAAAACTGTTAATAAAAAGTCAATTGATATAAGTGTTGAAATCCTATAAAAATAATAAAAATGTAAGCAAATAGAATCTAAAGTCCTATCGTTTTTCCATATGTCTTCTCATTCTTACCTGGGCCCTCTTGTATGTCTACAAAGTTGCCTTAATCGACCTCAAGGCATGCAGATTTTATCCGAGTCTTATACCCATAAAATTAAGTACATAAAACAGTAGTATCAACATTAATAAGAGTCTTAATCCAAGACAAATGTTGGTTTGTGTGCGCGCGCAGATATAAAATAAAAACAAATAACTTTTGTAATCCAGTGCCTGCCAGAACGCTTAACTTATGTATTGAAATACAAAATAACAAAAAACAAAACAACAAAAGAAATAATTCATATTTATAGATGTTCGTATTATCCCATTAAGTATTATTCAGACAGATATAGCACGCAAATAGTCTTTAGAAATCACAGAAAAATGTGTGAATGGCAACCTGCCGCAGCCATATACTGCTCGTAGAACTAACTAACTCTTTACATTAGTAAAGAGAATTTTGAAAACAAATAAATTTCACCACACTCACACTATTCTGAGAAATCATTTAAGATAAAAATTATCGAGGTAGGTGGATTGGACGTCGAGTTTCAACGGGGTGGCCAGCTAGCTCGCCGGGCCTCACACCCCTTGACATCTTACTGTGAGGCTATCCGAAATCTGTAGATTTTAAGGCAGGTTATGGATCTTTAGATGACTTACGTCTTCGTGTTAACGAAGTGTGCATTCTCAGACAGATGAATTAATCAGATTAATTTCTGTGACTAGTTTCGCTGCTTGACAGCATTCTCAGACAGATGAATTAATCAGATTAATCTGTCTGAGAATGCTGTCAAGCAGCGAAACTAGTCACAGAAACGTTGAAGAACATCCTAGAACCTCCAGAATTCATAAGGGCCACTTGCTCCAATTAGCTTACGCGCTGGAAACGTCCTTCACCTACAAAAACGAAAACCAACAGTGAAGCCAGAGAAGTAGTCTCCAAGTTTGTATGTAGTATGGACCAGTTTCACCAAGTAAGGGCAACAACAATCAATGAAATAATTGTTAACTAATTAAATGCCAGAAATTGTCCATTATTATCAAAAAACAGGGTAATTTAATACACTAATTAAGCTGGAATGCAAAACCCGTCGATGAGACGGTTCTAAACCTATCTTTATATTTCTGACAGCTTGTTGACTTCAGGGGTGAAAAACATAGTTAATATATGGACATAATACTCACTTGTGAACACTCTGTAGCTAACAGTTTGCATGTTTTGGTATATAAACAGTTTGTTTGTAATGCACACTTGTAAAACCTTGGAAAGGTGCCAATTATACTTTTGTTGTAGTTTAAGGTTTAATACTAATAAACAGCCCTCTTCATCTAAGTTCACTTGTAAAAATTAACAAGTCCAAAACAGTAAACAAATAAGTTGGAGGTTTTGTTTTCATTTTTAATAATAGCAATTGCCCTTAGGTATGTACTGTCTCCTTCTCTCTTTTGACTATCCATGTTTTTCTATCGCACTCTTTAGTGTATAGTATCATCTTTTTCATTTTCTCTCTTTCTACCAGATATAATTTCTGAAATTTAATAAAATTAACTTAGACATCTCACTTATCACTTCTTATCAAAAATTTCTTTGTTCTTTGGAAAATGATTAATATTCACATGAAATGATATTTTTACTAATAATCCTGTAACTGAACAAAGTTGACTGCAGCTAGACGCTGGATTTTGTTACTTTATAATTAATTACTTTAATTATTCAGTGGAAATTATTTATATTTTGTGGAACAAGAAACCTAATCTATTTGGGTAAGCTTTTATAGTTAGTTACATTTTCCCCACATTTTTATTCTGCCTAATAAAAACAAAAACAATTGAAATAAGTAGTACCTGCTGAGACAGCTTTTTATTCATTGTAGGGTTTTTTGTCGGGGGCTGAAATCTGGTGGTGTTTTATACTTTTACTGGGTCAGCACTCACACCTGAGGGCCCCAAAGAAGTTGAAGGACACGGACGTAGTTTCAGATAAGTCCACGAAGTTTTTTTTGTTGTTGAATTTTGAGTAGTACACCTACAATCAGCTGATTATTAAGCTATACATTTTTTTTTTGTTCCCTCAGGGCTCGTCCGCGGCCTTGCCGCCCCGATAGCACCGCAACCCTTGGTTGATTGTGCATACCCCTAGTCTTACTCCACCCATTCCAAAATCACTGTGCCTTGAACTAGTCTGCACAGCGATTGGTAGGGTGAAGTTTTATATTGCTCTGTCTCCGGTCTAGAGTGACCGTAGATCAGTTGTCTTTTCCGGTCCAGAGCTATACACTCGCACAAGATGTGCTGGGCTGATTCCTCCCCCTCGCCGCAGAGTCTGCATGCGAGGTCCCCTTCGAACCGCCCCATTTTATGTAGGTGTTTCTTGACGGCCATGTGTCCCGTCAAGAGACCTGTTGTGTTTCTGAGCTGTCCTCTGCTAAGGTTTAGCAGCTCCACAGCTCTCTTTGAACTGGGTCCGTCAATTATTGACTTCCCATGTCTGAGCCCTGGACAGTCCGCCCAGTACACCTTGTGTTGGTTTCTGACACAGGACTTAATGGCTCCCCTGGCAGTGCTCTTTGACACGCCCAGAGCCGGTTCTGGTCCCATAAATGGTTCTGCTGGCCCCCTCTTTGCGAGACTGTCAGCTTCTTCATTGCCTTGACCCCCGAGTGACCCGGCACCCAGATGAGGGTCACCTCATTCTGCCCAGCCAGGTCGCTCGTCTCGTCTCGGCACTCACTCACCAGCCAGGAATTTACCCGTGGGCTACTTAGTGCCTTAAGGGCTGCCTGGCTGTCTGTGGCTATGAGGATCCGCTTGTTGGTGTAGCCCCTCCTCTTGTTCTCCCGCACACAGTGCAGGATGGCGTACATCTCGGCCTGAAACACCGTTGCATGGGCTCCGAGGGAAATACTGTGACTTACCCTCGGTCCTTCCGAGTAAACACCTGCCCCCGTCCCACGCTCCCCGCCAGATCCGTCCGTGAACCAGACGAGCGCGTCCCGTGGTATGCCCGGTGTCTCCTCCCGCCATGCCCCGCGATCAGGGATTTCCACTGTGAAGTTGTTTTCCCTGCACATTCGCGGGCTCGCGAAGTCTGACCTCATTTCAAGCATGGGTTCCTTCACGATCTCCTGAATTTTGCAGTGGCCCCTGAAGCCTGGGTTGATCTTCAGTCTACCATTGCAGGCTAGTCTGTATAGTCCTAGCCTGGCCTCTCCCATAATAACGAAGTGTAGGGGGGGTAGATCCAGCAACACCTCCATGGCGGCTGTTGGGGTTGAAGACATAGCCCCTGTGATGCCTAGGCAAGCCATCCTTTGGATCTTGCCTAGTTTTTGTTTGGCACTGGATTGTGTCACCTTAGGCCACCAGACCAGTGCCGCATATGTTAACGATGGTCTGACCACCCTTGTGTACAGCCAGTGGGCCATACTAGGTCTTAGTCCCCACGTTTTTCCATATAGCCGCCTAGTGACGGCTAAGGTCATGACTGCCTTACGCAGTATTTTTCCAATGTGACCATTCCAGGTTAGCTTAGAGTCCAATACGACCCCAAGATATTTTACCTCCCTGGCCATTGGAACGCTCCTACCGTATAGAGTGAGAGTTCTGTGGCTTTCACACTTCCTCCTCCTCGTAAACGGCACGACGGTTGCTTTCTCGGGGCTCACCCCGAGCCCTTGATCAACCGTCCACCCTTCCACCACTTTCAGTGCAGTCTGCATACGCTCCCACACTGCCTGTGTGACCTTTCCTCGGACTATGATGACAATGTCGTCCGCATAGCCCTGTACCTCATACCCCCCTCCCGAGAGCCTCCCCAGCAGGCCGTCCACGACTAGACACCAGAGCAAGGGAGACAGAACGCTCCCCTGCGGACACCCCGCCGCGACCCCCGCCAGCAGAGTCCCTCCCGCGAGTGAGGTGAACACCGCCCTGTCCCTGAGCATGGAACCGATCCACCTGCAGCAGGTCTCCTCTATTCCACGCTCCCGGGCAGCTGCCAGAACCGATCCGAACGAGGTGTTGCTAAAGGCCCCCTCTATGTCTAGGAAGGCCCCCAGCGCCACCTCCTTGTTCTCCAGCGTATTCTCCAGTTTCAGCACCAGTTGGTGCAGTGCTGTTTCTGTTGAGAATCCTGCTCTGTATGCATATTGTCCGCAGTGTAGAGGATATGCTTCCAGTACACCGCCCCTAATGTGCCGGTCGAGCAGTTTTTCCACTGTTTTCAGCAAGAAGGACATGAGACTTATTGGCCTCAGGGACTTTGCCTGGTCTGTTGGACGCCCAGGTTTAGGAATAAATACAACCCTGGCCAGTCTCCATGCCCTCGGAATGTACCCCAGAGCCAGGCTGGCCCTCATAATGAGGGTAAGCACCGGCGCCAGTATATCTATCCCCTGTTGGAGCATGATGGGCATTATTCCATCAAATCCCGGCGATTTGTATGGCTTAAAGCTGTTAATGGCCCATCTGATTTTGCTCCAGGTAACCACCTCTTTAGCGACTGTCCAGTCTACTCTAGATGCCCGCCTATAAGGCGCCTCTATTTCTGAGTGTTCCCAGTCCGGAGGTGATTGGTTTATTATGTTACAGCCGGGGAAGTGCGTCTGGAGTAAAATTTCCATAGTTTCCTCCCCCGAGCTTGTAAAGCCTCCCGTGGGTGTTCTAAGGGAGCCTATGTTAGTCTGGGGGCCCTTAGACAGGATCTTGTGTAGTCGGGCACTCTCGGACGTGTTTTCCACTTCTTCGCAGTGCCTCCTCCACGACTCCTTCTTGGCGTCCCTCAGTCTTTTGTTATAGGTCGATAGGGCCTGTCTATATTCATCCCATGCTCCCGACCTTTTGGCCGCGTTAAACAGCTTACGAACCTGCGTCCTCCTTTGCCTGAGGTCCTCGTTCCACCATGGGACGTTCCTGGTGGACACCCTCATTTTCAGGGGGCAGTTGGCGTTATAGGCCAAGGTAATTGCGTCTCGCAATTGGACTGCTGCAATCTCGAGGTCTATTGAATCCCTTATGGCCCTCTCAACCCCCCGCAGTTCCACAGCTAGGTCTGCCCTGTAGGCTTCCCAGTCCGCCTTGCGGGGGTCCCGGTACCATACCGTTTCTCTTTCGACTTTGGCGATTTCAAACCGGATGTATCTGTGGTCTGAGCTACTCACTTCCCCAGACACAGCCCAGCTTTTAACAAAGTCACCCAGAAACTGGGTGGAAACTGTTAGGTCTAAAACTTCCTCACGCCGTGTTGTGACGAATGTCGGTTTATTACCTCTATTCAATATGTCTAAATTAAATTTCATAAAGAATTGTAAAAGTGCCTCACCCCTAGAGTTTGTGTCCGAGCTACCCCACAACTCATGGTGCGCATTCGCATCCATGCCGATGATGGTCTGCCATCCACCTGCTCTGCTACCCACCATCAGCTGCTCCAATTCGTTGGGTGGAGGAGGGTCCGTGCTGTCCCCTGGCAGATAGGCTGACGCGACAGTAATGTCCCTCAGCCCATCAGCTCCTCCACATCGGATTTTGATCGTTGCCAGGTCCCTGGAACAGAAATTCATTAGAGGGAGAAACTCTATCCCTTCCCTGACAAAAATGCAGGCCCTCGGATTCTCGCTGGACCTGCTGTAGATGAGCTTTCCATTAGCTCCGCCGAGTCCCTTGATCTCTCCTTTGTAGGAGTACGGTTCCTGGATGAGGGCCACATCCGTGTTCCTCAGAGCCATTAGTAGTCCGGCCGTGGCTGCCCTTCTGTGTTGGAGGTTGACCTGAAGGAACCTAAGTCCCATTAACCCTTAATTGCTTCCCCAGTGGGCGGAAGCTAACCCTTCCCATGCCCCAGAATGCCTTGAAGGAGGTTCCTTCAAGGGCTCTGTAAGATGTCGGGTCGATCGAGAAGGCGAGCGTCTGTCCTTTCTCCTCTGCCTTCCTGCTTAGAACCGACCAGTGTTGCGTCCCCAGTTCAGGGTTCTGGATCTTAAGTCTGCTGATCACCGTCTCCTGCGGGACGGTGTCAGGGATCCGTACGAGGACCTTGCGTCTCTTTGGGAGTTCCTTGGGCTCGACGGCTGTCAAGTCCGCCCCCTCCCAAATCTGACCGAGGCCCCCGATCGTTTTCCGCAGCCAGTCCCGCGACTGCGGGCCGGCACAGGTTATCCAGAGGATGCCCCCCGTCAGGCGCGTCCGGTGGAACTGAGGCGGGCTCTCCCCTTCCTGAAGAGAGTCCACTGCAGCTACCACCGCAGCCTGGATCAGGTCCGCCTTCCCCTGGTCTAGCGTGACCTCAGGATGGCGTCTGTCAATCACCGCCATCCCGAGGCCCTCCGCAGCCTCCCTGTAAGAGCCAGTCTGCGCCGGTGTTCCGGCCTTAGTTCCTTTGGGAGGTCTGTCTGTAGTAGGCGTGCTAGAGCCAGAGCGCGGCGTCTTCCGACTCGCACTCTCCTCTTGCGCCTTTACAGGCACCCTGGCCCTTTTGGAACGTCTGTCTGTAGTGGGCGTGCTAGAGTTCGAGCGCGTCCTCTTCTGACCCGCACTCCCCTCTTGCGCCTTTACAGGTTTCTCGACCGTCCAGGTCCCGGCCGCCATTTTTTGCGCCCTCCGGAGCTTCTTTCTTTGCGCCCCGGAAAGACGCTTGGACTGCCGGGGCAGTCCCTCTACTCTAACAGTAGAGTCCTCACTTGTGGAGGGGCCCCCGGAGTCCGCGGAGCTCGCCGCCCTCCGGTGGGACCCAGCCTCCAGCTTGGGTGTCGGGGACAGGTCTCTGGCCGAAGCTACCCCCTGATCCCCCGTATCTACGCCGGTCGTGGGACCTCCAGAGTCCGCTGCCGCACCCTGGCTCGTCTCCGTTTCCGGGATAGACTCAAGGCTCAAGTCTGTAGCCGGAGCCACTCCTCGAGCCTCATTGGTTTTGGTTTTATATGTATTTATAATCTTCATGTTGTTCCCACGAGAATGGGGGAAATACTGTCCACACCATCAGAACCCCCTGTGTGGTGCAAGGCGGGTTACTCTGGAGGGTTGCCTGGTACTCCAGAGGTTCCGTTCACGACACCATCGCCCTGGTGCCATCCATCCATAGGCACGGGTCACGTGACACCGTAGATTGGGGGAGTTTAGTTCGACCTCCTTGTCTAGATCCGTCATGTTTAGTTATTAGCAGGGTCACCTCGTGCAGGATGCGGATTTTTACCGCGCATGACGGTCTTGGGGAAAGCTTCATTGGGAGTTTATGTTGTTATTTCCACTTCCTCAGCTTGCCCCCTGGAGTCCTTTGGCCCGCGACTCCTTAACCCCTAAGCTATACATACATTTAAGTTGATGTTTTAACCTTGTATTTGTGTGTAAACTCGAACAGTCGACTGTAAGGGGGATCTCTGCATCTTTGTTAAATTAAAATTAAATTAATAATTACATCTCTGAAACCTTAACACATTTTTATCATCGCTGAGTGTTAGCCTAAAAGACAACAGTTAATTAATGTAACCATTCCTCACTTATATTGTTGTGATTCCAGCCATTAAATTTCACTTACCGTTGATGTCGTTGTATTTATTTAACTATCAGGTAGTTGACTAAAATACTATGTGTGGAATAATTTATTAGTTTATAAACTTCTAACCCCCAAAATTGTTCTTTAACATCTGTTGTAGCTGACACTAGAAATAGACAAATAGTCGTGACGTATCTGCTGAGCCTGGTACCAACTGCGGACGCTGAAGTTCCCAATTCCCGGGTGTAGCGTGAAACCATTCTCTATTCTTTCCTTTTTACTCTTCCCTGTGGTTTGTTTAATTTCCTTTTCCTTCTTTCTTTACTTTTCCGAAACCTCGCTTTTCCTAAATTGTAACGGGCCAGAATCCGGGCAAGCTTTTCATTATCTTTTATTAAGAAAACCCGTGACATCTTGTTTCGCCAATAATTCTGGCTCTTAGTTGCCATTTAATGACCTGTTTTTGTAGACACCATTCTTCAGGCAACCACAAAAAAAATTGTATGGCGTTTGTAAGCAGGGCTAGAGGGCTACCTGCTTGAGTTTGGACCAGTGTCCAAGGAAGATAAATATAATTATAGGTCAGCCTATAGAGCGCCTAGATACCGCTAAAGGTGTTTTCTTTCCAGTGGGAATTATAGATATAAAAAAAATAGCATACATAAAAAAATCCTAATTTAATTAATTTAAATGCATGTAAGAACGAAACCATATTGCAGGTAGGAAATATAATGTGATTGTTTCAACGCAACATTACTGACATGTCAGCAGAATAACTAGAACGGGCAAAGACCGTAAAAACTTTAAATTAGGCAGTGAACTGGATTGCGAAGCCCAATACTGCGGGGTCATCAAATAAGACCCGTCCAAGTTGAATACAAGAATATTTAAAAAAAGAATACAATGACCGAGAGAATGCTGACAAGGGGGACACAGTTCAAATGTTGACGAAGTAAAAAGAGTTTTCTTGGGGAGAGAAAAGACAGAGCAAAGACAGTGAATCTCGAGGCGCGGGACTTAACGGAACAAGGCCAATAGGGCTAGGTTATACGCGGTGTGCAGTTATATCTAAGTAAAATACGAAATCGTTAGTGTCCGATAAGTATCTCAACCTAGAGAAGAGAAAAAGAGGGCCAAAGGGTGAGTGCTAGTAATAATTTTATTTTCTGTCAATACTAATAAAAGGACTTACATTGGTGGTTGTATTCGGAGGTTATTAACATAAGTCCAGTAGAGTCTAATCTTTGGCTAATATTTTATCAGTTCTTATTTAGATATATAATACATGGTGGTTGAATTTCGGAGGACATTAGAATAAGCACGATAAAATAAAAACTAAACTAGGTAAGAAATTATTGGTTAGGTTAATATTCAGGGCCAAAGGGCCATAGTAGTAGTAGCTGAATTATATAAGAATAGTAGATGGAGGTCTAGGGAATTTAAACACAATAATTAAGGGGGCACAATAGAGTTAAATTATAGTACTAAATATTGTATTTTTTAGGTCTCCGTTCTTTTAATATAATACGTCTGTTGTGTTAAATTCATTTAGTTTAAATTAAAGTAGTTTTATAAACAAACGTTTTCATTTTATTTTCTAGACATAGTAAACCCAACCACCCTACATTTCAAGTGATTGCAACCTCGGACGAGGGCGACAAAGAGTGGTCGCAGGGTATATGATACTGTGGGTGTATAGTAAAATTGGGGTTTTCTATAAAGCATCCTCATGCTCCACAGTATTCATTCCAAAAATCCTTTTAGTTCAGTTAAGGCTGATTAAAACCTGATATATTTAAATAGGGCGAAAGCGACCCTGTTACACGTTATATAAGGAAAGTGAGCCGACCACTAAAGAGTACTAGTGCGCCCAATCAACTTTTCTGTGAAGACTATCCAAATGTTGCCGCACTTCACCCCAAAAATGATTGTGAGCTCCATCTTGCTGGAACAAAACTTCATAACAGGGTTCACTGCAACCACGGCAGATTTTATTTGATAGCAATTCGCTAAAATTACGAAGAAATTAAAAAAATTCAAGAAGAAAGTAACTAGAGAGACTCTCTACTAAAAAATAAAAAGAAATTGACAATATTTTATCTAAATGTATTGTAATATACATATCTGATCTAATAACGTTCTCTAAAATATTTGTAAGTCCAAGATAAGAAAATTTAAAATCTTTTGTTAAATCAGTTAGCATAATGCAATTAAGAGTTATTTTTATTGTGAAGCCAAATGCAATGTTTCTAAGATTGTATTTACTACGAAAACGTTACACAAATTTAGGGCAGCTACAATAAATGAACATTTTATTCAAATAATATTGTTGTTCTACCAAACTGTAATGTAATTTTATATTTAAATTTGTTTTAAGCCTAAGCCGTTCCTGATTTGTAGCTGGTAGTTATTTTTACGTAGTCAGGTTCCGGTTGGACATTTTGATGTGATTTATGGATCCTCATGAAGAAGAGCGGTGCTTTGTGGAAACGTTCACCTGGCCGCAGTTTACAGCAAACTCTTAATTGTTTTAAGTGATACAAGGATGGGCCCCGACATGTCCACAGAATAGTTATGTTTTCTAACTTTAGATCTTCAACTGATAAATGGGCTTTATGTAAGAATAATGTAAATATAAAGACATAACAATCGAAATATGTATTTCAATGGTTCACGCGCCTTTCTTTACTGTTGGTTTAACTGTTGAGGAATACTTTCAGTTTCCTAAATGGTACTATTTGTTGAGGAAAGAGTTTTGACTTTCAAGGAAGCCTAAATCTTTTCACCCAGTTCTGGTAGCGCATACCTTGCACAAGTAGTTCCGTTATAAGCATTTCTCCATTATTATGCAAGAGTCTGAACGCAGCAAGTATGTTACGGTAGTGAATTTTCATATAAAGATTTCACATTCACAAAAATAAGAGATCAATAAGTACCGAAAATACAAATCTTATATACATACATATATATATATATATATATATATATATATATATATATATATATATATATATATATATATATATATATATATATATCAACAACACACCATGAGGGCTTACGGCCTAAATATTATCGTACCTCCTTGCCTTTGTCACCCATTCTTGGAACAAGTCTATGGAACTACACAGTGAATCCCAGATTGTCGCTCTAGACATATCCAAAGCATTCGACCAGGTCTGGCACGCAGCGCTGCTTAATAAACTTTCGGCCTATGGCCTACCACCAAAACTCTGTACCTTGACAGCAAATTTCCTCTCCAACCAGAGCATTTCTGTTGTCGTGGATGGCGATTCCTCTAAACTGTATCCAATTAATGCAGGAGTCCCTCAAGGTGCAGCTTTAGCCCCTACTTTGTTTCTTCTCCACATCAATGACCTTCTCTCTAGCACATCCAACCCAGTTCGCAGTTACGCGGACGACAGCACCCTCAACTCAAATATACAATATTGTAAGTGTGTCTCTTTAGCCCAATTAAATGAGGATCGCAGATTCATGGAGGGTTCTGTCTCTGTGAATCTCCAAAAAAATATTAGACTGGTGAAGTAGAAATCTTGTACAATTCAACTCCACCAAATCTCAGTCTTGCTTTATATCTCATAAGAGATATACCAGCCCTAGACCCATCAAAATGAACAACCAAGTTATTCAAAGTAATGAGTCCTTTTCACTTGTTGGCATTTCTGTGGATCGAAATCTCAATTGGCACCAACATGTCACATCAATTGCAGAAGCGGCTGCTAAGAAATTAGGTTTCCTCTTCCGTGCTTGCAAATACTTTTCACCAGCTAATCTCTACACCTTATATACTTCACAAATAAGGCCAAATCTCGAATACTGCTCCCACATTTGGGGTACCGCTGCCGCTTCTACACTCGTTATCCTGGACTCCATTCAGAAGAGTCACCCAAAGGCTGCCATCCCTTGCCCACCGACGTGCTGTTGGTGACCTCTCTCTCTTTTATAGGTATCTGAGATATCTGCACGGGCACTGCTCAGATGAGCTTCCTTCCATAGTTCCTCCACCTGCTGTCCCAGGCAGATCTACCAGGGGAACAGAGCGAATGCACCCTTTTACTGTCCAGGTCACCAGACATACAACATCTTGTTATGCCCGCTATTTTGTTCCGAGGACTTCCACGTTTTGGAACTTCTTGCCGGCATATGTTTTTCCTTCTCCTCCGAACCTCCAAGAGTTTCGTCGCTAAAGATTATTTTTCTCAAAGACCCGTAAATGTCCTGCCTATTTTCTAAAGCCCAATTAAGAAACAAACGACGTGACAGCTGATCGTTTGCTTTTAATTCCTATAAAGACTTGAGCACTTTATATGTAGATCTTTTTTATCACACAGACATAAGGTGGCTTTGAGAGATAATGGTTTAAAAAGAGTTTTCCAGTTAAAATCATAACTTCTGAGGTAGTTACAAGATGATAAATTAGAATATGAAAGCCTTCTTTCCAATAATATTTGGCTTCTCAGGCTGGCGCTTTTTGCTGCTATTTTCTAATACTTAAATAGTGATTTGCAAGGCCACGATGTTAATATAATAACAGCTTGGGACAAAATCATTCGATTTATGAAAAAGCTTGACTGATGGATAACTTTAATCGTGAAAAAGAATTTTGATTCATGTCAGTGCGTTCAAGAACTCATGGAAGACGTAACCAAGTACAACATGATAAAAGCTGAGCAAATGTTTTCACACATGCAGCTTTGTGAGTACTTTACAAACAAGATTCACCCCAGTTATGTTAAATAGAGGTAGACACTGATCCTCCCTTTAGATAAGTCTTCACAACATGCTAAAATTTCAACAAACATGGAAGAAAACCTTATTGAAATATCAAGTTGTAAAACGTTAGAACTCAAATTTATCTCCCGGAGCCCGGATCTTTTTTGGATTAAAAGAATGCAAGATACCCATAACTGACAAAAAAGCTCTTAGATGTTTGATTCCAGTTGTAACATTTAATGTATACCAATTAAGTTTCTCATCGATGACTGCCATTGAAAAAAAAATTGAAATCGCCTGAAACTCAAAAATGATACCAGCGCCTGTGTGTCAAATACAAATTCGAGATTCGAACAGCTACTAACTGATAAAGAGGCCTTAGAGTGTCCTTACATATTTCCCTTTACCCACCTTTGTCCACCACTCTAAGGAGTAGGCAGATTCAGGCCTTAGAGTGTCCTTACATATTTCCTTTACCCACCTTTGTCCACCACTCTAAGAAGTAGGCAGATTGAGGCCTTAGAGTGTCCTTACATAATTATTTTACCCATCTTTGTCCACCACTCTAAGGAGTAGGAAGATTGATGCCTTAGAGTGTCCTTACATATTTCCCTTTACCCACCTTTATCCACCGCTCTAAGGAGTAGGCAGATTGAGGCCCTAGTGTGCCCTTACATATTTCCTTTACCCACCTTTATCCACCACACTAAAGAGTAGGCAGCTTGAGACCTTAGAGTGTCCTTACATATTTCCTTTACCCACCTTTGTCCACCACTCTCAGGAGTAGGCAGATTGAGGCCTTAGAGTGTCCTTACATATTTCCTTTACCCACCTTTGTCCACCACTCTAAGGAGTAGGCAGATTGAGGCCTTAGTGTGTCCTTTCATATTTCCTTTACCTCTTGAAAATGGCTCCAAAGCAGGAGCCGAAACGTCGAGTTTTCCTAAATTATGGACGCGGTTCAACCCGAGAACCAAGTATGTCTCATATATATATATATATATATATATATATATATATATATATATATATATATATATATATATATATATACTATATTATATTTTTAACACGATTACATATATTAAGACATAATTTATACATACAAAATAAAGTTGGCTTATTTGCTACTTCATGATCACACCCCATCTTAAATATTGTTCGTTACATCTCGTTAAAGATGTTGTACCAGAGAGCTGGGTACAAATTTATCGATTACTGGTTTTATCAGACATTTACATACAATCATTATTTTTACAGTAAAGATATTTTGATTCCTAGAATGTTTGCAGTTATAGTTAGACTAAATTGAATTATTGTAACATTGTAATGTGTATCGCATGCATATAAACATGCATAACGCAATGCATTTGTTGAGCACTCTGCTCGTCTCATTATCTGTATTTTAATGATTTCCAACTCGTTCAATGCTTTTAGAAAAGATTTGTTTGTTCAATGTAGAACGTACTTGCATTAAACTTGCATTTTAAAATAATTGCTTCCGCATTACAGGGTGATTTAACGGTGGACGGTACCTTAAAAGCTTCTCACAAACCAGTCAACGGACCGCTCTGAAAATTTGGTTATTAACTAAGCTCAAATAATAGGAACAGTTATATAATTTGCTGTTGCTTAAAATCCAAAACACGCCTATAGCATTTTTTTTTGAATAGAGGCTTTGTTTTTTTAAATATATTGTACGCAACCCTTCGATGACATAAGGTTATAGCCCGCTTGATAAACAATAGAAGTAACCTATTATAATAATGACAATCGACTAACGGTCACTTAATATAATTAAAGAGCTTAATAGTCAGTCACTAGTCAAATCAAATCATGATAAAAGTTTATTACTTGTCAGAATGATGACGAAGCCTTAAGGTATGGGCGTATTGAGTTGGGCGAGCGGGTGCCAAATGTGTCCAGTAACAACATCACTAACCTGTAATTAAATATATAACTAAACACATCATCGTTCATCTACAGCACAACCTAATATATACGAGCGGCATTCAAATATTAGATCATCAAACATTTACCATTTAATAGCTCCACCGAGCGACTCAACATCAATGACTATTTATACTCAAAGCTCCACTGAGCAGTTTCTACCTAATGCTCCACTGAGCAGCTTTAACAGCAGTTACTACTCAATGCCCCACTGAGCCACATCTTAAACTCTAAACAACGTACATCAGTGACTCAGAACTACTTCTAAACAATATCTCTAAATACTCAGACAATAGTTACTCAACCAATAGTTTAACCTGTGTATTTAGTTAGGTGCTGTACCCGACACTAGGTACCTGCCGGCTTTCAGGTGTGCAATGAGGCAATCAAAGCGTCACCTAGGGTGCTCTCTACAGCCAGAGTCGAATACCGAGAGGTGCAGTGGAGACACGAAATTGAACTCACCATGATGTGCCCTTCTCCAAGTACCCCACACCTACACTGGCACTGACACGTGCAATGAGACAACAATGCCTCGGTCTAGCTACCAGATCGCTCTCAACTGCAATAACGGTTCCCACTGTGAATACTGATAAGTGCAATGGACACAACGGTGAACTCACTACCATGTGGCCTCTCCAATATCCACGCATCGACAATGTATACCTGGAGCGAGGTCCACTGCACACCTACCGAAATATGCCGATCCCACTAAAACAACCGTGTTGTGGTTACGTAACCCGGGACTAAAAGCCCACGCCTCTACCAGCATGACGCCCTACTGGGTGAGCAAACAGCGGTAGTATCCCACCTTTCAAACTAGCAGCAATTTACTTTCCAACAGGCTTTACTATATTTACTTTCTGCAAACTGACATGCTCAACAATGACTTAATTTATTAACCTCGTATAAATAACAAACTCAATTTAAACTCTAGCTACACTGTATTTTCATATAAGTTAATTATCAAATGATAACTCAAAACCCCTTTAGAATTAAATACTTATTGACATTACTTCTCAATTTATAATCAAAAAAATAATAAGATGTACGATAAATAAACGATATGCGTTCTGTGAAAAACTCAGCATTTATAGAGGTGCATGACGTACACTGCACATTTTACAAATATCGAGCATATTTTAATACAAAGCTCGGGTCATGGTCCACATTCAAATGTGTTACACTGTACAAGTTATGCTTTTCTTCAACTGACGCTAAGACGAATATAAAGAATGCCGTTGAAGCCGAAGGTGATATATTATTAAGACGCTAATTAATCTACATTTTAACTCTACACCACGTGTATCCTTAAGTTAACAATCTTTAACCGCGTATCGCTTAACTACACAGTTGAGATCTAATGGGACAATACTTGTTAAACTTGTCCACATAATAACGTGTCTGTTAAACACGTCGAGAGTATTTTCGTAATAAAATCACTATGTAACCAGTGTAAGAAAACACATTCCTTTCATAGGTCATCTAAATAGAAACAGCTGAAATATGGCACATATCGTAAAAACTTTCAACACAAAATACTTTACAAACAAATCTATGGTTTTGTAGCGTACTCATAAGCAGAATTATAAGACGCAGTGAAATTTCTTACAAGTGGCTCTGTAAATATTCTATAATAGTCAGCGCTCGGATTATATGCAATCCGCATATTTTTTGCATAATTTGCATATTTTAGTGTATTTTGCCTAAATTGTATATTTTCATATATTGTGCATTATTTGCATATTTTATAATTTTCAAGGGTTTCCGTATATAACAAAAGCCATATACTTCTTTCAATCTAAGCAACTGCTAAGGTAAATTTATACTCCGTTCAAATGTAGCTGGCGGAAGGGAGATTCCAAATTAGTGGTATTGTATAATTCGAGTACTTCACAAAGATATAAGACAGTGCGCTAGACAAGGTGTGATACCTCTGGGTTCTTAGAATCTACTGCCTCCTAGCTTTGTACGTGCTATACCTAAATTAAACTAGTAGCTAGTAGGTGAGAGTATAAAAACAAGTTATCGGAAGGATTGTCAGTAATGGCGCTCTTTTCTTTGTACTTTACATCAACGTGAAATAAATAGCAAAATGCAATTTGTAGGCATTGTGTAAATCTCAAATTAGTAAGAACTAGGGTTTTACGCTGGCGTGTCATTAAAACTATGTCTGGAATTGCCAATAATAACTGCAGAATACATTGAAAGGACTGGTTGCCAGGTAATTTTATTCGTATCTTAAGTATCGTAAGAAGGCATTAAAGGGGATTAGGGCTGATTTATTTACACGCCAGTACTGTCTAGAATTGAAATAATTTGTTTCTCTTATTTAGTTTGTTTGTGCTACTTGTGCTTAGTTGCACGCACAGTGAATTTACTTCATCTTTAGACAGTGTTAGTGTAGGGTTGTTTTTATTATTTTATACTTTAAAAAATGTGCTCCAGATTGCCAAGCTGAATACGGCCACACTCAGGGCTTTCCGTAGATGGTAACAACGTTTTTTGATAACCATGCAGGAAGTAGTAAGTTACTTTTTATTTTAAGCAACTGATCTATTTTCTTTGTTTTTCTAACCTTTGCCGTTAATCAGCCCAGTATCTATTTGCAAAATTTTCCGACACATGATTTTTTAATAGAAATAAAAAATTAAATAAAGTATTAATAAAATACCTTGCAGTTCTTAAAAACATCACTGAAATACAAAATGATAATATACTTCTTTATTTTTATTCCTTAGTTCACGGATATTGTATAAAAAAAACTAAATTTCTATTTATTCGAAAAAAAAATGTAGATGCCTGTAGTAATATTGATTTCTTTTCGAACATATTTCAAGCGCACGGAAATATCTCACAGACCAACACTGTAAGACACCTCTGGATAAAAGAAATTGTAAAAAACGAAATTCAAATAATACATCCCAAGCATCAATATGCGAATGCTTGGCAAACAAAGAAAGCAGAAGAAGGATTTGACTTATGCAAGGCAATGGTTGCTTCTCACATTTTACTGAATGAATTAAACAACAACCTCTTCAAGTCATTTTTGGAAAAATATTGCAAACAGTCTATACCAGATGAAAGTAGTTTGAGAAAAAATATGGTTGAAAAATTCTATTTAGAAATTTTTCATAAATCAAAAGCCTTACAAAAATATTTTTTGTTACGTTGTAGTAGATGAAACTCAAGATGTTTATGGTAGATATATTGCTAATTTAATGATAGGCACCTTAACTGAAATTTCTTTATCTATACCTTATTTAATTGCAGTCAAAGAATTAGAAAAAACAAATAATATTACTATATCAATATTTTTCAAGAGGGTCTGTCAAACGTGTTTTTACCAAATGCTGTACGCGTTCTAACTCGGAAGTATATCCCAATGCTATAGACGAGCACTGATTGAACAAGCGAGTTCCATATATTAAGCAATGTTTTTACACCAAAGTAAAGCTTCAATCGACCCAAAGCAAAAAATGAAATATTTAGTTTCTTACACACTACATTTATTTGCTGGCTCCAGGTTAAGTCACCTCTTACCACGGTTTCCAGTAGTGACACAGAGCATTGCTACCCAAACTATGGACGAAGCTGTCGGGGGCTACTCTCCTTCTAGTGCAGTGAACCACAGTAGTCTCCTCAACAGTTAGAACCAACAAACTCTCACGGTACCATGCCATCAATACCCTCAACCACTCACAACACTCAAATTTGAAAATCCTCCAAATTTGGTTCTGCAATCACGACAGGCACATCGTCAGCTTACAAGATTACGCCACAGTTGTTTATGTGGCCAAACAAATCATTTGTGTGTGCAAGAAAAATTCAGGGCGACAAAATCGATCCCTGAGGGACACTAAGCCTAACCGGGTGAAGAAGAAAGAAAGCGCATCACCAATGCAAACCCTCATAGGCGTCGCTAAAGTTAGGACCCCGACCAATCCAGAATCGCTCCCCTAATGTCCATGGCTTCGAGCTTTTTAAGTAAAAAAACAGAAATTAACTGAGTCAAACGCTCGGCTAAGATTAAAAAAGATGCCGAGAACCCACCGGTTCAAATTCAAGTAGAGATTAAGGGATCCCGTAAGGGGCTGTCTGCGTAGAGATGCCATTTACGAAACCATGCTGATTAGCATTTAGCAACTTTTCTTTCGCAAAGAAATCAAAGACTTCTGAACACAAGCTTTTCCTAGATGTTACTAATCACATCCAACAGCGAAATGGTTTGGTAGCTTTAGATAGAGGCAGGGTCACTCTATTTGTAAAGCATAATGATCAGAGCAACCATAAGAACTGCGGAAAGCAACCCGTACTGATTTAAAGGTTCAGAATAAAAAGCAGTGGAGTAGTCCTATGGATTTTATGTCTTCCTCCTCTGTAATGGTACCCATGTAAGTTGATTTGGCACATGAGACACCCCTTGTAAATTGACTAGATTTATACTAGATTTAATTGACTAGATAATGAGTTGTTACTTCATCCTGCGCTGCGTTTAATAGATATTTACATAAATTCTTGGCCACCTTTTCAATATTAAAGATAATAGCTCCATCTATATTCAGTTTTATAGAAACATCTACCTTTTTCCTCCGGTTTACTGTTTCATTAACCACAGACCATCGCAGCCACCGCGCCTCTTATTCGTTCTTCATGACAAATCACGATTTGCCAGAATATTTTTTAATTTAGTTTCTCTTTTAGTGAATTTTCATTAAGAAAATTCACTAATAGAGAGGTATCGATGGTGAGACTTTTGAAAAATTTCTTTTTAGTTTTGTAGTAATAAAGGAAAGTTTTCATAATTCGAGCCGCGTTACAACCAGAACGAACCCTTGAGGGCGCGCATGTCTTTCGTTAAGTAATGACAGATTAAATAGGCACAGAAAAGACTTGGTACGCGTGTTTTTATTATAAAGAGTGAACTCTGTACCAAAATTAGGTCCTTAGCTTTAAAGACAAAGAAGTTATGGGCAGTGAAAGCAACAAATTTTCGAGTTTTCCTCAAAACGTCAAACTCGCAATATTAAACCTCAAAATTGGCAATGTTCAGGTAAATAATGTGAAACAAATACCGTTTGTGAAAAGAAAATGTTGCAAGAAGAGTGTTCTGCAAACCCTTAAGTTTCAGATTCAACCGTCAATGCCCTTTATTTTACTTATATATTTACAGAATATCCATTTCAAATAGACCCTTTCTCTGATGCTTTGGCTGTCAGTTTAGTTAAGTTTGGTGGCTTTTTGGATATTTATTTGTAGGTTTACTGAAGTTTATGGTTTATCGGTCTATATTTTTTTTAGCTAATTATCGTAGAACAAATTTGTTAATGCATTTTTGCCTTTTTTATCGAAATATGATGCGTTTATAAGAAAAAAATCTGGACGCAGTAAGTGCGTTTTGGTAGCGACTTTTCGGTAAATTTGCAGATTAGCTCCCGAACGCTTTTCAAAAAACTGTTTTCAGACACCTGGCTAGACCCCCCCACCCCTGGATCCACAAAACCCAAGAAAAATGTCTTGTTCATACCCCCCAAGGAAGTTACGGGACCAGGAGTGAATAGGGGTATTGGGCGGGGTGGGTAGTAAAAAGGAAATATGAGCAGAAAATGCGGATAAAACGGGCTTGAAAGTTGTCTTTTTCACATCTTGAAGCCATATCCCCCTCAAAACCTGCCTACCCCGCACAGCACCCCTATTTCCCCAAAACATTTCTTGTTTACACTCTCCAAGGAAGTTACGGGACCAGGAGTGAGTAGGGGTGTATAATTTTTTTTAGCTAATTTTCGTAGAACAAATTTGCTAATTCATTCTTGAATTTTTTATCAAAATATGATGCGTTTGTAAGAAAAATATCTGGACGCAGTAAGTGCGTTTTGGTAGCAAATGTTCGGTAAATTTGCAATTGAGCTCCCAAACGCTTTTCAAAACACTGTTTTCAGAAACGTGCCTAGCCCCCCCCCCCTCTGGATCCACAAACCCCAAGAAAAATTTCTTGTTCACACTCCCCAAGGAAGTTACGGGACCAGGAGTGAGTAGGGGTGTATAATTTTTTTTAGCTAATTTTCGTAGAACAAATTCGTTAATGCATTTTTGCATTTTTTATCGAAATATGATGCGTTTGTAAGAAAAAAAACTGGACGCAGTAAGTGCGTTTAGCTCCCGAACTCTTTTCAAAAAACTGTTTTCAAAAACCTGCGTAGGGCCCCCCTGAATCCACAAACCCCAAGAAAAATTTCTTGTTCACACCCTCCAAGGAAGTTACGGGACCAAGAGTGAGTAGGGGTAAATAATATATTTTTTTAGATAAATTTCATAGAACAAATTCGTTAATGCATATTTGCATTTTTTGTCGAAATATGGTGCGTTTGTAAGAAAAAAAAAAAATCTGGACGCAGTAAGTGCGTTTTGGTAGCGAATTTTCGATAAATTTGCAGTTTAGCTCCCGAACGCTTTTCAAAAAACTGTTTTCAGAAACCTGCCTAGGCCCCCACCCCCCTGGATCCACAAAACCCAAGGAAAATTTCTTGTTCACACTCCCCAAGGAAGTTACGGGACTAGGAGTGAGTAGGGGTGTATAATTTTTTAAAGTAACTTTCGTAGAACAAATTCGTTAATGCATTTTTTCATTTTTTATCGAAATATGATGCGTTTGTAAGAAAAAAATCTGGACGCAGTAAGTGCGTTTTGGTAGCGAATTTTCGGTAAATATGCAGTTTAGCTCTCGAACGTTTTTCAAAAAACTGTTTTCATAATCCTCCCCCCCACCAATGGATCTACAAACTCCAAGAAAAATTTCTTGTTCACATCCCCAAGGAAGTTACGGGAACAGGAGTGAGTAGGGGTGGTGAGCGGGCTAGGTAGTAAAAAGGAAATATGACAAGAAAATTCGAATATAGCGGGCTTGAAAGCTGTCTTTTTCACATCTTGAAGCCATATCCCCCTTAAACCCTGCCTTCCCCGCACACCACCCCTATTCACTCCCAGTCCCGTAACTTCCTTGGGGGGTGTCAACAAGAAATTTTTCGTGTGGTTTTTGCATCCAGGTGGAGTCCTAGTAATGTTTCTGAAAACAATTTGTTGAAAAGCGTTCGGGAGCTAATTTGCAAGTTTACCGAATTTTCTATATATCCTTCAAATTTCAATCACTCAATTTGCTATTAACGTAAGCATTGTTGGATATAAAACCAACATTTAAGTTTATTTTCGGAAAATCCTTGTATATTTTCAAACGATAAGTAATTTTGGTCAAATATAGTACATTGTTTCTACCACATAGGCTATACCGGTAATCAAATTGATGCCTGCTCGCATTTGCTATTAAAAACGTTTTTATGGAAATTCACTTCCATAACACATTTGCTGCATCTAGACTTTTGAAAAATGTCTCTATATTTTCAAACAATAAATTTATTTCAATGAAATAAGGTACTTTGTTTCTACTATATAGGCAACCAAGTTTGATGCCTGCTTTCATTAAAGAAAGACATTTGCTATTGAAAATATTTTAAAGAAAATTCGCTACCATAACGCACTTGCTGCGTCCCGAGATTTTTATTAATTAAAAAGGGAAAAACAGACGTATCAAGTAAACCACTTTCTTGAAAGAAATGTAGCGAATAATAGAAAAATATTAATTAAAAAAATCATATTAACAATTAAAATTAATAAAAATCATATTAACACCTCTGATGTTTACTAATATTCCAATTTCTGTACCCATTAACTTAGATGGCCATATACTACTAGATTTTTTAATAGAAGGGTGTCAATTTTCCCCAATCAGCCCACTATTTCTCCCATCTCTCCGGAAGCGATTTTACTCACAAACAATTCAGAATCTCTATTGCTTGAGAACAGCCAATTTTGTACCAAATTTGGCTCAATTACAAAATAATGAGATATTTTCCCTCTACATATTACTTGATTTTCAAATTTGTGAAAAGTTCAGCCATCAAGCACTTATATCACCCCCCTTCTCCTGGAGCAAACTAGCTCCCAAGCAGTACGAACCGTTCGTTAGTAGACTGCCGATACCCGCGCATAAAATTTGACGTGGTAGCTCCATCCCTTCGAAAGCTATCGAAAGACAGACAGACCCACCGACCATCAAACCGATAGAGCGACGAACTAACTCAATTTTTTTCTCTTCTCAATCAGGTATCTTACATGTTTTAAGACTTTTGACGTTTGACCAAAAAAAAACCTATTTTCCGTCTCCGTTAACATGTTTTCACACGTTTGATACAATGTGGAAGTAACAAGACATAAAATGTACCATCTAAACATTTTATAGTCCAGTACTCCTATACGGGCTGATATTTACTAAGGGCATCAATTATGTCTTTTATGATTAAGGTAATTTACAAATCAACATTTAGAAGCCGCCCACATATCCATCAATTCCTGCGGAAAGAAACAAGATTATAATTAGGCCTAGCTGAACTAGTTTGCGAATAATGTGCGTATGTACACATTAAACTAAGTGTATTGTAGCCTAAGTATTCATTTACCTATCATAACTCCATTTAAAAGATACATTTTGACCGTTTAAGTAAATACTCGTCAAGTACTTAGCAGGGGTGTATTACATATAAGGTGGTTCTTTGTTGATTTTTCATTTGATGCTCCACTAAGCAAAACATGCGAGAAAAATTAGTCCACTTTACGAAGAAGAACTATTACATACGTGACTGCTTTTAATATTTTTTACGTAATAAACGCTAACGGCGGAAAGTAACATCTATATATATAATTAAATATTGAACAATAGTATATAGTATTTTTCATCATTAAAACAAAATTAAAAGTTGGGAAGGAGCTAGTACGTTACGGTAGTGATTTTCATAAATATAATATATACTATAGTGATTTATCCTTATATTTAAAGTTATAAAAAATTACTTTATTTAATTAAGAACAGCAAAAAATAAGTTAAATAAGGGCAAGCAAAAACATGATCTCTAACATAAATGTCTATACAGTAAATTGGATACAAAACTCAAAGAAAGTAATCCATAAACAGGAAATATACTTACTCAACAAAAATACCCTAGAAACTCCTGTGATTCAGCTTTGAGGGTGATTGCATCCATGCAAAAGGGGAAGAAGAACGCACAGGACGAAGAGGGTTGCTGCCCCCCCCCCCATATATATATATATATATATATATATATATATATATATATATATATATATATATATATAATCCAGCAGCATCAAGTAAGACATACTCATTTGTATTGCTTTTTATTCTGAAGTACAACAAAAAATAATAAAACATGATATTCAGTTTAGGTATGACGCTTGCAGATGATCCAGGTATTGATAGCAGTAGTCAAAAGCAGTTTGTAGAAAATCGTCCACCATCTTAAAGATCTTCTATCCACTTCATAGAGACCAGTAAGCTGGTCTGATAAGTATACATCACCCATGTGGGAGTTATGAAACTCTATTGCTTCTTAACATGGTAAACTGGTCTTCGATGCATCTTTCCTTGTCCGAGTTATTTCAACTATTGCACTGTTATATATATATATATATATATATATATATATATATATATATATATATATATATATATATATATATATATATATATACAAGACATAATTGGTTCTCGGGTTGAACCGCGTCCAGAATTTGTGAAAACTCGACGTTTCGGCTCCTGTGTTGGAGCAATTTTCAAAAGATGAAGGAAATATGTAAGGACACTCTAAGGCCTCAATCTGTCTACTCCTTAGAGTGGTGAATAAAGGTGGGAAAGGAAATATGTCAATCCATTTAAAACAGGACGTGATTTGAATTGTATTAATATACTGCACAAGCCTGAACACTTATTTGTATAAATACATTGTACAATTTTAAACAATAAACCATACTACCTATACTACCTACTACATTATAAGGCCTCAATCTGCCTACTCCTTAGAGTGGTGGACAAAGGTGGGTATAGGAAATATGTAAGTACACTCTAAGGCCTCAATCTCTCTACTCCTCAGAGTTGTGGACAAAGGTGGGTATAGGAAATATGTAAGGGCACTCTAAGGCCTCAATCTCTCTACTCCTTAGAGTTGTGGACAAAGGTGGGCAAAGGAAATATGTAAGGACACTCTAAGGCCTCAATCTGCCTACTCATCAGAGTGATGGACAAAGGTGGGTAAAGGAAATATGTAAGGACACTCTAAGGCCTCAATCTACCCACTCCTTAGAGTGGTGGACAAAGGTGGGTAAAGGATATATGTAAGGACACTCTAAGACTTCAATCTACCCACTCCTTAGAGTGGTGGACAAAGGTGGGTAAAGGATATATGTAAGGACACTCTAAGGTCTTAATCTGCCTACTCCTTAGACTGGTGGACAAAGGTGGGTAAAGGAAATATGTAAGGACACTCTAAGGCCTCAATCTGCCTACTCCTTAGAGTGGTGGACAAAGGTGGGTAAAGGAAATATGTAAGGACACTCTAAGGTCTCAATCTGCCTACTCATTAGAGTGGTGGACAAAGGTGGGTAAAGAAAATATGTAAGGACACTCTAAGGCCTCAATCTGCCCACTCGTTAGAGTGGTGGACAAAGGTGGGTAAAGGAAATATGTAAGGACACTCTAAGGCGTTAATCTGCCTACTCCTTAGAGCGGTGGACAAAGGTGGGTTGGGTTGTTGTAGCTCGATTACGGGGACTCAATCTGCCTACTCCCCAAATCTCGCCGGAGATAGTCTGTGAGGTCTCAGTGTGTTCAACCCTAGGCCAGATCTCTCTGAGTTTCACTAAATTTTATTCAAGTTTCGTCGAAAATGTTTTTGTGAATAATTATATTTTGGTAGGTGGGTAAATAACTTCAAGAAGTTCGTTGGCCAGAAAAATCAGACCAGTTTTTTCGAAAACATTTTATGTTCATTTTCGGAAATTATGTACTTTTTCAAAGAATAAAGTTATTTTGATGAAATATGGTACATTGTTTCTACTATATGGGTAACCAAATTTGATGCTGCTTTCATTAAAGAAAGAAGGATTTGCTATTAACAATATTTTTATGAAAATTCACTACCATAACGCACTTGCTGCGTCCAGACTTTTTTTAATTTAAGTTAACCCGACTATTTGGATGTAAATGCAGTTGTATATTACCTTCGGAATGACTACCTTCCATTATCTTCGAGCAACACGTGTATCTAGAAAGATTTCCAAAGAGTGATTAAAAGGCGGCATGTTCTTTTAAACGAAATGAACTTTTTTTATTTCGAATGTTTCGAGAGGTGCGTCGTAAAGGTTAAAAAAATTAAAATTTTCAAGTAATAAAAAAATTCCTGTGTCTAGTTAACGAAATTAAGTTGCACACAACATTCGCGTATGTAAATAATATTGTCATCAAACAAATTTCATGTCTGTTACAGTCCGGTGAGCATAAAGACCTCTCTGTAAGATGTCCAGCAATAAAATTTACATTTTTATCTTGCATTTTAAGACCATCATATCATTCGGGTCACTCTAAATATTACAATACAAATGTACACAAGAGCATGAACATCAAACTTCAAATAGTATTTCATAGTTGAAACGGGAAGATATTAAACATTTCTATGTCTGCTCTGAGATCGTTTTCATCAAGATATTCAGCACATGGATGTACTACGTTCTCTGTGTGCACTCGACAACATTCAATTTAATAGGGAGTTCTCATAAGTACTTCTTCCAGTAAAGTTTCTGCTTACGCTTATCGATTATTTGCGACATGTGTACTATCGTATAAATGAATGCAATCATCCATGATTTTTGCAGGACTTGCTTGTAAATGACATGGATATGTAAGTTTAATCTTTTAATACGACAATGTGGAAAAAAAGTCCGGACGCACCAAGGGCGTTATAGTAGTGAATATTCACAAAAATGTTTTTAATAGGAAATATAATTTTTTAAGAAAGCTTGCATCAAATTTGGTTACTAGTATAACCTATATAGGAGAAACAATGAACCATATTCTATCAAAATAACTTTATTGTTTGACAATATACAAAAATCTTCAGAAAATAAACTTAAAATGTAACCAAAGAACTGGTTTCCTGGCCAACGAACCTTAGATTAATAGTAAGTTGAGCTATCGAAAGAAACATTTTATGCAAAATCGCTACCATAACGCACTTGCTGAGTCTCGAATTTATTTTCTTACAAACACGCATTATCTTTCGATGGAAAATGCAAAAATTGCAATAACATAAGGCGTGTTCGAATAGGAAAAAAAAATTGCAACACCAGCGACTTATGGGCCACCTATGATTGTTAAAATAATTTGATAAGATGCAGCTCCAGACATCGTATTAACGTATAAAATTTTTCTCATATCTTGTATAATAATGGATATATTGAGCTTTACCCTAGAAACGCGTCACCCTGTATATATGAAAACAGATAAAAACTGAAACTAACCGAGATATGGGTTCTATGGTGCCTATTTCGTGCTGATTTGAAGAAATCTTTTCAAAATTCAAATCACTAAAATTGTATCCAACTCTGAGTAAAATTGTGATGGCCAAAAATAAATAAGAATGTAAGAAGAAGAGCATGCCTACATTTGTATTACAAATGTCATAAAACAAAATACTTATTTACATGTCACTTTGAAAGTAGATCTTACTTTATCAAAATAATTTGTCAGTTGAATATGACATATACTGTTGCCTTGGACTATTATGCACTATTGAATTACGCCTTATAAGAATCTGGTTTTTTTTTTGTAGTACCAAAGCTTATTTTCCTGTTTAAACATTTTTCGATCCCTTAAACTGAAATGGTTTTCGTCTTATTTAACGTTATTTCATTATAGAGTCACGGTAGGTTTTAGAATCTAAAAATTATTCTATTTTGTGTGAATTTTTACCTAGAACAAGTTTTATTTCCCTTCAATTATAAATGACAATTTTAAGTAAATTATTATATTTTCTGTGCCCAATGTGTTGAACGAATGCGAAACGGGAGAAGGAAATTGCATTTAAAGTTAAAGTGATGAAGAGAAGTTTATTCGAGGCACGAGCGTTGTTTCCATTTTTTTAAATATTAATAACATTTATAGGTAAATTAGCAGAATAGCGTATTTTTCGTTTTTTGAAAACAAATTCAGAAACATGCTTAGAGGAGCCCCTTTATGCATTAACCATCAACTCCACAATACAGTTAAGAGACCTAAAGTAAATTTAACGTTATGTGCAAAATAAACATGCTACAACGGAGCTGAAAATGCAAACTGTAAAAAACTCACCTTACAGAAGTCCATAGAAAGGAGAAACTACTTACCAACACCGTTTCTCAATAAAAAACTTCAACTTTGCCCAATAATTGAAAAAAAAAACGTAATAATAAGCGGAATATGATTCCTTAAAATTAAATAAATAACTGAAACTGCTACCAAAGCATCACATGAAGGGTCTATCTTAAATTAATTTTCTGCAGATTGTAGATGAAACTAAAGGCCTTTTAACTTCTTACGACCTTTATGCTGCATGGCCGTTCATGTGGATCCTCTATCTAGAACATGTCAATTTTGACGTTTTGAAAGGCGACTTTTTTGACGTTTTAAGAATAAAAACTAAAAAGCTAATAACTTTTTTTATTTTAACATATAGATTCAAATTTTGGTGTATGGTTTTCTTTTTATGATATAAACCCTCGCACCCAATATGGTTGCCTTAACTATGTTATTTCTGCAGATATAAACATTTTCAGAAAGAAAACGCAAAATTTTCCGGGATTTTAATTTCTGATTTATGAGCTATACAGGTTGTCCCACGTAGAACTTCCATTAGCCGTTTCTGGAGTACAGCTCACAATTGAATTCTGAAAATTAACGCACATGGGTTTCTCAAAATTTCCAATTCACTGAAAACATTGACGTTAGTATGGGACTTCCGGGTTATACCGGAAATAGTCGTCAACTTTCTTATTTCAAATGGAAGATAGTGTTTTTTATTACGGATTTAGATTGCTCGTCAGATTTTATGGTAGGTTTAATCAACATGTTATGCCATTTTTCTCAACCATTTTCGAGATATTTGACTTTTTTTAAAAAAATTCTTAAAAAACATTGTCACATTTACATACCTGTATCTCTCTTATTTTTAAACTTGAAGAGTTGAAATTTTAAAGTGCAAATTCTAAACTACCACACAATATTTGGAATTTACTAAAGCTAGCATAAGTTAGACAAGGTGTCCGAAATAGATCGGTCAATCGTGACAATTTAAAAACCTAATAACTCCTCTCTCATTTTAAATAGAACATCCTATATTTTATAACGTTAGTTCATGAACTTTTTATTGCTTTTTCGATTGGTATCAGCATTCCCTATACCCAAATCTCACCGATTTGAAGATATTTAAACATTATTTACGATAAGAAATAATTGTTAGTCAGTTTATCAGGTTGCCTAGGAGATGAAAATTTTGAACGTCATCTTCCGACATAAGTATACTATGCGACGACTTTTGAATATAACTTTTATTTAGGAGGAGTATAATCGAATTATTAACAGAAGGTGTGTGGTTGCAAAGAGATTTCCACATAAACACAGATCAACTCGTTACATGATCAGAATACTACTAAAAAATTCTAAGAATGGAGTGTTTCGTCCAAAATTTTATAAGAGTAAAGCATTATTAGGGAACAAAGAGATTTGTGTGTTATTACTTCACAATAAATGTTCGAAATTTGCAACACACAATTTGGAGTATACGTTTCTACTATCAAACTTGCCCTACGTGCCGAAATTCAGATCTCTAAGTTGGAACAAAAAAAAAATATGAGCATTAAAAAAAAATTGGGTGCCACTGGTGATCAGAGGAAAGCACAAGAACAAAATGTGTTTTCTGATTAACAAAGCCAATTGAATGTTACATACAACGGTTAAGTTTTCTTGACGCAAAAAGGTCAAAAAGTAGTAGAAACAATATTTTGAAAATTTTATAATTTTTCCTCTTAAAACGCCAAAGTCGCATTTGAAACGTCAAAATCTGCAATTTTGAGGCAACGAAGTTGAAACAAATACGGGTTATATAGTAGATATGTCGTAATAGGTGTATTGTACAAAGCCTTAAGCTACTAAAATGTTTTTGGAAAATCCATTTCAAATAGACACTATTTATGATGCTTCGGTAGTAGTTTGAGCTATAAAGTTTATGGTTTAATAGTCTATATTTTGGCAAATTTTCGTTATTGAGAAAACAGCGACCGAATTTTAAAAAGATTTCTTCAAATGAGCGCAAATTAGAAACCCTAAAATGCGGCGTCAGTTTCAGATTTTGTCTGTTTACAGATATACAGGCTGACGCATTTTTACGGTAAAGCTCAATAAATTTACCGTAAAAATATTATACAAGATATGAGAAAAAAGTATATACATTAAGTATAGGGTGTCTCGAGCTGCGTCTTATTAACCTATCCTGACAATCACAGGCTGGCCCATAAGTCGTTGGTGATACACAATTTTTTTTAATAGAACACCATCTTCTGTTATTCCATTTTTGTGTTTTCCAACGATTTGTAATGCATGCTTGTAAGAAAAAAATTGATATCGTTCATCGTTTTTGAGTTGTTTCAATTGTTTTGCAAGTTTTCACGTTTTTGGTACATAATTCAAACACATATCACAAATTGTGATACGGCGTTTTTATCAATAGATTGAGGAGCCCCATGGAAATGACGCATTCAGAGAACTTCTTGTTCGTATTACTCGTCGAAAAAATGGAGCTTCCGTATACAGGCACTCTCAAATAGTGGCTGAATTTTAAAAGTTTTCGCAGGAATGTTTTGAGTGTTTGCGTAGAAATTATTTTTTGTAAGATTTTTGTGATATGTTGGTAATTAATAATAAATATTTAGTTATTGTAAAAAAAGTGGCCGAATTTTTGTGAAAAATATAATTTAGTGTAACGTTACTGAAGGCAATTTCTGTCGAAAAAAATTGTGATTTTTTGTAAAAGATATTTTTTCAAATTTTCGTAATAAGTACAATTTTGGAAAACCCAATTCTTCACAATATAGTTTTCTGACCCGACAATCGTTTCGCTAACAAAGTTAGTGTCATCAACGGGATGAGTAAACTAATTTAATAAAACTCGACCTTTCGGCACCTGTTTTGGAGCCATTTTTAAGATGTTAGGGAAATATAAAAGTCTGGACGCAGTAAGTGCGTTATGGTAGTAAATTTTCATAAAAATGTTTTTAATAACAAATATGTGTGTTTTTTTTAAGAAAGCAGGCATCAAATTTGGTTACCAGTATAACCTATATAGTAGAAACAATGTTCCATGTCTCATCAAAATAACTTTATTGTTTGAAAATGTACAAGAATTTCCGAAAGGAAACTTAAAGTGTTCCCGAAAAAAAAACCGTTTCTTGGTCTACCTTATAGGTATAGCAAATTGAGCTTTTCAAATATGAAACATTCAAACAAAATTCGCTACCGTAACGCACTTGTTGCTTCCAGAATTTATTTGCTTACAAACATGCATTATATTTCGATGGAAAATGCAAAAATTCAAAAACATAAGGCGTGTTCGACTAAAAAAAAAAAGAAAAATTGTATGACCAACGACTTATGGTCCAGCCTGTGATTGTAGAAATCATGTTTTAAGATGTAGCTCAAGGCACCCTATAATTAATTAATACAATTTTTTTCATATCTTATATAATAACGGATATATGGAGCCTTATTGATTTTTTATGAAAACTCGATAAGATAAGACTACTGCCAAGTATCAGGGAAAGGGTCTATTTGAAATGAATTTTCTGGAAACATTTTAGTAAAATGAAGGACAATGACGGTTGAAACTAAGACTTCAGGGTTTGTAAAACATTCTTCTTGCGACATTTTCTTTCCATAGCCCGTATTAGATTTAAGTTCTTTGCCTAAGTGTTGCCAATTTTGACGTTTTAAATCGCGACTTTGACGTTTTGAGAAAAACCCCAATTTATTTTTCTTTAAATGCCTGTACCTTTTTTGTCTCTTTACCTACAAAGCTAAATTGGTAGGTAACGTACCTGTAGCGATATAAACCCGTGTACCAAATTTGGTTGCCCTCACTTTGTTATTTCCGGAGATATACATATTTTTTTTCGAAAGAAAACACAAAATTTTCCGGGAAAACCTTGGCCGATTTTCCTGGATAACGAGCTTATCTAAGCCACTTACAAAAGGAAGGTACTCACCAAATTAAGTTAAAATCGGCCCATTATTTTTTTAGTGAATTGTTTGAAGAAAATTCACTAAAAGGCAATAAACTCTACGGCCTTAATCTGCCTACTTCTTAGAGCGGTGCATAAGCATAGGTTGGGTTACTGTAGCTCGGTTCCGGGACCTCTATCCGCCAACTTCCCAAAGCTTGCTGGAGATCGTCTCTTAAGATTCAGTGTGTTCAAATGTAGATCTGAAGGAGATCTGATAGTTCGTTGTATGTCTTGTATTATTTTAACGTTTCATCTACTTGCCTCGCCAAGATCACACACTCACACACACACAGCTGCCTCGTTATCAGTGTAATTAGTCGCGTCAGGGTCTATTAAGTCAGGTGCTTTCGTAACGGTACTTATAGGATTAAGCGGACAAATACCTCTAATCCGTGCTCGATTCTGTAATAGTGGTAGTCCAAGTACAGAGCACTTTAGGGCTAAGTATTAAAAGTAAAAATATAAACTCATAATAAAGAAAACTATCCATTTTTTAAATACAAGTAAAACCACCACTGCTTGTTTTAAGGAATTAGACCAAAATATTCGAATTAAATATCTTAAAACGCTTTCTGTTCCAATATGATATTCGAGGCAATGCGTCAACCCTGTGACCGTTTGAAAATTGCAATTTCGTTTCGAGATCAAAGTTGCTTCCAGGCCAGTGGAGCTTTTGTTCGATGGCCTGGTCTTCGCGCGCTTACTCTAAAGGCATGCATTCCATCCTCTCCGCTGCTAAGCCCTGCCGGCCCTACAAGCACTCTTTCATCGATATATATTCTCCCAGATGCGGGATACACTCACTTCTACACATATATGCAATTTACACTCTCCCAAAGAAAGAATTTCAAAGTCGAAAACTTGCGGATTTATCACACTCAGACAATATTAGAAAAACTTTCCGATATTTCTTGAAAATCAGGTTCCTTTGCTTTTTTATGTATTTAAAATGTAAGAACATACTGTATACCTAGATAGTAACTGGTTTTATAGTAGATTTGGAAGGTTAATCATTTATTAAATCATATGTAGATTTATATTAGTGAATTTTCTTTTAAAAAAATCTTTAATGAGGAGATCGCGACTTTTGAATTTTGAAAAAATTTCTTGAAATGAGCGCTATTTAGGACCTCTGGAATCCAAATCCGAGGTCGGTTTCAGACTTTATATGTAACAAAGTTAGTGCAACCATATTGGGTAGGATGGTTTATATCATAAAAGGAAAACCATGCACCAAAATTTGAATATCTGCGTTAAAATAAAAAAAAAGTTATAAGCTTTTAAGTTTTTCTTCTCAAGACGTCAAAAAAGTCGCGATTCGAAACGTCAAAATTGACATGTTCTAAATATAGAAACTAAATGAATACGGCTATGCGGCATAACTGTCGCAAGAAGTTAGAAACCCTTAAGTTTTAGGCACAATCTGCATTGTTCTTTATTTTATTTAAATGTTTGCTGAAAATTATGTTAAAATAGACTCTTGACGTGAAGCTTTGGTGGCAGTTTCAGTTAGTTATTTAATTCTAATAACGAATAGAATCACAGATTGTTGCTCTAGACATATCCAAAGCATTCGACCAGGTCTGGCACGCAGCGCTGCTTAATAAACTCCCGGCATATGGTCTACCACCAAAACTCTGTACCTGGACAGCAAATTTCCTCTCCAACCGGAGCATTTCTGTTGTCGTGGGTGGCCATTCCTCTAAACTGTATCCAATTAATGCAGGAGTCCCTCAAGGTACAGCTTTAGCCCCTCCTTTGTTTCTTCTCCACATCAATGACCTCCTCTAGCACATCCAACCCACTTCACAGTTACGCGGACGACAGCACCCTCCACTCAAATATACAATATTCTAAGCCTGTCTCTTTAGCCCAACTAGATGAGGATCGCAGGCTCATGGAGGGTTCTGTCTCCGAGGATCTCCAAAGAATATTAGACTGGGGAAGTAGAAATCTTGTACAATTCAACCCCACCAAAACTCAGTCTTGCTTTCTTTCTCATAAGAGATACACCAGCCCTAGACCCATCACAATGAACAACCAAGTTATTCAAAGTATTGAGTCCTTTTCACTTGTTGGCATTTCTGTGGATCGAAATCTCAATTGGCATCAACATGTCACTTCAATTGCAGAAGCGGCTGCTAAGAAATTAGGTTTTTTCTTCCGGGCTCGCAAATACTTTTCACCAGCTAATCTTTATACCTTATATACTTCACAAATTAGGCCAAACCTCGAATACTGCTCCCACATCTGGGGTGCCGCTGCCGCTTTTACACTCGCTATCCTAGACTCCATTCAGAAGAGAGCTATACGTCTCATCGGTGACCGTAGACTCACCCAAAGGCTGCCATCCCTTGCTCACCGACGTGCCATTGGTGACCTCTCTCTCTTTTATAGATATCTGCACGGGACCTGCTCAGAGGAGCTTTCTTCCATAGTTCCTCCACCTGTTGCCCCCAACAGATCTACTAGGGGAACAGATCGAATGCACCATTTTACTGTCCAGGTCACCAGACATAGAACATCTTGTTATGCCTGCTCTTTTGTCCCGAGGACTTCCAAGTTATGGAATTCTCTGCCGGCACATGTTTTTCCTTCTCCTCCGAACCTCCAAACCTTCAAGTCCAGAATTAACAAGTTGCCTCTCTCCTCCTTGTCGACACCCACGGTACGATAGTATTTAGGCTGTAAGCCCTCGTAGTGTGTTGTTGAAATATATATTAAAAAAAAAAAAGAATCAGATTACGTTATTATTTAGCGTTTTTTCTTCAATTGGGAAAAGTGGGAGTTTTTAATGAAGAAACTGTGTTGGTAAGGAGTGTTTCCTTTCTGTGGACTTCTGTCAGGTGAGTTTTTAGAGTTTGCATTTCTAGCTCCGTCGTAGCATGATTACCCTTCACAGAACCTCAAATTTGCTTTATGACTCTTAACTGTATTGTGGAGTTGAGATCACAGCATTTGTCCGATGGTTAACTCATAGAGTGCTTGCTCTAAGCATGGTTCTGTTTTTTTTCTTCAAAAAACGAACAATGCGCTAATTTGTTAATTCACCTGTTAATATTATTAATATTAAAAAAAAATGGAAACAACGCTCGTGCCTCGAATAAAGTTCCCTTCGTCATATGAAATTTCCTTCTTCCGTTTTGCATCTATTCAACAAATTGGGCACAGAAAATATAAGAATTTACTTAAAATTGTCACTTATAATTGAAAGAAAATGGTATGCAACGTTAAGTGCGATATTAAGTGAAATGACGTAAAACGAATCATTGGGAATGAATATAATGTACATACATATTTGTGACTGCAAAATGATTAAAAACAGTATTCATTTACGTATGTATTATGTACTCCTTTTTACCTACTATTTTGGACTTTTTTTCGAATAACAACCGAATCAGTTTCAACGTTAAAGGATACATTTGCCTACAACAAACTGCGACGCTATAATGAAACAACGTTAAATGAGACGAAAACCATTTCAGGTTAAGGGATCAAAAATATTAAAATAGTAAAAATAAGCTTTCGCACTCCAAAAAAAAAAAAAGATTCTTATAAGGCGTAATACAATAGTGCATAATGGTCCATGGCAATAGTACATGCCATATTCAACTAACAAATTATTTTGACAAATGTCAGAGCTACTTTCAAAGTGATATCAAATATCGATATGTAAATAAGTATGTTGTTTTCTGACATGTGTAATACAAAGAAAGGCATGCTTTTCTTACATTCATATTTATTTTTGGCCCTCACAATTTTTCTTATAGAATTGGCTACAATTTTAGTGACTTTTGAAAGGATTTCTTCAAATGAGCGCTAACTAGGCGTCATAGATCCTGTATCTGGGTTAGTTTCAGTTTTTATCTGTTTTCATATATACAGGTGACGCATTTCTAGAGTAAATCTCAATATATCCATTATTATACAAGATATGAAAAAAAATTGTATATGTTAATTATACGATGTCTGGAGCTGCATCTTTTAAAATTATTTTTACAATGACAGGATGGCCCATAAGTCGCTGGTGATACGTTTTTTCCCTAATCGAACAAGCCTTATATTATTGCAATTTTTGCATTTTCCATCGAAAGATAATGCATGTTTGTAAGAAAATAAATTCGGGACTCAACAAGTGCGGTATGGTAGCGATTTTTCATAAATTGTTTCTATCTATAGTTTAATTTACTATTAACCTACGGTTCGTTGGCCATGAAACAAGTTTTTTTGGGCACATTTTGAGTTTATTTTCGGAAGATTTTTGTACATTTTCAAACAGTAAAATTATTTTGATGAAATATGGTACATTGTTTCTCCTATATAGGTTACACTCGTAACCAAATTTGATGCAAGCTTTCCTAAAAAAAATTCGGGACGCAGCAATTGAGTTATGGTAAGGAAATTTTCATTAATTGCTTCAAATTAGTATAATTCAATTTTCTATTATTAATTAATGCTTTATTGGTATATAATAATACATCATGTCCATATAAAGAAGTCAGAGACTTGTACATATATTATTTGACATAATTTAAATCGTTTTGGCCCAAATGTGTTTGACGTATGCTTTCCAAAAGTTATTAACTTCAGATTTTGACGTACGAAAATTTAATTACCTTTTTCTCCCATCTAATGTTTCAATCATTGCCTACATTCATAACAGCTCCCAACCATATCAATATTCTCTTCGGATAAAAATCTGTTCTAACCATTCTCTATTAAATACATTTTTAAATTTTAAACAGGAACTAAATGAAAGTTGAGTTTTCGTGGAGCAAGGTATTTACGAGGGCAACATATCAACCAAATTTGATCAAAATAACTTGGTTTTTTTTGAGATACAAACTTTTCTTCGGAAACATTTTTTCAAAATTAAAAAAAAAATTACACAAAAATTTGCAAACAACCCCTTCAACGAAAATTAACCATTTTCTTAAGAAAATCTTGTGCATTATTGTCATCTAAAATATTTAATTCTATACGGGATAAAGCGTCTGCATTCTTATTTAATGTTCATTTTTTATAAATAATTTCGTATTCGTACTCCTAAAGCTTAAGGCGCCATCTAAGCAATTTAAAATTTGGCTCTTTTAAGGAGAATACCCATTGCAGTGGCTTATGGTCTGTTACTATCTGAAATTTTCCACCATAAAAATATGGACAAAAGTATTTTACAGCCCACACAATTGCAAATAATTCTTTCTCAATCGTTTAGTAGTTTGTCTCTGAGGTATTTAAAGTTCTTGACGCGTAAGCGCAAGGTAAATGGACACCAATTTTTCCTTGAGACAATACAGCACCAATAACAAAATTGCTGGCGTCTATAGTCAGTAAAAAAGCTTTCTGAAATCTGGATATTGAAGAATCAGTTCAGTAATTAATAATTCTTTAATGTGTTAAAGCAATTTAGATAATCTGGATCATCTATATCTATAATCGCGTCTTTCTTCAAACATTTAGTAAGGGGTTTTGTAACTTGTTCAAAGTCTTTAGTGAACCTTCTGTAATAGCGCAGAAGTCCTAGGAAACCTTTGAATTGTTTCGTATTTTTTGGTATGGGGAAATTTTTAACCGTTTTAGTTTTGCCTGGATTGGGATTTACGCCAGATGGCGCCAAAACAATAGCCCCGGTTTACAACTTAAAAACCAAAATTATCCGCAAAGCGATCGAGATCTAAAAACGTCCCGATTGTTTACATAAGAAAGCTGATGGTCTTTGTCTTCCGATTACTTGGAAACCTAGTATATCTTTATTACAAACACACAAAAAATAAAATAAATTCAATAGACAATTTTATTGCCCCATTGCCTGCAATCTTCTTAATCATTTAAGTACCGTGACGAAAGCCCCTGACGAAACAGTACATACAATACAATACTTGCAATGAACTGCCAGATCTCTCTTAGGCCTAGGGTTGAACATACTGAGGCCCTGTAATCGAGCTACAACAACTCAACACCCACCTTTGTCCACCGCTCTAAGGAGTAGGCAGATTGTGACCTTAGAGTTCATGTCCTTACATATTTCCTTTACCTCGAGTTTTAATAAATTTTGGACGAGGTCCAACCCGAGTACCAAGTATATATATATATATATATATATATATATATATATATATATATATATATATATATATATATATATATATATATATATATATATATATATTCGTAAGCACATAGCTGACGCGCCTGCATGACATTTTTGATTTACTTGGGTTTTGTTTATATACATGATTATTATTATTCCAAATATGCAGAGCAATACATAATTTATCAATAGTGATATATTTGAGTTGAGCAAATGTTCTTTTTTATAATTTAAGTGCCTTAACAACTAAGGTCATTGACACTAACGACACATTAAATAATTACACACCAAAATTATATATAAAAAGAGGAACTAATAAATAGACTTAAATACTATTATATAAATTAGACTGTCTTAAAAATCTAAGTAAACAGTTTACATTCGTAAAATTTAGACATAAAATTTTAGATAAGTTTCTTTCACCAAAATTTTCAAATCGTGGACAGGCATATAAGGGACATTCTAATAGAATGTGAAAAATTGAAATTGGTCGGTCACAGAGCTCACAATAAGGGCGTTGCTGTTGATTTAAAAGATAACCATGTGTATGTAGAGAGTGGCCAATTCGGAGTCTTCTGATAATCACTTCTTCCCTGCGAGATATATCAGGAAGTTTCTTGATTGCCAGAGTTGGTTCAATTTCTCGCAGTTTGTTGTTTAGCGAAGACCAATGGATTTGCCATTTCTGTCTATAAAAATTTGTTATCTGTGCAGGAACGTCGGAGTAAAGTTGAAGAGGAATTACAGTATCGATTAAGACAGCATTCCTGGCACATTCGTCTGCATTTTCATTTCCAGTAATGCCACAGTGTGATGGGACAAATATACGTCTGATAGATTTGCCAGATTGCAAGGCACAATGAATAGATTCTTGTACTTGGATTGCAAGATGGTCCTTTGGGTAAAGGTTTGTGAGTGATACAATCGACGAAAGAGAATCGGTGCATATTAAGGCGTTATTGAAATGAGAGTTGGCGAATGTATTAGTTGCTCTCATTATGGCGTATAGTTCTGCTATATAGTTAGTACATATTGACGGTAAGTAATATGCTTCTTCCTTTAGCGCAGAAGTGATACTACATCCGACACCAATTTCACCTTTTGATCCATAAGTGTAAATAATTATATCATATCGATATCTAGAGATAATCTCTTAAAATGATCTATTGATACATTCAGCTGGTATCAGTAAGTGGAAAAACAATGGTCCATGGGGAAATAGCACCATTGCATATATAATTTGTCAGATCTGGATTGAAAATATGATTTAGCTTCTTTATATGTAAAGAAAACGGTAGCTGTGCTGAAACGTTCGCATCATAGAATCTGTTGAAGTTGGTCTGTGACAAGAATTTGTAGACTGGATTATTTGGGTTTGCTGATACCTTAGCCACATATTTTAAGAGTAACTCTTCTTTTCTTAACTTAATTGGGCGCTCGGTAAATACTTTCCACTGGACTTGTTCGAAAAGCACCTGTGACTATTCTAAGTGCATGATGTACAATAACTTCAAGTGGTTTTAAAGTTGATTTGCTTGCCGAAATATAAATAGCTGAGCAATAATCAATTTTTGATCTTATCAGTGATCTGAAAATACTGAAAGACTGAATAATGAGCACCCCAGTTATAGTGTCCAAGAGCTTTCAAAATGTTTAGTCTAATAATGCAAGTAGCTTTGAGTGCATTTATGTGAGCTTTCCAGTTAAGCTTTGAATCAAAGGTTGTTCCCAGAAATTTATGCTTTGTAACCTCTTGTAGAATCATTCCCCGTAGCTTGAGAGTGTTAGTAAATGAATGATTTTTCTTTTTTGAAAGAATCATAAACCTTGATTTGGAAGAGGAAAAGTTCAATACATTGGTATCAGACCATTTTTCCAATTTATCGATAGTCTTTTTAATTAGATTACAGATTGGTACGTTATTTTTACCTCTGCAGTATATGACTAGATCGTCAGCATACAAAGCACTCTTTGCAGGACTACTTATTGATTGAAGAATATCACTTATTGCAACGTTAAAGAGAGTTGGACCTAAGACGGATCCCTGGGGAACTCCACTTCTGTGGTTTGATCTTTATCCTTTGGGTTACCTAGAAAAAAAAATTATGTATTTTTTTAAATTATAAAAACCTCTCGTAATTCGCCGTTCAAATGGTAAACAGATAACGGTTTTGTCTTTTCTGAAAGTCGTATATTCCGATAACATTTTCTTTGTTTTATGTTTATTGACTAACTTTTCAAGTTCACTGTTGGACCTTTCTTTATTTAAGGGAAACCTTTTTTATTTAAAGAAACCAAATTTTACACGATTCTTGTCATTCAAATAAATATTGTGTCTTTTACTACAGATAAACCATCAGAGCATCCTCAAATATCCGCATAACGTGTTCGAGCATCGTTTAGGCAAACAACCCGCATAAAAACTACCCTTAATTAATTACCCAATTTTTGTGACAGTAAGAACGCGATGTCAGATTAGTCCTTGCAGATAATCGTGCTTTGTTCAAATTATGAATCACAAGTGGAATTAATGTGAGCTGTACAATGCGTATATTTATCATCCTTTTTACAGGGAAGATTAACAGCGCCTTTGTATCATTTAAATGCGAATGAGGTCTCATTATACCTCTGCACTATCATTTATCAGGTCTCAGCTGTGCACAAGTTCACATCTCGACCTCTAGAGTACACATGGACAGTGGTGCGCGAGATGGGTCAGTCGTAAGTGGGAGATATTATTAACGATATTTGCATATATACAAATACAAAATGCTTTATCATAATAATCGGCATTGCAAATGGCCACAGAATGTCGTGTTTAAGGTGTCAGTTTTAAAAAAGTGTCGTGGTTAAAAACACCAAAAAACTGCCTTTACTTGTAATAATATTTGTGGTATTGCGATATACAGGCTCCGCCAAAAGTTGTGCACTAAACGATATGGCCCTAGTTTTAATAAATTCCTGACGCGGCGCCACCCGAGAGCCATGTACTTCTCACAATGATCACCGCGGAAACTATTCCGATTTTATATATATATATATATATATATATATATATATATATATATATATATATATATATATATATATATATATATATATATATATATATTTGTGTGTGTGTGAGACATAATTGGTTCTCGGATTAAACCGCGTCCAGAATTTATGGAAACTCGACATTTCGGCTCCTGCTTTGGAGCCATTTTCAAGAGGTAAAGGAAATATGTAAGGACACTCTAAGGCCTCAATCTGCCTACTCCTTAGAGTGGTGGACAAAGGTGGGTAAAGGAAATATGTAAGGACACTCTAAGGCCTCAATATGCCTACTCCTTAGAGTGGTGGACAAAGGTGGGTAAAGGAAATGTGTAAGGACACTCTAAGGCCTTAATCTGCCTACTCCTTAGAGTGGTGGACAAAGGTGGGTAAAGGAAATATGTAAGAACACTCTAAGGCCTCAATCTGCCTACTCCTTAGAGTGGTGGACAAAGGTGGGTAAAGAAAATATGTAAGGACACTCTAAGGCCTCAATCTGCCTACTCCTTAGAGTGGTGGACGAAGGTGGGTAAAGGAAATGTGTAAGGACACTCTAAGGCCTCAATCTGCCTACTACTTAGAGTGGTGGACAAAGGTAGGTAAAGGAAATGTGTAAGGACACTCTAAGGCCTCAATCTGCCTACTCCTTAGAGTGGTGGACAAAGGTAGGTAAAGGAAATGTGTAAGGACACTCTAAGGCCTCAATCTGCCTACTCCTTAGAGTGGTGGACAAAGGTAGGTAAATGAAATATGTAAGGATACTCTAAGGCCTCAATCTGCCTACTCCTTAGAGTGGTGGACAAATGTGGGTAAAGGAAATGTGTAAGGACACTCTAAGGCCTCAATCTGCCTACTCCTTAGAGTGGTGGACAAAGGTGGGTAAAGGAAATATGTAGGGACCCTCTAAGGCCTACTCCTTAGAGCGGTGGACAAAGGTGGGTTGAGTTGTTGTAGCTCGATTACGGCGCCTCAATCTGCCTATTCCCCAAATCTCGCTGGAGATCGTCTGTGAGGTCTCAGTGTGTTCAACCCTAGGCCTCAGAGAGATCTAGGCCTTAGAGAGGAACAAATACCAAAACGGTAGCAAAGACAGACTTGGTGTTTACACCAAAAAAAGTGTAGTTTATTCTGTAAAACTATTTCCTAAAATTCACCCCTGAAGAGTGTGAAATTGTGAAGTCGAAAAATCAACATTTTTCAAAATCTCAAAAAAAATTCTCGGAAATGTCTAACCGCCAGTTTGTTGGGTTTTTGAGTGCGCGACTTTTCTCCCATTTAACAAAGTCTGTCTTTGCTACCGTTTTGGAGATCCACATAGTGGCCCTCCTTGTCTTAGACACACTGTATATATATATATATATATATATATATATATATATATATATATATATATATATATATACACAGTGTCTAAGATAAGGAGGGCCACTATGTGAATCTCCAAAACGATAGCACAGACAGACTTGGTGTTTACACCAAAAAAGTGTGGTTTATTCTGTAAAACCAGTTCCTAAAATTCACCCCTAACGAGCTGTAGCCCCTAGAACAAGACTCTGAGAAATGTTTTTTTTTGCATTTTATACAAAACTACAACAGTTAGCTTAATGAAAATTGACACATCGGCGTAGTTTTTTATGAGAAATATTACTAATTTGTTAGAATCGTCATATTTCATACAGAGACGTGACTAACAAGGGGACTGGAATAGTTCAATTTCCATATTTTTTTCTGCGTGGTTTTATCTAAGACATTTATCAAAAATCCTAAAGCTTCATCTATTTTACATAAAAAAGGTATTCTTGTTGAAATGTTTTAAAGCTGAAAGTTTTCTAGTTTTTGCAATTCGATTTTGATGTGTTTCAAGCTTTTGAAATCATTTGTCCAAAATACCTTCCAAAATCATTTAAATAGGCCAAGATATGAATGAACCAAATGAGCAGGATATCAGCTTGACATTGTATGACGGATTGTATATGTGACGTTTTTATTTCTGTTACGTTTTCTTCTTATGTAGTTTAATTTTGAAAAATTAGTTTTGAAAATACGTCACACGATGTCAGGTGGCATACTGCTCATTTGCTTTATTCATATCATAACCTATTTAAAAATTTTCGAAGGCGTTTTGGACAAGTAACTTCAAAAGCTTGAAAAACGCGTCAACATTCAACTGGAAATTACTCGAAAACGGTTAACTTTAAAACATTTTAACATAAACACATTTTTTGTGTAAAATAAATGAAGTTTTGAAATTTTCTATAAATGTATTAAATAAAACCACCCACAAAAAAATAGTGGAAACTGAACCATTCCAGCCTCCTTGTAAGTTACGCCTCTGAATAAAATATAAGGATTCTAACAAATTAGTGATATTTATCATTAAAAAAAACTACCCTCCTGTGTCAAATTTAATTAACTTACCTGTAGTAGTTGTGAATAAAATGCCAAAAAACCATTTATTAGAGACTTTTTCTAGGGGCTGTAGCTCCTTAGGGGTGCATTTTCAAGAATAGTTTTATGGAACAAAATAAACTTATCTTCTGGTGTGCTATACGTCCTAGAAATTTTGGTAAACATTTTTGAAACACCTTATATATATATATATATATATATATATATATATATATATATATATATATATATATATATATATAATGCCAACAGATAAATATAAAGTCGAGAAATATCTAAAAGCATTAACGGTTGGGAAAGCAGTGGGACATGATGACCTAAACTCTAGCCGCTAGCCTATTTGGTCAACGAAATTTTGACGGCACATTTCAAATTACAATTGTTATAGCAATTCATAAGTCGGGGCCTTCTTTGGGCCCGAATAACAATCGACTGATTTCTCTAGCTTCGAATCTGACCAAAATTGCTAAAACATAATATAGGTTGAAGTGTCACAATATTTGCACAAACATCAACTACTTTCAGAAAAGCAATATGGTTTCAGAGAGGGAACTTCAGAGGGAACAACAGTTTAGTATTTTTTGAGTTATCGCTCGGATAGCTACATACATATATATATATATATATATATATATATATATATATATATATATATATATATATATATATATATATATATATATATATATATATATATAGGGTGGCGCATTGAAAACGAAACAGACCGAATTGCGTCCAGATTTTTTTTTTAAAGAAACGCTGAAAGACATCAATTTTAATATTGAGGGGGACATGTTTTGACATAAAACTCAACTTTGTCACATCAACCCCTTAAGGGTGGTGATAACAACCCTTATATTTTAAATAGGGAATATGGGTCGAGTGTTACATCATTTGAAAGCTCTTTCTTTTATGAAGTCAGCACATTAATTTTTTTGGAAGCTTTATCAACTCGTTTAAAAAGTATTCACAGTTGAAAAGGCAAAAACGCATTTCACTCATTCCGATAAGAAATGTACTGATAGTCAATGTTTTGTTGGTTTGTAAACGAAAAATGGACTATCAGAACATTTCTTATCGGAATGAGAGAAATGCGGTTTATTATTTCAGTTTATCGGTCGGTTTGATACTTGATAGTACTACCGAAAATTAGTTTCACAATGGTGTATTCTGTAGAAGAAAGAGTTGAAATAATTACTCTTTTAAAAAAAACGATGACTGTGCCAACCGTACCGCAAATTTGCTTAATGAACGACATTCGAACAGAATGTTAACAGAAAATACATTTTGGAGTTAGTTGCAAAGTTTCGACAAAGTGCAGTAGCCAACAAAAAACGTGATCCTGAATGTGAAATTCCGGTTAGAAATGAGACTACTGAGATTGAAGTTTTAGGACAAATTGCTGCAGAACCAACTTTGAGCACGAGAAAATTGGCCACTGTTTCAAACATCAAAAGAAGAACTATTCAGCGAATATTGGAGCATCATATATTTCACCCGTATAAAATTCATCTTCTACAACAAGTGAATGAAGATGATTTTGATCGGCGGCTGGAGTTTTGTGAAGTTATGACTGCACGAATAGCTGATAACGGGAACTTTCTGTTCAATATCTGTTTTTCAGACGAGTGTACGTTTTTATTAAACTATACAGTCAATCGTCATAATTGTCGTTATTGGGCAGATAATAATCCAAGAAATCTTCACGAAGTCCACACTCAAACGCCACAGAAATTGAATGTCTGGACTGGTATTTTTGCAGACCGTTTAATCGGACCAATTTTTCTTGGTGGCAATTTGAGTCGCGAAGCGTATTTGGAGTTACTAGAAGATATCGTTTACCCTCTACTAATTGACATTGTTGAAAATGATGATCGCTATTAAGAAAATCAATTAGTGTTTCAACCAGATGGTGCTCCTGCGAATTTTTCACAACGTGTTAGGGAGTTTTTGAACCGAGAGTTTCCAGAGGAATGTATTGGGTGTAGAGGTGCTATTGAGTGGCCCCCTAGATCACAGGATTTAACTTCTTTAGACTTATTTCTATGAACCCGTTTAAAGAGTAGAATTTTTGCAAAAGAACCGGAGTCTCTGGAAGAATCACGACGACGCATTGTTGAAGAATGCCGTCTAATAACTCCACAAATGCTCCAGAATCTCAGAGCTTGTTTTGAACAAAATTTGTACTTTTGTATGGAACCTGGTGGTCAACAATCTGAACATTTACTTAACTGAATAAACATTTTTGAACATTTGGTTTTGTTTATTAGTTTTTTAACGAAAAATTGACTAATGAGTGCATTTCTTATCACAATGAATGAAATACGTTCTTGCAACTCCAACTGTGAATAATTTTTAAACGAGTTGATAAAACTTCAAAAAAAATAGTGTGCTGAATTCAGAAAAGAAAGAGCTTTCAAATGATGTAACACTCGACCCATGTTCCTATTTAAAATATAAGAGTTGTTATCACCACCCTTAAGGGGTTGATGTAACAAAGTTAAGTTTTATATCAAAACATGTCCCCTGCAATACTAAAATTGACGTGTTTCAGCGTTTCTTAAAAAAATACTTCTCTGGACGCAAATCGGTCTGTTTCCTTTTCAATGCATCAATATACACACACACACACACACACACACACACACACACACATATATATATATATATATATATATATATATATATATATATATATATATATATGTATATATATATATATATATATATATATATATATATATATATATATATATATATATATATATATATATATATATAAAGACATTTTTTCAAAAGCTTTCCATCGTAACCTCTCTCATGGCAAATTTTTATGAATGAAAATTCGCTAAAACGGGCATACATACCTTAAACAATACACAAGAAAACACACACACACATATCAACTATACCAGAACACATTTAAACCATAATAGCGCTTACATTAAACGAACAGGAAAGGGCATACAAAAATAAAACGCAACAAGAGAATCTACATACATTTTAATAATACAAAATATACAACATAAAATCCTTAAAATAACAATACAGTAACAATTTGACGCGGGACTTTTGAAACATAAACACGATTTGCGCAAAAACTTGTAGAAATATAAATATAAACAACTACACTACATATATATTTGCCTATTACATCCTTTTTGCTTAGCCCGTGATATTAATTCAGAGAAGTACCTATTTTTGCTAAGAAAAGCCACATATTATTCTTATACGCGACACTGGTTTTAAACATATACACACCTTCTTTATGGTGCACCTTGATACTGTTTAATTGTCGCTTCAGATGACGATTAATTAAATCTGTATCAGCAGATGGGTCACGAAACTCGATGTGCTTTAATTTTTTCAACTCTCGGAGAAGAAACCCATTAATTTGTAATTTGCACAATTGACAGTTGACGTCAAATGCTTATTGTTAATAACGTTTAAGTGCAGTTGTTAGTTAGTGTTAGTGACCTTTTAGCCACTTAGCACTGATTGCTTATTTAAATGATTGGATAATAACTTAAAGTTTAGATGGCAGCTTACTAGACTATTATTACTGCTTTAATTTATTTATTAATTCCTAGACACATTACTTGTACAATACAATGTGTTAGTTGCGCCGTAGAATATGCAAAATTCGATGAACTAACTGTCCTATCATACAAAGAAATTTTAAAAATGAAAACGCCGTTAGCAAGGCAAGTAAAAACAGACAGAACCCATATCCAAGGTCCGTTTGAATTTTTATATGTTATATATATATATATATATATATATATATATATATATATATATATATATATATATATATATATATATATATATATATATATATATATATATATATATATATATAAACATATAAAAATTCAAACGGACCTTGGATATGGGTTCTAGGGGAGCAGAGCACATTTCAAAAAATTTATATATATATATATATATATCCAGCAATACTTCACAAATACTCGAGATCACACAGTCCTCACACCCACGTATCGTTTGGCACTACAAGTCCGCGAACTGGAACGAAGTACGAGATAACTTTTCCTCATTTCTATGGGCGTCTGTCTGCTTCTCTCATCCTGAACCCTCTGATATCTTACAAAACGTCACCAAAATTATCCAAGCTGGCATGGAATTATTTATTCCACGTACACGGAAAACCTCTGCAGCCACTCAAAAGACCTGGTTCTCTAAATCCTGTGACAAGGCCAGACTTGAAAAGGTCAAAGCTCACAAAAAGCTTCTACACAATCCCAGTCAAGAAAACCGTAAGCATTTAACGACGCAAGAAACTGCTATGTCCGCATCCTTGCTGAAGCAAAAAACTCGTTTAATAACCACATCAAAAACAATGTCCTCTTAAGCTCCAGCGGTAGCAAACCCTTCTGGACTCTTGCTAAATCTATTGGGAATAATTTCTGCAAGACCACGTTCCCACCTCTTGTCTCAGGGGATGAAATTGTTTCTACCGCCCTGGACAAGGCTGAACTTTTTGCCTCGTTGTTCGCCGGCAATTATACTCTCCACCCACCTCCCAATGTTCAACCACCAACAGTCCCCAATGCCGCGCATAAAATGACGGATATCATTTTCAAAACTAAAAAGCTCGGAAAGATGCTCTCTTCTTTTAATACCAGGAAAGCCTCTGGCCTTGACGAAATCCCAGCAATTGTTCTTAAAACATGCGCACCAGAACTTGCTCCTATCTTGACTCGTCTGTTTGACATCTTACAATAGAGGCATATTCCCTAGTAACTGGAAAACTGCTCGAGTAAACCCGTCCTCAAGAAAGGATCCAAAGCGCTTCCTAGCAACTACAGGCCTATTTCTCTCCTTTCAGTCTCTCTAAACTAGTAGAAAAGTATATAAACACCGAATTACTAAAATTTCTTTAAAAACACAGTCTAATTCACGACAAACAGTATGGATTCGGTCAGCGCAGATCAACTGCCGACCGCCGTTCGCTTGTCACCAATTCTTGAAACAAGTCTATGGAACTACACGGTGAATCCCAGATTGTCGCTCTAGACATATACAAAGCATTCGACCAGTTCTGGCACGCAGCGCTGCTTAATAAACTTCCGGCCTATGGCCTACCACCAAAACTCTGTACGTGGACAGCAAATTTCATCTCCAACCGGAGCATCTCTGTTGTACTGGATGGCCATTCCTCTAAACTGTATCCAATTAATGCAGGAGTCCCTCAAGGTTCAGCTTTAGCCCCTACTTTGTTTTTTATCCACATCAATGACCTCGTCTCTAGCCCATCCAAACCAGTTCACAGTTACGCGGACGACAGCACCCTCCACTCAAATATACAATATTCTAGGCCTGTATTTTTAGCCCAATTAGATGAGGATAGCAGACTCATTGAGGGTTCTATCTCCGTGGATCTGCAAAAAATATTAGACTGGGGAAGTAGAAATCTTGTACAATTGAACTTGCAAATACTTTTCACCAGCTAATCTCTATACCTTCTATACTTTACAAATAAGACCAAACCTCGAATACTGCTCCAAATATGGGGTGCTACTGCCGCTTCTACACTCGCTATCCTGGACTCCACTCATAAGAGAACTGTACGTCTCATTGGTGACCCCACCCTCACCCAAAGGCTGCCATCCCTTGCCCACTGCCCACTGTTGGTGACCTCTCTCTCTCTCTCTCTTTTATAGATATCTGCACGGGACTGCTCAGAGGAGCTTTCTTACATAGTTTCTCCACCTGCTGCCCCCAACAGACCTACCAGGGGAACAGAGCGAATGCACCCTTTTACTGTCCAGGTCACTAGACATAGAACATATTTTGTCCCGAGGACTTCCAAGTTGTGGAATTTCTTGCCGGCACATGTTTTCATTCTCCCCCGAACCTCCAAACCTTCAAGTCTAGAATTAACAAGTTGCCTCTTTCCTCCTGGTCGACACCCACGGTACGATAGTATTTAGGCTGTAAGCCCTCGTGGTGTGTTGTTGAAAAAAAACTGATTTGAACAAAACTGGGCACAATGTCTTTTACAATCGCGGAATAGTTCGTAAATCAGCCATAACGGAATTATTTTCCCCAAAATTAAAAATAAAATCTGAAAGGCATGAATTGAAACAAAGTTAAAGTATGATGCCAGAAGAAGACATAGTATTCACCTGACACGCGTAGAATGATGCATATACCACCACAGGCATACATCATAATGCAGCGATAACCAAATAAAATTACACAACGTTCACACCCGAACTATGGCGATCGCACCCTAGTGGCCACCTTCGGGTATATTCGGATGGGCGGATTTGTAAAATCTGGAAGTGAGAGGGGAAAATAGGGAAGCTTTATATCAGCTACTTGAAATAAAAACCAGGTGGAATAGTGCGCTTTGTTTATTTATTATCGATCGACAATTCTTTTTTATGTTAAGTAAATGATTGTATATGATATTAAAATTGGAAACTAAAGAATAATTATGTGTTTTGTTTATTTATTATGGTTTGACAGTTCTATTTTGAGGCTAAGTAGTAAATGATTGTCATTGAAATATATATATACAACTTGTACCTATATTATGCTTTTAAATTTGGAAACTAAAGAATAATAACGTCTTTTGTTAATTTATTATGGTTTGACAGTTCTGTTTTGAGGTTAAATAGTAAATGATTGTATACTATATTTGTAAAATTGGATATCAAATAATAAGAATATTATTCGTTGATAAATTGTTCAAGTAGGTGAGTTATTAGAATAAGGAATTGACTTCTTGCGTATGAATTAAGTTTCCTTCTGATCAACTTTTGTAACTTTAATGAAATTTGTGTTACAAGTTTCTTTTAAAGAGACTTACAGTACCTAGATTCACCAAATGTTAATTTTCTAACGTCATAAAAAATTGAATTTCGGGCATTCAAAGCTTTTTCTTAAAAGGATCTAGAACATAAGATTTTATTATTTTTTATTATAATAGAAATAGAGACATTCTTCAAATGAGCTTGCATTAGGAGCTCTAAATCTGATCTTCGATATTTGTTTAAATTAAGAGTCTTATTTTTAATATTATACTGTACCAATAATGTAAAATTGTTATGAAAACTCACCATTATAACGCACTTGCTGCGTTCCGAATTTTTTTCTTTTCCCTTCTACTGCGTTTTTCTTACAAATATGGCAATAATGGACATCCTTGACGTACAACTCTCTATTTTTGTAAAACGAATTAACTAAGGAGAAGATCGCGACCTCTAAATTATGAAAAAAATATCTTCTATGGTTCGGATCCAGGACTCTTAGAAGACATATTTAAGGTCAGTTTTAATTTATAATAATTCTAAGTTCTAAGATTTAAAATAACAATTCTATATTCTCCCTCTCCCTCTCTCCCTCTCTCTCTCTCTATCTCTCTCTCTATATATATATATATATATATATATATATATATATATATATATATATATATATATATATATATATATATATACCGTGAGGTCCATTTAAGATGGATAAACCCCTGTAACTTTTGTATTTCTTATTCGATTCTGACAAACAACAGATTAAAAGGTATGAGATGAAAAACGATATAATTCTGTGGAAACTGTTCCCTATGTCATCTAACCAAGCCAACTAGTGCAGCTTCTCTATGCCATTTTTTTATCGTGAATCATTACGGAAAATTATGTTAAAAGTAGAAGTCTATTGTTAGACTCCATGGCCTACTGCTTTTTCAACACTTTTTTTTGTCACTTGTTTTCTGGTATTGGATTTCATAGCCTACTATCCTAAAAACGGTTTTTTCAAAAGTGTCAGTGCAATTACAAGATTTCTGAAGCATGTTGTACATAATTGGAAAGCTCTTTTCACAGGCTATCACATGAGCAAAAAAATCCAATATGGCTGCCATAATATAAAACAAACGTTGATACCTGTAACTCAAAAAGAAATGACAATCCAAAGTTGAGAATAGCACAAAAAGATTACTCTGTAAAAAGTGTCCTAATAATGTGCAAGTCTTAGACATGTTAGATCAACGCCTACTTAGGTATTGAAGAAAAAATTGACAAGTTTTTTTTTTTTTTCAAAATAACGCGAAAACAAAAAGAGGCAGGGCAAGTTATATTTGAAACGAGCACGAAATTCCACAAAACATTGCTGATTTAACCGTCTCCCTATCTCTAAAAATAACGAAAATACCAATACATTCCCATCCAGTTTGGGACACACTGTATATATATATATATATATATATATATATATATATATATATATATATATATATATATAATAATAATAACATGCTTTTATTGACAATTAAGTTACATGTCAAAGAGTTCAGAAATATTTCTGTTCTTCCACTCAACCGATCCTTAATATAACACAATTAAATGGTGGTAGTGAATATTTACAAACTCATGAAATAAACAAACAAAAGAGAAAGAAAAAAAGAAGAAAAACATGACAAAAAGAAGAAGTAACCTCACTAATATTAACAAATAAAAATGAATACATGTTTATAACTATAATTAGCAGGAAAAAGTAAGAAGAATAAGAGAAAAGAAAAAAGAAAAAAAACACTGGTAGGTAGATACACATATATTAGGTCTATACTACAAACAGCAGACATCCAGGTAAAATACAAACTCCGCAGCCACAGAAATTCATAAGCTTCCCTCCAGAAGCAGCCCCTTCATCCTTCGTTTAAAAGCAACAGCTGATAGTGACTTGTAACAATCCGGAACCTTGTTATAAAGATTCTCTATATTATAAGAAAAAGATCTTTTGAACAGCTCGGTTCTATGCTGTGGAATTGTCAGCGTTCCCTTACTTCGGATGTTGAGACTGTGGATCTCGGTCATAAATTTAATTTTATCATAAAGATATTGGGGGGGGGGGGGGTCCGATCTTGTATTACCTTGTGATGAAGACACATACAATGAAGAGTTCTCCGCTTTTGGAGCGACAAAATGTTCAAGTCTTTAAAGCTACTAGAGATACGCTCAAACTTGCGCAATACGCACACCAACCTCACATAGGAATTTTGAACGCGCTGCAGCCTAATTGAATCTACCACTCTCAAGCATGCATCGTACAACACATCACCATAATTTAAGTGAGATAAGACTAGTGCCTCGCACAAAGTCAGTCTAACAGCCCTGCTAAGATATTCCCTGTACCCATACAGCAATTTTAAGTTAGCATAAGCTCGGGTGTAATCATACTGAAGTGATGGGAAAATCTTAGTTCACTATCTGTTCTTATCCCCAATATGTCAACACATTCTTCCGGTTCTAATTCTACGCCACGTATTCCAAGTTTAGCCAAAGGTTTATGGTGTTTAACTCTAGCTTTGCGTCCGAAATAAATTGACTTTGATTTAGAGGAATTTACAGTAAGACTGTATTGGTTTGAAAAGTCATTTAATCTGCCTAAGTCCCTGTTAATGCTGTCACAGGATTCCGAAATTGCTGAAGGCTCAAACGAATAATATATCAGTGTATCATCTGCATAAAAGTGATACTGACAATCACGAAGATGGGTAGGTAGCTTTGATGTATATATGCTGAATAACAAAGGCCTAGTATGGAACCTTGAGGGAAACCAGACGTGACAGAAAGCAAGTCTGAAGCCTGATCACCCAGCCTTACTCGCTGCATTCTTCCAGATAGGTAATTATCTAACATTGAAGTAGCGGCGACCCCAAACCCAGAGTGCTTCAACAAAGTAACCAGAAGCCGATGATTAACCCTATCGAACGCCTTGGAAACATCGATCGCCACCATGAGTGTCAGCTTATTGCTTTCAGCAGCAATCAAAATGTCGTCCAGCGTATATATATATATATATATATATATATATATATATATATATATATATATATATATATATATATATATATATATATCTATATATATATATATATATATATATATATATATATATATATATATATATACATTTATTAATTTATCTGTTTTCATAATTATACAGCAGGTATATTATACATAGAAGCTTTTGCTTGTACATGGAAAATAACATAATTTTAGCAACAAGCTCATTATTTATAAAAACTGACTGCCAAACATTTTCAGGATTTGCAAAACTAGTTCATCCATAATCATATACACTTCCTAAAACACTGTAATTTTGATTATTTATATATATATATATATATATATATATATATATATATATATATATATATATATATATATATATATATATAAATTTAAACTTCACCCCGGATATGCGTGCAAGGGGTCCTAGTTTGTGCTCATTTATTTCAAGAATTTTGTTTTAAATTTAAAAGTCGGTATCTCGTCGATAGCGATTTTTTTCCACGAAAATTAGCTAAAACAGATAAAAACATATATTGTCTGCAAAAAATCAGTTAAAATTGGTGTTACCTGAAAGCAATGAAACTGCAGATAGGACATTTTATGCTAGTAGGGCAATATGGGTATGTTGCAATACAATACAATATTTTTTTTAACATAAAGAGGCCAACCTGCATTATTTTTTCTTACAAGTATATGGTTAAATTTCTTTTCACACGTCTCATTAAATCTTACGTAGACCCTATGAGACGGAACTGTCTCTTGTAGTATATGCGAACAGTTGTAATGAGGCAAATTGTATTGCTTAGTTAGTTCTGTTACCGGAAATAATATAAGTAAATGAGATTCATTATTTAATTTGAAGAACAAGCATGGCAATAGCAGAAATAACCACTGTGTAATGACTATTATTTCACATAACAATGAGCAATATATTTAAAGAAGCGTGGCATGTCTGATATAAAATTGTTTTACACTTATTAAAGTTAATTATTCTAGGAGAACATAATGAATAAGTTTTCAATAATCGTAAACTAGATGTCTATGGTTTAGCAATGGTTCATTTAAAGAGCTTTGTAGCTGTAAAAACAAATGCAAACTTGACAATAAAAATACAAATATACTGATCTATATATCTATAACCCTCAACGTAAGTGGTTATTTTATTTATGATGTAATGATAAAAATTAAACTTTAATTGTAAGAAGAAAAGTGACCCAGCTAGTCAGTGGTGAGCTAATATTTAATGTAAATAAAAGGTGGACTTCGTGCCTTATTATCTGGAAATGTCGAACACACAAATAAAAACTCGGGACGCAGCAAGTGCGTTATGGTAGTGAATTTTTATTAAATGCTTCAAATTTAAATAACCCAATTTTCTATAAACTTAGAGAGTTTAATTTTAACACGTAGTAAGGCCTTTCCTAAGGCAAGATATCCACAAAATTTCATTAAAATAACTTTGTAATTTTAGGAGAAAAAATTTTTTTTCGAAAATAAATTTGAAATTTGAATAACTAAATTTTCTCTAATCTTAGAAAGTTAAATTTTGGTACGTAGTAAGATCTCTCCTGAGGCAACATATATAGTACTTTCGGAGAAAATTTTTTTTTTGAAAGAAAACTCAAAATTTTTCCCGAAAACCCCGTCCGATTTTTCTGGATAACGAACTCATCTAAGCCATTAATAAACGAAAGGCACTCGCCAAGTTTCATCGAAATCGGTTCGTTATTTTTGAGTTATCAGACGGATATATATATATATATATATATATATATATATATATATATATATATATATATATATATATATATATATATATATATATATATATATATTATATATATATATATATATATATATTTATAAACATATAAAAATTAAACCTATTTACAAATGAACTGTAATAAGATATTATGCTGTGACAATACCTCTCTCAAGCAGTGGCGATTCTTCCTAGTGAGCTAGGTGTGCGCCGCACACCCTAAAATATAATCAAAATGTGCACAGTTATATATGTTTTATTTCTTTTTCCCTTAGTCTTAATACACTACATATTTTATGACAATCGATTTAATTTACTTATTTGATTTCATAAATAGTCGGTTAATAGTGACTTGGAATGAAGTAGATACCACGTCTTTTAACATGTTCAGAGAATATGAGTAGAACAAAGCAACTGGGAATGAATTCGGTCAGTCCTCCAGGCACATAGTGAGGCAAATACCCTTGACTTTAACACTGCAGTGAGCTATAAAAATTTGATTAACTCAGTTTTCTATAATCTTAGAAAGTTTAATTTTGGTATGTAGTAAGATATTTCCTAGGACAAGATATCCACCAAATTTCTTTAAAATAACTTTGTAATTTTTGGAGAAAAAAAATTGTTTCAAAAGAAAATTTAAAATTTGAATAACTCAATTTTCTCTAAACTTAGACAGTTGAATTTTGGTACGCAGTACAATCTCTTCTGAGGCAACATATATACTAAATTTCATTAAAACAGCTTTGCTACTTTCGGAGAAAAATTTTGTTCAAAAGAAAACTCAAAATTTTCCCGGAAAACCCCGTGCGATTTTTTTGACTAACGAACTCATCCAAGCCATTAATAAAAGAAAGGCACTTGCCAAGTTTCATCAAAATCGGTTACTTATTTTTTTGAGTTAGCGGTTGGATACATATATATATATATATATATATATATATATATATATATATATATATATATATATATATATATATATATATATATATATATATATATAAACATAAAAACATGAAAATGACATAAAAATTGAAACTGACCCCCGATATGGGTTCTAGGGGTCCTAGTTCGCACTCATTTGAAAGAATGTTTGCAAAGTCTCACCATCGATACCTCTCTATTAGTGAATTTTTTAAAATAAAAATTCACTAAAAACGAGACTCAATTGTGATTATTTATTGATAAAAATGACTCTATATAATGCAAAGTGTAAACTAGTAAAGTGATTGCCTGTGGCAGTTATTATGAGAGTTTAAAATGAACAAGCTTTGTTTCCCAGGTGATGTTTCCTATGGGCCCAGTGGAGACGCAGAGTCCTTCAGCTTCTTAGGGCCAGCGAGGCCTCTCAAAATGGGAGTCATTCAAGGCTGTTCAGACCGTTGCTAAACTTGAGCGGGGCTCTCCAAGTTACTGATGGTCCATTGCTGTTATTCTTGTTATCAGGATGGTGTAACTTTACATAGGCGGATGTTGGATGGTGCAGAGCCGATGCCTTAAGTTGGCGGGGGATGAGGTCCCGAAATAAGAAGGGTAGCTCCAAACAATTCAGGTCGCCCTAATATTCTGTTGAATTCGAGGTTATTTGTAGTTATGGTAGCTTGCTAGGTTTTGCATAAGAAACCGGATAGTCTGTATTTTAATTTTGAAAAACAATTACCTTATTATGGATTAAAAATTACTCGAACATGACCGCAAGCTATCATTAAAAAAACAAGAGAGACATTACTCAAAGCAATTCACAAAAGCAATCTAATCGCAATCCAGTCAGCGTTTAATTAAGAGCTAATTTATTCGACTTACCCCATATAGGAATGCTGCTTTCTCTTTATCCCATTATTATATTGACCATCATAATTTTTAAAACGATTTTCAGGATGAGGACTTCATTAAAGACGGTGGGGTTTATATACACTATCTAAGGCACGAACATAGACGACGGCCGAATTAGTTAGTTGCTAGCGGGAGCCCGAAGAGAATATATATATTTCTATGGCCCGGCTTTGAGAAGATTTTAAAGTTCATGGAATAACAAGGAGATATTCCACTGACTATGATCCTGGTAAACCGCGTCGATGGTTATGACGTCAGCTTATGTTGGCAAAGTCGCTTGAGTAAACAAATATTATAATGATGTATTAATGAACTTTATAGTGTGGGCAAGGATGTAAAACGTGTAACATGTTTCAATCTTTTAAAAAGCCCGAACACCCAGTAAGAATCGACTAATTGCAATCTAATTTTCTACACCACTCCATCTTGTCTCTGATAAGAATTGATAACAATATTGACTAAAAATTTTAACAAATCTACACTTTTTAATTTTGTTTTATCAAAAATTTATCTCTTTAAATTTGCATTCCCTTTAGTTTGAAGTAATATTTTGTAGCGATTTGTGCCCAATTCATTTAGGAATTAAGCCATTATGGCTAGGCTCCAATTATGAAAGAATTTCAATCATATAAGTCAATTCGAAAGGGGGTGTATTGTTGGTATGCAGAAATCCGCTTTTAACAAATTATACAAATTTCCGACAGCATTGGACCGCATTGTGTCAACAGTGTTACAGCTTTTATACAGATGATCTGTAGAAGGACTCCATAACCGTCGTTATAGATACGGATAACCTCGAGCAACTTCAGCAAGGGAAGATCGTCATTTGAGGATTGCGCCTGTACAAAACAGTTTCCACAACACGATCGATTATAAATGCTTGGTTGGCAGTTTTACAACAAAGAGTCTCTACGGCATCGTACTGCTCGACTTGAGCGGTGTAAGAGCATATCAAATTGTTATGGTGAATGGAACCATTTTATGTTCCCCGATGAGTCCCGATTATGTATTTGAGCCCACGTAGCAGAAAGGTTGGACGATTACGTGAAGAAAGCATACATTTAGAATTTGCTGTGCATAACGCCCTTTTTCAACAGGACTCTACAGCAAAGGTTACTGAAAGGTTCTTACAAGAAAATAAGATGACCATGCTTCCACAGACCTCTCGCTCTCCAGACTTGTCACCAATCGATAATGTTAGAGATATGATTGGAAATCGACTGGCTAATTTACTCAAATCACCAAATAACCTGGTTGACCTTCGTCAGCGAATTCAAGAAGCCTGGAATGACATTCCTCAGGACACCATAAATCATTTAATTTGAAGCATGCTGTAAGGAAATTGCGTTTCAGGTTCAATAAAATATTATTTCGCTTCCGTAACACCACTCTGACAATTCTCATAATTGATATTTTAGTGAATTTTCTTAGAAAAAATTCACTAATGGGGAGATCTCGACTTTTGAATTTAGAAAAAAATTCTTCAAATGAGCGCGATCTAGGACCCCTAGAACCCATATCCGGGGTCAGTTTCAATTTTTATATGTTTATATATATATATATATATATATATATATATATATATATATATATATATATATATATATATATATATATATATATATATATATATATATATATGTATCACACCGATAACTCAAAAAATAATGGGCTGATTTTGATAAAATTTGGCATGTATTTTTCTTTTGTAAATAGCTTGGATAAGTTCGTTAGTCAGGAAAATCGGACGAGGTTTTCCGGGAAAATTTTGAGTTTTCATTCGAAAAAATTTTTTATCTCAAAGGATAATAAGCCGATTTTGATAAAATTTGGCGCGTACCTTCCTTTTGTAAAAGGCTTTGACAAGTTCGTTAATCAAAAAAATAGGACAAGGTTCTCCGGGAAAATTTTTAGTTTTCATTTGAAAAAAAATTTTATCTTAAAAAATAAACAATCTATGATAACCAAATTTGGTAGGTAAGTTTACGATATAAAAAGCAAACTATACACCAAAATTTAGATTTCTATAGTACAAGAAAAAAAAGTTATAAAATATTTTGTGCCAGATCATTTCTATGAAAATTCACTACCATAACGCACTTGCTGCGCCCAGGCTTTTATTTAATTAATAAATATTCTAAAGACACCTGTGTAAAATGAAAAACGTATAAAATATATTTTTAACCATGAAGCATTCGATAAAACAAACATCAGAATTTTAACATTTAGATTACAACGGTGAAAATATACAAATTGCCCAATTTAAATTTAAAAAAATTTTTACAAACATTGTGAGTTAAATAAGGAAAACAAAACTTCTATGACTAAACAAGGACACGCATAATCAGCTGGCCAACCGGCCAACCGGCCAAGCAGGGCAGTTGAGAATCTCAGTTCAGAATACGACATCAGAATAATATTTAAATCTTCCAAAGTAATAGTCCAGAAAAGCCGTCAGTACCGTTCATTTTATTAAATAAAATCCGTGATTATTTTGGTAAGAAGTATTTAATGTATATATATATATATATATATATATATATATATATATATATATATATATATATATATATATATATATATATATATATATATATATATATACACTGGGTTTTCAGGTTGAACCGCGTCCAGAATTTATTAAAATTCGACGTTTCGGCTCCTGTTTTGGAGCCATTTTCAAGAGGTAAAGCAAACATGTAAGGACATACAATCTAACGCTTCAATCTGCATACTCCTTAGAGCGGTGAACAAAGGTGGGTTGGGCTGTCGTAGCTCGATCGTCTCTAAGGTCTCAGTGTGTTCAACCCTAGGTCTAAGAGAGATCTTGCAGTTCGTTGCAAGTCTTGTATTTTATGTACCGTTTGGTCTACCTGCTTATGTTACTGCATCTGCTTGTGTTATTTTGTAGCTCTCTCAGATTTTAGCGTGACTGTTGGTTAACATTTTACTGCGTGACTTGTGGTTTTTATTTTTTGACATTTTCTCTAGATAATATCTTGTCATCATTGTGCTCTAACGTGCACAATTGACTACCGGAAAAACTAATGTTTTTCTGACACACCTTCTTATTGTGATTATAGATTTATCCCCTGAGGATGACCTCTTGGAGGTCGAAACGCGTTGGGAAGTGATTGATTGAATAAATTTGTTGTCTGGTAAGAAGCCTTTGAATTCAGATTTTAGTTAATTCACTTAGTTTATTCAGCACTCTGATGACGCTAACCTTATTAGCGAAACGATAGCCTGGTTTAAAAACTGTATTGTGATGCATTGGGTTTTTACTTCGTTTATTCATCCCTCTGATGACGCTAACTTTATTAGCAAAACGATGTGTGTGTGTGTGTGTTTTGTTTCTTTAACGTCGACCTATTTTCGCGCATATGGCCAATCACCGACGCCAGGGAGCAGTTTCACCTCACTATCCTGGAAATTTTGTCCTGAGGGTAGGGATCTTTAACGTGCCCAACATCGCATGGACACGGGACCGACGGATTTACGCCCCCTCTGAAGGGCGGAACGTGCAGACATTCAACTTGCTCAAATACAATGCCATAACCCCGGCTGATGTTAATGTTATAGTTTGTACTGAACCACAGAGGTTTTTAGCGAAACGATCATCTAGTTTAAAAACTGCATTGTGATGAATTGGGTTCTCCAAATTGAACTTATCAGTGCTCGTCACTGGTTCCAATCTTCACTCATCGTTTCTCTTCAAATTAGGAATTTTAATCCATAACTGCGGTCCGCCCTATATAATACTGATAGTAGAAACATTAACAACTAACCTTAATTTGTAAAATAATATAAAAATTGGATATGGATGACTAAGATTGTAGGGAAGTAAGCAGTCAATTTTTTTTTCATTTTCATTCAAGAAACGTCGGAACCAAATTAAGTTTGCATAAGTCCAGCAGTCGAGTCCGCTCCCTACTAATCTTGATCCTGATGCGATATGGTCGAATCTAATAACTTCAAGATACAAGTATAACTACTTTACCAATTTCCTTAACTACCCTATTTTCTTAATATACGTTTGTTATCACTGTCCCACGCCCCAACTGTTCTTGCCCTCCTTGTCGCTCTTATATTAATATCTCATACTTACAAATGTTCTTAATAAGTGAACTTTTCATATTTCTTCCTCTCTGGTTTCTCTCATTAGTTCGCCTCGACAAACTAAAACTTCAGCTTCGTTAGAGCTATTTAATTGTTTTTCTGGGCCGCAGTCTCATTACACAGGCCAAATAGTTTGTAATTTTCTTAAAAGTAAATAGGTTTTGAAGGTCTTCCAAATTAAAAATTGTGACAATATAATCAATAAAGGGAAGCAAGGCAAACACGAGAAAATATTCATAATAAAATTTTGGACGGAGAAAGTGCGTTATCATAGTGAATTTTCATATAAATAATCTGGAACTTAATATTCTTTTATAACTTTCTTTTCTTGTAACATATAAATATAAATTTTGTTGTATAGCTTTCTTTTCATATCGTAATCTTACGCACCAAATTTGGTTACCCTAGCTTTTCTATTTTTTGAGATAATTTTTTTCCCCAAAGAAAACCCAAAATTTTCCAGGAAAACCAGCTTTAAGTTTCCTGGCTAACAAACTTGTCCAAGCCACTTAGAAAAGGAAGCTACATGCAAAAGTTGATCAAAATCAGACTATCATTTTTTGAGTTATCGGTGTGAAACCTACAAATATATATATATATATATATATATATATATATATATATATATATATATATATATATATATATATATATATACATATATATATATATATATATATTAGCACGATCATCCGATATTACACTATTAGACTTCTTCTCATGGGAATACATAAAAATATGGCATCCAAAACTGAACCAGGCGATTTAACTGAGTTAAGAAGAAGGATAACTATTGCGATTAGGTCGGTCACGTTTCATATGTTGATTAACGTTAGAAGACATTTTTATTTGCGATTAGGATGTTGCCAAGACGTTCAAAGCACGCATTTTGAACACGAACTGCATTTACATTGATGTGTTTCTTGTTTTAGTGAATTTTCTTTAAAAAATTCACTAGTGAGGAGACCCCGGCTTTTGAATTTTGAAAAAAATTCTTCAAATGAGCGCTACTTAGGACCCATGAATCCCAAATCCGAGGTCGGTTTCAGACTTTATATGTTAATTTGGCACGCAGATTTTTATTATTATAGGTAAAATTTAGCTCGGTAGGTTAAAGGACAAAAAAGTTACAGGCATTTAAAGAAAAAGTCGCTATTTTAAACGTCAAAGTTGGTAATATTTAGGCAATGAACCTGAAACTAATATGAGCTATGGAACGAAAATGTCTCAAGAATAATGTTTTACAAAGCCTGAAGTCTTAGTTTCAATCGTTGTCCTTCATTTTACTAAAATATTCCCAGAAAATTCATTTCAAATAGACCCTTTCTCTGATGCTTTGGCAGTAGTGTTGGCTATCGAGTTTATCGGTAAATGGTATATCATTTTTATCGAATTTTCGTAAAAATCTTTAAAGCTCAATATATCTGTCATTATGCAAGATACAAAAAAAATGTATACATTAATTATAGGGTGTCTTGAGCTACATCTTAAAAAATATTTCTACAATTACAGGCTGGCCCATAAGTCGTTGTTGATTCAAATTTTCCTTTTTTAGTGAATTTTCTTTAAAAAATTCACTAATAGGGAGATCTGTGATCAAATTTGGTGAGTACCTTCCTATTGCAAGTGGCTTGGACAAGTTTGTTAGCCAGGAAAATCGGGCCAGGTTTTGCCGGAAAATATTGTGTTTTCTTTCTAAAAGAAATCATATTTCCGGAAATAACAAAGTGAGGGCAAATTTTGTACGCGTATTTGTATTATAAAAAGTGAACCATGTACCAAAATTTAGGTCTCTAAATTTAAGGACAAAAAAATTACGGGCAGCTAAAGCAACAAATTTTGGAGTTTTCCTCAAAACGTCAAAATTGGCAATGTTTAGGCAAATAACGTGAAACAAATACGGATTGTGAAAAAAAAAACAGTTGCAAGAATAGTGTTCTGCGAACCCTTAAGTTTCAGATTCAACCGTCATTGCTCTTCATTTTACTAAAATATTCATAGAAAATTCATTTCAAATAGACCTTTTCTCTGATGCTTTGGCTGTCGGTTTAGTTAAGTTGATGCTTTCGCTGTAGGTTTAGTGAAGTTTATGGTTTAACGGTCTATAATTTTTAGCTAATTTTCGTAGAACAAATTTGTTACTGCACTTTTTATCGAAATATGGTGCATGTTTGTAAGAAAAAATCTGGACGCAGTAAGTGCGTTTTGGTAGCATATTTTCATTAAATCCTTCAAATTTCAATAACTCAATTTGCTAATAACGTAAGTTTTGTTGGTTAGGAAACCAACAATCAACTTTATTTTTGGAAAATTTTTGTATGAACGCAGCCAGGGCGTTTTGGTTACGAATTTTCATTAAATGTTTCAAATTTCAATAACTCAATTTGCTATTAACCTAAGGTTCATTGGCTAGGAGACCAGTTTTCTCAGAAACATTTAAAGTTTATTTTCGGAAAATTTTTGTACATTTTCAAATAATTATCTTGTACATTGTTCCTACTATATAGGTTATACCGGTAACCAAATTGATGCTTGCTCGCATTAGAGCGATATATTTGTAATTAAAATATTTTAATGGAAATTCACTTCCATAACGCACTTGCTGCGCCCAGAGTTTTTTCTTAATATCAAGAATGGCACCCAATTAGTTATTAATTTTAGTGTGCTGTAGCAAACTGCGTCAACAAGATGAATTTCTTTTTTTTTACAGTTAATTTTTAGCATTTTTAATTAGCAAATAAAAATATCGTTGAAATGAGGTATCATAAGCCCCTACTTCCCATTTGAACATTTTGGCGACTGCAACTGTCACTAAAAGAGGGTTGAATGTGGGGGTCAGTTTTTACGTTGCAAGATGTCATTGTTAATTTAAAATTGACGTGTTTCGAGATCTTTTCATAAACATGCACAATGTATAAGTACACTTGGAGAGCCCAAATCACCACAACACATTTAAAAAAGACCTGACGATCGTTTCACTAACCAAGTTAGCGTCATCAGAGGATGAAACATTCTAAATACTTAAAAAACTAACATCAACTTATATACCGGATCTCAGGTAAAGAGATCAAACCGAGATGAGACACTAGTCGTAGGCAAATTCCACAGTGTATTGTATTTTTATCGCCTGACCAGGTCTTTGCGCTATCCTTATTGCTTTATCTAAAAGTGTCCATCTGTAATAGTCTTGAGAAAGTTCAACGACCGCTAAATTAACAACGGTTCCTTTGGCGGCAATAACTGTATACTTGTTATCGGTAAAAACGTGCCGAAAACGTGGGAATTTTATTTAGCAAAGTAATCTATCAAGTGACTCGTAATTGGCGCTGGTGCACTGTTCATAAATTCTTTGTTGCAACTATATTTCGCAATATATACGCTCTCAAACCCATTCAGCTGACCTGGTTTTCTAACATTTTTTATTAATTTCAGATTTTCTTTATCAACGTGATGATTATTATCCCAAATATGTCGGGCGACGGCAGACTTATCTACAGTACCGTAACGTAATTGGGATATGTGTTCTTTGAATCTGATTCCAATCGATCTTTTTGTTTGTCCGACGTATTTAAGATTACAATCTTTGCAACTTATTTAATAAATTCCCGACATTTTTTCCGCGCTATCCTTGTCTTTTGGATTACCTAGCAAGTTTTTTAAAGTATTTGTTGTTGAAAATGTTAGCTGTAAGTTGACTTTTTAAAAAATGCTGTCTAGACCCCTCGTGATTTTAGGTTCAAATGGTAAGCAAACAAAGCTTTTTTCCCATTTATCTCCTGTGAACGTCGTTGATTCCGTCAACATTTTCTTTGTTTTCTGTTTGTTGATGAATTTTTCCACTAAGCCAGCAGTGTATCCGTTATATTCGGCCACGTTCCTAATATAATTTAATTCTTTGGTATATCTACTTTTGTTTAAAGGAAAATTAATTAACCGATTTACTAAAAAATTCAGACTGGCCATTTTTTTGTGCGTACGTATGATGTGAGTCGCTCGGGATGTAGCTTAAGGTAGTGGTTTCTTTTCTATAGACATCGAATTCTAAAGTGTCTTTATTCTTGATAACTAGTACATCTAGAAAGGGTAGTTTATTATTAGTTTCTAATTCGTGGGTAAATTTTATAGAATCAAATTTAGTGTTTAATTTGGCAATAAAACCTTCTATTCTGCAAATGTTTGTGTCAAACACCGCGAAAATATCATCCACGTAACGACACCACACTCTAGGGAAATAACCACTTTCACTTTCAAGATCCGTTTCAAATCTGCTCATGAAAAGGTCTGCAATAAATGGCGATAGCGGATTTCCCATTGCCGTGCCTTGTGTTTGTTGAAAAAATTCATTGTTGAATTGAAAAATATTTTGTTTGATGCAAAGGTTTGTTAGAGTTAAATACTCCCTGCAGACATTTTCATTTATGTTATTAATTTTTAGCTACTGCTCTAAATATGTTAAAGTTTGCTCCGTGGGAACGCTAGGAAACAATGAGGTTACATCGAACGAAATTAAAACCTCGCCTTCGGTCAATTTAATCTCTTTGATCTTATCAATAAATACAAGAGAATTTGTTACTGAAAAACTTTTTTGTTTTACAGGCAAGCCCTTAAACTCATCTGTCAACCACTTAGCTAAATTATAAGTCGGGGAATCTATAGCCGAAACAATAGGTCTCATTGAATTTCCCGGTTTATGAATTTTTGGGAGACCGTACTTCTTGGGAACTTTCGGATTAGAAAGTTGTAACTTTCTTCCTAAGTCTTTTGATATGAGATTTTGACAACTTTTTAGACTATTTTTAACGTCCGAAATCATTTTTGGTAGCGGGTTTTTATTTAGTTTTTTATACGGTCCTGTCGCTATGGCGTTATACACTCTATCTTTATAATCGTTTTTGTCCAAAATCACTACCTTATTGCCTTTATCTGCTTTTACATAGAAACAATCTTTCTCTCGCAATCGTTTAACTATTTTCATTTGATTATAATTTAGTTTTTTTGTGGACTTATTTTCTTTCAAGTTTTTTGAAATTTTACTTTTACACGCTTCTCTAATAAAATTTTTTGACGGTTCTGGAAGTTTTCTAATTCCCGTTTCAATACCAGCAACTATTTCTACAATATCTTCTTTTTGTGACTGTATACCGAATTTTAACCCTTTGTTTAGGAGGTCCATCTCCTCTTTATTAAATGATTGTGAAGAAAGATTTTCTACGAGGTCAATTTTCTGAGGAAATGGTTTTTCATTTTTAATTTGACATTTAATCAGTTGTTTAATTTTTTTATTGTGTATATTAATTTTCTTAACCACTTTCGCGTTAATGACTATAAACATTTTCCTCTGAAAATTGCACCATTCTTCATATTCTAAGTTGTCTAACTTAAAGGTTAATTTTTTAAACAAACTATATGCTTCTATTTCTAACATACTACGTTTCGAGTACAGGTATTGCATTTCTAGATCCAGCCATTTTTGTTTAGCGAAATTTTCTACCTTTTGCCCTACTTTTGTGTTATTAGAAACTTTTAAATTGAAGTTAATAAAATTCGGAACAACCGATTTTCTTTTGCAAGATTTTAAAAAAGCAATATCTGTACCTATTAATCTAATTTTACAACTTAACTTACGGTATAGATTTAGTTCCGTTGACCTGGAAGCCATAATTCACACTTACTCAATGTATTCCATTTGGGTGTTCTACACTCTACGTTTGTGTTTGTTAGGTTAAACTTTTGTTTTATAAAAAACAAAATCCTCGATGTGCAAAGGAATACTTCACGAATTTTTCATTTCTTTTTTCAAAGACGTTATAATTGATGTCGAGTTTTAATTATTACTCGAGAGCACTGTTCTGTCTGGGTGCTCGTTGAGTGTTATTCCTTTTAATTGGTTATAATTAGCGATCTAGAAGTATCTGAGAGCTCTTAGGGACAAACACTTGCTTTGTGACCTCAACATCTCATTTAAATACGAGGGGGAAAACGTGGAAACATTCCACAGGCGTCCGGTCTTTTGATGTCAGGAATAAATGCAAATTTGCCCGTGTTGGAACAAAGCTTCAAATGTCTTCATTGGAATGCCGGAGGTCCAGGATAATGAATTAGATTTGATCATCACTTTCTTTGTTTGGGTGCTTATTTTGTATCTCTCTTTGCCCAAATAAGCGACATAAAAATACTTGTACCTCAAAGAAGCTTGTCACAGTAATTAATAATTATTTTAAAGCTTAACTAAAAGCGAAGTTTTCACTAAGCGGATGATTCTAATTGCGTTTTAAATGTAAGTTAGCAATTTTTTATTTACCTTAGGTACAGGGTGATTTTTTATAATGTCGCCCCCTTTAACTTTGTTATTTTAAGTGTCCCAAAAAAATTTAAAGTATGTTTATGTAGATGCTAATAAAATACTTTTTTTCTACGTATAAAAAAATTCAAAAATGATCAGTATACAGGGAAAACTAAAAAGTTCATTTTTTTTTCAATGGATCACCCTATATATGAATTTATTTTTCGATTCCTCGTAAAATTCTAAGCATAATTTATATAACATACCGTATACTTAAAATGAATAGTTTTTGAAATATTCGCATTTGAAACGTTATCATCAAATATTTTATTAAACAACTGTTACAAATCAAGAAGTCGTAGGATTAATTGAAAACAAATAACTGACAGTGACATTTTGTCAATATTATTGTAGTTTTATTGTTTAGTAAGTAAAAATGCCGTATTGAGACAGAGAAAGAAGATTTATTTTAACTTATTATATTAAAAATAATTTAAATTGTCGCGCTGCCATTAGAAATATGATAGAAGATAATCACGGTATGCATGACCCAACTCGAAAAACGTTCATATATATATATATATATATATATATATATATATATATATATATATATATATATATATATATATATATATATATATGAAGTTTCCGTCAAATTTACAAAGGAGAAAAAGAACTGCTGTGAACGTAGATGAAAATGCAAACATTTCAAAGACATTACGAGCAACACAAGAAAATATTCAGCGAACTTTCTACAGCAAACTCCAAAGAACGTTAATAAAATGGAATCTAAAGCCATATTAGATTAAACCCACTACAAAGCTTACCCAAATGCAAAACGATGATCGGGTCTCATTTTGTCAACTGATTCTAGACAGAATGAACTTAAATAACAATTTTTTGAAAACATATGGACTGACGAGTCTACCTTTTCTACTAGTGGCCTGTTTAACCGAACGAATACCAAACCATGGGCAAGAGATAATCCACATTCTTATAGGGAATTTAAGTTCCAAGGGCGACAATCCGTTAATGTGTGGTGTGGTATCCTGTGCGATCGAGTTATCGGTCCGTATTTTTTGTCACTGTTTTAAATGGAGGCCGCTATTCAGATTTCTTGGAAAACGAGTTCGAAGAATGTTTAGACGATTTGCCTTTAAATATAGTACAAAATATAATTTTTCAACAGGATGGAGCACCCCCTCACAACATTCGTGCTGTGCTTAATTACCTAAATGAAAGGTTTCCTGAATGGATCGGAAGAAATGCGCCAATTAAATGGCCTGCAAGCAGCCCGGATTTGACACCTATGGATGCGTTTCTTTGGGGTTATATAAAAAACCGTGTATACGACCACCAAATTGAAAACCTCGATCATCTTAAAGATTTGATACGGAATAAAATTATTAATTTAAATGAAAATAATCTAGCATTCATAACAGATTCATTAGAGAAAATGCGAAGAACCCTTATGCAATGTGTTGAAGAAACTGGAGACCCGGTAGAGCATCTTTAGATTTCTTGATTTGTAACAGTTGTTTTGGTTTAATAAAATCTGTGATGATAACGTTTCAAATGCGAATATTTAAAAAATTATTCATTTTAAGTATACGGTGTGTTATATAAATTATGTTTGGAATTTTGCGAGGAATCGAAAAATAAAGTCATATATAGGGTAACCCATTGAAAAAAAAACTTTTTGGTTTACCCTGTATACCGATCATTTTTCTTTTTTTTTTATACGTAGACAAAAAATATTTTTTAGCACCTACATAACCATACTTTTAATTTTTTAGGACACTTGAAATAACAAAGTTAAAGCGGGGCGACATTTCCAACCGATAAAATACACCAATCGAAACCAAATTTGGCAATTCCCTACATTTTGTTAATAGCTTGGATGGGTATGTTCGACAGTTTTGACACTCAAATACTGTTAGAAAAAGATGCGAAAAATGCAATAACTTTTAAATTACCAGAAGTATGAAACTACTTTCCACGCACGTAGATATCGTAAAAGCGGTCGTCTCTACCAAATTTGAACATAATTGGTTCAGTAAGCTTTAAGTTATAACCAAACAAAAAATAAATAATTTACGATAATCTGAAATTACCTCTGAATGGGTGCCCATAATGTTAGTCAAGACCAGACAGATATGTCAGGGTTACGCTGCTATTGCAACCAAATGCTTTAAATCAGACTTCAAACGAACAGGCTACAAAATTGTGTCACAATAAACAAATAGCGGGGTTGCCATTTGCCAAAACTCTCATCTGGATCCGAAGATGTCAGAAAAATATATAGTAATAAATATAAATTTTAATGAAAGTGATTCAATTTGTTTAAATTTAGAACTACGTTTTATTAATTATTTAGTTTCCCATTCTTCAGGGTATTTAGAAGCCATCTCCTAGTTAAATCTGACAACACCAGTTACCTATTTGTCATTTGTTATTTTTCCAACTGACCTCAGGGAGAGGAGTCGAATTCAAGGTTATCTTCTTCTTCTTCTTTGTTTACAGACGTCATACATTTTTTCATTAATTAATTTTTTGTTGAAAACAATAACAAACAGAAAACAAAGAAGACTTTAGCGGAATCAGCGACATTTAGAAGAGAGTTAGCGGAAAAAAAATTGTTTGCTTACCAGTTGAACCTCGAATCAGGAGGCGTCTTTTTATAAAAGCCAATTTGGAACTAACATTTTCGACAAACAATAACTTAAAAAACTTGCTAGATAACCCAAAAGGTAAGAATAGCACGGCCAAAATGTCGGGAATTCATGAAGTAAGTTGTAAAGATTGTGAACTTAAATACGTCGGACAAACAAAAAGATGTATTGAAACTAGATTCCAAGAACACTGAGCATATTTACAATACAATACTAGGAGAATCTGAAATTAATAAAAAATGTTAGACAACCAGGACAGCTAAACGCATTCGAGAGCATATATATATTGCTAAATATAATAGTAATAAAAATTATATGAACCTTGATCCTCCACCGATGAGCAGTCAGCTGATAGATTGCTTTATAAAATAAAAACTAACGGGACGCAGCAACTGCGTTATGTTAGTGAATTTTTATTAAATGCTTCAAATTTCAATAACTCACTTTTCTATAAACTTAGAAAGTTTAATAATTTTGGTATGTAGTAAGGCCTTTTCTAAGACAAGATATCCGCCAAATTTCATTAAAATAACTTTGTAATTTTCGGAGAAAAAATTTTTTTTCGAAAGAAAACTTAAAATTTGAATAACTGAATTTTATATAAACTTACAAAGTTTAATTTTGGTACTTCGTAAGGTCTCTCCTAAGGAAATATATCTGTTAAATTTCATTAGAACATCTTTGTAATTTTCGCAGAAAATTTTTTTTTTGAAAGAAAACTCACAATTTTCCCGGAAAACCCCGTCTGATTTTCCTGGATAAGGAACTCATCCAAGCCATTAATAAACGAAAGGCACTTGCCGAGTTTCATCAAAATCGGTTAATTATTTTTGAGTTATCAGACGTATATATATATATATATATATATATATATATATATATATATATATATATATATATATATATATATATATATATATATATATATATATATATATATATATACATATAAAAATTCAAACTGACCCCGGATATGGGTTCTAGGGGTCCTAGTTCGCGCTCATTTGAAAAAATTAGAGAGATAACAAAAGAATGGAGATATTTCCGCCACACGAAACTATGTTAGTTTAGGTGTCGTTGAACCTTCCCAAAATCGCTAGAGACCGACACCTTTTAGATAAAGTAATAAAGAGAGTTCAAAAACCTCGTCCGGCAATAAAAACTGCAGAATTTGCCTGCGACTTAGTTCCCCCCACTGTTTCGTTCTTTACCCAAGATTCAGTATTAAAGGCGATGTTAGTATTAAAGTAGTCAGAATTATTCATCCTCTGATGACGCTAACTTTGTTAGTGACGCAATCGTCAGTTTTTTTAATTTGTTGTGGTGATTTGAGTTCTCCAAGTGTGCTTACCATATTATTTACTATATGTAAAAAATTACTATATGGGTAAGACACTCCAAGCACCCCTAATGGTGAGACGGGAAGGAGGTTGCATGTAAAAATACTGATATTAGTGTTGTCTCCACATCTTTCGCAGTAGCTAAAATAAATAGTCATACACTTGATGCCGCTTAAAAACTATGAGTGGAAGAGATTCAACTCCCGACCTCCTTTCCTTTGTCCCCCACTATTGGAACAAGTCTACGGAACTACACAGTGAATCCCAGATTGTCGCTCTAGACATATCCAAAGCATTCGACCAGGTCTGGCACGCAGCGCTGCTTAATAAACGTCCGGCCTATCACCTACCACCAAAACTCTGTACCTGGACAGCAAACTTCCTCTCCAACCGGAGAATTTCTGTTGTCGTGGATGGCCATTCCTCTAAACTATATCCAATTAATCCAGGAGTTCCTCAAGGTTCAGCTTTAGCCCCTTTTCACCACATCAATGACCTGTCTACCACTTCCAACCCAGTTCACAGTTACGCGGACGACGTCACCCTCCACTCAAATATACAATATTCTAAGCCCAATTAGATGAGAATCGCATGAAGGGTTCTATCTCCGTGGATCTCTAAAAAATATTAGACTGGGGAAGTAGAAATCTTGTACAATTCAACCCCACCAAATCTCAGTCTTGCCTTCTTTCTCATAAAAGATACACCAGCCCTAGAACCATCACAATGAACAAACAAGTTATTCAAAGTAATGAGTCCTTTTCACTTGTTAGCATTTCTGTGGATCAAAATCTCAATTGGAACCAACATGTCACATCAATTGCAGAAGCGGCTGCTAAGACATTAGGTTTCCTCTTCCGGACTCGCAAATACTTTTCACCAGCTAATCTCTATACCTTATATACTTCACAAATAAGGCCAAACCTCGAATACTGCTCCCACATCTGGGGTGCTGCTGCCGCTTCTACACTCGCTATCCTGGACTCCATTCAGAAGAGAGATATACGTCTCATTGGTGACCCTACCCTCACCCAAAGGCTGCCATCCCTTGCCCACCGGCGTGCCGTTGGTGACCTCTCTCTCTCTTTTATAGATATCTGCACGGGCATTGCTCAGAGGAGCTTTCTTCCATAGTTCCTCCGCCTGCTGCCCCCGACAGACCTACCAGGGGAGCAGAGCGAATACACCTTTTTACTGTCCAGGTTACCAGACATAGGACATCTTGTTATGCCCGCTCTTTTGTCCCGAGGACTTCCAAGTTGTGGAATTCCTTGCCGGCGCATGTTTTTCCTTCTCCTCCGAACCTCCAAACTTTCAAGACCATAATTAACAAGTTGCCTCTTTCCTCCTTGTCGACACCCACGGTACGATAGTATTTAGGCTGTAAGCCCTCGTGGTGTGTTGTTGAAATAAAAATAAAAAAACAAGATGTCAAAAATGGTCAGCTCCTGGTTGGTGACCGGTTTGTGATATCATCTGAGTATGTTTGCGGGCAACTTATTTTAGTGATTTTTTGTAGTCAGCCTTTTTAAGGTCAATTTTCGTTAACACTTTTTGTAAATTATTGAAAAAATATTTTCTACACAATTTTCGTAAAAAATTACTGGTTTTTTCATTAACAAAACCTCTGAAAAAAATGTTAGCAAATTTTCGGCGCAATAGTTTTTTTAAAGAACTTCAATAAACATTTGTAGGAAATTGTTTCAGCATAGTTTTGTAGACCTTTTTGTTTTCGTAAAAAAATGAGGCGGTGCTCCATCGTGCATAAACCAATGTTCCAGCCTGAGTTGTAGTGGCAGGTCGTCAAGTGAATCCAGCAGTATATTTGAAAGAAATTTCGAATTAACTGGACCAATTAGATACCGATCAATAATACCAATGCAAACATTTATTTTAAACTCGCGTTGCAAATGTCGAAAAATTACTAAATAAAGGTTTACATCACAATACTCACGACAGTTATGTAAACTAAGCCACATTGGTAAAGATAATTTCCTTCTGAGAATTAGTGTCTTAGCGCTAAATAAACTAACAGAAAGTCACTCGCTTCACCACATTTTTCGGTAACGATTTTTGCTATTTTTGTGCATGATAGTAGATTACGTCTGGTAACTTGGTGGACAGAAGTTTGTGATGTATCAGTTTGTCGGTATAAATTTCTAATACTAATATTTCGTTCATCTCCGATTGTGTCTAAAATATGCTCTTCGTCTTGTGCCCTGATTGCAAGAGCATGTTTTTGAGTGTTACCGAAAAACTTGACTTCGCCTAAAGCTCGTCTTTCAACAGTGGAGAATATTTCTCTATGGGGGATCACACGATTAGGAAGGCTACTCCGATATTTTTAACATTTTTCTACAGTTTCCTCCACAGAAACCTAACACTAGTAGCTTGTCAACTTGTTCGCTAAATGAAACCTTTACGGCCATATGTTTGAAGCAATCAACAAATACTAAAATTAAATAATTTCCTCATTGTCAAGTTTGACGTATAATTTTATTAGCAACTATTCCATTTTCCATAATTTTAGTACGAGTAATATAGGTAAAATTCCTGTCTTAAGTTATTCGAGTTTTTATTGAAAACGACAAGGTTTTTTGAAGAACAACAGTAAAGGAAGTTTTAGAATCAAGTTTCTCGTAAAACGAAATAATATTTTGTAAATCCGCCAACACATTACAAAATTATGTCACATTCTATGGACACATCACATCTATTCAACCCTTTGAAATGCTTTAATTAAACTCTGCGTACCATCAATTGATGCTCTTGCAACACTTACAAGTTGTACCGAATCTGGTTTTTCTAAATTGAGGTATTGATTTTTTGCAACTTAGTGTAGGAGTAATTCACCATATTTTAGCTTACTCTATAGGCCTCTCCTATATGTCGGTTCTTATGCAAAACACCTACATATATATATATATATATATATATATATATATATATATATATATATATATATATATATATATATATATATATATATATATATATATATTTGTTTTATATTATATCGGTTGCTTCTCTGTAGAAGTTATTTTAGTCGTATGAAAATCTATTATTTGAAATGTATTATGAGCGAATTTTGCGTTTTGCGTTTTGAGAGAATTTTGACAGTTTTGCTGTTGTTGTAATCGAGTGCATTGTCATAATATCTTCGTGAATAACAAGCACGCATTTAGCATAATCTTCATCACCCGTGTGTCTAATAAGGTGCATGTCAACAGTATGCTCCGTCTGTTACAATGTATGGTGAGTGTTGTGGCTAAATTCTTCTCATCTCTTCTTTGCCAGCGGGCGTTTCGCACCTCACGCTTCATGTAAATCATCTTCACTTTATTTTATCACCATGTGGTCACTGCGACTCGCTGCTGTAACTAAATATATAAGTGTGTGAACCTAAACAACAAGATGTAGTTTTTAATGTAAGCTATTATAAAAAAAAACACCAATTTAAGATCATGCTAGAAATTACACCTACTTGGAAAAAGTGTTGGCGCAGCAAGTGCATGTGTTTTGCTCATTTTAACGTCGGTCTGTTTCTGCGACTATAGCCAATCACCGACACCAGGGAGCAGTTTCATCTCACTATCCTGGTAATTTTGCCGAATCCCTGCCTTCCTGTAAGGAGCGTAGAAATCTTTAATGTGCACAACATGGCATGGACACGGGACCGACGACTCTACGCCCCCTCCGAAGGGCGGAACGTGAAGAAATTCAACTTGCTCAAATACAATGCCACAACCTCGCTTGATGTTAATGTTACAGTTTGTACTGAAAGATTGAAAGGAGAACCCTGGGATCGAACGCAGTACCCTTAGGTTCAGAGGTACACGTTCTTACCACTGAAGCACTGAGGCTCTAGCAAGTTCATTATGGTAGCAAATTTTCATAAGTTTTGTAATTAATAACGCAACCCACCTGGAGTTGTTTACCCTCATGAATGTTTTTAGTCTGAGGATAATAGATAACCTTCCAATGCCACCTCTTTCTTTGCGCACACATCCATGGAAAATTGAAGTAGCTGATTTTTATATCATATACAAGGTGTTTCGAAAATGCCTGCCAAAATTTTGGCGTTTTAGGACGTATAGCATACCAAAAAATAAGTGTAGTTTATTCTATAAAACTATTTCCTAAAATGCACCCATAAGGAGCTACAGCACTTAGAAGAAGACTCTGAATAATGTTTTTTTTAATAATATTTTCTTTAAAACTACAACAGGTAACTTAATGAAATTTGACACAGGGGCGAAGTTTTCTATGACAAATATTACTAATATGTTAAAATCACCATATTTCATTCAGAGGCGTAACTTACAAGGGGGCTGGAATGGTCCAATTTCCATAGTATTTTTGTGCCTGGTTTTATCTAATACATTTATCGAAAAATCCCAAAGCTTCATTTATTTTGCATAATAAAGGTATTCTTGTTAAAATGTTTTAAAGTTGATCGTTTTAGAGCAATTTGCAGTTGAATGTGGGCTTTTGAAATAATTTGTCCAAAACCTTTTCGCAAATATTTTAAATAGGCCATGATATGAATTGAGCAAATGAGCAGGATGTCAGCGTGACATTGTTTTACGGATTGTAAATGTCACGATATTATTTCTGTTGTGTCCTTCTTAAGCGGTTTTATTTTTCAAAAATTACTTCTAAAAATACGTCAAACAATGTCAAGCTGACATCCTGCTCATTTGCGTAATTCATATCATGGCCTATTTAAAATTTTTCGAAGGCATTTTCAACAAATAATTTCAAAAGCTTGAAAAACACGTCAACTGCAAATTACTCGAACACGCCCAACTTTAAAACATTTTAACCAGAATACCCTTTTTATGTAAAATAAATGTAGCTTTGAGATTTTTGATAAATGTGTTAAATAAAACCACGCAGAAAAAAGATATGGAAATTGAACCATTCCAGCCTCCTTGTAAGTTACGCCTTTATATAAAATATGAAAATTCTAACAAATTAGCAATATTTCTCATAAAAACTGCGCCCCTGTGTCAAATTTCAAAGTTACCTATAGTAGTTTTCAAGAAAATTCCAAAAAAACATTTTTTAAAGTTTTTTCTAGGGGCTGTAACTCCTTAGTGGTGCATTTTCGGAAATAGGTTTATAAAACAAACTACACTTATTTTTTGGTATAATATACGTCCTAGAAATTTTGGCAGACATTTTTGAAATACCTTGTGTAAATATACCTAGAATGGGAGCCAAAAGTATAGAGACACCTAAATATCTACCGCTTGTACCATTACCCTGAAATTTGGTAATACTATGGTTTTCCACGTGTCAATATTCGATTCATATTCGATATTGACAGGGTTGCCACGTTTCTCGTTTTCTGAAGAATTATTCTAACATTTTGCTGCGTCCCGAACTTTTTTATTTTTCTCATGTAAATTGTAATTTTTCCCTTATAGTCTTGATAAAGTAATAATTTCGAAAGCTCGCCATTGTAGGGAAGAGTAAGGCGAAATGACATACTTTGTGAAAATCGCACTGTAAACTCTTACTTCAGATAATTTTTATAATCCTGCTGTGGGGTTTTCTAATACCTTAGTTACTTGGAAAAAAGATAGATAGTTACAAAAATAATCAATATTTTAAAAACAACATAGTGTATCGTTTTGCCATACATGGTGAGCAAAATGATACACTGATTTAATCTTTACTTCAGAGACTTTTGTGGCTCGCGTAGCCATCTAAAATTAAGGAGGCTCTATTTTCATTCGTAAGTACTACATTCTTCAAGAAGTGTTTAATCCATTTGTGGAGGAGGTCTCCAGTCATGTACATATGCTGATTCTTTGTTCAAGGGGGGGGGACCTGGTGGTGCTCCTTCATACAAATTTGATTGAATGTTTTCCTACGAAAAATCAATGCTGGAAAAATTTTCAACGCTGCTGGGACAGACCACAGCTGTGATATTTTTTTACTTCTCTGCTCAGCTGTTAGTTTAGTTTTATTCATGTTGAAAATTAGGGTTGGCTATATATGTCCAATTTGAATTGTTTCTTCCAACTTGTTGAAATAACTCTGTATCTAAGGTTTATTAAAAGCTTGGGCTCTTGCAGCTGACGTAGCTGCAGGATATGGTGCTCGTATCCAATGCGCTCATCAAGTTTGTATGCCAGTTTCCTCGCGAGTAGGCAGGTCAAAAACTCATGAGCCTAAGTCTCATATATGTGAAATCAATCATTGTTCTACCTCAAAACTGAGTGACTTCATGAAGCGACTGAGACACCTAGGTATGCCACAGGAGTGCACATTTTTCCCTAGGTGCGTCTCCGTTGCCTGAGGAACATTGAACGTAGTGGATGCTTTCGTACATCCCGTACTTTCATCACTTACCGTTTCTAATCCCCCTGATATGTATGTAAGGCAAAATGTGTTACGCTCGCCTTTTAAAGGCGGCTTCCATTTTTTTAACCAACTGTTTGAAAATTTTCAATGGCTGCTATAGTTTTTTGATTTAGAATGGGCAAAGAAACCGCCTTGACAAAGAATGATGAAAATTCACTGCTTGATAATACACAGTCTGTCTTCGTGGTAAAGATTTTTAAGAGGAATATTATTAAACGACCGTAATAGATTTAACTGCTAAAGTGTTCCATACAAAGGAACATTGATGGTGAAATAGAAAATCAAAAATGATTTTCTATTTAACTATTAATGTTCCTTTGTATGCAACACTAGCTCCTCGAGAAACAAAATAAGAGAGAAAATTAAATTTCTTTGCATCGCAGTCTGATACAATGGGCCTATTCATTTGTGGAATAAAAACGAAAATAATTCCATCACAGACAAAGCAGTTTCTCTTATTTTAATATATCTTTAGCTGCGAGTTCCTGCTAACAAATTCTGCGAATTGAGAAATTCGTTGTTTTTTAACGCTCGGAAATTTTCCATAAGGTGAAGCAGGGAGCAGCGGGTTGTCTTAACCAATCAAAGCTGCGAATTTTCATAAGGCAGGCGCTTGAATGATGTTCAAACTGTTACAGGAACCTTGAAATTTGTGTTCGACTAACGACCAAGGAGTATAACATTAGTTCGCTAACACAGCGACTTTAAAGCCTTGTCAGGTTAAATAATAACGGCCTTCATGTTTCAAAGGTGCTGTAATTAAAGTTAATAAATTTATATCTAGGCCTCATTCGAATGAATGGTAAGATAAAATCTTCTTCTATATAAGTTTCACAAATTTCAAAGTGTTTTTTTTTTGTTTTTTTAATTGCAGGGGTATACGGATAGAGTCTACGGACAGAGTGCACGGGGAAGGCTTAAAAATAAAATTATATTCTTGTGCAATTTTTGAAAAATAATTGTTGGGTAGATGTGGCCATATCGAATCACTAACCTTCCGTTGTTCATTTTAAATAGACATTGGGATTTTGAGCTCCAAATTTTGGTTTTGGTTTAATAATTCTCGTAAATTTGTATTGGATTTGGAACATTGATGTCAAGCCTAACTTCATTCTTAATGACAAATCGATAATTAGACACAAGGAAACAAGAGTCTTTTAAACTAAAAATCTACGAAGATCCTTCTCATCTAAAATTTATCTAGACAAGTCAACTAAAAGTACATTTAAAAACCATTCATATTTTTATTGTTATTTATTTCGAGTGACATTGCTAAAAAAAGTTACATAAAAGAAATAATAATCTAACAATATTTCACTTAAGTTATAATCTGTAATTGTGTGCAATAATTTCTATAATTAAGATAACATTCTTTAGATAATCTTAATGAGTTCAGAAGTACTGCTCTTTAAAATTAGAGTCCGCCTTTTTAATATATTTCTTTTTTAGAAATTTCATTATAAATATATAAACATTTTTTTCTTTTTGTCAAAAAAAAATCTAAAACATTTTTATCTTTTGGTTCTCTCAAATTTAAATAACATATTAAAAGTAGAACAAGGAGCATTAGGCTCCAATTTAATTTATTTTGGAACAGGGCATGCATCTACGACAAATAAGCTAACCTATCTGGCCAGATTGAATATTTGCTCATGGTCATTTTTAAGAACTTTTACATATGAGACATTTTGAAATTCATTATTTAGTGATTAAATCATTTTCAACTTAACCAATCTATATCTATATCACTGTTTGTGTCTTGAATAATTAACAAAAACTGTGGTTGTGTTTTACCGCTGTTTATTATTGGAATAAGCTTCCTAACCAAGTTTAGTCAAGCTCATCAGTAGTATCATTATAGTGTTATCTAGATACCTAAATAATAACTATTGATAGTAAGCCCCAGAATTTTACACTGAAGGTCTGAAAAATAAAAGCTTTTGCTCAAAATTGCCCCGGAAAGAGTACGTATCCATTTTAATTAACCTTTTATTTTCTCATTTGTAACGTCGCGGTCGTTGTCTTTAACTAGTTGAGTAACCATAGAAACATCAGCAAAAGCCGCTACAAAATATTTATTTAAAAGTGTACAATATTGACATAAATTCTAAATTTTCAACTCAGTAATTAGCAGGCTTTCTTTGAGATAATTAAGGTGGGGAACTAACTTTTACAAGGAGCAAGGGGTGTTTCAAATGACACACCTTGTGTGTCATTTTGCCCGGTTGCGTTCAAGACACAGGTCTGTCAATTGTGAGGTTGAAATGTTCTTGACGGCAGTCGAGTGTAATAGTAATAGACAGCAAACAATAAGAGGTTGTGTTGCCAACAAAGAAGTGATTTCCTATCAGAGTTGGGAACAAAATTATTATGACAAACTCCAACTTGCCTTGAACTTAAAACGTATTTTTCTAAACAATTGTACACGGACAATAATATAATGATTCAGGGGCCACTGCATATTCAGGAGATCGTGAAGGAGTCTATGCTTCAGATGATGCCAGACTTCGCGAGCCCGCGAATCTGAAGGGAAAACAACTTTACAGTGGATATCGCTGACCACGAGGCATGGCTTGAGGAGACGCCGGGAATACCACGGGACGCGCTCGTCTGGTTCACGGACGGAACCAGCCGGGAGGGTGGGACGAGCGCAGGTGTTTATTCGGAAGGATCGAGGGTAAGTCATAGTATTTCCCTTGGAGCTCAAGCAACCGTCTTTCAGGCCGAAATGTACGCCATCTAGCGCTGTGTGCGGGAGAACGAGAGGAGGAGCTACACTGACAAGCGTATCCTCATAGTCACAGACAGTTAGACAGCCCCTAAGGCCCTAAGTAGCCTACGGGTAGATTCCTGGCTGGTGAGTTAGTGCCGAGACGAGACGAGCGACCTAGCTGGGCAGAATGAGGTCACCCTCATCTGGGTGCCAGGTCACTCGGGGGTTAAAAGCAATGAAGAGCTGAAGAGAGGGTCAGTAGAAAAATTTATAGGACCAGAGCCGGTTCTGGGCGCGACAAAGAGCACGGCCAGGGCAGCCGTTAAGTCCTATGTCAGAAACGATTACAAGTTGTACTGGGCAGACTGTCCAGGGCTCAGACATGGGAAGTCAGTAAATGACGAACCCAGTTCAAAGAGAGCTGTGGAGCTGCTAAATCTTAGCAGAGGACCGCTCAGAAACATAATAGGTCTTTTAATGGGACACATGGCCGTCAAGAAACACCTGCATAAAATGGGGCGGTTCGAGGGGGAGCTCGCATGTAGACTCTGCAGACATTTTGTGCGAGTGTAAATCTCTGGAACGCAAAAGAGAACTGGTCTACGGAAGCCTAGACTGGAGACAGATCAATATAAAACTTCACCCTACCAATCGCTGTGCAGACTAGTTCTAGGCACAGTGATTTTGGAATGGGTGGAACAAAAAGACTAAGGGCATGCACAATAAACCAAAGGCTGCAGTGTTTTCGGGGCGGAGAAGTCGCGGACGAGCCCTATGGGGAACAAATTATACTGCCATGCACACGAAACATATTCCTCTAATAGTTGCCAAAAACTGTTGGTATGTCGTTTTGCCTTGTATGTTATTTTGCCTTACTCTCCCCTGCTGCAGAGTTCTTATCTGTATATAACCCTATGAACATATAAATATATAAAAATCGAAACTTAGTCCGGATATGGTATGCCACCCTAATGATGATTGCCTAAAATAGGACTAAGCTGACAGCTCCGGCTAAGCTATAGCGGTATATAAGGTGGCTTCTCAGGTTTACATAGTTTATATTAATCTGCAATATATGTTGGTAATTTGATTTTAGCGAGAAAACTAAATAGAGATGCTGTTATATTGACCTCCTGGGTGAATTGCTTGTATATGTATAAAATATAATATCTACCATTAGTCACCAGTATAGGGCTCAAGAACTATCACCAGACAAGTCCAAGGGTACTTATCGGTTGATCCAGACAGCACTGCGGTTGGTTAACCAGCATATTTAATCAAAGCAGCAGCCGGTATTTTCCAGTGAGTAAACTCTGGGTATTATTAGCATGTGGTAAAAGTGCAACAGCTTTTCAACGGAAAAAAGGCTCCAAAATGCATTCTACTTCAAATTAACCGAAATTAAAAACCCTGTAAAAGTGTATATCAGGAGTACATATATTAATAGATAACTGGGAGCTCACCTTTTCTAAAAAAGGGTTAACGGAAGGGTCTTCAATGGTATTACCATGTGGTCAATGAAGGAACAAGTCAACAATTAAAATAATGAAACTACTTATCTTTCCAATCAATGCCCAATGAAATTTTACACAGAAGCTTTCAAAAATCAAAATTTTGGCTTGATGTATGTGGATTTCAACAAAACTTTTAACTCTTTTTCACTTCATCTTATTCTTTCAAGAGGCTAGCAGGAAGTATTAGCTTGAAAGAACTGCTGTCACTTCTCAGATTACTCTGGAATTTTTAGTGATTTTTCAAGAAACTTACTAAATGTGAATGATGGCAGATGACAATATGAAGTCAAAGTTTTAGAGGAAAAGTGTAAACAAAAACATATAACCTTTCATATCTGAAAGTCGTGCCCCTACAATCATCATTTCTACCCAATTGAAAAACAGATTAGGTACTTAGTATCTTTCAGATGTTTCAAAAGGTGGTTATTGTGATATAGTTATAAGTGTCCCATAAGTGGTTTTTTGTCACCGTGCAAATGTCCCGTATATGCCTACCTGCACCCTACCCTATGCCGATTAAGCATTTGTAGCATTTAATATGCTACAATAGGTTCTATGGGGCCTAGTTCGCGCTCATTTATTTTTTAAATTCATAAGCCGCCATTTCTTCATAGACCAGTAACACCAATAAAGAGAGAATAAGAACGATACTAGAAAAGGTAAAATAAGAAAGATACCTGGTAAGAGAATCTGAGAGGATTAAGGTACAATTTGTTGGACACTGAGACATATTAGCTTTCCAAAATTATCTGAAGGACATATATCTGGTAGAAGGAAAAAGGTCGACCAAGAACAAATTATACGGAAAACCTGGATCAATTGACGGAATGGGGAAGCTACAACGAAATAAATAAACTTTTGATGACAGAGAGTCATGGTGGCGAAAACAAGGCTACATTGCCTTTGGAGTGTGATGATAGCCAACGAGAAATTGCATAAATTTCGGCTTGCAGCTTCAGTTCCTTGCAACCTCATTTAAAATTCACCCCAAACACATCATTAACGTTAAACACTTAGCACACATTGGCTATCACCTCTTGGGCAGCAAATTTTAAGAAAGCCACCAACGGCGTTTACAACATAAAAATAAGAACAAGAGTGTGCAATACAAGAAGAAGACAAGTAAGAAAACAAGAAGCAATCAAGATGGAATGCGGTGGATGGTCGTGGAGTGACTGTGGTCTGACACCTATCAGTCAGGCCGTTAGCAATGCAAATGTTCTCTCAGGAAAACAATTAAGCTTAACGTTCTGCATACTCTGATTGAATAATAGACGCGTTGCTGCAGTACCAGAACAGATACATTGCTTGATAAGTAATTAAAGCATAGTTGTGGGTGCGGTTCGAGAAGCACTGGCCAGGCCAGGTGGTCAGTGTGAACGTACTCAGTTATACTTTATTCTTGTTGCTAATAAGTGCTTGGGATTAATATATGATGTTTATTAAATAGCGGTTTAGATTCTAATATAAGCTCTGCAAATTTGTTACATTTAAATTATTTGAGATTCATTTAAAATTCATGTTAATATTAGAGGCTACATACTAGGGTACATGTGCTCAGAAATAAATAGTGAGGAAATTGACAGGTACCTGCATTATCAGCTACATCAGAGTCATGACGCGACAAGAAGGTACTGTTAGCGAATTTTCATAATTTTTAAATATGTATAATAATAATTTGTTTTGGAAGAAATACATTAACAGAACTTTCACATATTAAAATGTACTATTTTCTTTTTTTACTTTAAAAATAGACTGCTGGTTTTGTAGACGCCTAAATTATAATGGTGGTTGATAGAAATCAGATCTTTAAACATTTTAGCTCAGAACTGGAATAAAACCTGTATTGTGTATATAAGCAGCTAAGAATAGCGCAATCTGTGACGGTTTTGGGTTTCTACAACAGTCTCCACGTACATTTTTTTTATTAATATTTTTTATTTCGACAACACACCACGAGGGCTTACAGCCTACATTCTTGGGGACGAGTTGTACACGAGCAGTTTTCCAGTTACTAGGGAATATGCCTCTATTGTAAGACGTCTGAAACAGACGAGTCAGGAGCAAGTTCTGGTGCGCATTTTTTGAGAACAATTTCTGGGATATCGTCAAGGCCAGAGGCTTTCCTGGTATTAAGAGAAGAGAGCATCTTTCGTACCTTTTTAGTTTTGAAAATGATATCCGTCATTTTATGCGCGACATTGGGGACTGTTGGTGGTTGAACATTTGGAGGTAGGTTGAGAGTAGAATTGGCGGCGAATAACGAGGCAAAAAGTTCAGCCTTGCCCAGGGCGGTAGAAACAATTTCGTCCCCTGAGACAAGAGGTGGGAACGTGCTCTTGCAGAAATTATTCCCAATAGATTTAGCAAGAGTCCAGAAGGGTTTGCTGCCGTTGGAGCTTAAGAGGACTTTGTTTTTGATGTGGTTATTAAACGAGTTTTTTGCCTCAGAAGGAATACGGACATAGCGGTTTCTTGCGTTTTTAAATGCTTGACGGTTTTCTTGATTGGGATTGTGTAGAAGCGTTTTGTGAGCTTTGATCTTTTCAAGTCTGGCCTTGTCGCAGGATTTAGAGAACCAGGGCTTTTGAGTGGCTGCAGAGGTTTTCTGTGTACGTGAAATAAATAATTCCATACCAGCTTGGATAATTTCGGTGACGTTTTTGAGATATCAGAGGGGTCAGGATGAGAGAAGTAGACAGATGCCCATGGAAATGAGGAAAAGTAATCCCGCATTTCCTCCCAGTTTGCGGAGTTGTAGTGCCAAACGATACGTGGGTGTGATGACTGTGTGACCTCGGGTTGCATTGTGCAGGTAGCAGTGACCATACCGTGGTCTGAACGACCAAGGGGGGCGGTGACTGATATCTTGTAGCATTCAGGTTTTGTAGTAAGAAGGAGATCCAAGGGATTTGAGCTGTGTGTTGGGATGCGAGGAATACATCAAGAAGAAGGCTGTGGCAGATACGCGGCGAGCGAAGACAACTACTCCCCTGGATGATACCATGACGGGCGTTGAATGACAGTTTTCATAAGTCGATTTTTTTTTCATAAAAATACAGATTTTTTTATGACAGTTGCCACCTTCCTCATCCCATACCATGTCCCCATTCTGTGTTTTTATCCCAATCACATTATTTCAATCAGTTTTCTCTTGCCTTTTTCTATTCACATCCAAACAATCATTTACACTTCAAAGTCCCTCGGCATCTTTCTTTTAGTGAATTTTCATTAAGAAAATTCACTAATATAATAGCTTTAACTTTATCAACTACCTTTATGATTGTGGAAAATCAAATGTTATGTAAAAATATGTATTTTTATCAAATAAAATTGACGTATTCGAGACTTTTTCTTTTATTTTAGACGCGCACTATACATATAAGTGTATAGTTATTAAATTCATCATATTCGCTCGCTACATGTTCTCCTCCCTGATCCCATACGTCAAAGCTCCACTTGACCGAATTTCGTGCGTTTGAATAATGTGGAATAATTAGCGTTCGTCAGCCCCTTGTCCCCTTACAATGAGTCGCAACATGAGGTGACAGATGTGACCGTACACACAACCATTATGACGTTTTTTCTTGTAGCTTTTTGTTTCAGATAATCCGGTATGCTTTGTTCCTTGCGGATGTTTTGGTAAAAAATCGTTTAATATATTAATTTTGTTTTGGGGGTACGTTGTAGGGCTGAAATGGTTTTTTTATCAAGCGATTAATATGAGACAAAAAAGCAAAGCAATTGTTCTGTTATTCGTAGAGTTCTGAAGCTTATTTCTTATGGCAAGAAAAAATTTAACGAAAAAATGTTTCTTTGCGTTGCAAAAAGTTCAATACAGCTGCGCTAACACTGAAATTAATATACGTAGTGCTATGAATATTACCCGGCGGTATCACTGGCCCTTATTGCTTCTAGTTAAATGCAGGATAAATAATGCGCAAATTATTATCGCCACGGGTAATATTGAGTGTAGGTTTAATTTTACTTATAAGATATGTGTGTGTGTGTGTGTTTTATTTCTTTAACGTCGGCCTATCTCCGCGACTATGGCCAATCACCGACGTCAGGGAGCGGTTTCACCTCACTATCCTGGAAATTTTGCCGAACCACCACCTTTCTGTAAGGAGGGTAGGAATCTTTAACGTGCCCAACATCGTATGGACACGGGACCGACGGCTTTACGCCCCCTCCGATGAGCGGAACGTGCAGACATCCAACTTGCTCAAATACAATGCCACAACCTCGGTTAATGTTTATGTAATTGTACAGTATGTACTGAAAAAGTGAAAGGAGTACCCTGGGATCTAACCCAGTACCCTTAGGTTCAGAGGCACACATTCTTACCACTGAACCACCGAGGCTCTCTTATAAGATATAAAGAGTAGATTTTTTATTACATTATCGATTAAAATAAGAATTTTGTAAATAAAAAAACTAACATTTAAATGCAATTTTAGAAAGAAAATTTCGCTATTAGAGAAGTAACGACTTTCGGATTTTCGATATATACAGTGTTTTTCAATAGGGTCGCTCGAACTTTGATAGTTTGCAGCGGCTATCTTGGAAAAGCGATAGCTGTCAAATTTGACAGGAATACATATTTGTTCGTGACATTTTACCTTGGGACGCTACACGCTTCAACAACGCGTAAAAATTGATAAAATTTATTATCAAAATCAGTGCTCTGTTCGCCTAACGTTCCGTGCGTTGCGTCCAATTTAGGGTATTCATGATCGTCCTGCAGAGCCCACAATCCGTCCTTTAATGTATACATTTGAGAGACCCGGGTCGGTTTTGAATAAAGCAGTGCATGTACATAAGAAACGCAAGATAGTTGGAAAATATTGTTGCCGTTCGGGATAGTGTGCGAGAAAACCCCAGATAGTCCATTCCGCGTCGTGCGCAAGAGCTGGGTCTTTCAGCGATATTAACTTTTGCGGATTTTGTGTCGAGACTTGGGTTTTCATCCATACAAAATTCAATTGACTCAAGAGATGAAACCCAACGACTATAGATAGCGCCGTGAATACGCGGATTGGGCCTTAGAGCATTTTACGGCTGACCCTGATTTCGGGAATAAAATCATCTTAAGTGATGAGGCTCATTTTTGGCGGAGTTGTTTTGTTAATAAACAAAATTGCCGGATTTGGACCGAGGAAAATCCACGGGAGATTCATCAGGTGCCTCTACACTCCGAAAATGTCACTGTTTGGTGTTGATTTTGGTCCGGCGGTATCATTGGCACTTATTTCCTCAAAGATGCGCAAGGACTTGCGCTCACTGTCAATGGCGACCGATATCGGACGATGATAACAAATTATTTGTAGCCTAGAATCAATGGTATGGATCTAATGAACATGTGGTTCCCAAAGGACTGCGTCACTTGCCCTAATGCACGGGAAACATTATATTTATTGGATGAGAACTTCGTCATCTCGCGTGGTGGTGACATCAACTGGCCACCGAGATCGTGTAATCTAACACCGCTAGATTACTGTCTGTACGTGAAATCTCGAGTCTATGCTGGCTAAACACAGACAATTGCTGCCCTGAAGGCCAACATAACTCGCACTCTTCATGAGATTGACCCCCATTTATGCGAAAATGTCGTCCAAAATTGATCCATTAGGATACACGGCGGCCATTTGGCTGAAATTATATTCCATACATAATGTCATCAAATGTTCTTTAAAATAAAATAAAAATTGTGTCAACATCACTTAAACGGGTTGTTTTATTCAATTTTAAAGTTCGAGCGCTCTTAATTTAAAAAAATCTTTATATATATATATATATATATATATATATATATATATATATATATATATATAATATTTGATTAAAGGGAGGAGTAACAGTCGTTACACGTTAGCGTGTTAAAATTTGTATACTTTTAAGGGCAATTACGACCAAAAACGAGGGCTATATTGTAAAGAAAGTCACTCTGTACTAAAAACTCGATATATTTCGCTCGGGGTTCCGAGCATCTTCAGGAGTACTAAAAATTAATAAAAATCAGCACAACATCTAGATTATGCATTAAAAAACACTTACATTACTGTAACTAATTGCAAAAGCAAGGCCAAAGCATCAAAAACAGGGAAAATCTGCCACAAAGGCATGCAAAAAACAACAATGCAAAAAACATCTTTACATTACATGTGACTTCACGCAAACATTTCTACCTTCAAAACATTCAAAGCTAGTCATGAAAAAGTATAAAAAAGTGTCATTAATGTTAAAAAACTAAAAAAGCTTTGAAAAATTTGCGTGTAACAAAATGGACAAATGTCGACCAAAGATATAAATGACAGCTGAAAGACCTCACTGATCATAGACTACTGTTACTCTATTGATGAATTATGTGACATGTTTTCTTATTCTAAGTTATAGAACCGGCCAACACAGAGGCGCCATCAGACCTAGCAAAAAGTATTACATAGCTATATATGTTACTTAGATTTTGAATATCTGCATCTGAGTTCATAGTGTCATTTTCAAGAATATGACACATTTCAAGAAGAGAACGTTTTTTTAATTTTTTTTCTCTATCTAATATTTTTACATTTTCAAAATCCATATTATGGCCTAAAGTAGACACAGGATGTGCCAATGCACATCTGTCTGGTCTAAGTCTAGAGTCGCTCTTATGCTGGCTGATCCTCCTACCAACAGACTGTGAGGTCTGACCTATATAAGAAAGAGAATAATTTTTACAGTTCAACTTATAAACCACATTACGTTGATTATGCACCTAAATTTTGTACTTATTGTTAGTGAAAAAGTTCTTGTTGGTCAGAACATTATATTTAGCCACTTTAATGTCTGTAAAAACTTTGCGTGTGTATTTGGTCTTGTTTTGAAAATCATGAGGTAGCACTTCCAGGATGTAGATGCTGGGGAGTGTAAGGATGTCCTGTTCCTTAAAAGTGTTTGTGCAAATCTGTCTATGGGGGATATTGAATATGATCCACATTACTTGTTTTTGTTGTTAACAATTATTGGAAATTTCGTCATCGGTCCGCATTTCTTTGAAGAACGGCTTACTGCACAGCGCTATCTTCAGTTTCTAAGAGAAGACCTCGGACCATTATCAGATCAACTGCCTGTTAGCATACGTGATCATATGTGGCTTATGCATGACGGTGCCCCAGTGCGTCATACAGCTAACATTCATGCTTTCCTTAACCAACATTTTCCAGAACGCTGGATTGGGAGAGGAGGGCCAAATCGATGACCGCTTAGGTCACCTAATCTAACAAAAATTGACCTCTTTTTATGTAAAAGAATTAGTTTATCAGACACAACCGTCGACAAAAGATGATATGAAGGCAAGAATCCGTGATGTATTTGATAATATTAATTTAAGTGTATTACAAGACGCTAACTATTCTTTTCAACTCGCTTAAACAAGAGCCTCGGTGGTTAAGAGGTAAGAACATGTGCATCTGAACCGAAGGGTACTGGGTTCGATCCCAGGATTCTCATTTCACCTTTTCAGTACAAACTGTAACATTAATATCCACCAAGGTTCTGGCATTATTTTTGAGCAAGTTGAATGTCTGCACGTTCCGCCCTTTGGAGAAGGCGTAAAGCCGTCGTTCCCGTGTTCATGCGATGTTGGATGCATTAAAGATACATACCTTCCTTACATAGAGGCAGGGGTTCGGCAAAATTTCCAGGATAGTGAGGTAAACTACTCCCTGGCGTCAGTGATTGACCATAGTCGCGGAAATAGGCCGACGTTAAAGAAATAAAACACAGTCACAACTCGCTTAAACTTATGTGCTGAGCAAAATGATGCTCATTTCGAACCCTTAATTAACTAGTCTTCACTGTTTTTGTGTAGTTGTTATATCATTGTTATCACAATTTTTCGTGATTTGATAAATTCTAATTTCAGCCTTACATTTTATTTCAATATCACTAAGTCGAATAGTCTTTAATTTGCACTTGTTAAATTTTTCCATTTAAATTTTCTTTTCTAGTTATTTTTTTATTTGAGGAATATGTTTTCTCCATGCTTGTGTATATTGGTAACAATACATTCTTTAAGTAATATGTCACAGTTAAAACAAGCCGATTTTTTTTATTTGCAAGTTTTCTGAAATAATAAAACGAGTTTGGAATAAGTACTAGATTTTCAGAAGTAGTGACCGTAAATCTTAATATAATTCTTCATATACCCCCACAGATGATTAATAATTAAACCGAGGGGAGTCCAGAGAGGTGTTTCAAAAATTATACACTATTTCGTTCCTGTGTATAAATGTACCTTTTTATTTAGGTATAGGGAATACTTCATGAAATTGAAAAAAACATTTGTTGATATATCAAAATTCATGATAACATACAGGGTGTTCCATTTGAATTTCTCGAGAACACTTGATTCATTGTTTTTACTCACCCCTGTATACTGTTTTCAAGGAATCCTTTCTGTATTGATTGAAGGTGAAAGAAGAAAACTTTTTCAAATTTTAGTTTGTAGTTACCGTTAGTACCTGCCACTTTTGTTCCAACATTTTTTTTATTGGATAATAAAGGAGATATTGAACTTGAACGCTCTGTTGGACCAGCCTGTATATAATAATAAAAGTTTTGTAAGCAAACTTGTTTTAGGAAAAGTCTCTAATACATTAAATACATTTATATTAACCTTTAATTAAAAATTAAAAAATAAATGATAGCTAATAAGTAACATTTTTAGGACATGTGTACGTATAAAACAAAGCCTAAACAGAGCTGTTTTATTGATGCGTAAACTTGTTAAAAAAACGAACAAAAAGAAGCGCTTACAGAATATTCGTTTCCAACTCACGTAGTGTACAACATATCGGGTAACCGATTACCAAAATCAGTATGGTAATATTTTCAACATACAACTCTATTAAGAGATAAAATCTCCTCATGGTGACAAAATTATTTAATGACGAACAAAATTATCCATAAACCGAGTCTATATTGTGGATATTTTAATCCTCGAGATGACAGATAATTTCTCTCATAAATACCTATCCGTGTTTCTATAAATCGACTATAAATAATTCCAGAAGTGTTATTCTTTTAATCCAGCACATTGCCCACACAAAGCATGTATCAACAAATACCAAGGATGCCTTCAACATCTCCCTGTATTGACTATGTGGTATAATGTTTTAAAATTTATGCAGAATACAGAGTTGGTCTCTGCTTCATCATTTCTTAGATAAATACGATATGTCTTTAGTGAAAACACCCCACGTTACCTGTTTTATTAATGATGTCCGTTGTAGTGTTAAAATATTCAAAAATATTCTGGTTATTAATTAAAGGAGGCTGTGGTGGAATAGTCATAAGTCATTCTCGCCGAGCAGGCGGTGGAATTGAACAGTTGAACATCAGGTATAAGAGTCAATCAAAGGTGGCTGGTGTTTTAGTGAGATCCGGGCACTGGAATCCCTGACTCAGCATTCAATTAATTATAAAATTTAAGCTAAGACAGCCAGTCACCGATAAACAAGGGTGTGTGAGCTTAATGATTTCTATTCAAATGCCATGTCTGGAGCTTGGTACTCTATAGGTGTAACTTATGTAACAGTGACGGACCTGTAGAGTTTGGGGCACCAAAACTTAAAATGAAAAATTTACAACAGTCTACACGCAGAAAGTTGATTATAGCAGCGAATTTTCATAAAAATCTTTGATCACAAATAATCATCGAAAAGTAAAAAAATTGGATCTCCGAAAAAAACAAATTTGGTTCGTTGAAATTCGGCACACATGTTGCCTTTACATGCCAAAGTTGAATTATATTGATTTATAGAAAATTAGTTTATTTAAATTTGAAATAAGTTGATAAAAATGCGCTACCATAACGCACTTTCTGCATCTAAACTAATACTGCCAGTCGTATATAGTTGTGCCATTAATCGATTTATTTACTTAATATCTTGGAAATAATAACTATTACACATTTAAATCACCAACTCTATAATATGAACTGCTGATATAGGGGCTCGATAGTTCAGTGGTAATAACGTGTGCCTCTGAACCGAAGGGTGCTGGGTTCGAATCCCAAGGTTCCCCTTTCCTTTTTTAGTACATACTATAAACTTAACACCAACCGAGTTTATGGCATTGTAGCTGAGCAAATTGAATATCTGTATGTTCCACCCTTCGGATGGGCGTAACGCCATCGGCCTCGTGCCCATGCGATATTGGGCACGATAAATATCCGTATCCTCCTTACAGAAAGGCAGGGGTTTGGCAATTTTTCCAGGATAGTGAGTTGAAACTACTTTCTGGCGTCTGTGATTGGCCATAATCGCGAAAACAAATCGACGTTAAAGAAACAAAAACACACACACACACAAGCTGCTGCTATAAAATCGCAAAAAGGTTCTACTTAGAATAAATTTTCTACAAATATTTTTTGCATAAAGTACAACAGCGTATATAAAAGCAGTCTAAAATATTCAGTTCTTAACAGATAGATGGCAGCCAGAATTTTTAAACGTTCCTCTAAACTAATAATAAATATATTTTAGAAATAACACAAAGAGTTAAATGTGTTATAAACGTTTTATTATTCAGATCAACTTCAATTAAATACAGGAGATGCTACCAAAAACAAAAGGACTTTGTTTCAGTAGCAATATTTTTATTGGCTCTGGCATCTCCTGGCGCAGTCCAAAATATTTACTTATATCTTTTATAAATTTAGTTTGTTTCGAATTAACGCCACAGTGTTGGCCTACCAAAGATTCGAAACTGGATTTTATCACGTTATTTCGCTAACCATGAAAAACAAACCGACATATGACTTCGTTTTTATTTTATGACAAGACAAGATTGGAAGATGTAAAAATAGTCCCAAGACTATTTCTTTACACCAATTACTTAGATAAATGCATCTGCCAACAAAAATAAAATATATGTACCACATTAATCCTTGTAGAAATATTTTTGTTTGTTTTTTTGAGAAATGTAAATGTTTTGTTTAAGAAACAGCACAGGATGGTGCTCCACCGCATTATACATAGTGTGGCCCTTACATTTCAAATAAGGCAAAAGAATGAAGTGTACGCCACCAAGCCTGCCGCTCTTCTTCCTTCTATGATTTTTGTAGGGTTGTACAGTAATAGTAATAGTTTATTGATGTAAGAATTAATATAATCATATTAATAGTAATAACAATCAGAACCTCGGTGGTTCAGGGGTAAGAACGTGTGCCTCTGAACCGAAGGGTACTGGGTTCGATCCCAGGATACTCCTTTCACTTTTTCAATACAACTGTAACATTAACATCAACCGAGGTTCTGGCATTGTATTTGAGCAAGTTGAATGTCTGCACGTTCCGCCCTTTGAAGGGGGCGTAAAGCTGTCGGTCCCGTGTCCATGCGATGTTGGGCACGCCAAAGATTCCTACCCTCCTTACAGAAAGGCAGGGGTTCGGCAAAATTTCCAGGATAGTGGGGTGAAACTGCTCCCTGGTGTCGTGATTGGCGATAGTCGCGGAAATAGGCCGAAGTTAAAGAGACAAAAACACACACAACACACAGTAATAACAATAATCTAGATGCAAATAAAGAAACAGTGGAGGGAAGATAGTCTCCGAGTGATCCCGATCGTCATGTCAACTGTTGTGGTTCCTAAGAATCTTCAAGCGAATATTAAGAGACTGGGCATTAGATAGCACCTTATTAAGGTTATGCAAAAAGCGGTAATACTTGCAACTGTACTCACCGTTTGGAGATTTTTGGGAAATGAAGAAGTGTCACGTTGTCGTTCAGGATGCAACAACTTTGAAAGGGCCACATCCGAGTTCATTTTGGTATCTGAGATACCTGGTATAAGTGAATGTACACATTTAAGGGTACACCTTTAAGGGGGTGTGAAAACCCTGCAGGCTAAAGTCAATAATAATTATAATTTATTCGTATACGAATAAAGTTCCTAACGTTCTCAGTTAAGCAATATCAGAGATGGCTTTAAATCGTCGACAACGTATAAATGTGATGTTGGGCATGTTAGAAACTGCTACCTACCTGGAAAAAAGCAAGACTTGGAACAGTTTTTAAGTTACTAAGTTAAAACTGCCATTTGGGATCTATACCATCGATGTCTTTTTATCATGATAAAAAATATTTTAGTCTTATGTTCTAGCTCCGCTTGAGCTAAATGCCCAACACTCAATTCTCAGTGAAGCTAGAAAATATAAATTTAGTAGACCTAGGTACTGTAAGTCTCTTTGAAAGAAACTTTTTTTACAAATTTCATTAAAGTTACAAAAGCTTTGCAGATAAAAACCTAATTCATTTTCAGAAAAGTAAGTAGCTGCAAAATTATAGACGTGGCAGGTATTTTTCTTTATTAATCGCCTGGATAATTTTGTTTCAGTCAACCTAAACCAAGTTTTCAACAACAAAAAATATTTTTCAAAAAGAATCTCTCTATTAGTTAACTTTCTTAATAAAAATTTACTAATATCAACAATTCAATCGTCTGGTGAAAGTTACAACTTTAGACTCAAAGGCGATACAGTTATCCGGGCGTTTTAGAGAAAAATGAGATCTTTGTCCAAACGGATGAAATCTGGACACTATTTTTTCTACCAAATGTTAAAGTGGAACAAAACAAAAAGTTTGGCGCATCGCGCAGGAATCCAACCTGGGCCTCCTGCGTGTCATGCGAACATTCTACCACTAAACCACGGATGCTAGCTAAAAAAATTTTCGTTAGCGTGGTAGTTATACAGACGGAAACTTACTACCCTGCGAAATTTTATATTTTATCCTAGAAGTAAATTAGTAACAATAGTTACATGATTAATTGAATTGTGACTTGAAACACATTCAACGACTGTTTAGATCTTAGATGGCGGCTTATTTTTAAGTTTAAATACAAAAGAACAAATAGTTTTAAAATGATTTTTATAGAGACGTGACCTGATTTTGCTTATACTATTTATTTCATTCTTTTGTATCTTGTCATGTTCTTATAATATGAAACTTACTAAATCATGGTTTGACAGCAATGTCATATTTTCTTTACGAAAGCGATAGTTCCTTAAAATTTTCTTTATTTTCTTCCATAAACCTTTATCTTTCCACTATATGCTACATTTTCAGTCTAAAACTTTAATTGGGGCCGTTCATCAAGCTACAAATATACTGTATATGAAAACTTTATGGAATCCCCCACTTAAAAAACACTCACTTGGAAAATTGATAACTTTATGGCATCTGTCATTCTAACGTTGTAATTGTTGGTAAACGATTTGAACGGTTTTTGCTATTTTTGTGGCCGAGATTTCTTGATCGCTAGTTCGGGTACTATGTTTTACGCGTCTTCTCTATATTGTTTAGTTATCGGTGAATTATGATATATTCCTGTAGGATGTGTCAATCTACGCATTACAGCTAACTCTCTTTGCCAGGTATTGGACTTTAACCACTTAAGCCGCTTCAATCCATGGCTTTTAGATTTTATTTTTAATTTGGAAAAACCTCAAAATTTCGTGAACCAAATTACTTAAAATTTACAAGGGAGTTTTATTTGCAGCATCTCTGGCTTCACGTAAAGTGTCATTATTCCAGTTACTCCAATATTTAAAAAAATACAGCGTATAAAAAAATTGGATATTTTTGGGGGAAAAAAGATTCATGAAGATATACGTATGAAGTGTAATGTATGCAACGGAAAGTTAGATTTTAAATAGGCAGATTATGAAGACAGTAGAGTTTTAAAATGGGGACGTGAAGAAAAATTACAAAGATAAGATAACAAAGATACACCGTTAAAAAGAGGAAGTGTTCTAAATGAGGCGAGAGAAGAACGGTGCTTCCTGGAAGGGTTTCCGAGGAAGAAATACAAATTGGTTGGACATATTCTGACACATAATAAATTTGTAACAAAATAATTGGAAGAACATATACTTAAAAAATGGTAAGAACTAGACCAGGAAACATTTGAAAAATTTGATTCTTTTGATGTAGCGCAAAATATACAATAAAATAATAAACAATTAACAATATAAAATCATGATTGAGGTGACTAGCTGATATCGCCTTTGGACTGCGATGACGAATAATTTGCAGAAATTCACTGGTCACGTGGAGTTTTAAGCAAAACCTAATAGGATGAGGTTCTTTCCACTGAGCTATCAAAACATTAACATCGATTTCGCGACCTTACAAACAGACGCTGCATGTTTGTGGCTTGATGAGATCCACCTCTAGGTCTAGTATTTCTAGCTTTCGGTTATTTTCAAAAAAACGTAACTTTGTATAATATCTTTTTAGAGAGACTCATGGAGGGTTCTATCTCTGTGGATCTCCAACAAATATTAGGCTGGGGAAGTAGAAATCTTGTGCAATTCAACCCCACCAAATCACAATCTTGCTTTCTTTCTCATAAGAGATACGGCAGCCCTAGACCCATCAGAATAAACAATCAAGTTATTCAAAGTAATGAGTCCTTTTCACTTGTTGGCATATCTGTGGATCGAAATCTCAATTGGCACCAACATGTCACATCAATTGCAGAAGCGGCTGTTAAGAAATTAGGTTTCCTCTTCCGGGCTCGCAAATACTTTTCGCCAGCTAATCTCTATACTTATATACTTCACAAATAAGACCAAACCTCGAATACTGCTCCCACATCTAAAGTGCTGCTGCCGCTTTTACACTCGCTATCCTGGACTCCATTCAGAAGAGAGATATACGTCTCATCAGTGACCCTACCCTCACCCAAAGGCTGCCATCCCTTGCTCACTGACGTGTCGTTGGTGACCTCTCTCTCTTTTATAGATATCTGCACGGGCACTGCTCAGAGGAGCTTTCTTCCATAGTTCCTCCATCTGCTGCCCCCAACAGATCTACCAGGGGAACAGAGCGAATGCACCCTTTTACTGTCCAGGTCACCAGACATAGAACATCATGTTATTTCCGCTCTTTTGTCCCGAGGACTTCCAAGTTGTGGATTTCCTTGCCGGCACATGTTTTTCCTTCTCCCCCGAACCTCCAAACGTTCAAGCCCAGAATTAACAAGTTGCCTCTCTCGTCCTTATAGACACCCAGGGTACGGTAGTATTTAGGCTGTAAGACCTCGTGTTGTTGAAATAAAAAATAAATAAAAAAAATTCTTCTTCTATATTATGGAAAACGCCTTTGCTATTGTCGGAGCTGTTCTATATGGTCTTAAAATTTGTCGATACGTCACTGCTTCATCTACATTTATAGAATAGAAGGTGTTTGTTTATGTTGGTCTTAAACGTTTAACAATTTCAGTTCCTAATATAGAAGATGATGGTATGTTCTTTTTGTGTGCCACCTTGATTGGAACATTTGTTATCGTATTATAAACACAAGTTTTATAATTGCTTTCAAATGGAAACTAATAAGTTTCGTGATGGACGCTTCAAAATTAAATTATTTTTGTCCGAGTCAATACATTTCAATATACGCTGTCATAATAAGTGATTGGTGCCAAAAGAGCTGCAATCATTCGTGATTGAGTTGAATAAGATACTGTTAAGAACAGATGTTAAACAGTTTCATAATTTGATCTCTGGACTATCTACATGCAAATTTACACATGTTTAATTAGAAATAACAATAAATAATAACATTGATAAGATAATTTTAAGAAAGGTTATTTAAATATACTGATTGGAGCATATTTGGGGAAATATATATTTACCAATCTCAACAGTAAACCCAAATAACGAGTTTTGAAAACAACAATTTACACAAAAATGCTAAAATTTTCTGAAAAGAAAGCAAGTGCGTTATAATAGCGAATATTCATAAAAATGATTCGAATCACGAAAAATCAGAAAAGATTTAAAAAATGCATCTCCGAAAAGAATAGAGTTGCTTTAATAAAATTTGGTACACATATGGCCTTTTTTAGTGAATTTTCTTAAAAAAAATCACTAATGAAGAGATCCCGACTTTTGAATTTGAAAATTTATTCAACTGAGCGCTAATTGGGCCCCCTAGAACACACATCCGGGGTCAGGTTCGATTTTTATATGTTTATATATATATATATATATATATATATATATATATATATATATATATATATATATATATATATATATATATATATATATATATATATATATATATATCACACTGATAACTCAAGAAATAATGGGCCGATTTTGACAAAATTTGGTAAATACCTTCCTTTTTTAAGTGGCTTGGATAAGTTCGTTATCCAGGAAAATCTGCCGAGGTTTTCCCGGAAAATTTTGTGTTTTCTTTAGAAAAAAATTCATATCTCCGGAAATAACAAGGTAAGGCCAACCAAATTTGGTACATCGTTTTCTATCGCTATAGGTAAACTACCTGCCAACGCTCTAGATCAAAAGACAAAAAAGTTATGGGCATTTAAAGAAAAATAAATTGGGGTTTTCCTCAACACGTCAAAGTGACAATTTAAAACGTCAAAATTCGCAATATTTAGGCAAAGAACTTGAATCTAATACGGGCTATGGAAATAAAATATCTCAAGAAGCATGTTTTACAAACCCTGAAGTCTTAGTTTCAACCGCCATTGTCCTTCATTTTACTAAAATGTTTCCAGAAAATTCATTTCAAATAGACGCTTTCTCTGATGCTTGGCAGTAGTCTTAGATATAGAGTTTATCGTTTAACTTTTGTCGAATTTTCGTACAAACTCAATAAAGCTCAATATATCCGTTATTCTATCGAAATATAATGCGTGTTTGTAAGTAAAGAAATTCTGGACGCAGCAAGTGCGTTATGGTAGCGAATTTTGATTAAATGCTTCATATTTGAAAAGCTCAATTTGCTATTAACCTACAAGGTTGACCAAGAATCGGATTTTTTCGGTTACACTTTAAGTTTACTTTCGAAAAATTTTGTACGTTTTCAAACAATACAGTTATTTTGATTAAACATGGCACATTGTTTTTACTATATATGTTATACTGGTAATTAAATTTGATGCCTGCTTTCTGAAAAAAACACACTTATTTGCTATTAAAAACATTTTAATAAAAATTCACTACCATAACGCACTTGCTGCGTCTTTGAGTTTTAAGGTTTTAATCTACACTAAAATTTAATTTTCTTGAGAGAAAATGATTATGATCAAAATTTGTAGAAAAGTTGATGGAAATTTCCTACAATAACGCAGTTGCTCCGTACAAATTTCTACCACTGGTTATATATAGTTTGCGCGTTTCGTAATTTTTTGACTGCAGAGAGAATTTTTTTAATTTGTTTTATTTGATAATAAAATATAGCACTTTTCATTGACGAACCTATAATTTAAGCTGCTGCCAAAACATAGCAAAAACGGGCTGCTGCTACAAATTAATTTTCTGCATATATTTTAGACCAGTGAAGAATGATTACTATTGAAGTATAATATTAAGACCTTGTCTAATGCAGTTTTTGCAATGTTTATTATCCATAACCCACATTTGTTTCAGAAGCTCTGTTTCACAATTACAAATTTTAACGTCGTATCTTAACTTTGATGTGTTGAAAGAAAAACCATAAACTTTTTAAAGCATTTTTTGACTTCTTGACCCTACCTACTGGAGAAATTCTACCCAAGACAATCCGAACCGTTCGTTTGGTAGGTGCTAACTCTACACCAACTTTGAAGACGTTATCTCGATTCGTTCTAAAGTTATCGTGGCTACTAACAGACAGATATACAGACCGACGGATCGACAGACTGGCAGACCCACAGACAAAAAAAAACCGTTCTCAAATCACGTTTTCTATATGATATTTTTACGACGTTGAAGCGAATTTTTCTTTAAATTTCTGTCACCAATACCACAAGTATTGACGATGGAAGAAAATGGTGCTGCAAATTGAATCATAACCTCCACATAGCTGTGATAATCTACTATCTTCCTCCTTAAGCTTCGTGACTTGACCACAAAGAAAAAATTCGTATTCATGTACCCATAAACTTCTGAAACGTTACATTACTCGAGTTTTAACGAAAAAATGTCAATTTTCACCATACCCCCTGAAGCCATCTTACCCAAAAACAAGTGTAAACGTTTTTTTGTCGGGTGGTAACTGGATACCAAATTTGAAGATTATACCTCGATTCGTTCGAAAGTTATTGCGCCTACTAACAGACAGACGTACATGCCGACAGACCGACTGATCGATAGACCAACAGACAAATAAATTTCGTTCCAGAATCAAGTTTTTCGATATGTTTTGACGCTTTTTACGCCATTTTAGCAACAAAAAAATCGAAATTTCTCTCATAAATATTCCACCCCCACACATTCAACCTCTAATTTAATTTCAGCGCAGAATACTAGATGTTTGATGACATTGAAAGTTTTCTAATAAAAAAAAACATAAAACGTTATATTCCTCGAGTTTTAACGAAAAAATGTCATATTTCACCAATTCACCCCCCATTCTTCCGTTACCCCTGAAGCGATTTCACTCAAAAACAACCCAAACCTTTTGTTTGTGAGATGCTAACAGTACACCAACTTTGAAGACGATACTCAATTCATTCTAAAGTTATCGTGGCTACAAACAGACAGACATACAGACCGACAGACCTACAGATCGACAAACAAAAGAATTCGTTTTCAAATCATGTTTTCTTAATGTTTTGATACTTTTTACGACGTTTAAGCGAATATTTTTTTTCGAATTTTCGAATTTTTGTCACCGATGTCATATTTCCACACGTTGTGACGATGTGGAAATAATTATTATTAAGAATTCGGTTTTGAAGCCGTATAACAAGTATTGAAACCGTGGCACTGTATCTGACTACGTTGAATGCCTGCATGCTCAGTCCATCTGAGGGGACGGTATGCGGTCGTCCGTGTGTGCCATACGATTTTGGGCACGTAAAATATCCATATCCTGCTTACGCAAGACAGGGGTTTGGCAAAATTGACTGGCTGGTGGTGTGAATCTATTCTTTTGCATCGGTGATTGGCAACAGTAGCAAAAATTAGCGGATGTGAACACAGGCACACATAGATCTTAACTTTTATATTGGCCATTATTGTTACCATTATCAAAATAGCATATTTATCGTAGGATTAAATTTGACCAGCTCAAGTCAACTGAAAGTCATCTCCGTCTTCTTGTAAGTATGATATATGAAACAATTTAGCTCTGCTGAAAAAGCTAATTTCTCGTTGTGTGTTTTAATTATTGGGACACACCAGGCCAACCAGACCTCGTTGAAGACGGCAAGTGGATTCCATAACTTATATTAGTTTTTATATCGAGATCGTTTAGGAATGAAAATAAACCAGCAGTCTCCCGTGCTCAGTGTGCACAGCTAGTGAGATCAGTATGAGAAAAATGCTGGCACTCTTATTAAATGCAACTCCATTAATTATACCTCTGCCCTGACCTCTCCTATCCAGAGGAAAACAGGTTATAAGTAATGCACATACGGTATTATGATACACTTGGAAATATTTGCAATCTGTAGAGGCGTAAAATTTTATTATATAAACACTGCTAGTTATTATTTGAGGTCAAAGTTAAATTGAGTGCAAATTAATTATCATAAAATTAAGGCTGCAAGCATAGAGCTTCTGTAGTTAAGTGGTAAAAACGTGCGCCTCTGAAACCAAGCGTACTGAGATCGATTATCAGGGTTCCCCCTTCAATTTTTCAGTAGATACTGTAAATTAGGCTAGACGTATTCTCACCATAATTAGAAACGCAAACCGGTTTCGCTCTAATTAGACTTCGTCAGTGCGCTATACTAATTATTATATAAGAACACACCTATAGAATAATACAGACTACTGGAATATTGGGAGATGGACGACAGGGTCGCCATCTAGATGCGGAACCAGGTAGTGTGTTGTCCCGGCAGCTCCAATTAACACAAAATGAATAAATCGAGACTGTGTACAACCAACCAACAATTTTAGCGAATTTTATTTTAGACAATTCAGTAACGAGGAGATCTGACTTTTGTGTTGAAAAGAAATCTTCAAATGGGTGCAAACTAGGACCCCTAGAACCCACATCCGAGGTCAGTTTCATTTATATGACTATTTTGGCAAAAATATGGATATGTTAGGATGAATTGTAAATGGGAAAGCATAATAAAGATTTGTTGTAAATGAAGGCCACGGTTAACGCATCAGATGCAAAAAATTGAAAGTGAAAAGAAATTTTATTTGGGATGTCAAAATTTGAAGGTTGTGAAATCTGGATTCTTACTGTCGAGCAATTTTGGATATAATATGATAGATTAAATTACGTTAGTGTACAGCACAAGTCTTTGACATATTGTATTAGCGTACTGTATAATTTACACAAATAAACAAATAAATAGTAAACAATATATATATATATATATATATATATATATATATATATATATATATATATATATATATATATATATAAATAATGTTTATTAGGTAAGAATAAAGGTTTAAAAGAAAAACTGTGATAAACCAACAATGGAGTCAAACCAGTACATTTTAAATTCACTACGTCAAGATATTAGAGAGCATCATTTACAACTTAAAGCCGTAATTCAGGACATAAACGCATGCCTTGGGTCGTTGGCAGAATTGTACAATTTAAATCGTCAAGGACGTTCAAAAATCTCGGCGCTAAGAAATTTCCCTGACAAATTTGGAGATATTTTTAGGGAAAGTAAAGAGCCTTCGCTTCTAAAGGAGGTTGTCTTGAAGAGGGAAGAATTAGCAAGTTCTATGGACGCATTTTAAAAAAATCAAAAATTAAATCAATATTGGCTATTGAAAGAGGAGCTAAAGAAGAATTACTTAAACTTCCAAGTGAAGAAAGTGCAGTTAGACAACGTCAAACACGTGACAAGGAAAGTTTAGCAAAAATTTGTTCAAATGTAACAGATCAACTGCTAACAATTAGCAGACAGCTAGCAGAAACGACACAAAGAAGCGCGGAAACATTAGATACCCCTCTGATGCTGTTATTGGAACACAGGAAGAATTAAAAGTTACTTCAGGAACAATCAGCCAGTCAGGAAAATTATTAGCAAAATATGGTCGAAGAGAGTTTACAGATAAAATTTTAATATTTTTTGCTTTTGCGTTCTTTATTGCTTATGTGTTTTATATTGTACAAAAAAGGCTGTTTTAAATTGTGTCACTCGTTTTATGGTAGCTATGTGTGTGTGTGTTCCCTTAAGTTTGACCTTGGAAGATTTCCATTAGTCACAAGACATTGTAATTGTCTACCTAATATTACTCTCAAATTTTGGTTTATTAACGATGATATAATTAATTGATATAATATAACGATCTTAATTTAGACTATCTACTACTACTACATCTAAATAAAATTCTTATTTGTTACTTTGTCCCAATTGGAATCTTTTTTTTTTTTTCTTTTTTATATATATATATCTTTTTATTTATTGTTTTTTATTTATTTATTTTTTAATATATATTTTTTAGATATATTTTTTCTCTTTATATATATACATATATATATATATATATATATATATATATATATATATATATATATATATATATATATATATATATATATATATATATATATATATATACACACACACATATATATCTTTATTTATTGTTTTTTATTTATTTATTTTTTAATATATATTTTTTATATATTTTTTTTTTTATATATATATTTTTTTCATTTAATATTTTCTCTCTTTTTTTTTTCTTTTTTTTTTTTTCAAAAAACACTTATGCTAATTTATACATATATTATCTTATACCAAACTGGTGTACAATACATGACTATACTTAATCTATGTCCTAAATCTAAACCTACATTAAAATTCCATACTCCCTTTATAATATCGGTGATACACCATTCATACTCTTACATTACTAATCTACATTACATTATTTACAAATTTTCTACTATTTACAAAACTGGTTTAAGGATGTTAATTATATGTTATAAAGTAATTTTAGCAACTCTAAAGAAATTATGTATAGCTTTATATATTTCAATATTACCACTCTGTAACAGAGTGACTATGTTTAAAGGGCTGTTAGTGGCATTATATTTATTTATTTCGCTCAACAATTGTATTCTTGGATTGCTGGTGTTTGTACACATAAACATCACATGTTTGATGTCACATACAGACCTCCCATCACACTGGCAAAGGGGTGATTCTGCAACCCCTATTTTGTGTAGGTGAGCTGGTAGACGGTTGTGGGCTGTCTTGAGTCTGGATATGGTGGTAGAAAAGTGACGTGGTCTTCTGTATATGCATACTTCTTCTTTAGAGGGAAGCCTTGGATGTAACAGTTTATAATGATTGTTACTATTTGTTGTGAAGTTAGTCCAAATGATTTCCCACTCTGTTTTGATCTCACGTCGAATGATACTAAAGAGATCCTTATAGTCTGTTCTGTAATTCAACTGGTCTGGATTTACTATGGCTTCTTTAGCTGCTTGATCAGCTATTTCGTTACCAGGAATAGAACAATGGCCCTTAACCCATATAAAAACTACGTTACCTTTGAGAGTTGGGCTGTTACACAAAGCCATAATGTTACATAAGGTTTTGTTGTCACCTTTTTTATGGCTGAAGTATTGTATACTTTTTAGTGCCGCTTGTGAGTCTGATAGAATCACTGCCTTTTCTCTTTGATTCGTCACTAGCCAATTCAGTGCCTCTTCGATAGCTACCAGTTCTGCTGTATAAATCGATGCACAATCATTCAACAGGAATCTTACCATTGTGTTCTCCTGCTGAACGTAGATTGCACATCCGGTTCCGCTATTTGTTTTTGAGCCATCAGTGAAAATTCTGATAGTATTTGGGAAACTATCTAATAATTGGCAGAGTATGCTATTATTAAGCACTAAAAGTTCACTGTAGGTAGGAAAAATCACAGAGACTTTGGTTGCTGAAACCAGAGATGTAATTGAATATACAGGAAGTCTGTCGTTTGTCAAAATAGAATCTTGAAATGCTTGTGTATCCATGAAGGCCTTTGCTAGTGGTGGAAAATTTTTGATTCTCCAGTATGGATTGGTTAATGTCTGAATCATTAAAAAGTATAATTTGTTCTGGAATTCTATCGATCTGCACCTAATTTTAAGTGCAAACTTTCTCGATAGGTACTGAATTCGTAATTTTAGAGGTGGTTCAAGAGCCTCTGCAAATACAATTTCTCTCGGTGTTGATTTCATAATACCCAGGCAGATACGTAATGCTTTTAACTGTATGGCTTGCACTTTTTTATAATTTGTGTTGGAAGTTGAACCATAACAAATACAACCGTAGTCTAAGATTGCTCTTATATAGGCTCTATAAAAATCTAGCAGGATGTCTGTGTCTGAACCCCATTTTGCATTTGATATAATACGCAGGACATTGATTGCCTTATCACATTTTCTAACGATATTATTGATTTGTCCTGTCCATAATAACTTTTGATCCAGCAGAATTCCCAAATATTTACACTGCTGTACTCTTTTAATCTGATATGAAGTATTATTCATAATTTCTGGCAACTGAACTCTGTGACGAGTGAAAACAACAACGTTTGATTTCTTTTCATTTAGGGTAAATCCCCTTTCATATATCCACATTTTTAATTTATACAATATATGTCTATATACCACTGCACATTCCTCTTGACTCTTCCTTTTTGCCACGATACACAAATCGTCAGCATATTGTATACACTGGATGTCGTCGTCAAACATACTATGAAGACTCCTTGTATAAATATTAAAAAGTATTGGGCTGAGTATTGATCCTTGCGGTATACCTTCGGATGTTAGCCTTGGACCATGAAGTTGATTTTTGTTGTCTCTTATGAAAATTTTTCGCTGTGTGTATAGTTGAGTTATGCTAAAGGCATTTGATTCTGAAAGACCAATCGATACTAGATCATTGAATAGAAGTTCTAGGTTGACTGCATCATAGGCACCTTTTAAATCAACAAAAACTGTCATTAAATATGCATTTTCGGAGAAACAGCATTGTATCTCGGTGACCAGTAACCCAATTGCTTCATTGGTGCCCATGCCCCGCCGGAAACCAAACTGATGTTGAGGAAAAATATTATTAGACTCACAATAATGCTCTAATCTAGTTTTAATTAATCTCTCGTATGTTTTTGTTGTGCAAGGCATAAGTGAGATGGGTCTGTATGAATTAGGTATATTAGTTGATTCGCCGAATTTGTGTATTAGACATACGACTATTATTTTGGCTGACTCACTTAAGTTTGCGGTCTCCCACCAGTAATTCATAATTTCCAGCAAATATTCCTTTGCTGAAAACGGCATTTGTTTTAGCATGTTGTATGTAATCCTGTCTATGCCAGGTGCTGCCTTTTTTGATTCGCTGATGGCCTGTTCTAATTCGTGAATTGAAAATTTTGAATTCATCAATTGACATCTCTTAGTCACAACTAATGGGCTTGGGGAAGGCTCCACCATAACACTGGGCGGGGCCAACTTTGTTATAGCTAATTCTATAAATTCTTCAGACATATGAGATACGGAAGGTTGCTTATTTATGTTGTTCATTTTACGTACAAATGACCATATATTGTTTATTGGTGTTTGTCTGTTTAATTTTGTGACATAACTTTTCCAGCAATCCTTACTTTTTTGTTTAAACAATCTCTTAGCTTGAGCTTCAATATTCTTATATTTTAAATAGTTTTCCATATTTGACTGTAATTTATAATCTTTCAATGCATTTTTTCTTTTGTGAAACATGTCAGAGCACTCAGTGTCCCACCAGATGGGCTTAGGGTTTGCAGCCCTGTTTGGTTTAACATGGGGAATGTTATTATCTGCAACACTACTAACGCATTCAATGAAACTATTGTACCTATTTGCCTCTGGTAACGCTGACAGCTCCTCCATAGCAGTATCTAGATCAACCCGGAATGCATTCCAATCAGCTCCTGCTTCTTTCCATCTTTTATATGGACTCGTAGTGTATATTTTAACCGAAACATTGACTTCAATTTTGATGAGATAGTGATCAGAACCAAGAGCCTCATCGAGAACATCCCAGCTTGTCTTACTTATTAGACTAGGTGAGATTATAGTTAAGTCCACCATCGAGGGGTTCTCTAATGGTGTAGTAACTTTTGTTGGACGGCAATCATTTATAATAGCTAAGTTTAAAAGTTCAGTAGCGTCAAAAATTGACCTACCGTCACTATTTATAGTTAGAGACCCCCAAGAGTAATGATGACAATTTAGATCGCCTCCAATAATGACATTTTTTGAATTAAAATTTTTAAAGAAGTTAAGCCATTCTATAAAACTGAGAACAACATTAGGAGCCTTATAAACACTAACAACTACTATATCAAGGTCCACAAGATGTGCTGCACAAGCATCTATTTTACCGTTAGCCATGTCGCAAACATCAATTACTTTATATTTAATTGAATTAGAAATTAAAATGCCTACCCCTCCTGCTCTGCGCTCTAGCCTATCTTTTCGAATGAGGCTGTATCCCTTAAAACCAAAAGTTTTATGTTTATCTGGCTTGAGCCAGGTTTCATTTATTAAAATTATCTCTGCAATATTTTTATTTAAAAAATTCTGAAGGTTACTTTTATTTTTAATGATGGAACGTGCGTTCCATTGCAACACAGTTAAACCTTGCTTAATAGGTGTCGTCATCGCTAAAATCTAAAATTTTTATTGGTAATTTATCAACGTTTTCCTTGTCAATCAAATTATCTAATTTTTTTTTAAGTTTTTCAATAAATACGCTGCTACTAATGATTTCTTGTTTGTTTTGTTTTTCAGATAAAAGTTGCACTATATATTCCGTTATATTATCTAAGATATTTTGCTTGTAAGTAAGGAATTCTTCTCTGTATGGGTTCGGTGTCACTGGGGAAGAAGGTGCTTTACGCTTTTTACTTTGCTTAGGAGAGGAGTTAGAAGGAAAATTTGTATTAATTTTTTGTGGTTTTGGTTTTGAAATTAAAGGTATGGGTTTTGTAATACTAAAGTTTGTCACTGGTTGATGGTATTTAAGTGTTGGAAATGTGTCAGAGAAATTCGACAGAATATCAAATCTATTATTAACAGTAATATTTGAGTAAGAAGGATTTTTTTCCAGCTTTTCAGCCTCTTTAAATGAAATATTTTTGGCAGACATTATTTCCTTGATTTTTTTCTGTCTAATAAAATGCGGACAATCTTTTGAAATGGTGGCATGGTCGTTATTCTTACAAAAAATACAATATGGGGCTGAATGATTACAAAATTGACCCTCAATAATTGGCTTAGAGCATTGTTTACATAGTTTTTCTTTGTTTTTACAAAGCTTAGCGGAGTGACCATACCTTAGACAGGTACTGCACTGAAGTACTGGATATATGTATTTTTCGACCTCGAAATTCACCCTATTGATACGAATAAAATTTGGAAGTGTATCTCCAAGAAAAGAAATAATAATGACTTGTCGATCCACAAGTTTTCTCTGACCGCTTTCATCTGTAATCCATTTCTTCATGCGCTTTACTTCTGTTACTTCTGTGTCGCATTCTATATTTTCCCGTAAGTATATTTCTGAAAAGAATGTATCGACAAACCTCACAACACCTTTTGTTTCTGTAAAAAATCTTGGGATATATGCAATCAGATTATTTTTTGAAATTTCTGTACTGTGTATTAAATTGTTTGCGGCAGTGTAATTGTTCATTATAACTTTTACTCTATTCTTTCCTATTGATTTAATGTCTATTATAGATTTATTAATATCCTTATCTAATTTCAAATAATGGCCGATCCTTATGGGATGCAATTTTCCCAGATTTCTGTCTACACTTTCTATATAGACGTAGTAATTAGGACCCTTATCTCGGCTACTATATTTATTATTAAAATCTATAAAAGAAAACTTACCATTTTTATCCATATTAACTGTGTTAATATTTTTATCTTTATCAGAGTTATTGTCTGTGTTATCTACCTGCATGTCGTCAGCTACGGACGGGAGAGAACTCCCGTCCGTATTGGTTCCCATCTTATTTCTTACCTTATGCCTTTAAATGCTATTAAAGTACCTATGATTTTTATTCTAATTAAAACAATTTTATTATAAGCAAGAAAAAGCACAATACGACACTATTTTTACAGTATTTCCTGCAAATATATACTTTCTTAAACTTATTTATTGACAACAGCGACTAAAACGATACGCACCGCACCAATTTACCGTCGAGACTGTATGGTAGCTATATTAAGGTATAGTTCTTTAATGTTGATTTATTTATATACAATTTGTTGTTAATTAGCAAACTATGTTTTATTGTCATTGTCATAATGTTAGCTACAAAAACAATAATATATATATATATATATATATATATATATATATATATATATATATATATATATATATATTTATATATATATCTATTTGTATCACACCGATAACTCAACAAATAATAGGCCGATTTAGATCAAATTTGGTGAGTACCTTCCTTTTGCAAATGGTTCGTACAAGTTCGTTAGCCAGGACTATCGGCCAGTTTTTCCCCTGAAAGTTTTGTGCTTTTTTTCCGAAATTTTTTATATCTCCGGAAACACAACGTTATGGCAACCAAATTTGGATATGTGTATTTATGCCATTAAAAGTAAACTAGGTACCGCAATCTGGATCTCTGAGTTAAAGGTCAAAAAACGTGTAGGCGTTTAAAAAAAAAAGGGTTCCACTGACCAGTGAACTGCACAAAAACAAAATATTCTGTGCGTATAACATAATCTATTGTATATTACACGCAAAAGTTTTCTTGATGCAAAAAGGTCAAGAAATGGCAAAAAAATTACTTAGAAAATTTTAGTTTTTACTTCTAAAACGTCAAAGTCGCGACTTGAAACGTCAAAATTGGCAAATTTTAGGCGAAAAACCTTAAACAAATACGGGTTATGTAGAGGAAATGTCGCAAGAAGTGTGTTTTACAAACTCTTAATCTTCAGCTTCAACTGTCCTTGTACTTCACTTTACTAAAGTATTTACAGAAAATTTTTCCAAATATAACCTTTTTCTGATGATTTGTCAATAGTTTTAGTTATAGAGCGAGGAGGGAACTCTATCCCCTTTTTAAGCACATTGCGCATCCTTAGATGTTTGAGATTTGACATAGTTAAAGTTCATATAGAGCAGTGGTGCAGAAAAGTAAAATGTATATACAATATGTGTTATAAATAGGTTAAATAATGCTTTGTTTTAATTAGACAGTTGGACTTCCCCATTCTGAGCTGACCGTTAATTAATACGTGAAACGTCAAACACATAGCACTGACAATATAGGAGTATACTATCTGACCAAAGAAAATCAATAACGTTCAAACTTAAAGATTTAATGGATTACGGCCGAATTGCGATCACTGCACACCTGCACAGGGCCACTAGTATGGTTAAAATATTCTATAATTTTTAGCGAATTTTCGTTGAAAAAATTCGCTATTGACGAGACTACTTTCTCAACCCTAATAATGTATAAATTCATTTTAGATGCTTTGCTCTAGATTTTATTACTTTGTTTACTGTCATTTGACCTTTGATTGTCTCATAACTTACAAACCAGTGAATTTGTTGTCACCATTTGCACAATTTTCTAAAATAAACACAACTTATTATTTTACCTCACAGAACTCGAACATTTTCTACTATCTAAACCTTATTTCATTAATCGTATTTTTAACGACTTGTGCTACAACCTGTTCCGTAATTGCTTTTTTATCAAAATTATTACACGAAATTGCTGTCACTTTAGGGTAGAGATAGATTTCCCTAATACCTTATTTCATGGTCTCATGTCACTGACTAACCATTGTGTCCTGTAAGACTCGATGCATTTTCGCAACAATTAGAACCGTAGAGCGATCAATTGCCGACCTCCTTTTCTTTGTCACCCATTCTTAGAACAAGTCAATGGAACCACATGGTGAATCCCAGATTGTCGCTCTAGACAAATCCAAAGCATTCGACCAGGTATGGCACGCAGCGCTGCTTAGTGAACTTCCGGCCTATGGCTTACCACCAAAGCTCTGTACCTGGACAGCAAATTTCCTCTCCAACCGGAGTATTTCTGTTGTCGTGGTTGGCCATTCCTCTAAACTGTATCCAATTAATGCAGGAGTCCCTCAAGGTTCAGTTTTAGCCCCTATTTTGTTTCTTCTCCACATCAATGACCTCCTCTCTAGCACATCCAACCCAGTTCACAGCGAACGACAGCACCCTGCACTCAAATATGCAATATTCTAAGCCTGTCTCTTTAGCCCAATTAGATGAGGAGCGCAGACTCATGGAGGGTTCTGTCTCTGTGGATCTCCAAAAAATATTAGACTGGGGAAGTAGAAATCTTGTACAATTCAACTCAATCAAATCTCGGTCTTGCTTTATATTTCATAAGAGATACACCAGCCATAGACACATCACAATGAACAATCAAGTTATTAAAAGTAATGGCTCGCAAATACTTTTTACCAGCTAATCTCTGTACCTTATCTACTTCACAAATAAGGCCAAACCTCGAATACTGCACCCACATCTGGGGTGCTGCTGCCGCTTCTACACTCGCTATCCTGGACTCCACTCAGAAGAGAGCTATGCGTCTCATCGGTGACCCTACCCTCACCCAAAGGCTGTCATCCCTTGCCCATCGACGTGCCTTTGGTGGCCTCTCTCTCTCTCTCTCTCTCTCTATTTTATAGATATCTGCACGGGCATAGCTCAGATGAGCTTACTTCCATAGTTCCTTCACCTGCTGCCCCCAATAGATCTACCAGGGGAACAGAGCGAATGCACCCTTTTACTGTCCAGGTCACCAGACATAGAACATCTTGTTATGCCAGATCTTTTGTCCCGGGGACTTCCAAGTTGTAGAATTCCTTGCCGGCACCTTCCACTTGTTTGCCTACTACCGCATTAAAATTCCCTACCTAATTACCTAATCATGTTTCATCCCCTTTTACAGAGTATTTTTATATTAAAAGAAAAAAAAAGTTCTAGTATACAGATACTCATAATTGCTGCTTATATATTCAGATTAGGATATTGTACTATTCGGCTAAATACAATATCCTACTAATTCCCTAGGTTATTTGACTGTAAATAAGGATTACATTTGGATGGTGTCTCGACATATCAATAAAATTAAAATGTATAGGTTTTAAATTAAAACATGCATGAGTGTGAGCGTAGGTAGATTATTCCTGATTAAAAGGATGAGTCTACATTTTAAAAGCAGGCTCAGAAATCCCTTAATTATTTGTAGCTGTTTATATAAGCGAGTCTAGTGTTTGAATATTAATATTAATAAATTTACTTAGCCAGCGAAGGTGATAGGTTAAGTAGACGAGGTGTGGTCGCAGGCAGCTCAGACCTAGCCCAAGAAGTGAAATGTAAGAGAGACTATATTATATCTCATCTTCCTGTCTTCAGCAATCATGTACGAGGGTTAGGCTGTTAGTTATGGTTACTTAACGAAAAGCTAGTCTCCACTTGGAAAATAACATGATGTTATGTCCCATGTTAAATATCGACGTCTTCTAGATATCAGCGTCTTGCTTATGGTGTGTTGTAGAACACGACCACTTCTACGTTTAAGACAGCTGTGTAAAATAATTAGACAGATAAAACGCGAGATCAATCATGCGGATTACGCAAATAAGAAATTTTCTGTCACTTGAGACATCTTTGTCCCATTGTTTTCCCTTGAAAATGAGCTCTAAAACCATGTTTTACGAATAAAAGTTCACCCTCCAAGACCAAACAGCACATAGGCATAAGATAACCTTGCATTTCATTTGTCTGAAATTTAGGTCTCTAGCTTTAAAGACAAAAAAGTTATGGGCAGTTTAAGAAATAAATTTTGGAGTTTTTCTCAAAAACAAAGTCGCAATTTTAAACGTCAAAATTGGCAATGTTTAGGTAAAGAATGCGAAACAAATACGGATTTTGAAAAGAAAATGTTGCAAGAGGAGTATTCTGCAAACCCTTAAATTTCAGATTCAACCGTTATTGCCCTTCATTTTACTAAAATGTTTACAGAAAATTCATTTCGAATAGATCCTTTCTCTGATGCTTTGGCTGTCGGTTTAGTTAAATTCACGCTTTCGCTGTAGGTTTAGAGAAGTTTATGGTTTAACGGTCAATAAATTTTGTAAGCTAATTTTCGTAGAACAAATTCGTTAATGCATTTTTGCATTTTTTATAGAAATATGATGCGTTTGTAAGGAAAAAATCTGGACACAGTAAGTGCGTTTTGGTAGCGAATTTTGGGTAAATTTGCAGTTTACCTCCCGAGCGCTTTTCAAAAAACTGTTTTTAGGAACCTGCCTAGTCCCCCCCCCTGGATCCACAAACTCCAAGAAAAATTTCTTGTTCACGCCTCCCAAGGAAGTTACGGGACCAGGAGTGAATGGGGGTGTATAATTTTTTTTAACTTATTTTCGTAGAACAAACTCGTTAATGCATTTTTGCATTTTTTATCAAAATATGATGCGTTTGTAAGAAAAAAATCTGGACGCAGTAAGTTCGTTTTGGAAGCGAATTTTCGGTAAACTTACTCTTTAGCTCCCGAAAAACTGTTTTCAAAAACCTGCCTAGACCCCCCCCTGGATCCACAAACCCCAAGAAAAATTTCTAGTTCGGACTTCCCAAGGAAGTTACGGGACCAGGAGTAAATAAAACGGGCTTGAAAGCTGTATTTTTCACATCTAGAAGCCATATCCCCTTAAACCCTGCCAACCCCGCTCAACACCCCTATCCCACCTGGTGCCGTAACTTCCTTGGCGGGTAGGTACAAGACATTTTTCTTGTGTTTTATGCAGCGAGGGTGGTTGTATGCACGCTAGGGGGAAGGAAAATCCCCACGACGAAGCACCCTCCCCCAACCCTCCGCGCCTCCCACAAGTCGAACCGGGGGGGGTGTGTGCTTCGTCGTAGGCATTTCCGTCACCCCTCGTGTGCATACAACCACCCTTGTTGCATAAACCACAAAAAAAACTTCTTGTTCATACCCCCCAAAGAAGTTACGTGACCTGGGGCAAATAGGGGTGCTGTGCGGGGTAGGCAGGGTTTAATGGGTATATGGATTCAAATAGACAGCTTTCAAGCAGTTTTCTTCGCATTTTCTGCTTATATTTCCTTTTTACTGCCTACCCCGCACAGCACCCCAATTCACTCCCAGTCCCCCCAACTTTCTTGGGGGGTGTGAACAAGAAATTTTCTTGTGGTTTTTCCATCCATGAGGTCCTGGTAATGTTTCTGAAAACAATTTTTTGAAAAGCATTCGGGAGCTAATCTGCAAATTTACCGAATTTTCATTAAATCCTCCAAATTTCAATAACTCAATTTGCTATTAACGTAAGCTTTATTGGTTAGGAAACCGACATTTAAGTTTCTTTTCAAAAATTCTTGTATATTTTCGAACCATAAGTAAGTTTGATAAAATATAGTACATTGTTTCTACTACATAGGCTATACCGGTAATCAGATTGGTGCCTGCTCGCATTTGCTATTAAAAACATTTTTATGGAAATTCACTTCCATAACACACTTGCTGCATCCAGAGTTTTGAAAAATGTTTATTAATTTTCAAAGAATAAAGTTATTTCGATGAAGTATGGTACATTGTTTCTACTATATAGGTAACCAAGTTTGATGCCTGCTTTCATCAAAGAAAGACCTTTGCTATTAAAAATACTCTTAAAAAAGTTCGCTACCATAACGCACTTGCAACGCCCAGCCTTTTAATATTTCTTGCCTAAACATGCTTTAAAGGTGAAACCAGGCGCAGAAAATATAAGAAGCTATGATTAGGCTATAGGAGGAGCCTCTATGTATATATTTGGTGACAAAGGCAAACTAAATGAAATACATAAATGCTCTTGATTGCTTGTAAAATAGAAAAAGTCCGGACGCAGCAAGGGCGTTATAGTAGATAATTTTCAAACTTTTTTTAATACACCACGGTACCTACTTTATCTGCTAAGCATGCAACTGGACTTGTTTAAAATTTATGCTCAATTTAATTAGCTGATTTTTATAAACATTTACTACAAATCATCTGAATTTTTTAGTTTAACATGAAAAATCGCTTAAATTGTGTGAGAATTCGTAAATTAGAAGGAAACAACCACTACATATTTTGATACATCCTTCAGTGTTTATTCTACTTAATTTTATACTGCACAGTTATGTTCTTTTCTAACAACAATGAACGCGACATTTTTCAAATTATCTTAGATTTTATTGCGGATAAGCTTGAATTACAATTATTTAACACAGCTAAATTTTAGTATACTTCAAGGGAAATAAAGTGTTAAATTTCGTCAATTATTGAGGAGTTTGCAAAGTATAGCATTTTTAACAGTAAAATTTGAAATTTTGCAATGAAAAACTTGACTCTCAAAACTGGCAAACGAACCTAGCATCCGGAAAGAATTTTACACTGTAATTAAATCAACCGAAAGTCTCTAGGTAATGTAGAAGCTTGGCAAAGTAATTTTGACACTTCCCAACAATTCATTCATAATTTCTCCCTTTTCTTATTCTTTTAATCTTTATATTTTACTTTCTATGATCACTGCTTTACCTCCCCAAATCTCGCTGGAGATCGTCTATAAGGTCTCAGTGTGTTCAACCCCAGGCCTGAGAGAGATCTGGCAGTTCGTTGCAAGTCTTGTATTGTATGTATCGTTCCGTCTACCTGCATCGTTATCAGTGAAAGTACTCCGGTCACGGTCAATTCAGTCAGGGGCTTTGGTCACGGTACTTAAAGGATTAAGAGGATTACCGGCAGTTGTTGAGACAGATAAGGGGGGAATAAAATTGTCTATTGAATTTATTTTCTTTTTGTGTGTTTGTAATGAAGATATAATATGTTTCCAAGTAATCGGAAAGCGAAGACCATCATCTCTCTTATTTAAACAATCGGGACGTTTTTCGATCTTGATTGCTTCGCGGATAATTCTCCTGTTGAAGTTGTAAACCGGTGCTTTTTTTGGTATTATCGATGTCTATTTTCTGTCCTGTATGAATATGATACATGGCCAGCGCCGATGAGGGGTCGGATTTTCGAACTGCGAGGGTGTGTTCATATATTTTATTGTCGATGCGTCTATTTGTTTGTCCTACATAAGTTCGGGAACAGCCAGAACAAGGAATTTCGTAAACTCCGTGGGATTCGTTTGGAATCGTATCCTTGGGAGTTTTTATCAGTTTTTGTTCTGTTATGAATACTGTTTTGATATGTTCAAAAAATTCGGCTTATTTTGTCGGTGACACCTTTAATGTATGGTAAAAACGCTGTATGTTGTTGTGTGGACTTTGCTATTCTTGTTGTAGTGTAGTGGTTTGTTGTTGTGCGTTTCTAATGTTTCTAAAATAACGCTTACATACGAGTATTGAAAAGTAACGACAATACCCCTCACTAGTGTGTACGTACATGTGTGACACCTTAAGATGTTTGTTAGGTGGCTGGTGATATATGGTAGATATAAACTTGATCTGCATTAATTATAGTTACGATATATATATATATATATATATATATATATATATATATATATATATATATATATATATATATATATATATATATATATAGTTAATGAAAACTCCGCCATGGACGGTCCCAAGCCCGGCTGAGAAAGGAGGAAGGCCACATCGTAACCCTACCCAGGCATGCCTTGGGAGGGCCGGGAATGCTTGCCCTAACTGGCCGGCATTGCGAGGAGAAACATCTATAAAAACCCACATCGCAACGTCTTTGGAGGGTTGGTGCCGAAGCGATGATGCTTTTGGCCGATATGGCCGGGCATTGGCAGGTTGGTAATTCTGCCCCTCCCCAGGAAAACCGGGCGGCTTCCCTGTGTATAATGCCTCTCCATGGGATGCGGGGTTCTTCCATGGAGGTTAACCACAATTTTCCCCAGCTGTTCGTGGGATCAGAATATGAACACGATATACACAGACCCAAACGAGATGGGTAATAATACTCTCGATCTCCAGGAAACTGGAGAACACATGGAGGTAGAAACCGGGGTTGTCCCTTCTCTTACCGCCAAACCGATGGAGGGGGGGGGTCGAGGGTCATCCTCTCCTGGCTGGATCCGCCAGGAGAGAGCCTAGTCGTCCGCTCAAGGCTGGGGTGCCATATTTAACCACCTTGAGTCAGGTACTAACGTAAGTCGGGTCCCGATGGGCTCGGATGGGGGTTAAGGGCTCTGAGAGTACGATAAAATGACCCGAGGAGTCTGATGCCGCTACTGAGGGCGTCGTCAGCGGAAAGCGACTCCGGTCGGACGGCAGCACACCACAACCGAGGGCAAAAAAGCCCCGAGAGGGTGCTGTCAGGAAGACGTTCAATGAGGTGACTGGAGTGGTGGGAGTAGGCATTATCCACTCTGAATATCCCTCCTCCTCGCTGTATAATGAAAAACAACCATCTCTAGCAGAGGTGCGGGAATTGATCATCTACTGCAAGAGGAACAATTATCACCTTGTAATGGGGTGTGATGCGAACTCCCATCATCAGGTTTGGGAGAGCACATACACTAACAGACGACGTGAGTCATTATTTGAATACATTTTAGGGGAGGAGCTGGTTGTCAACAACATAGGCTCGGAACCCACCTTTCTAACGGCCAATCGAAGAGAGGTTTTAGATCTTACGATCAGCACAATGCTGTTGAGCTCCAAAATCCTCAAATGGAGGGTGTCGTCTGAACCCTCATGTTCGGACCATGCCCAAATCCTATTTGAGATTGTAACAGGCCCTAGACCTGTGGTGGAGTATCGCGACCCGAGGAGGACGGATTGGGAGGGGTACAAGCAATCCCTCGCCACCCGACTCGTGTCCGCTATCCCCACAGTGAGGGATCGTGAAGAGATTGAGATTGTGACAGAACAGGTGAGGGAAGCATATCACGAAAATTGTCCACTAAAGTCAAAAAAAGATAGTCGATGGTCTACTTGATGGAACAATAACCTCGAAAAACTACGAAGAGAAGTTAGACGTCTCTTCAATCGTGCTAAGACAACAGGCAACTGGGAACAATATAGAACCGCTATAACACAGTACAACAAAGAGATAAGAAAAGCTAAGAGAGAATCCTGGAGGAGGTTCTGCGGGGACATCTCTAATTTGCAGCGCCAGAATCCACAGAATTCTCCCACGCGACCTTGTCCAGGAACTGGGATCGATAAAACGACCAGATGGCTCCTTTACTGAATCACGGAAAGAAACGTTAGAGCTCTTAGCACACACACACTTCCCAGATAGTCTGATTCTAAGCAACGAAGATGTCCGGCCAGCCGAGGGTCGATGTAAACGCCCTCGGAGGGAGAACTGGCAGGTTGCTCGGAGAATAGTTACAGCCTCGGCGGTTGAGTGAAACATTTTCAGCCATTTAAGGCGCCAGGGGAGGATGGGGTTGTACCGGTCCTTCTACAAAATGGACTGGAGATTCCCCTACCTTTCCTAATCAGGCTGTATGGAGCCAGTCTCGCTTGGAACTATATTCCATCCAGCTGGACGGTGATTAGGGGGTTTACATTCCCAAATTGGGAAGTAATGACCTCCTACCCAGATCACTCAGATATCTCAGTATTACATCATTTATCTTGAATGGATTGGAAAAAATACTGGACGGACACATTAGGGGGAGCATCTTAGTCAACAACCCCCTTAATACCCATCAGTATGCCTACCAAACTGGAAAATCTACTGAGTTAGCACTCAATAACCTCGTCGAGAAGATCACACACCCCTGGATAACGGGGAGGTGGCGGTGGCTGCATTTCTCGACATTGAAGGAGCATTAAACAACGCATTACCTATCTCCCTCTACGAAGTCACTATCGCTAGATGTGTGGAACCTACCTTTTGTGGCTGGATCGGAAGCATGCTCTACAATCGGACCGTTATCACCTCGCTGCAGCGGGAGGTGGTCGGCTTCAGGGCTGCGAGGGGTTGCCCTCAGGAGGGAGTTATATCCTCTGCTGTGGTCTCTCTTTGTGGACGATTTGCTGGCTATCCTCGGACTGTGGGAGGTTGAGGTCCAGGCGTATGCTGATGATCTAGTCATGATGGTTAGGGGCAAATATGAGGAGGAACTAACAAGTACTCTTCAAGAGACACTAAATGTAGTGAATGATTGGTGCCAGAGGGAACAGATGTCTGTGAACCGCCGCAAAACGATCATTGTTCCATTTACCAGAAGAAGAAGGTTGGACAAATTAAAACCAGCTATTCTTATAGGGCGACGATTCCATTTTCGGAACAATCAAAATATCTGGGGGTCACCCTAGATAAGAAGCTCAACTAGGACATACAGTTAGAGAATGTAATCCGCAGGGCTAAACTGTCCCTGTGGACATGCCGGAGAATCTGTGGAAACAATTGGGGAACAAACCCCCAACAGATGTACTGGCTTTATGTAGTGGTTATCAGACCAATGATAACATATGGAGCCATAGTTTGGTGGCCCAAGGCACTTCGTGGAATCGCGAGGGCCAAACTGGCTCATCTACAGAGACAAGCTTGTCTGATGATAACGGGAGCGATAAGCACCGCACCATCAGCCGCTCTGGAGGTCCTCCTTAATATTCCACCTCTTCACATATGGTTGGAGAGGGTGTCGAGGTGGACAACGTACAGACTAAAACAAACGGCCGACAGTATGCCGAAGGAAATCAGTCTGGGAGGGTCCGGACTCCTCGATGACGTTGAGGGTCACGGGATTCTGGGAATGGTCTCAGACTTGATGCCTACAAAGATCAGTAAAGATCTGTCTTTCAAGACCATCCTCCCGGAAAAAGAGGACTGCGAACGAAATCAAAAGACCCTATTGAGAGGCGATCTCTGCTGGTACTCTGACGGCTCCAAAACCAATATGGGAGTAGGAGCCGGCGCATATGGGGGCAGCACCGATGCTAGACTATCAGCTAGCCTCGGGAAGTACACAACCATATACCAGGCAGAAGTGTATGCCATCGAGATGTGTGCAAGGGAAAGTATAAAAAACCAGTGTGGTGTGTGTGTGGTGCCCAGAGAGACTTTGTCGGACCAGAACCGATGCTGGGGATAACATCTTGCACAGCAAAACGCACCTTAAAGACGTGGACAGAAAGAATGACAATCCAATATTGGCAAAATCTTCCAGGATTAGCTCACTCTAAGGCCTCCGTAAATGGCCTGTCTGAGTCAAGGGCTAAAAAACGTCTAGAGTTAAACAGACAACAACTGAGTACTCTAGTCGACCTGTATACAGGACACTGCCGCTTGCGGCACTACATGCACCATATTGGGATCGGTCAGGAGACCGAGTGCCGGCTGTGTATGGAGAGCGACGAGACAGCAAAGCACGTGCTGTGTTCCTGTCCGACAGCGGACAGGAGTAGATACCTGCTCTTTGGCAAGATAAAGCTTGCTCTGGAGGATCTGGATCAACTTTCGCCCACAGAGATTATCGACCTCTGGAGGAGGCTGGCTTTGTTGGGCGAAATATAAACTATTATGCCTGAGTCACAGTAGACCGTATGGTCGCGGTGGAGGGACCGGTATGGCCCACTCACAAACAAACCTAACCTAACCTAACCTAACCTAGTTAATGAAACCATATATCTAGAGCGTCCATATTTAGACTAAAATACAGTTCTAGGCAAAACTCGTCGACAAAATAGATGACCTAAACTCATGATATCATCGTTATTAATGAACCGATTTCAAAAATTCGGGCACAGTTCTAGGCAAAACTCGTCGACAAAATAGATGACCTAAACTCATGATATCATCGTTATTAATGAACCGATTTCAAAAATTCCTTTTTCAACATGAGTACAAATTAACTGTTATTGATGTTGTTTTACTAAGTAGTCTTAGTCGTCTAGGAAAAGATATAAAACAGAAATAATAAAAATTGAGTCTTTCGCTGCATTACTTTTTTCGAGCAGTGAGAATTTTTTTGATCTTTTAAAATATGTGGTAACATATGCGACATAAAATAAAGTCAACATATGAAATATTATTGTGAAAAAAGAAATATCTAAAGCACTACAGTCATTTCGATTTTTGCGCAGTTTAATTGAGCAAGCGTAAAAATATCCATTTGATAAATCAAGCTCAGGGAAACGAATACAACTTCTATGCGAAAATAGCCTAAATATGGCGACAGTCTCGGAAAGCGTTGACGTTTATGTCTTAACTATATTTATCGAGTACCTATAACATTAATATACAAGAGGTCGGGCTAAAAAACAATCATAGAACTGACACCACACTTTTCAGCGTCCCACTATAGCTAAATAAAGATATTATTATTATTTTTTAGTGTTTCCAAATTTTGATAAAATTATTAATGCGATCCCCGTACAACACGTACGGCGTGTGGCCGTTAAGACGAGCGAGACTGCTAGTTGCCAGTTACCAGCTTAAGGATGATGATGACTTTTCTTCTTCCTACAGTTCGGCCACTAACCCACTCAATTACAATATAAATTAACTTAGCTTTTTATGATGGATTTTTACTGCAATGCCACCCACCATATTTATTCTAATGAAGGAGATTCGAATTCTTTTTGAATACCTCTACTTTATGTTAGGTATTATTGGAAGCTCTTTGGACGCAGTTGATGAGACACAAATGTGGCTTGTATTATAAGGTATGATAAATATGTATTTATGCATATATAATGATGCATAAGGCTCAAAGAAAGAAGTATCAATTTAAAACATTTCAGTTGTAGATTTTTAGAAAGAACTGCATTTTTCCTGAAAGTTTGAAGCAATAAGTACACTTGAAGAGCCCACTGAATGTCCGACCTAGGATTATTTTTCAGCACGATGGCTGTCCAGCTCACAACAGCAGGATAGTTCTGGACTATTTGAACCAAGTTTGTGACCCTAATTTTATAGGTACAAATGCGCAAATACGATGGCCTGCAAGATCCTCAGATTTGACTCCCATAGACTATTTTTAATGGGGCTACATCAAGGACCAGGTCTATTCAGATTTTGGCATAAATCCTGTAGTTAATGTTCACGATCTACAACAACGGATATTAGATGCATGTCGAAATGTTGATCGAGAGATGATCCAAACTGCTACGCATAGACACATTATGGAAAGATGAGAACTTTGCGTTCAGCAAGTGGGGAACGTTTTCGAGCATCTTATTTGATATTTGTTATTAAAAATGTTATTTTAATACATTCTTGATTATTTCTTTTATGTATTAAATTAATGTGGTACTATTATTTTTATTTAATTTTTGTTGTTTATAAATTAACTTAAAAATTAATTTTACCATTCAATTATCTAAAAACGATCTAACAAAAAAATGCCATGTCTATGATTTTCATTAAAAGCCTGTACAAATTATAATTCACCTTTAGAAAGAAGAAAGCCCAGACGTTTACAAATGATCCATCAGTATGTGTTGAACCAGCCAATTGAACCCCAGCAAATATGTTATTGGCAGAAAGATTACTTAACCCGCTATCTGATGCCGTAGTCATATACAGGGTGTTCTATTTGAAATATTCGAGAACAATTGAGCTTTGTAAAATGTAACACCCTGTATAAGTGGATATTTCCGCAAGCTATATAACCATATTTTGTTCTGCTACATTGAGTCAAGAGCCAGGGTAATACCAGATCTTGACAGGTTTTGCGACGACATGGCAGCCCTGTCGTCTGGAATCGGAATAAAATTTTGGACAAACAATTGAATAACTTTTAAACCGTTAATTCCAAGCCCTTCTTGTAGGACATCATTGTACTCGCCGTGAAGTGCTCTACCAAAAAACAAAATATAGAGTGTCCTATTTAAAGAAATAAACGTTTGGTGTGGCACAGGGAAACTGATCACTCTGTATACATAAAACTAATTTCCAGTTATCGGAACACTGGTTTATCTATGAATACCAAATTTGACATTTCTAGGTAGAGCGGCTGTGAAGATAATTATGTGATCCTCTCAACTTGCCGGACCCTGTATATATAAACATATAAAGTCTTAAGCTGACATCAGATCCTTGGGAAGCGCTCACTTAAAGAAATTTTCACAAAATTTTAACGTCGCTACTTTTCTCTATAAAAATTCGCTGAAAATGACGAAATAGATGTAGCAAAATGTTACTCAATTGTTGAGCTTTGCTTAACTTTATATATACCCTGCATATTATGTTGGGATGAAAATGGTAAAATGCATCCACTAGTGACGGACAAATACATATTTTTCCGAAGGATGATACAAACAAAATTCAGGAGCTATAGAAAAACAATGGAGTAAATGAATAGCCACTTGTGTTGTCATTTTCACTGCATTTGGATTTGTTATAGGCCTATTACATAGCGTTTGGGACGGTGGCGGATGAGGTGGACCATTCTGAAGTTGACAATCATTGAAATAAGTGCCCGTTATAACCTCCATAATGGCCTCTTGGCATTAATACACAATACAGCGGATAGTTCACCAGAAGGGTAAACGTTTTGATTTTAGATCTGAAATACATATATAATTTATTACTCGAATTTAGAAAATGTTCAGACATTCTGATTTCTGTGCAGCAAAAGGAAAATTCATTTTAAACTTCAATTACATATTATCATGCGAGCTTTATAGGTTGAAACAAAACTTTCAGGAAGTCACAAAGTGAACATTGTAACCTGCGATGAGCACTGATAAGTGAACTTGGAGAACCCAAATCACCACAACACATATTTTCAAAGACCTGACGATCGTTTCACTAACAAGGTTAGCGTCATCAGAGGATGAAAAATTCTAAACTGCTTACTACTACTACACGTTATATACTGAGTTTTAGGTAGTGACCGATACCGAGAGGGAGACTAAATCGCAGGCAAATTTTCTCTGTGTTGTATTTTTGCTGCTGAACCAGGTTTTTGAACTTCCTTTATAGCCCATAGATACCCGACATTTCAGTGGGCTTATTTTTATTTTTCGTATTATCTAACAAGTCATATATATATATATATATATATATATATATATATATATATATATATATATATATATATATATATATATATATATATATATATATATATATATATATATATATATATATATATATATATATATATATATATATATATATATATATATATATATATATAGGGTGAATCAGACCACCGATACCAGTCGTTTATTAGCCGACTGGATGCCAAGAAAAAAAAAGATATGTTTGTATACCCAAATCGGATACGCTGTATATCCCTTGGGGGTACGAACAAGAAGTTTTTATGCAACGAGGGTGGTTGTATGCACACGAGGAAAGAAGGAAAATGCCTAATACGAAGCATATACCCCCCCGGTTCGACTTACGGCAGGGGTAGGGGGGTTGGGGGTTGCTTCTTCGTCTTGGGGATTTTCCTTCCCCATCGTGTGCACTCAACCACCCTCGCTGCATAAACCACAAGAAAAATGTATTACTCCTACCCGCCAAGGAAGTTACGGCACCTGGGGGGATAGGGGTGCTGTGCGGGGTAGGCAGGATTTAAGGGGGATATGGCTTCAAGATGTGAAAAAGCCAGCTTTTAAGCCCGTTTTATTTGAATTTTCTGCTCATATTTCTTTTTTACTACCTACCCCGCTCAGCACCCCTACTTACTCCTGGTCCCGTAACTTCCTTGGGGGGTGTGAACAAGACATTTTTCTTAGGGTTTGTGGATCCAGGGGGGCCTAGGCAGGTTTCTAAAAACAGTTTTTTGAAAAGTGTTCGGGAGCTAAACTGCTAATTTACCTAAAATTCGCTACCAAAACGCACTTACTGCGTCCAGATTTTTTTCTTACAAACGCATCATATTTCGATAAAAAATGCAAAAATGCATTAACGAATTCGTTCTACGAAAATTAGCTAAAAAAAATTATAGACCGTTAAACCATAAATTTCACTAAACCTACAGCGAAAGCATTAACTTAACTAAACCGACAGCCAAAGCATCAAGGAAATGGTCTATTCGAAATGAACTGTCTGTAAATATTTTAGTAAAATGACGGGCAATGACGGTTGAATCTGAAACTTAAGGGTTTGCAGAACAAGCTTCTTGCAACATTTTCTTTTCACAAACCGTATTTTTTTAACGTTCTTTGCCTAAACATTGCCAATTTTGACGTTTAAAATTGCGAGTTTGACGTTTTAAGGAAAACTCCAAAATTTGTTTCTTTAACTGCCCATAACTTCTTTGTCTTCAAAGCTATAGACCCAAATTTTGGTACAGAGTTCACTCTTTATAATACAAACACGCGTACGAAATTTGCCCTTACTTCGTTATTTCCGGAGATATGATTTTCTTTAGAAAGGAAACACAAAATTTTCCGAGAAAACCTAGTCCAATTTTCCTCGCTAACTAAATTATCCAAGCCACTTGCAAAAGGAAGACACTCACCAAATTTGATCAAGATTGGTCCATTATTTTTTGAGTTATCGTGATATATATATATATATATATATATATATATATATATATATATATATAGATATATATATATATATATATATATATATATATATATATATATATATATATATATATTATATATATATATATATATATATATATACAGTTCTCCTCATTAGCGAATTTTTTTTAAATTAGCTAAAAGCGAACAGTGTGCCAAAATTTTGGCCTGTAAATTAAAAGACAAAAAAGTAATAGGAATTTGAAGAAAAAAGTTTTGGGGGTTTTCCTTAAAACGTCAGAGTAAAATGTCAAAATTGGCAACATTTAAGCAAAGAACCAGAAACAAATACGGGTTATGTAAAGACAATGTCGCAAGAAGAGTGTTCTGCAGACCCTTAAGTTTGAGCTTCATCCGCCATTATCCTTCATTTTACTAAAATATTTCCAGAAAGTTTATTTCAAATAGACCCTTTCTCTGAGGCTTTGGCAGTAGCTTTAGTTAAGTTTACGGTTTAACGGTATATAATTTTTACTTTTGTAGAAAAAAATCGTTATTGGGGAGACCGCGACTCTCGAATTTTAAAAAAATGTCTTCAAATGAGTGCAAACTAGGCCTTCTAGAACGCATATCCCGGTTTTGTTTCCATTTTTATCTTTTTACATATATACAGGGTGACGCATTTCTACGGCAAAGCTAAATATAATTGTTATTATACAAGATACGAGAAAAAATGATATACGTTAATTTTAGGGTGTCTTAAGCTGCATTTTATAAAATTATCTTGACAATCACAGGGTGGGCTATAAGTCGTTGGTGATACCTACAATTTTTTTTAAACATTCACTATATTATTGCATTTTTAATTTTTTTGTCGAAATATGATGCATGTTTGTAACTAGACGCAGTAAGCGCGTTCTGGTAGCGAATTTTCATTAATTGCTTCAAATCTCAATAACTCAATTTGCTATTAACCTAAAGTTCGTTAGCTACGAAACCAGGTTTCTCGGAAATATTTTAAGTTTGTTTTCGGAAAATTGTTGTACATTTTTAAACAATAAGTTATTTTATTAAAATATGGTACATTGTTTCTACTATATAAGTTATACCGGTAACCAAGTTGATGCATGCATGCATTAAACAGACACATTTGCTATTAAAAATATTTTTATAAAAATTCAGTTCCATAACGCACTTGCTGCGTCCAGACTTTTTCATATAGGGTTTTTAGTGAATTTTCGTAGAAAAAATTCTCTAATGGGGAGATCCCGACTTTTGAATTTTGAAAAAATTTTTGCAAATGAGCGCGAACTAGGACCCCTAGAACCCATATCCGGGGTCAGTTTCAATTTTTATATGTTTATATATATATATATATATATATATATATATATATATATATATATATATATATATATATATATATATATATATATATATATATATATATATATATATATATATATATATATATATATATATATATATATCACACCGATAACTCAAAAAATATTGGGCCGATTTTGATAAAATTTGGCATGTACCTTTATTTTGTAAATGGCTTGGATAAGTTTGAAAGTAAAATCGGGCGAGGTTTTCCGGGAAAATTTTGAGTTCTCATTCGAAAAAAAATTTTATCTCAGAGAATAATAGGCCGATTTTGATAAAATTTCACATGTCCCTTCCTTTTGTAAATGGCTTTGATAAGTTTGTTAATCAGAAGAATCGGACGAGGTTTTCTGGGAATATTTTGAGTTTTCATTTGAAAAAAAAAATTTTCTTAAAAAATAAAAAAATTATGATAACGACCAAATTTGGTACATAGATTTACGATATAAAAAGTAAACTATACACCAAAATATAGATTTCTATGTTACAAGAAAAAAAAAGTTATAATAAAATATTTTGTGCCAGATCATTTCTATGAAAATTCACTACCATAACGCACTTGCTGTGTCCAGGCTTTTAATAACTTTAAGTTATTCCAAGCTGTTAGGGTATGTTCTACAGTACACGTTGCTACATAGCTTTATGTTTTCTATATTGCCTGTGTCCTGAAACCTGGCTGAAACAAAACCAACCGTACAACAAACCGAAATTCTTCGAAACCATTCTTGATTCACATTAAAATCGGAATAGCAGCACAATCAAAAGATTTATAATCTTGTTGCATCTTTTCATATGCATCTTCCTTTTTCCTTTCTGTTGTTTATTAATGTATTTGTAGAATTCGCTTGCATAAATTACATGGGGTTTTAATTTAAATACCAGTGTTTTGTTATCGTCCGCTGGTCACGTACACGCGATACAACATCTTATTTTTTAGGTAAGAATTATGGCGTGAGATTAATTACAAGTTGTTAATATCTTTTTTAGTGATGTCTGAGGGGGGTTTGTAACGTGTCAACGGTTAGTTATGTGCCGTACTCACAGCATCACACATGGCTCTCTGCGATCTGATCCACTGGGTGCTTCTCTATCTGACATTGTTGCCAGGTGGTTTTGTTAGGTCAGAGGGTCATGTTTTAGTGAATTTTTTATAAAAAAATTCTCTAATAGAGAGGTATCGATGGTGAGACTATGCAAAAATGTTTTCAAATGAGCGCTAGGACCCTAGAACCCATATCCGGGGTCAGTTTCAATTTTTATATGTTTATATATATATATATATATATATATATATATATATATATATATATATATATATATATATATATATATATATATATATATATACCCAAGCAACAAATTAAGGCATGTTAACCAGCACTCGAGTCCAAATAACCTAACCAAGTTGTAATTTAGTAACAAATAACCAAAATGTTGCCTTTATTGTCATAATGACTACAAATTTGGAAATGCGGCTCCGAACTAGCTTATTTTTGACTATTAAAATTACTCCAAAGTCAGTAACTTACAAGTAACTAAATTGGGAAAAAATTGGTTCAATTTTACTCATAAAATATACTTGAATATACTTTTGTGTTTCAATTCCAGAGTTGGTAATTTTTAGGTCAAAGTGTGCCCTAAATTGGACTGAAAATCGACTACCAAGCCCAGATACCTGAAATACCTACTTTAAGGTAATTTATTACCTAATATTAACCTGCAATATGTCTCTGTGGTATAGTAAATTGGAGGTTTTTTTATAAAGTCCAGCTTACATATATATTACCAATTTCAGTGCAATACAGCACAGGAAATATTTTGGGCACTGAGCTAACCTAAAATGGCTTTCTGATCGGCTATAAAGTCATAATTACTGCAGAAATGGTCTTCCAAGTCAAATTGACTACCTTCAAGTTGAAAATACCCATAAAATCTGACTTGAAATAAAAATTGTCCTCAAAGTTCAAAGTGTACAGCAGTGAAATACATTTGTGAATCTTAAAGGTGTGTCAGTTGATAAACTTCATCAATAAAAGTTTATTCTTGTTGTGAATGTGCGTGCACCAGTAACAAATATAGTGTTACAATGCCCCCTTTGAAACCAATAAAAGTTTACAGACATACTACAAATTATTATAGAGTAGTAAAGAATGCTTGTATTCAGTTCGCTTCATATTGATAATTATTATTTCGATAAGTCTGTGTAAATCCTAAAAAAGTATGACAACTCGATCGGCTACTACTACTAGGTATATGAAAGTAAAACTGAATTTCAATTATATGCTGGTATCAAATCAGCACGTTTCCCTCTTCAATATAATACATCCCTTTTCATGCCAAATGGAGTGAAACATTGGCAACACAGTCAGCTGTCATGTTTATGTTTATTTACTTATTTTATTTTGTTTCTATTTTCTATTAATGTCTATATATTATGGAATCAAAGACCAAAAGCGCTGTATAATCATTCCTATATATTTCTCGGCTGTGCACGGATATAAGTAATATATATTTTTATAGACGAAAATGTTTCATTTCTAATAAATTCAAACAAAATTCGTTTACCATATAGTTGAAATTCCCATAATAGGACAAAATGCCTTCAAAGTTTGGTTAGTTTGCCCTGTCATTAGAGATTGTGACTTATAGGTAAAAAAATAGGGCAAAATTAACTTTAAGGTCAATCATGTTAGAAGGGCAGCCATATTCATTTAATTTTGCGGAATCCATCTTGATTGTATTGGAAAATGAAAAATAATTTTTTTGAATAAAGTGTAAACAAATTTTAGTTCAAAAAAAAAACATTAAATAATGCTTGTATACCATGACGACAGGATAGTTTTGTGTTGTTTACATCACCAATCCTCCAAAATCAGAATTTCAAGAATTTTGAATAATTTTTTATTTTCAGTAATTTTATCTTTTACAAGGGGGCTCGAATTTTATCGCAGTATCATCATCATGTTAACAGAAAAAACATAACCGCAGTGGTTTTTTTCTTTATACAGTGCGAATCTCCTTTATCATTGTTCCAATTATTTAAAGTAAGTTCTTTGATCATTCATTCTTTGATCATTCAAGATGTCATTTTTTAACAAACATGGACTCTCTACTACTCTACTGTTTGTTTATACATACATAACCACAGATCCTACAGAACCGAATAATGTCACATGCGTAGTTCGTTGTTAAGAACGCCACGGCACTCGGCGCCTAGATGTCAGATTCAAGTAAAGCGTAGCACATATTTACCAATATATTACGTCCATTGGCCAAATGTAGAATGAAAATGTCCTAAATATAACTAAAACGCCTTGGTCGAAACGCCTTGCTGAACCTATTATCGACTTCCATATTACTTTGACTTTATTCCCCACATTGGTAATATACACTTAAATTTTACTTGAAAATGACCTGTGATGATTTGGTCGCCGACCTAGTGGTAGTGCGATTTTACGTCAATTTGACTTTAAATGTTGCTTGGGTATATATATATATATATATATATATATATATATATATATATATATATATATATATATATATATATATATATATATATATATATATATATATATATATATATATATATATATATATATATATATATGTATCCAAAAGCTAACTCAAAAAATAATTAACGGATTTCGATGAAACTTGGCAGGTGTCTTTCTTTTATTAACGGCTTGGATGAGTTCGTTAGCCAAGAAAATCGAACATGGTTTTCAGAGAAAATTTTGAGTTTTCTTTCTAAAAAAATTTATTTCTACGATAAGTACAAATCTATTTCAATGAAATTTGGCATGTATATAGCCCCGAGAAATACCTTATCACTTACCAAAACTCAACTTTCCTAATTTATAGCGAATTGAGTTATTAAATTTTGAATTTTCTTTGGAAAATTTTTTTTTTCTCCAAAAATTACAAAGCTATTTTAATGAAATTTGGTGGATATGTTGCGTTGAGGAAGACCTTGCCACATACTAAAATGCAACTGTCTAGGTTTATAAAAAAATTGAGTTATTCAAATTTGAAGGATTTAATTAAAAATCACTACCATAACGCACTTGCTGCGTCCCGAACTTTTTCAAATATAATTAGTTCAAAGACATAATCATCGCGATAAAAAGGCGATGTCGCATTCTCGTCACAACAGCGACTGACACCAGCAGCCTATTTTTTGGTAGCTTTCATACTTCCGCAGTTGGGCCAGCTTTTTCAGAAGTGTTCCTTTCGGTGTACTCCTTTTTTTTGCGAATTTTCATTAGAAAAATTTGCTTAAAGGTAGACAATGACTGTCGAATTTTTTTTCAAATGTGTGCGAATTGGACTCTCATAACCTATATCCGAGGGGAATATATAGATATATAAAAGTATAGGCTAGTTAAAAAATACACTTATATATGTGTATACAGGAAAGACGGTTGTGCCTTGACAATAGCGTACCTCGGATCACACTTCAGGTTCATAATAGATGCTGGGATATACACAACAGAAACTGTTCTGAGACAAAGTTAACTCACTATAGTGTAAGCAAGTGGAAAAGTGGTTGTCAACGTGCTTTTCTTTTCGAGTAAAACAGAACTAAAAGTTTTCAGTGCAAACAACTTTTGCTTTTACTGTTAATTTTTTGGGAATTATATATATATATATATATATATATATATATATATATATATATATATATATATATATATATATATATATATATATATATATATATATATATATATATATATATATATATATATATATATATATATATATATATATATATATATATATATATATATATATATATATATCACACCGATAACTCAAAAAATAAAGTTACGATTTTGATTAAATTTGCTATGTACCTTCATTTTGCAAGTGGCTTGGATAAGTTCGTTAGCCAGGAAAATGGGACCAGTTTTTCCGGGAAATGTTTGAGTTTTCTTTAAAAAAAATTTTTTCTCCGAAAAGTACAATGCTGTTTTATAGAAATTCAATGTATATATTGCCTTACGAGAGACCTTACCATGTACCAAAATTAAACTTTCTCAGTTTAGAGAAAATTGAGTTATTTAAATTTTAAATTTTCTTTCGAAAAAAATTTCTTTCTTCAAAAATTGCATAGTTATTTTAATGAAATTTAGTGGATATCTTGTCTTGGGAAAGACCTCAGACATACGAAAATTAAAATTTCTTAGTTTATAGAAAATTGAGTTATTCAAATTTGAATATATATGGAGAAAGGTTAAGGGCAAGGCCGCAAGGAGACAACCGCATACACGTGTTTCAAACTTATTAGCTATCATTAGTACGGTATAGCCAGGTGATGATGGGAACACTCTGGATGAAGAAGCAAAAATACACGGAGTCACAACAGGCAACCAGTGCACATTTGTTATATATATATATATATATATATATATATATATATATATATATATATATATATATATATATTTATATATATATATATAGTGTGTCCCAAGCTGGATGGGAATGTATTGCTGTCTCCGTTATTATTAGAGATAGGAGACGGCGAGATTAGTAATGTTTTGTAGAATTTCATGCTTGTTCCAAATATGACTTGTATTTTACCCTGCCTCTTTTCCTTTAGAGATATTTTGAAAAAACAAAATTTGCCGATTTCTTTTTTCGTCAATAATAAGTAGGCGTTGATCTGACAGGTTTAAGTCTTGCACATTATCAGGACACTTTTTACAGAGTAATCTTTTTGTGCTATTCTGAACTTTGGATTGTCATTTATATTTGAGCTACATGTATCAGCGTTTGTTTTTATTGTGGTAGCCATATTGGATTTTTCGCTCATGTGATAGCCTGTGAAAAGAGCTTTCCAATGATGTACAACATGCTTGAGAAATATTGTAATTGCACTGACAATTTTGACAAAAACCGTTTTGAGGATAGTAGGCTATGAAATCCAACACCAGAAAACAAATGACAAAAACAGGTGTTCAAAAAGCAGTAGGCCATGGAGTCTAACAATAGACTTCTACTTTTAACATAATTTTCCGTAATAATTTACGATAAAAAAATATTGTGATTTAATTTACAATACTTAATTAGGTAATAATGCTAGGTAATCTTATGCGAAACAGTTTAATAACGAAACCCGGCAATAACAAATAGAAACTTAAACTCCACAAAACAACACAATTAGAAACGGAACTCAACGAATAATAAAATAGAAACTTAAAAATACACCAAATAGAAAATTGTTCAATATGGCCACCGTTTTGTTCAATGCACTTTATACATCTTTTTGAAACATGCCTCCAAACTCTGGTGAGGGTGTTTTGGTTAATATGATTTATAGCTTCCGTGATTCTGTTTCGTAATTCATTGATATTTTGTGGTGGATCGAATTTATACACACCATTCTTCAGAGTACGCCAAAAATAAAAATCCATGGGTGTTATATCAGGACTGCGAGCACATCAATAAACCGACCCATTGTTGCAAATGACGCGATTATTAAAATTTTGGTACAAAAATTGTTTGTCGATCCTAGGCATTGTGAGCTGGACAACCGTCTTGTTGGTACCAAATATCGTCTAAATTATCATGAATTCTTCTAATTGTTGGTAAGATATCAGTTATTAATAGATTAAGATACCATTCCCCCGTTAAATTATTTTCAGAAAAGAACGGACCAACAATGAAGTTTTGTTTCATTGCTTTACACCTCCGTGGTGTAAACATATAAAATTTTTAACTAACCCGGCTGTGTTCTAGGGGACCTAGTTCGAATTTAGAAATAAAAATCAATTTAAGGGTCACGACAATCTCTATATAAGTGATTTTTTTTCTACGAAAATTCACTTTTATATTTTCTTTCTCTTTTAGAAAATAAAACATTTATGAGTACTTTTTTGTTGTCGTTTATGCGAACGTCACAATCATCGCCTCGGAATCTCGTAATAACCCTTCAACAAGAAAATTAATTTGTGATTTGACATCGCAGCTGTAAAATTTGATTGCGGACAATTTGCGTGGGTTGATAGTCCCAATTTGTAAATTCTCAAGTCGTATATGAAAAGTATGCAGTGGCGTAATGAGTGTAGATAATTGATATTAATTGCACGAGTCATTATAATCAAGGAAATTATGTACAGTGATTGTCAGCTGGCTGACTGTACGTGATTAGGTGACTCATTTCCCCTCCTATGCCCCTGCTGCTGCCTACCCCTTTTATATATAATTAGTAATTAGTGCACAATCTGGGTAATAATTATACATTGCATGTGATTTTTTTGCGACGTACATGTAGAATATTTTTAATGTTTCATCAGTGATAATCATCACTTGAAAGTATCTCTAATTATAATGATACTGTATATTACGTGATTTTTATGTGCGTGGGTTGCTGGCTGTGTGGTAATTATTGTTTAAAAATGGTGCATAATTTGTAAGTGCAATTGCAGATGGTTTTTTTTACGAAAAGTACTAACATGCATACAAATTATTTAAATAGAACTTTCTTGTTTAATTGCATGTTTGGAGTTAATTTCTTAGATGCGAAAACATTTTACAGTTTTTGATAAATTTCGTAGGAAAAATTCGTAAACTTTGGATTTTGAGGCACTTTCCTCAAATGAGCGCGAACAAGTCTCCCTCGAACCCATATTCGAAGTCAATTTCATATTATATATATATATATATATATATATATATATATATATATATATATATATATATATATATATATATGTATATATATATATATATATATATATATATATATATATATATATATATATATATATATATATATATATATATATATATCAAAAAATTGTGGGAAAGCCGTCAGTTGCAAAATAAAACTCTTTATTATAGGCCGGGCTTTCGGAACAATTTATTCCAGAACATAATCTCGACACTGGCCACAATATAAATTTTAGTAATGTTTCTATTTTACACTGTGAAACCTTAAGTAATAAAAGAGTGTGTTTATTGAAATTTCTTTTAACGACAATTTAATAAACTGAAAAAAAGATAATAATTTTAGAAATCACTACCCCTATTTATATTTCCTAGACAAAAACAAAAAACTCTGGACGCAGCAAGTACGTTATGGTAGTGAATTTTCATAAAACTAATTTTTAATAGCAATAATGTGTTTTTTTTTTAAGAAAGCAGGCATCACATTTGGTTACCAATATAATCTATATAGTAAAAACAATGTGCCATGTTTCATCAAAATAACTTTATTGTTTGAAAATGTACAAAAATTTCCGAAAGTAAACTTAAAGTGTTCCCGAAAAAACTCGTTTCTTGGTCAACCTTATAGGTTAATAGCAAATTGAGCTATTCAAATATTAAGCATTTGATCAAAATTCGCTACCATAACGCACTTACTGCGTCCAGATTTTTTTTCCTTATAAACATGCATTATATTTCGATGGAAAATGCAAAAATGCAATAACATAAGGCGTCTTTGATTAAAAAAAAAAGAAAATTTGTATCACCAACGACTTATGGGCCAGCCTGTGATTGTAGAAATATTTTTTTTAAGATGTAGCTCAAGACACCCTATAATTAATATATACAATTTTTTTTCATATCTTGTATAATACTTATACTTACTTATACTTATACTTTATTGGCTGAAATTACACAATATGTCTATACAGTAAGTCAATTTTGACTTGTGTAGTATATAGTGACATAATTTAAACAGTTTATTCTAAAAATACTTGACACTACATTATCCAAATATGACATACTTCGAATTTTGACAAACCATTTTAAATAAACTTTTTGTACCATTTTTTCTTCCATCTCACATTTCCAATCATTGCCTTCATTTACTACTAATCTGTACACATCCATCATTACTTTCCCATCATCATTCTTCATTTACTTTTCATGTTTATACCAAATTTATAAAATTTTATACAAAACCGAACCGCTTCATTCTGACAATTAAATATGAAAAATAACAGATATATTGAGCTTTATTGATTTTTTTTACGAAAATTCTACAAAAATTATATACCATTAACGATAAACTCTATAGCTAAGACTACTGCCAAGCGTCAGAGAAAGGGTCTATTTGAAATAAATTTTCTGGAAACATTTTATTAAAATGAAGGACAATGAAACTAAGACATCAGGGTTTGTAAAACATTCTTCTTGAGACATTTTATTTCCATAGCCCGTATTAGAGTCAAGTTCTTTTCCTAAATGTTGCCAATTTTGACGTTTAAATCGCAACTTTGACGTTTTGTGAAAAACCCCAATTTATTTTTGTTTAAATGCCTATAACTTTTTTCCATTTTGACCTACAAAGCTACATTTTGGTAGGTAACTTTCGTATAATGATATAAACCCGTTCATAAAATTTGGTTGCCCTTACTTTGTTAATTTTGGAGATATAAATTTTTTTTGAAAGAAAACACAAAATTTTCTGGGAAAACCACGGTGGATTTTCCTTGCTAACAAACTTATGCAAGCCACTTGCAAAAGGAAGGTACTCACCAATTTTGACGTTTAAAATCGCGATTTTGACGTTTTGAGGAGAACCCAAATTTATTTTTCTTTAAATGCCTGTAACTTTTTGTCCTTTAACCTACGGAGCTAAATTTTGTTATGTAACTTGCCTCTAATGAAAGAAAGCCGCGTGTGAAATTTGGTTGCCCTTACTTTTTAAATTTTGAAAATATAAAAGAATTTCAATTTTTTTTTAAAGAAAACACATAATTTTCCGGGAAAACCTCGGCGGATTTTCCTGGCTAACGAACTTATCCAAGCCACTTGCGAAAGGAAGGTATTCACCAAGTTTTATCAAAATCGGTCCATTATTTTTTAAGTTATAGGTGTGACACACACACACACATTTAAAAAAAAATTTCAAAATTTAAAAGTCGGGATCTCCTCATTAGTGTTTTTTTTTAAAGAAAATTCCCTAAAACAAATTCAATTAGATAATATAATTTATATATCAGTTTGGCACTTTTCGACTTCAGTCAAATTCAGAAAAAAGTTTTTTTTTTATGTTTGTCATTACAAAAAAAAAGATGGAATAAATTTTTCCGAAAGCTCGGCCTATAATAAAGAGTTTTATTTTGCAACTGACGGCTTTCCTACAATTTTTTGATAAATAACACTATTACCGTCACGAAAAACTTAATACTATATATATATATATATATATATATATATATATATATATATATATATATATATATATATATATATATATATATATATATATATATATATATATATATATAGTTGAGTTTTATGTTTTGACATAAAACTCAACTTTGTCACATCAACCCCTTAATGGTGGTGAGAACAACCCTTATATTTTAAATAGGGAACATGGGTTGAGTGTTACATCATTTGAAAGCTCTTTCTTTTCTGAATTCAGCACACTAATTTTTTTCGGAAGTTTTATCAATTATTCACAGTTGGAGTTGCAAGAACCTATTTAATTCATTGTGACAAGAAATGCACTAATTAGTTAATTTTTCATTAAAAAAAAAACTAAAAAACAAAACCAAACGTTCAGAAATGTTTATTCAGTTAAGTAAGTGTTCAAATTTTTGACCACCAGCTTCCATACAAAAGTAGAAATTTTGTTCAAAACGAGCTCTGACATTCTGGAGCATCTGTGGAGATATTAGACGGCATTCTTCAACAATACGTCGATGTAATTCTTCCAGAGACTCCGGAACTGTTGCGAAAATTCTACTCTTTAAATGGCCCCATAGAAAGAAGTCTAAACTAGTTAAATCCGGTGATCTAGCAGGCCACTCAATAGCACCTCTACGCCCAATCCATTGCTCTGGAAACTCTCTGTTCACAAACTCCCTAACACGTTGCGAAAAATGCGGGGGAGCACCATCTTGTTGAAACACTAGTTGTTTTCTTGATAGCGATCATCATTTTCAACAATGACAATTAGTAATTGGTAAACGATATCTTCTAGTAACTCCAAATACGTTTAGCCACTTAAATTGCCATCAAGAAAAATTGGGCCGATTAAACGGTCTCCAAAAATGCCAGTCCAGACATTCAATTTCTGTGGAGTTTGAGTGTGGAATTCGTGAAAATTTCTTGGATCATTATCTGCCCAATAACGACAATTGTGACGATTGACTGTAGAGTTTAATAAAAACATACACTCGTCTCAAAAACAGATATTGAACAAAAAGTTCCCGTTATCAGCTATTCGTGCAGTCACAACTTCACAAAACTCCAGCCGCCGATCAAAATCATCTTCATTCAGTTGTTGTGCAAGATGAATTTTATACAAGTGAAATTTATGATCCTTCAATATTCGCTGAATAGTTTTTTTTTTGATGTTTGAAACAGTGGCCAATTTTCTCGTGGTCAAAGTTGGGTCTGCAGCAATTTGTCCTAAAACTTCAATCTCAGTAGTCTCATTTCCAACCGGAAATTCACGTCCAAGATCCCGTTTTTTGTTGTCTACGAACCACTTTGTCGAAACTTTGCAACTAACTCCAAACTGTATTTTCTGTTAACATCTCTGTTCGGATGTCGTTCATTAAACAAATTTGCGGTTTGAAAAAAAAAGAGTAATTATTTCAACTCTTTCTTCTGCAGAATACACCATTGTGAAATTAATTTTCGGTAGTACTATCAAGTATCAAACCGATCGATAAACTGAAATAACAAACCGCATTTCTCTCATTCCGATAAGAAATGTTCTGATAGTTAATTTTTTGTTTACAAACCAACAAAACATTGACTATCAGCACATTTCTTATCGGAATGAGTGAAATGCGTTTTTGCACCTTCAACTGTGAATGACTTTTAAACTTGTTTATAAAACTTCCAAAAAAAATTTGTGTGCTGAATTCAGAAAATAAAGAGCTTTCAAATGATGTAACATTCGACCCATGTTCCCTATTTAAAATATAAGGGTTGGTATCACCACCCTTCAGAGGTTGATATGACAAAATTGAGTTTTATGTCAAAACATGTCCCCTTTAATATTAAAATTGACGTGTTTTAGCCTTTCTTTAAAAAAATATATATTTGCAAATTCAGATGAAAAAATGTTTTCAAATTTTCGTGAAAAAATGTTTTATCAAATTCTTGTGCAAATTTTTATGTAATGTATTTTTTTGTGCAAGATTACTTAGTCAATGTTTGTAAAAAGAATGTATTTTCTTAAAACAAATTGTTTGGAAATCTTCATGTAAACATTTTTTAAATTTTTGTGAAAAAGCTTTCTGTGAATGGTTATATGTATCTCAACTGGTGTAGTTTTTGTGTAAATTACGTGGATAGGTTCGTTGTTCAGGAAAATCAGACTAGTTTCTCTGGAAAATAAAAAATATATCTTCGGAAATTTTTTGTACTTTTTCAAACCAAAAGTTAGTTTGATGAAATACGGTACATTGTTTCCACTATAAAGGTTACATTCTCTACTAAATATCATGTATTTCTGAAAAAAACTCGGGACGCAGCAAGTGCGGTATGGTAGTGAATTTTTATTAAATGCTTCAAATTTAAATAACTCAATTTTCTATAAACTTAGATAGTTTAATTTTAATACGTAGTAAGGTATTTCCTAATGCAAGATATCCACAAAATTTCATCAAAATAACTCAATTTTATCTAAACTTAAAAAGTTGAATTTTTGTACGTAGTAAGATCTCTCCTGAGCAAACATACACAGTAAATTTCATTAAAACATCTTGGTCACTTTCGGAGAAAAAATTTTTTTTCGTAAGAAAACTCAAAATTTTTCCGGAAAACTTAGTCCGATTTTTCTGTATAACGAACTCATCCAAGCCATTAATAAAAGAAAGGCACTTGCCAAGTTTCATCTAAATCGGTTAATTATTTTTTGAGTTATCAGACGGCTACCTATATATATATATATATATATATATATATATATATATATATATATATATATATATATATATATATATATAAATTAAACCTATTTACAAATGAACTTTAATAAGATATTATACTGTGACAATACCTCTCTCAAGCAGTGGCAATTTCTCCTTGTGAGCCAAATGTGCGCCGCATACCCTAAAATATAATCAAAATGTGCACAGTTATATATGTTTTATTTCTTTTTCCCTTAGTCTTAATACACTACACATTTTATGACAATCGATTTAATTTACTTATTTGATTTCATAAATAGTCGGTTAATAGTGACTTGGAATGAAGTAGGTACGTCTTCTAACATATTCAGAGAATATGAGTAGATCAATAGCAACTGGGAATGAATTCGTTCAGTCCCCCACCTACGTGTTTAAAATAGTGAGGAAAATACCATTGATTTTAACACTGCAGTGAGCTATAAAAATTTGATTAACTCAGTTTTCTATAATCTTAGAAAGTTAAATTTTGGTAGGTAGTAAGGTATTTCCTAGGACAAGATATCCACAAAATTTCATTAAAATAACTTTGTAATTTTTGGAGAAAAAAAATTGTTTCAAAAGAAAATTTAAAATTTGAATAACTCAATTTTCTATAAACTGAGAAAATTGAATTTTGGTACTTAGTAAGTCCTCTCCAAAGGCAACATATATAGTAAATTTCATTAAAACAGCTTTCTTATTGTCGGAGAACATTTTTTTTTAAAGAAAACTCAATTTTCCCGGGAAAACCCGTCCGATTTTCCTGCCTAACGAACTTATCCTATCCATTAATAAAAGAAAGGCACTTGCCGAGTTTCATTGAAATCGGTTAATTATTTTTTGAGTTATCAGACGGATACATATATATATATATATATATATATATATATATATATATATATATATATATATATATATATATATATATATATATAACATAAAAATTGAAACTGACCCCGGATATGGGTTCTAGGGGTCCTAAATCGCGCTCATTTGAAAAAATGTTTGCAAAGTCTCACCATCGATACCTTTCTATTAGTGAATTTTTTCAATAAAAATTAACTAAAAAAACAAATTTAATATTAAAAACGGTTCTACGAAAATTCGGTACCATAACGCACTTGCTACGTCCAGATTTTTTCAATTGCTTTTGAGAGTTTGTTGATTAAAAAATACACACCATTCTTTCATCCGAGCTGATTATAAAACGTCTTCGATTAACCATGTTTGGTAGAAAGATGTTGAATATCAAGGTGTGTAGATGAGTATATCCATAATTGTGACTGTATAATTTGACAAGAGGTGGCCAGGTAAGTTACAGACGTAGTTACCAGTTGGGGGGTCGTGATAACATCACCTTAACAGTGGGATCAAATCGTCTCCTAACGTTAGCAGCACCCTTCTCTTTGATTGACCACAAATTGATTTCAGTACAGTTTGGAGATGCCAATTCATCACACCACGTTTTCAAAAACTGACGATCGCTCGGATAAAAGTTATCGTGTCATTATATAGATGATTAATAAGCAAATGAAAGCTAAAAATAGTACTTATATCTTGGTTGAAAATATTAAGTCCAATCAGAAAAAAAAAGGTTGAGAAGCAATCGCGCACAGTGTCCTCGACTAAAGTATGCAAATAAGCTCCCACTGTTTTGCAGAAAGTTCCTGCAATTAAATTTCCATTTTCACCTATTGACAAGACGGAGTTTTGATATTTTGAATTGTTTCTAAATGAAATACACTGATTGGGAGAATAAAAACTTGAACAGCAAACAGCACGGAAGTGGATGATTTTTCATATACTTTCATAGGCGTCTAATTGGCGTGATTGTCCAACACTTTTGGTCAGCTTGAGATTTTTCTATCTATGTGGTGACTATTATCCAAAATATGTTGAGCAACACATGATTTCTCCATGGTGTCATACTTTACGTGCGCTAAATTTTCTTTAAACCTAGTTTCAATTCATCTTCTAGTTTGCCCAACGTATTCAAGTTCACAATCCTCACAAATTATTTTATAGGTGGTCGACATTTATGTGGCTTTACATTTATCCTTATAGCTACCGGCAAACTTTAAACATTTTCTTAAATTTTAACTATCAATCGGCTTTTCTAGGAGTGCTACTAAAACCTGTCGTAATTCGCAGATCAGGTGATAAGCAGACAAGGTTTTTGACTTTTTTTTCTGAAAGTTATAGATTTTGCTAGCGTTTGTTTTGCTTATTGTCTATTTTTTACTACTACACAAATAGAGTAAGTATTATGTTATGTTATCTATCTTCATTTTAATGATACTCTCAAACTGACCCATATAAGGTTTTTCTGATCAGGTAATGTGTTAACTTACTTGTTAGGCCCTTGACTGTCGTGTTAAACATCTCGTTGAAATCTTTTACGTATCCTAATACCTGGAAGGAGGCGAACTTAATACTTGTTCCAAAGGGTGGTCATTCTACTCTGGTTGAAAACCATACAGTGTTTTAATGGATAATTCTCCAAAAGTGTTCTAGAATGTATTAAATGTGCTCATTTTGTTTGCCAACAAAAAATATTATTAGCAGAGAATGGCCTCTCCATGACCACCGATTCCAGCTTGTTATCGGAAAATATATCCGATGCGATGGACAGGAAGTTTAAGACCATTTAGTTTAACCTTACCATGGCTTTTAATAAACTGGATCACGGTATTCTCGGTAACATGGGTTTCTCATCAAACCTACTGAACTTTGTGGGATCATATCTTCGAGATAGAGTTAGCGTTGTCAATTATCGTGGGTGCTCATCTGTGGGGGTTTTGGCTGGGTCTAGCGTTCCTCGGGGACGTGTTTTGGGACATTAGTTTTTCAATATATTCATCAATTATATATTAGAATTCATGGACTTACACAACCTTCTGTACGTGGATGAAATTAAGACTTTCTCACCCCACTGGCGGTCTCAGAGACCACGTATGACTGCAGAATAACTAGCGTAGGGTTCAATAACTGTTCTTATTCGACCCCCGAGCACACTCCTCCCGCCATGCGTCGCGGTGGGGGATTTCCACTGTAAAGTTGTTTTCCCTGTAGATTCGCGGGCTCGTAAAGTCTGACCTCATTTCAAGCATGGGCTCCTTTACGATCTCCTGAATTTTGCAGTGGCTCCTGAAGTCTGGATTGATCTTCAGTCTACCATTGCAGGCTCGTCTGTATAGTCCTAGCCTGGCTTGGATGGTTTGCTCTTCTCTGTATAAATTCTATCAGAACGCCTCGTATACAGAGCAGATACGGATTATCCTGCTATTGTGCACATCATAGGCCGGTGTCAAAATTCTAATTGGAATCTCTACAGACTACGCAAATTTGTTTTACTTTCACAGTTCTATTAAATTTCCTACACAATCAGGTCATCTGTCCTGAAGTACTGCACACTTTGCTTTTTTAGTCGCCTAAAATCAGCTCTAGAAGGCACAACTTCTTATATCTTTTGCCACCCAGCATGAATGTCAGGATTTTCTCATCGGTCTATAGATGGTGCTCCATTGATAACAACGTTGATCAGTCGACAGATATGTTGTTTTGCAGCAAGTGTAAACTGAGACGTGTTTCAGCGCTGCGTTGTGATTAGAAAAACTCCTAGGTCATTAATTCTTTTAGCGTATGCTTGTACATGTGGTATTCATACTCTTTATTTGGTGTAATTTCTGTTGAATATATGAACATATAAAGAAACGAATAAATACATTTTATTTAAATCTTATAACCTAATTTCCTTTCAATCTATTTATTCAAATTTTGTTATGTACCAAAATCATTGTGACGAGAACATGTGTACCAAATATCGTCAAAACCCTATTATTTTAGGAGATAAAATTATTCTATTTTTTTTTAATATTTCGTTATTTGACAGATTTTATAAACATTTCCTACCATAACGCACTTTCTAAGTCAAGATTTTATTTTTGTTTTTATCGATTAATTTTAACATGAATTTTCACAATATCAGGAAGGAAAAGTCAATATTCACAAAAACTATTCTTTCTTGTCTGTTTAAGCCAAGATCGAAGGAAATTTTACAGATTATTCACATGTATTTCAGAAACTTTGCCTGAAGCATTATCATTTATCCAAAATATTTCTGCCTTAAACACAAGGTTCAATCCATTTCTAGAACACATTGCTAAGATAAATAGATGTACTATTCTCCTATTTACACACTTATACCATGCTCTATCTAACTAATGCAAGAATCCTCATGATGCGAAAATTGCGAAACTGGTTATAGAAAAGATAACAAGAAATTGTTACGCCATAGATGGAGCCTCTACATTTATATTGAAGATAGAATGGTTTCACATAATAAGGGTAGCGACAATTGATTAAAAAAATATCCAAATCAGAATTAACTGATAAATTTAGTTGACCGTTTTCTTCGGGGTATCTTCATTTACATAAACCTTTTTTAATAATTATGGCGAAAATGACTTTAGAAAGTCGTAGGAAGTTGAAAATTGAAATTGAAAAATATTTTTCTACATTTTTATTACAAAAAATACAGAAATAATGACAAGTATTTGTTAATTTAAACATATCCATCAGTAGAGATAATTCAACTCGTAAGGTTTTTATATTAACTCGATATTTCTTTGCCCAGTCATCTTTAAACACCAGGCACGTTGAGCCATCTGATCAAAGAAAATTTGATGCTTTTTGTACTATATTATTCTAGTTAAGTTTTAAGCGGTAAATAAGATAAATAAAAACACGTGTCAAGTTACATTACGAAAAATTCTCGACGCACAAAATGCGTTATTTTCATCAAAAAAATTTAAACTTCCTTATTTCATTAACGGACTCATTCAAACAATTGATAGAAAAATATAATTTTGGTGGGTACCTTCCCTTTTCAAATAGATCGGATTTGAGAAGCCGTTTCGTTAGCCAACCCGATGAAATCAGCTTTTCCGCGGAAATTTTATATTTCCTCCCCGACAATTATTGTGTCTAGAACAGACAGAGTCCTCGAAAAAGCACACAGCTTTCATACCATATATCAAAGGTGTCACTGACAAAACCATCCTAATTTCAAAAAAGTCTGGACGCAGCAAGTGCGTTGTGGAAGTGAATTTTCATACAAATAATTTTAATAGTAAATATGTCTCTTTAATGCAATAACCTATATAGTAGGAACAATGTACCATATTTTACCAACATAAGTTGTTTGAAAATGTACAAAAATTTTCCGAAAATAAACTTAAAACGTTTCCGAGAAAACTCATTTCCTATCTGACGAACCTTAAGTTAATAGCAAATTGCGTTATTGAATTTTGAACCGTTTAATGAAAATTCGCTACTAAAACGCACTAACTGCGTTTCGATTTTTTCACAAACATGCGTCATATTTCGATGAAAAATGCAAAAATGCAATAAGGAATGTTCAAAAAAAAAGTAGGTATCACCAACTACTTATGGACCATTCTCTGGTTGTTATAATAATTTTATAAGATGCAGCTCAAAACACCATATAGGTAATGTATACAATTTTTTCGCAAATCTTGCATAATAACCGTTATATTGAGGTTTACCGTAGAAATTCTTTATATATGTAAGCAGAAAGTAAACCCGGATATGGAATCCAAGGTGCCTAATTCGCGCTCATTTAAAGAAATTTTGCTAAATTCAAAAGTCGGTATCTCCGCGTTAGTGTTTTTTTTTTATTTAAGAAAATTCACTAAAACAAGCACTTGTGAAGCCACGGGAAAAGTATACGACTGTATTAAATATGGAACGGTTTTACTTAGTTAGGGTAAGTACAAACAGCCAGATATGCTATTCAAATTGAACTAAGCCTTAAAACTTTCATCTCCTCTCTGTCTAGTTATTTTTTATACAAAAACTCGTTAAAAAATTTATCGGAATAACCACAATCTGACTAAATAACGGTAAAGTGAAATGAGACTAAAAAAATGGAGAAAGTAAATTAACTAACTCGAATTCGAACTCGTCATGCAGGGGTCAATTAAATTTGATTATCCGATGTACAGAGACTTAGGCCACTGAGCTATGCTAGACTTGTGTCTACTAGCAGCTATATCCCGTAATACAGTTGTTCAATGTTTTAACATTTACACAAAACCATTTAGATATATAGATTTAAAGTTAGCGACTTAGAGACATATCTCGGAGCTTGTTAGTCATTTCTTATAGTATTTTTCACTCCCATTCGTACTCAATCAATTTTGATGTTTTAACTGTCTTGAAACAGATTTAATTATTAAAAATATATTTACCTGTAACTTTTTTGTCTTTTAAGACGGAAACCTGAATTTTGGTACACATGATACGCTTTATGACAGAAACCAGCTTACTAAATGTGGTTGCCCTTACTCTGTTATTGCCGGAGATATAATTTTTTTTCGAAAGAAAATACAAAATTTTCCGGGAAAAACTGGGCCGATTTCCTGACAAACTTATCCAAGACACCTGCAAAAGGAAGGCATGTGCCAAATTTGATCAAAATCAGACCCTTATGTTTTGAGTTATTGGTATGATACCCATATATATATATATATATATATATATATATATATATATATATATATATATATATATATATATATATATATATATATATATATATATATATATATATTAACAAAACAAAATTGGAAACTGACCCTGGATATGGGTTCTAGGGGGCCTAGTTCGCGGTCATTTGAAGAAACTTTTCAAAAGTCGGGATCTCCTCATTAGTGATTTTTTTTTAACTCACTAAAACCATAATATCAAAACCATATTAACAACTGTCGAGCTTAATAAAAACACGATTTCAGTTGAATTCCATGGAGTTTGCAAAACTCCTTGTTTCGACGGTTCTAAAACTTACATAGGACAAATGAACACTCATCTACAATAAAATATATAAACGTACCCTTGTCTTTAAAAAATCAGACCCCCCCCCCCCATTCGCATTGGTCACGCAAAATATTCATAAAAGACACAAAATATACTTCGACAATTCTAAAGCAATAGCTCTGGTCTACAAACTCAAAACCAGATTTACCCGCGGTGCGATCGAGATAGAAAAACGTCCCGATTGTTTAAACAAGATGATGGTCTTTGACATCCGATTCCTTGGAAACCTATTATATTCTCATTACAAACACACGTGACTATTAATTCAATAAACAATTTAACTTCCCTATCACCTAACTCAGTAAATACCACCTATCTAATCCTCTAGGTAAATTACCTTACTAATGACACTGAGACACTGATAACAAGTCAGGTCGACGAAACGCTATAAATAATACGAGACTTACGACGAAAGATGAGATCTCTCTCAGGTACAGGATTGAATATAAACTGAGACGATCTCCGGTGAAATTTGGGAAGAAGACAGACTGAGGCTTCATAATCGAGCTACCACAATCCAAGAGACCCTTATTTACCGCTATAGGGAGTAGACACATCGAGACTCTTGAAAATGGCTCTAGAACAGGAGCCAAAACGTCGAGTTTCAAAAATTCTAGACACGGTTCAACTCGAAAACCAAGTATTTCTTACAATAATAACCGCGGAATCCTTTGCGAACATGTATATATATATATATATATATATATATATATATATATATATATATATATATATATATATATATATATATATATATATATATATATATATATATATATGCAGTGGTTCTAGGTTTCCACATACAGACAGTACAGCAAGAAAAAAGCTGTGGGAAGCAAACTAGCAAACAACGCAAATTGTGCCAATGCCTGCCTTATTTGTTGGAGCACACGTATGGCATATTGGGGGGTCCTAAGAGGGAATACCCATCTATGCGGACATACCTATGGTAATCTACGAAGCTACAGAAAAACACACATATAAAGTGACGCTTTAAACACAACAGTCCCTCTTGCGTCGGGGGTTAAAAATGTTTTCCAGTGAGGTACAAAAAAGCATAAGGTAAGTAAATTTGAAACCTTTCTGGTTTTCGTAACATTTTTAGACTTAAAATATGTATTTAGCATTTTGCAAAACTAAGTAATAGAGAGTATTTTTTTTTTCGTTTTATAGGGTCTAATAATATGACGTGGCGCAAACTACCGTTTCAGATATGACGTTTATTAATATAATCATTAATGCTTAAAGTTTTCAACTTGGCCTGTTTAGCTAGCCAGGGAGAAAGGGCATGAAGCGTGCTGCATCTGATACCGAGGGGTAGACGCACACAACTATATTCAGCGGGTAGCGCGCTAATTGTGAATTGATATGCAAATGCGCTCATCGGCCCGGTAAAGTATTAATCTAGATTCATTATTTCACAGCTTTTAACCCCATCAGGGTGGCACTACTACAGAGAACAACGCATCTGCTTCACCAAAAACAATGTTGCCGGTACTGATTTAGCATACAGTATTAGGCGTACAGATGAGGGTGGCTTTAGATTATAACTCCCCACTTAAAACTGTTACGGCTCACGATTATCACAATAATTACTGCTTTATTTCAGAGGGTACATGCTTATTATTGTCATAAGTAGATTCAGATTTTTTATGTCACACTTCAATGCTCAATTTTATCACTTGAATGCATTGTATCGCATTGAATTATATGCATGTGTAGTGTGTGATGGTCGATAACATTCAAATATCATCATCACAGTTTGAAGATGATGTCGCCGTGTTGTTGCAAAAATGACCATCTGTCTTCAGCAGCAGTTCTTTGCTTTTCATTGTAGATTTTTGCTTTATCAACTGTCCATTGATTGTGGTTGCCCTTACTTGGTGAAACTTGTCCATACTACATACAGACTTGGAGACTACTTCTCTGGCAACAGATATTTATTTGTAGTTGTCATGATTTCGTACTAAATCAATTTTAATCTGTCTGAAAATGCTGTCAAGCAGCGAAACTATAGTCACAGAAGCATTGAAGAACATCCTAGAACTTCCAGAATTCGAATGGCCACTTGCTCTAGTTAGCTCACGCGCTGGCTACGTCCTTCACCTACAAAAACCAACAGTAAATCCAGAGAAGTAGTCTCCAAGTCTGTATGTAGTTTATCAACTGTGTTGAATTTTACATAATTTTTCCGCTGGTCTATCTCTTCCCTTTCCAAGGATGTGTAGGTGCTGTGTGTAGGTGTAGGTGCCTAGGTGTAGGTTATTCGCTTTATTAACTAGGTTAACTTCAGAAGTGTACCCCTGGTCTGTCTCTCCCACTCCAAGCATGTGTAGGTGTCTGTCTGTAGGTGTAGGTATGTAGGTATAGGTTGTTCGCTTTATCAACTGGGTTGAGTTTTACAGAGGTTTCCCCGTGTTTTTTTCATTTCTTGTCCAAATATGTGCAGGCGTATGGTTGTGGGTGGAGGTGTGTGTGGTGTAGATTCTTCGCTTTATCAACTGGGTTAAGTTTTATAGAAGTTGGTCACTGGTATGTCTCTTTTCTTTTCAAATATGTGTAGGGGAATGTGTGCAGGTGTAGGTGTGTATGTGTGTAGGTGTAGGTTCTTCTCTTTATCAACTGGGTTGAGTTTCACAGAAGTTTGTTCCTGGTCTGTTTCTTCCCTTTTCCAAGAAGATGTATATATATATATATATATATATATATATATATATATATATATATATATATATATATATATATATATATATATATATATACACAAGGTTTTTCACGATAGCCATGCATTAGAAGTTTATGAAGTTCCCTGATAGCCTAAATTTTGAAATTTTGGCAGCGGTCACAATTCGTATTTGTCTTTTCATCTAAAATATTTTCAAGGTCACATCACTTTCTGTTAGACCGGAAGTAGTCATCAACTTTGCTGATTTAAATAGAATTCCCTATTTTTTATTGCATATTAGAATTCTCCATAAAATTTTGTTAATATTTATATTGGGCTTTCCTATCCCTATCTTCAACTGTTCCAAAGATATTGTGATTTCTCTGTATTTCGGTGATTTTGCAAAGTTTGTATTTCACATGTTTTTAAAGATAAAAGGCTCAAATTTATAATTTCGTAACTTGTGGGGGGGGGGGGAGCTTTCATATTATGTGCCTTAAGTTTACCTGTGTCATACAGAGTGTTCTAAAAAATTTAGTTACTAACTTAGACATATTCAACGTGGCAAAAGTATTTTTCTTCAAAGAGAACATCCTGTATATTATTAAAAATTCGAGTTTTAAATTTAATTCTACACCGGTTTAATATAAGTTTTTCTATATATATCTTCAATATGTTGCTTGTTATTAGCATTTTTAGGTAAGAACCTCCTCTTCTAAGAAGTACATGTTAGACTACACAACAAATGATGCTGTGAATGTCAGTCAGATAACAAAAGTGATATGATTTCATAAATATATTGAATGCAATTATAAAAAAATAATTAAAAACAAATATTAACAATACACAAGAAACTGAACAAAGACAAATAAAAAAAAGTTAATTCAAATTTAGATGCTACGATCACTATAAATGTTCTATGTGACCACCACCTTGGTCAAGCCACTGCAAAATTCTACGGTTATCTCATTCGCAGTAGCTCTTTTGATTTCATTTGGATCTAAATCTCTAATTACACGATTTAAAAGATCCTCTCTACTGTGCACTATTGTGTCATACGCCCTCAGAGATAAAAATCGGCAGTTGTTAAATCAGGAGAGAGAGGAGGCCATCTCCAAGGACCGTTGGGCCCAATCCATCTGTCTTCAAATAATTGCGTTAAGTGCCAGTAAAGTTCACCAGTGGAGTGGGCAGACGCGCCGTCTAGCTGATACTAGCAACCTTATATCTAGTAGTAGCCTTGCCAGAAAATTACGGAGAGATCCACTTAATAGTTCCAAATACTTTTCACCGTTTAAATTTTTTTCGTAAATTTCACAAGAGACCTTATTGTCCATAATAATGCAAAGCACATTTAAACTAAAATTTGTTTGAAAACGCCCTTCTTTAAATATATTAGAGTTTCCACTTGACTAAAAATGACTATTACTTCTATTCACAATTCCTTCGCTTCTAAATTTCGATTCGTCGGTTCAAATAATTTTAGAGAGAAAATTCTGATCTTGTTGAATATTCAGAAACATGTGTTCGCAAAATGCAACTCTTTTTAAATGGTCACCAGGTCGAAGTCCTTGTAGTACTATTTCTGAATATGGGTGCATTTTATGAGATTTCAATATTCTATGCACAGATGAACTTGATATTCCCAAAGCTCGAGTAGCTGCAGAATAGAGCTACGCGGGTAAACTTGAAAATAAGCCAAAACGTTTATCACATTAACTTCATTTTCAGCCACTGGCTTTGGATCATGTCGTGTAGTTTTGACACTTCCAGTCAATCTAAATCGTTCTTCTATCCTTGCTAATTTTCCTCTAGTCATTGCGGATAGAGTCGGATACCTCTCGCTAAACATCCTGCATGTTCTGGTTACAATCCGATTGCATTCCCCATGAATATAAAATAAATTTAAAATATCCATATTAGAGTACTCTTCACTATTCTGCATTTTATTGGCTTATTATTTCTATAACGTGAGTAATGCAAACACACTCAGATTCACTTTAAATATAAATGACGCTTTAGAATTCATGTGTTGTCAAAATTCTGTTTTCTGGCAGCCACAGCTGCCTTTATTGTGCAGCGTGATGTATATTATCTAGAAAAGGAGTTTGTTACCTAAAAACTCTAGTAGCAAGTTACTCGTAAGAGATAGGTATGGGAAACAGGTGTAGAATTAAATTTAGAACTCAAATTTTAATAATATACAGGTGCACCATTTGAAACAAATGACTTTTGCAACATTGAATATGTGCAAGTTGGTCTTTAAATTTAAAACACTCTGCATGATACAGGTAAACTTTAGGTAGATAATATGAAAAATTCATCCTAGAAGTTATAGTATTCTTATTTCCAGCCTTTTATCTTTAAAAACATGTGAAATATAAAGTGTTATAGCTGAGGATAGAAGTTCCACAAAACGTAAAAAAAATCACAATATCTATGAAATAGTTGAAGATAGGGATAGGAAAACCTAATAGTTGATGACTACTTCCGGTCTAACCGGAAGTGATGTGACCATAAAAATATTTTAGAATAAAAGACAATTACGAATTGTGACCTCTGCCCAAATTTCAAAATTTATGATATCAGGGAACTTCATAAACTTCTAATGCACGGCTAGCGTGAAAAATCCTATATATATATATATATATATATATATATATATATATATATATATATATATATATATATATATGTAAGTATAGGTGTGTAGTGCCCCTGGTCTGACTCTTCCCTTTCCAAAAATGTGTAGGGGTATGTGTGTAGGTGCACACCCTTACTTATCTTTATATTATCTCAATGGAGATTGTCTTTTTCTTGGATGTACACATTTCAAAATTTTCTATTCTCGCTCATAGTTTGCTTGTTTAAAATCCAGCTTTATATTCCATACATTATTACACTCCAACCGTGACTCCATGAACCTCTTCCACGGGTTTATGTTAAAACTTTAATTTAAATTATTTTGTCTATCGAATGCTTGCTTTGGCATTGCTGTCCGTTTTATCAGTCCTTTGCTTCATTAACTATAACCTGTAATATAACTTTTAAGGTCCTTGAACTCTTCTACTTGTCCAAGTTGTTGAACATGTTTTCGCTAATAGAGATGTAACAACTTAAAAAGTTTCTAAAAATTGTTTCAGACAGGTGTAAGCTAGAGCTCTTAAATCTCATATCAGCGGTTTGTTTCAGACTTTGTGTATTATAAGCCTGTACGCCATCTAGAGACTCTCAGTTTTTTTCTATTACACTGGAAAATTGTTTTTAGAAGCTATGTTCATTGGCCAGTTCTGAGAGTCAAGTTTTCTATGAAAAGTTGCAAATTTTCCCCTCTAAAATACTATGTTTGAAATTCGTCACTTTTGTTTACGAAATCTAAATCTTATATTGCCATCAAACAACACATGCAATATTCCAAAATTCAGTTTCGCGTATAATCGTAACACAAGTGTTTCCAGAATTAAATTTAACAGAAGTTGGAAAATGCTGCGACACATATACCTTGTTATTAGAGAATGACATTGCTGACAACAGTAAAATTTAAACCTCTGTTAGAAGACGATTATTTGCCTTTACAACTCGGAAACAGATCGTATGGTCGTAGGTAAATTTTCTACGGTCTTGAATTAATTGTAACAAATATAGTTTACTTCAAAGGCATTTTTGCAAATAATTTTATAAAATGATGGAGAGTAACAGCAGATTCACAAACCTAGGACCTTGCTAAAGATATATAATGCAATATCTTCACTCTTAGACCGCATCAGTTCCTGATTATTTGGTTTATATTCTATGTTTTACAATTTTCACGGTCACTTGAGGGAATGTTTTTAAAAGTCAAAAGTCGAGAACTCCCCATTTGTGAATCCTTTTAAGGAAAATTCACTAAAAACCAACTGTAACTTGTTTTACTACTATTAACTAGAAATCCATTAAAATTGTACTTTACGCAAATTATTCTCAGTATCTGTTTTGAAACATTCATTACCAATTCGTCACCAGGGTGTCAACACATTTTCAATTGATTAACATGCGTACATCGAGACTCCAATAACCCTTTATTTCACTATGCTAATACCAGAATCAGCACAGAGGAAATAGGGGGTGTTTTTTATACGTGGGAGATAAAATATGCGATTTTAACAGACTGGATGCAACAATGGTGTATTATGCCGCTACGGCCTCGAGTAATTAGTGATCAAGTAGGTGGAAATGTGGGGCACATATACACAAGTTCCATCAAGACAAAAGAAATGCAAAAAACCGGCACAATATGCCCATCTGCCTGTTTTAATATACACTCCCCGGTCGTGTACGGTACACTCTCTAATTATTACTTTTAACCGGTAAACGTTGTTGCATGCGGTGAAACGTCATTGACGATGTCGATGTTGATGTTGATCGTGAAAAATATTTCAATCCCTTTTATGGGGGTCGTTAAATACTATCAGCGCATTCTGATGACAATCTTCAGGTAATTACATATGAACTACATGCTGCAGTTTGATTTTACATTGTAATAATCATTATATGACAGATCGATATTTTTGTCATGGAAGTTTGTGAAAATAAATACCTTCACTTTCGTACACAAGCTGCAAGAAAATCTTTGATGGTTAAGCTATGGAAACTTAAATCACGTCCAAGCTAAGAAGATGGTCTAGACGGAACAAGCGCGTTATGGGAACGAATATGGAAATAATCTACTTTACAAAAAAGAAAACAGTGTATATATATATATATATATATATATATATATATATATATATATATATATATATATATATATATATATATATATATAGGTGTTTCTAAATTGATGCGAAAAATTTTAGAGGGTGATTCTTTGGCGAAAAATAAGGGGTGTCTGTTTTATAAAGTTTTTTTTGAAACCCCTTCTTCTCCAAGTTACAGCCTTTTTAAATTTTGTCAAAAAAAAAATTTTCAATAAATTTCTCCGTTATGAAATAGTTAAAAAAAAAGAAACTTTGCAGATGCATAAGGCTAACAAAATCACAGTTTTAAATGGATTTTGTAACCCTATAATGTTATCACAAGTGTGAAGAAACCTACCCTTACATTATTTTTCATCAGTACTTTTTATTGTGTGTACCGTTTTCTATTAAAAAAAATGATTTAGAAGGAAGTATTCATTTAGCAACTTTTTATGTCTTGACATTTTCTCATAAATTGTTAGTTTCATCACAAAAAAAGTAAAATATTATTCAGATCGATGTCACATGAATTTACAGAGTGGTTGTTATTTGCTGAAAAATCAAGTACGTGGTAGGCTGTCAAATAACGTCACAATTACACTGAGATGTTAATATGTATTGTTCTGGCTTTTACTAATTTCCAAAAATTCATAATAAGAAACAACAACTATTGTACTACTATTTTATAATTAATAATTAACAAACTAAGAAACGAAAAGAAATATTAACAAAATGTCAGTACGTATCATCATAATAAATGTTGAAAATGCCCCCCTTCTGAGAGAACGCATGACCCTAGTCTGTTTTTCATTGAGCTTCGTATTCTATGAAAAATACCGGGTGTTTCTTATCAATATCATCATTTCTGAGGTCATCGATGTTTTCAACAAGACTTGAATAAACTAAGGTTTTCAGAAAACCCCCACAGGCAAAAATCCAACGGATTCAATTCAAGAGATCAGGCAGGCCAATTTTGTGGGCCTCCTCGACCTATCCAACGATTTGGGTAAACTTCGTTCAAGTAGTTACGAGCATTAATACTGTTGCGTTTTCTCCGGGTTCTGGATAAGTGAGACTTTTTATTTTAACAAAACAACTTTATTTACACTCTAAATATGTATACAATAAAATTTCTAGAATGTCTCTCTCACAAAACACTTCATTTACTGGCCTTACAATTACTACTCTCAACAAAAGTCACTAATCTGGTACTACAGTCACTACTCTCTTAACACTTTACACTGCTTCTTCGAGTTCCTTCAACATTCTCTAACTGAACTGAACTGGACTTGGGCTGGCTTGCTTTCGCTTTTATATACTCGCCGTACCTTCCCCTCCTTTCTAGAGCCTTCCATTCCAGAACGTTCCAGGACCTTCTTTTACTAGAAGGTTCTGTGAATACAGATCGGCCCCGTGTGTATACAGGGGGATGTATATACAGGATGATCCAAATGTGGTCACCACTCCTATGTTACACAAGAGGTGTTTCTCGAACTATAAGATCTCTCTGCGTATACAGGGTGTAAGGGTTCTCTGCGTGTACAGGGTGTATATACAGGGTGTTCGGAATGTGCAGACCTCAGTTATCCGTTCCGACGGGGTACAAGTTGGTAACTTCGTTATTTCTGGTCCTAGAGGGTTGAGACTTCGCCTGAGGGGGGTCACCCCAGGCACCCCCAGGGGGGTGGGGAGGCGGTGTTGCCATATTGTGCAAAAATTCCCAGATGTTGGGGGAAATTCTGAAGATGTGGCAACACCGCACCTACGTCTATTGAAGTGCTTTGTAACACTGCCCCCCTCCTTAAGACTGTTCGTCCCGAACAGTATTTACCGGCCGCCAACTTGGGGGTTCGTTGCCCCGATAGGGACTCAACCTCTCTATGTGAACAACTTTGGGTTTAGTTCTTGGAGACAGCTGGATTCTGTAGACTAGGTCATTAATTTTCTTAGTCACCAAGTATGGCCCTTCCCATGGTTTCTGAAGTTTTGGACTGAGACCCTTTCTCCTTGTTGGTTGGTACAGCCACACTGCATCACCTTCCTTGAATGTATGGGGTGTTGCTCTGCGATCCAAGCGCATCTTCATCCGGTCACTGCTTAAGAGGAGCCTATCTCTGACACATCTGTGTATAGTGCGCAGTTTCCCTTCTAGGTCGGCGACATACTCAGGTAACGTAGCTAGGTCCGCTATGTCCTCGTTCGGTGGTGGTCTCGTCATGTCGATTGGTAACCGCATCTCTCTGCCGGTCAACATCATGGATGGAGTGTAGCCGGTAGATTCATGCTGAGAGCTTCTGTAAGCTAGGAGGAACAGAGGTATCAGCTTGTCCCAGGTTCTCTGATTCTCGTCGACAAACATAGCAAGATACTGATTGATGGTCCTGTTATGCCGTTCTACCATGCCGTCTGATTGAGGGTGGAGTGGCGTTGTTCTCGTTTTCTTTATGCCTAGCAAGTCCATTAGGCTCTTCCAGACCTCTGATTCGAAATTCCGGCCCTGGTCGGTGTGAATCTCCAAGGGTACGCCATGCCGTGATATGACATTTTCCATCAGGGCTTCTGCTACGGTCGTTGCCTCTTGGTTGGGGATCGGCGCAACTTCAGGCCATTTCGAGAAGTAGTCCATCGCCACCATTATGTATCTGTTCCCAGACTCTGTGATGGGAAAAGGTCCTGCGATGTCTACGGCAACTCTCTCCCACGGTGTACCTGAGATGTACTGCATCATTTTTCCTCTGGATCGGGTCTTTGGTCCTTTCTTTGAAGCACATTGGTCACACCTTTTGCACCATTCTTCCACGCTCCTTCGGCAGTTTATCCAATAGAAGCGGTCTCTCACTCTGGCAAGAGTCCTGTTGACACCAAAGTGGCCTCCACTTCTACTATTGTGTAACTCTTGAAGAACACTGTCTATGCACTCACTTGGCACAACGGTCTGGTATATACAGTCTCTACCATCGGCAGTTTCCCATTTTCGAGTGATCATGTCATTCTTTAGACACAATGAGTCCCATTGTAGCCAGTATCCTTTAACCTCCGCCCCAAACCGGGACACATCGTGCCACTCAGGTCTTTTCCCCTTTTGTAGCCATTCTCTAATATTTTTCAAGTCTGGATCTGTCTTCTGTGCGTCTCTGATGTATTCAAGATTTACGTCTAGATCGGTGTTATTCTTCTGTCCTGCCACCAGTTGTTTGATCTGATGAGTTACTTTGTCGATCTCTTTGTTCTCTTGTCGCTCGCAAAATTTACATTCATGCACTGAACATGGTCTTCTCGACAGGCTGTCTGCATTGGCGTGACTTCTTCCTCTTCGATGTTCAATCCGGAAGTCGTAGCTCTGCAGTTTCTCTATCCATCGTGCTATCTGTCCTTCAGGATTTCTAAAGTTCAGAAGCCATTGCAGAGCAGAGTGATCTGACCTCACGCGGAATGTTCTTCCGTACAGGAAGCTGTGGAAATGTTCGATGGATCTTACAACTGCCAGCAGTTCTTTCCGGGTTACACAGTAATTTTTTTCTGCTTTTCCGAACGTTTTGCTGAAGTAGCGTATCACAACTTCTTCTCCGGCTTGGAGCTGCGAGAGTACTGCCCCAATGCCATACTGGGAAGCATCAGTGTCCAGTATGAACAGTCCTTCGTCCTGAGGATAAGCCAGTATAGGAGCAGTGAGAAGACGATGTTTGAGTTCTCTAAAAGACTGTTGGCAATCTGGTGACCAGATGAACTCGGCCTTATTTTCAGTTAGGCTATGTAGAGGTTTCGCAATGCTGCTGAAGTACTTCACAAAGCGTCGGTAGTAGCTGCAAAGTCCCAGAAAACTTCTGACCTCATGTTTGTTCTTCGGCACAGGCCAGTCTCTTACTGCCTTTATTTTCTCTGGATCGGTTTCTATCCCTTTCTCAGAAACGACATGTCCGAGGAAACTCACTTTCTTCTGGAAGAGGACGCATTTCTTGGGATTGAGTTGCAGATTGGCACCTCTCAGCCTGGAGAAAACTTGTTTCAGATTCGACAGGTGTTCATCGAAAGTCCTTCCAATCACCATGACATCATCGAGATACACCAGGCATGTTTCCCATGTCAGTCCTCTTAGCACTAATTCCATTAGTCGCTCGAAGGTGGCAGGGGCATTACATAAGCCGAATGGCATGACCTTGAATTGGTACAACCCATTCCCGGTTGAAAAAGCAGTCTTCTCCTTATCGTCTTTATGAAGTTCTACTTGCCAGTAGCCACTTTTCAGGTCTAATGTAGAGAACCACTTTGATCCGGCCAAAGTGTTCAAAGTGTCGTCGATCCGGGGCAGGGGATAACTGTCCTTCTTGGTGACATCATTCAGCTTTCTATAGTCCACGCAAAATCTCATAGTGCCATCTTTCTTGGTGACCAAAACTACTGGGGACGACCAAGGACTATTAGACTCCTCGATCACACCATCTTCCAGCATTTCGTTAACCATCGCCTTGATTTCTGATTGCTTGGCAAAAGGCAGCCTTCTCGGCGGCTGTCTAATTGGTCTTGCGTCGCCAGTATTAATTCTGTGTTGCACTAGACTCGTACGACCTGTGATTTTATCTTGAGCGAAAATATCGGCCTCCTCCAATATGAACTTCACTGCCATCTCCATCTCCATATTGTTCAATTGGCCCCATGAATTCTTGAACCGCTCTACTAATTCTACTGGCAGTCTTCTGTCTAATGCAGTGGGTGTCACGTTTTTGGACAACGTCACTCGGTCAATGGGTTCGCAAGTGGCGATAACCTCACCTTTCTTCAATGTGACCCTGTTAGTTTGTACGTTAGCCACTCTTATGGGTACTGTCCTCTTCGGGTCTACTAAGCATCGTGCGACGAGGGCACCATCATGTCTATCTTTTAGGGGCTCCGCTATGAGAGCAGACATACCATCAAGTTTCTTCTCTAGCCTGGCTCTGACAATCTTCTCACTGTTACCAGGAATCCGTGTATCTTCGTCGACAATAAGTCTCACCCTGGGACTAGCTTCGCCTGCTGTTGGAGATAAATACAACTCTTCGTTACCGATTTTCAAGATCTTATTCTGGAAGTCTACTGATAGGACATCGAACTCTTCCATTAAATCCAGGCCCAGAATAAATTCGTCGACGATTTCTGCGACGACAGCCCTTACCTGTAGCTCAGTACTGCCCAGCCTAATGTAAACAGTGGCCTCTCCATGCACGGGTATTCTATCTCCTTTTGCCGTCTCCAACACAGGCTGTTTGTTGGTAGTTAGTGCCGACATATTTGGCAACATGTCTGGGCGTACAACGGATGTAGTGGCGCCAGTATCGATGGTAAAACTGCATTGTCTTCCGTCTATGCTGCCAGGTATGACGAGGCTCTCGCGGCAGCGTCGGATAGTGGAGACACTGACTTTGGGGCATTGGGTCTCGCATGCCACGTGTCGCCCACCTACACTGGCGTCAGGTCGTTTTCCCTGATGGCGCTCCCTGTTGGTGTATTCTTGTCTTCTGCGAGCCACCTGTTGGGTTTGTGAGCACAGCCTACTTATGTGCCCTTTCCTACCACACTTGTAGCATTCTATGTGCGACCAATCTGATTTCGTCTTACGTGCTCCAACCGTTGCAGTGAGCTTGCTTATGGCTTCCTTCATCAACTTCATTTCTTGCCTTAGTTCCTCTGTCGCGTCTGCATGGTCCTCTATCTCCTTCACTTCGCGCAGCCTGTTGCGGCGAGGTTGAGATGCATTCTTGGCTGCTTCAAATTCCAAACCATAAATGACACAGTCTGTAAGTGTTTTTAACCTTCCGAGCCTTAAAGCTTGTTGCATTTCATTGTCAAGTACCCCATCGATGAAGGTCTGGACGGTAATCTGGTTGACAAATTCTTCTGGGGCTTGGGGATATGCCAGTCGCACAAGCTTCTCCACTTCGGCACTAAATTCTTGCAGCGTCTCATTTGGCTTCTGTACCCTTGACTTTAGTTGTGTCTGGTAGACCTGGCTCATGTACTTGTTACCATATCTCAAATCTAGGGCCTGTATCACTGTTAAGTAGTTTTGCTGTTTCGACTCCGGGATGTTCTGGAGGATTTCTAGGGCTTTACCTCGAAGCGAGAGAATTAGAGCAGTTGCTGCCTGTTGTTCGCTCCACCCATTGCTGAGAGCTGCCGCCTCAAACTGCCTCCTGTACATGGGCCACGATGTTTCTCCGTCAAAAGTCGGCGGCTTCAAGGTTCCATGAGGCTGCTGCACGACTGGCATATCTTCTTCCGGCCGATTTTGAACTGGGGACATTCCAGTAACTCCTCTTGGATGAGTTCTGTCAGTCTGGCCCATCACCTGCTCTGTCAGTTCTCTATGTCTGACTTCTGTGCCTTTCATCATCATCTTCATTTGTTCTTTCAACCCCTCCACTTCTTCCCATCGTTTGTTCAAATCCTCTGTTACATTTTCTACTTTCCTGTTTACCACTCCTATTGTATTTTCCACATCTTCTACTTTCTTGTCCACATTTTCTACTTTCTTGTCCACATTTTCTATTTGTTCGTTGATCTGTTCTATTTCTTCTTTTACACCAACTCTCATATTGTGGAACATACTTCGGAGGTCTTCTCTGTATTCTTCGCGTTGCTTCTTGAGTTCTTCTTTATCTTCAAGACGCCTCTGTTCTTCCTCTTGTCGTCTTCTCTCGTCTTCTTCGCGCCGTCTTCTTTCATCTTCTTGTCGTCGTTGTTCGTCTTCTTTGCGTCGTCTTCTTTCATCTTCTTGTCGCCGTTGTTCGTCTTCTTCGCGTTGCCTCTTGAGGTCTTCTTTATCTTCTTGCCGCCGTCGTTCGTCTTCTTCGCGCCGTCTTCTTTCTACTTCTTGTCGTCGTTGTTCGTCTTCTTCGCGTTGCTTTTTCAGTAAGTCCATCAACTCTTTGATTTCAGCCATCTTGTCGTAGTCAGTCGATCTGGTGTTTACCATTTACAGCTAGCTTGTTTGTTCACTTCTTCACTCACTTATCCCACACTTCTGACACCAAATTGTTGCGTTTTCTCCGGGTTCTGGATAAGTGAGACTTTTTATTTTAACAAAACAACTTTATTTACACTCTAAATATGGATACAATAAAATTTCTAGAATGTCTCTCTCACAAAACACTTCATTTACTGGCCTTACAATTACTACTCTCAACAAAAGTCACTAATCTGGTACTACAGTCACTACTCTCTTAACACTTTACACTGCTTCTTCGAGTTCCTTCAACATTCTCTAACTGAACTGAACTGGACTTGGGCTGGCTTGCTTTCGCTTTTATATACTCGCCGTACCTTCCCCTCCTTTCTAGAGCCTTCCATTCCAGAACGTTCCAGGACCTTCTTTTACTAGAAGGTTCTGTGAATACAGATCGGCCCCGTGTGTATACAGGCGGATGTATATACAGGATGATCCAAATGTGGTCACCACTCCTATGTTACACAAGAGGTGTTTCTCGAACTATAAGATCTCTCTGCGTATACAGGGTGTAAGGGTTCTCTGCGTGTACAGGGTGTATATACAGGGTGTTCGGAATGTGCAGACCTCAGTTATCCGTTCCGACGGGGTACAAGTTGGTAACTTCGTTATTTCTGGTCCTAGAGGGTTGAGACTTCGCCTGAGGGGGGTCACCCCAGGCACCCCCAGGGGGGTGGGGAGGCGGTGTTGCCAGATTGTGCAAAAATTCCCAGATGTTGGGGAAATTCTGAAGATGTGGCAACACCGCACCTACGTCTATTGAAGTGCTTTGTAACAATACTAAAATGAGCCTGAGCCCCGTCGTGCATGTTCCACATATGTTCTCTAATTTGTAAAGGAATATTTGCAAGAAGTAGGGGCAATTCTTCTTTGAGTAGATGACAGTACACTTCTCCATTTAGTGTTATCAGAGGAAAATATGATCCAATTAAGTCATCACCAATGACAGCAAGCCATACATTTAATGAAAACTGGTGTTGAAAATGAGATTACGTAATTTCGTGTGGGTTTTCTTCAGACCATATGTGGTTACTATCAAAATTTCTAATAGATTCTCGTGAAAAGTTGGCCTCATCAGTAAATAAAATACGAGATAAGAACTGTGGAATTTTCGTGATCATTTGAAGCATCCATTGCCAAAAAATTAAACGAGGTAAAAAATCACGTGGTAAGAGCGCTTAAACTCGTTGGATATGGTAGGGATACAGTAGTTGTTCTTTTAAAATTCTAAATACCGTGGAATAGCTGACATTTAAGACTTGAGCGATTCTTCTTGTACTTGCACCAGGAGAGTCTTCAATTAAATTGAGGACAGCCTCTGCAAGTGCTACAGTTCTTACTTCTCTAGAACGCTCGCAATGGGCGGCACTTCTTGAAAATTTTCCTTCTTCCTGCAGACGTTGATGAATGCGTGCAAATATGCTGTGATGGAGTACAGTTCTATTTGGATATAACTCTGTGTAGAGGCGCTGTGATCTTAATCCATTGCCATTAGCACGGCCATATTCAAAATGCATATCTGTCATTTCGGAATTGGTATAATTTACCATTTTATTCACTTATTTGTTTAAAAGTGTTTAAAAAATTCTCGATAGATTGACAACAACCAGAACAATTAATATTAGTGTAATTATGGCGTTAGTTGACAGCCTACCACGTACTTGATTTTTCAGCAAATAACAACCACTGTAAATTCATGTGACATCAATCTGAGTAACATTTTTTTTTGTGATGAAACTAACAATTTTATGAGAAAATGTCAAGACATAAAAAAGTTGCTAAATAAATCCTTCTTTCTAAATCATTTTTTATAGAAAACGGTACACACAATAAAAGTACTGATAAAAAATAATGTAAGGGTAGGTTTTTTCACCCTCTTGTGATGACATTATAGGGTTACAAAATCTATCTAAGACTGTCATTTTGTTAGCCTTATGCATCTGCAAAATTTCGTTTTTTTTTAATTATTTCATAACGGAGAAATTTAATGAAAACTTTTTTTTGCCAAAATTTCAAAGGGCTGTAACTTGGAGGAGAAGGGGTTTCAAGAAAAATTTATAAAAAGACACCCCTTATTTTTCGCCAAAGAATCACCTTATATATATATATATATATATATATATATATATATATATATATATATATATATATATATATATATACATACATATATATATATACATACATATATATATATATATATATATATATATATATATATATATATATATATATATATATATATATATATTCCCAGAGAGTGGACAAATTTACGAATACGAATGATCCCTCGAAAACCCCCCATTCTCGTTATTGATATGCGTTTGAACGATTTTTTAAACTTCAGGTCACTTATAGCAACACGTTTTCAGCATAGAGCAATTAATACTAAAGGTGAAAAAGTCTTACAGAATAAAATTAGATGGATACAATTCAGACACGATAAACCAGATACTATGTTTTACAAATTTTCCTTTGATGGTGACCAAGAGTTTAGCAGTTTAGATCTATTAAGAAAAAAAAAACTAGAAATTTACAAAATTCACTAACACCAATATAAAAAAACTGCTAGGTATACCAGAAAATAAGCTAAAACACCTGCAAGAACTTCAACCATATATCGATGAAAATAGCAGAGTATACTATTCCCAATTTATCAGCACATTAATCGTCTCCCCTACAGCAAAATACACATTAACGGACGAAGAAGATGACATTTATGATAATATAGACAATGACAATTAGGATGTCTTTTGTTTTGGTTTTTTAGATGTAAGAAAATAAAAATATTTGACATTTGACAGTAGTTTTATTTTCATTTATCTGTTATTTTTAAAATCACCAATGTTTCACTTTTAGATTTTTTTGAATTTTGAAGTATGAATAAGTGAAGATTGAAACCTGCGATGAGCACTGATAAGCACACTTAGAGAACCCAAATCACCACAACGCATTTGAATTGAAACTGACCACAGATATGTGTTCTAGGGGGCCTAGTTTGCGCTCATTTCAAGAAATTTCTTCAAAATGCAAAAGTCGCGATCTACTAGTTATTGACTTTTTTTCAAAGAAAAATCACTGATATTATCAATTGTCACTTTTTCGTAAGTGATAATCAGAAAACACAATCAAAAAAACTCGACGGTGTGTACACCAAATTAAAGAAAACCTTTTCTTATCTTTGGGAGTCAATTTCTCAGAACTCACTGCTTCAAATTTCAAAAATAAGACACCGTTGAAAAAAGATTTACACCACCTCTAAAATGATGTGCTACTTGACACCCTTTGTCTTTTAAAATTATAGGAGTGGATCACACCACTGCTTAAGGATTGGTGCTGCGATTTTGAAAATAAGCCTAAAATTATTCCCTCTTAAAAGCAAAATTTACCTCTTTAACCGATGTTCAACAATAAGTGCCCTAAAACACGCCTGGCGGCCTAGTTCGTACTCGGTTAAAGCAATTTTTTCAAAATTCTAAAGATGCGCTCTTCTCATGAGCGGGTTTATTTGATGAAAATTCGCAGAAAATATACGAGCTAGATCGCTGTCATACACATTTAGCCACATCATAAGCTTTATACTGGTCATAAAACGAACAATTTATTCAGTGCAGCTTGAACTATGATAATTGCATGGAAATGATATTTTTACTTGTTCCTTATAAGCTACATACGTCGTGGTTCAAATGGTGTTAACTGATATTAGCCATTGTTTAGACCAGGTGATAAATAAATTAGCCGACTGGGATCTGGGAAATCTACACTATAAATTTCATTAAGTGCGTTACTGGTATGGTAGCCTAAGTTACCAAGCCGGTTCAACGAAGTTGCCTGCATGCGGGAAAGATACCGTATTCCCCAGGAATTAACTGACCAATTATATAAGCGGATTTATTTTATTCTTAGCCGCAGATCTGATAAACGAACACGCGGTATTGATCTGAATGTGTATCGATGTTTTATTATGCACATTGTCGTCCTGACTTCCATTATTTATATTATCGTTCTGGACTCTGTTGTTTCTTTTATTTATTGCACATATATGGAGACCTTGTTTATTTTCTTACACTGCATCTTAATAATTTTATATGCTCTGTGTCCATAGTGGAAAAATCGCTTGTATAATAAAATATTAAAGTCAGATGTAGAGTCACTGTATTGCGTTGTGGTGACACTACAAAATACAGATGCAGAGACTACTTTTCTGGCTTCGCATGTGTCTGTTTTATTGAATTTTCGTAGAAAAATTTCACTAATGGGGAGATCCCGACTTTTGAATTTTGAAAAGATTTTTGCAAATGAGCGCGAACTAGGACCCCTAGAACCCATATCCGGGGTCACTTTCAATATTTATATATATATATATATATATATATATATATATATATATATATATATATATATATATATATATATATATATATATATATATATATATAAGGTGTCCCAATAGTGTGTAATTCCTCTATATATCCCTTACCCTAAGAGATAGCCAAAAAACCTTTCAAAAAAATTTTCTTGTGATTATCTAAGCTATATCGAGAAAATGTATTCAGCTTTGCGGAACTTCCGGTTAAACCGGAAGTAGCTATTCGTTATTTTATATAGAATTCTATACTTTTTATTACATTTTTGGATAGAGATAAAAAATAAGTGTGACTTTGTGTAGCATTTCTTATAGCTATCTTTGATATTTGTGAAAATATTACGACTTTCTTTTCTTTTTAGCTCCGATTTATATGTTACTTCAAACGTATGCTGTGAGCTGAGCTTTGAGTTTCCTTGCTTTAAAATCGAAATATCAATAGACGACACTCAGTTCTTTGAAACAGTTAAAGAATAATTTATTATCATTGTACAGGCTGTATTTCTTTTGGGTTACAACATACCTAACATTAAAGTGGTATAACTGGTTATTTTCAAATGGGGGACACCCTATATTTTATGGATTGGTCAGGTAGGTCATTCAATTCTGCATCGGCCTGGTATAGGTTTTCTTATATCTATAGTTGATATTTTTCGAGTTATAGTGGTTTGTTTTACTTTCGCTTGTAAAAACTGTAATCTGTCAGACACAGGAGGCACAGAGAACGTAACAACTGATATTTATTGTGAGATGACAGATAAATGTCACTAAAATTTTGAATATTTCTAATGTATCGTCTTTTTTAGATTATTTTTTTATGCTAATGACTGTGGTTTATTATTATTATTATTATATGTATGTAATATACAATAATAATAATAATAATAATAATAATAATAATAATAATAATAATAATAATAATAATAATAATAATAATAATAATAATAATAATAATAATAATAATAATAATAATAAACTACAGTCATTATCATAGAAAATAATCTAAATCTCAGTTGTTACGTTCTCTGTGCCTCCTGTATCTGACAGAATACAGTTTTTACAAGCGAAAGTAAAACAAACCACTATAACTCGAAAACTATAAATTATTATAGATATAGGAAAATGTATACTAGACCTATGCAGAATTGAATGACCTACCTGATAAATCCATAAAATATAGGGTGTTTCATTTAAAAATAACAAGTTATGCCACTTTAAAGTTGGGTATGATGTAACCCAAAAAAATACACCCTGAACAATGTTAATAAATTGTTCTTCAACTATTTCAAATAATTGAATTTCGTCTATTGATATTTTGAATTTAAGGCAAGGAAACTCAAAGCTCAGCCCACAGCATACGTTTGAAGTAACATATAAATCGGAGCTAAAAAAAGTATTTCTCAGGTAAAGCTCTAAATATCCGTTATTATACAAGAAACGTGTCTTAAACTGCACCTTAGAAAATTATTTTGGTTTGGCCCGTAAATCGTTAGTTATGCAAATTTTCTTTTTTTTTTAATCGAACACCCATTATTTCATAGTACTTTTGCCTTGTTCCATAGAATTATAATTCATATTTGTAAGGGAAAAAAATTGGTAGTGTTCATCGTTTTAAAGTTATTTCAATTCTTTTCCAATTTTTCACATTTTTGGCGCATACCAAAAGTAATCATATGACGCTTTTACACATAGATAGTAGCGAATTCCATGAAAATGGCGCGTTCCGAGATTCTCTCGCTTATATTGTTTGTTAATGTTTGTACTTTTTCAAACCATACAGTTATTTTGATGAAATGTGGTACATTGTTTCTACTATATAGGTGATACATTTTGAAATTGATATATAGATTTTAGACTTATTTGGATAAATATAAAACGAAGGCAACGATTGAAATTGAATAAAAAATGAATAACTGGTAAAGTAAATTTGATGAATTCGATGCATCAAAATTCAAGCTGTCAGAATGTGTGTTTTGGAGACAATAAATAATGTTTGGAACTTACCTTAGACTAGAATGTAATTGTAAAAAACATTTTCCTGAAAATTGACTACCACAATGCAATTGCTGTGTCCAAACTTTTGGAGTATATTCTAGCACAAAAAATTTGATTCTGGAGAACGTGATGGCTATTTTACTGGTGCATCATTCCCTATTCCAATTCATCGGTTAACGTTTTTCTGAAAATTCACTACCATAATGCACGTGCTGCGTCCAAACTTTTGGAGTATAGTCTAATACTAAAAATGGCGCTTTACAGTGGTAGCGATCGGCTATAAAAAAATGTAACTGTTGGGAAAGTGACATCATACATAACTATTTGATCATCGTAGAGTAATCGGAAGTGTTTGGACGCGTTTTTACCTCTCGATGTTCGTTGTATGAGCGATTCTTTTATAGAAAAGGATAATATAACAAAGATCAATTATGTGTCTATATGGGAGTCTTGTAAACCGCTGATGTAAGAGCACCTCCTATTAAAAATAATACTTATTTTATTCTGGAGAACGTGATGGCTATTTTACTGGTGCATCATTCCCTCTTCCAATTCATCGGTCAAAATTTTTCTGAAAATTCACTACCATAATGCACTTGCTGCGTCAAAACTTTTGGAGCATGGTCTAACATTAAAAATGACGTTTTATAGTGGTAGCGATCGGCTATAAAAAAATGTAACTGTTAGGAAAGTGACATCATACATAATTATTTGATCATCGTAGAGTAATTAGAAGTGTTTGGACGCGTTTTTACCTCTTGATGTTCGTTGGATGAGCGTTTTTTTTACAAAAAGGGATAATAAAACAATAATCAATTATGTGTCTGGATGGGAATCTTGTAAACCTCTGATGTAAGAGCACCTCCCATAAAAAAAGTTATACATATTTGATTCTGGAGAACGTGATGGGTATTTTACTGGTGCATCATTCCCTCTTCCAATTCATCGGCTACCATTTTTCTGAAAATTCACTACCATATTGCACTTGCTGCGTCCAAACTTTTGGAGTATAGTCTAACACTAAAAATTGCGTTTTATAGTGGTAGCGATCGGCTATAAAAAAATGTAACTGTTGGGAAAGTGACATCATACATAATTATTTGATCATCGTAGAGTAATTGGAAGTGTTTGGACTGGTTTTTACCTCTTGATGTTCGTTGGATGAGCAGTTTTTTAATAAAAAGGGATAATAAAACAAAGATCAATTATGCGTCTGTATGAAAGTCTTGTAAACCTCTGATGTAAGAGCACCTCCTATTAAAAAGTAATACTTATTTGATTCTGGAGAACGTGATGGTTATTTTACTGGTGCATCATTCCCTCTTCCAATTCTTCGGTTAACATTTTTCTGAAAATTCACTACCGTATTGCACTTGCTGCGTCCAAACTTTTGAAGAATAGTCTAACACTAAAATGACGTTTTATAGTGCTAGCGATCGGCTATTAAAAAATGTAACTACTGTTAGGAAAGTGACATCATACATAATTATTTGATCATCGTAGAGTAATTGCAAGTGTTTGGACGCGTTTTTTTTCTTGATGTTCGTTGTATGAGCGTTTTTTTTATAGAAAAGGATAACAAAACATAGATCAATTATGTGTCTGTATGGGAGTTTTGTAAAACTCTGATGTAAGAGCACCTCCCATTAAAAAGTAATACTAATTTGATTCTGGAGAACGTGATGGCTATTTTACTGGTGCATTATTCCCTCTTCCAATTCATCGGTTAACATATTGGCTATTGAAATATTGCCTAACAGCGATGAAAAAATAGGAAAGGGGCACCATCGTGCATGTACCGCATTTCACGCTGAAGTAAAAGAGGCACATTTTTCATAAGACTAGGTAAGGTGTTCTGAAAAAAATGTAAATAGGTGTTTCCCTCTAATCTGTCTGCAATAACCACAGGACCAATAAGGTAGCAATCAATACTTCCTGCCCAAATATTTATTTTAAACTATGATTAATTTTGTGAAAAGTCGCTACCATAACGCACGTGCTACATCAGCACTGTTTATTTCATGGTTTTTACAATTGTATGTTTTGTAATAAACAATGATTTTGTTCCTATAAAATTCACTTTAGCTTTAGAGAACGGTAAAATGTTAAGGATAAAAAGAGACAGTTGAGGAATCCACTTCTGTTGTCAACCAACATCCACCACTCACAATCAACACAATCAAGAACAGTGCGGTTGAGTTCATCACGTGCACTAAACAAGAGGATTACACCTTCTATACAAGCAACGGCAATTAGCCACACTGTCACACCGGCTTTTTAATTATCTACCATATCGTCCATATTCCTTAAAGCTGTATATCAAGTCAGCCGTTACTGCCTCGATCAACAGAGGCGTCCGTCGGATTGGGTTGGGTTTAATAAAGTAGTAAATTCCCAAAAACTGTGCGTAGTTAGAAGAAAACATTGGTCACAAATCGAACACATACTACTGTGACAACTAAGAGTTGAATCGTTCATTATACTTGTCATTATTAGCGAATATTTATTTTAAAAAATCACTAATAGAGAGGTGTCGATGGTGAGACTTTTCAAATACTTCTTCAATTGAGCGCAAATTTGGGCCGCTAGAACCCAAAACCAAGGTCCGTTAGAATGTATATATATATATATATATATATATATATATATATATATATATATATATATATATATATATATATATATATATATATATATATACGTATCTGTGTATGTGCGAGCCGATAACTCAAAAAGTAATTAAATGATTTGGTATAACTTAGCAGGTATCCTTCTTTTATTAATAGCTTGATCAACTGCCGACCTCCGTTCTTGGAACAAGTCTTTGTTTCTTCTCCACATTAATCACCTTCTCTCTAGGACATCTAACTCAGTTCACAGTTACGCGGACGACAACACCCTCCACTCAAATATACAATATTCTAAGCCTACTTCTTTAGCCCAATTAGATGAGCATCGCAGACACATGGAGGGTTCCGTCTCTGTGTATCTCCAAAAATATTAGACTGGAAATGTAGAAATGCTGTAAATCCAGCAAATCTCAGTCCTGCGTTCTATCTCATAAGAAATACACCAGCCCTAGACCCATCAAAATGAACAACCAAGTTATTCAAAGTAATGAGTCCTTTTCACTTGTTGGCATCTCTGTGGATCAAAATCTCAATTGGCACCAACATATCACATCAATTACAAAAGCGGCTGTTAAGAAATTAGGTTTCCTCTTCCGGGCTCGCAAATACTTTTCACCAACTAATCTCTATACCTTATATACTTCACAAATAAGGCCAAACTTCGAATACTGCTCCCACACCTTGGGTGCCGCTGTCGCTTCTACACTCGCTATCCTGGACTCCATTCAGAAAAGTCTCATCAGTCACCCTACTCTCACTGAGAGGCTGCCATCCCTTGCCCACCGACGTGCCGTTGGTGACCTCTTTATCTCTCTCTCTCTCTCTCTCTCTCTCTCTCTCTCTCTCTTTTATAGATATCTGCACTGGCACTCCTCAGAGGAGCTTTCTTCCATAGTTCCTCCACCTGCTGCCCCCAACAGATCTACCAAGGTAACAGAGCGAATGCAACCTTTTACTGTCCAGATCACCAGACATAGAACATCTTGTTATGCCCGCTCTTTTGTCCCGAGGACATCCAACTTGTTGAATTCTTTGCCGGCATATGATTTTCCTTCTCCTCCAAACCTCAAAACCTTCAAGTACAGAATTAACAGGTTGCCTCTTTTCTCCTTGTCAACACCCACGGTACGATAGTATTTAGGCTGTGGGCCCTCGTGGAAATTAAAAAAATTATAAAAGAAGAAATGCTATTTGAATTTCCTCAATTTGAAAATTGTGTAATGAACAGCCTGTATGATATTCACAATATCTGAGCAATGTATCTTCCAACTACAATAATCAGCTACGCAATGGCAAAATGTTTCATCTTCATTCATCATGGTACTCATACAACGAATTAATTTGTTGGACTTTGTTTTGGCAAAAATTTTCACATTTTCTTTAACAACTTGGTAACGCCACATCGAAAATGAAAAAGGGCAATGTCGTTGGAAACGTTAGTTGATGGTGAATCAAAAAATGTAAAAATATATAAGGTCTTCTATTTAAGAAAAATGATGCAAATTGCCCTGTATATTTGGAAATATTTTTGGAATGTGCTCATTTGGTTATTACCTCAATTGATATAAAAAATATTCCTCCAAATCAGCTTTAAAGAATAGCTATGCGACTTTGACGCACCAATGAATCACCCTGTATAAACAGAAGCAAGCCAGAGCAAAAAAAAACTATTTGGACACAAAATTCCTCCAAACCTAACTAAATAAAGCTACTTTAAGAAAAATAATTGAAATGTCGACGCCACTGGATATAACTTGAAACAATCTGTTTCATCTTACACCTACAATCAGATTGTCTCTTACACTCAGATCAATTTATATGGCATCCATTACTATGACTTTTATTACAGTACGTAACATGTTATTCAATTAGATTACAATTATAAATAATGTTAATTCGAAATTATTGTAGGATTTTTATTTATTATTTAGGGGTTAAACTAATAAACGCGACGTAGGATTTTTACTCTTGATTTTTTTATTGCAAGCTTATGTCATTATATAAACGCTAATGAAAAAATGTAGCTATCGCATCAAATGGTTTTTGGGGAGGATGAGTGGTCTCTACATCTGTATTTTGATTGGACCAGTTTCACCAAATAAGAGCAACAATAATTAATGTATATCTCTTTCTTGAGATGTTGGAATACGAATATCCTGAGAGAAATATAGGGTTGAACACACTGAGAGACGATTTCCGGCGAGATTTGGAGAGTTGCCAGATTGAGGCTCTGTAAACGAGCTACAACAACCCAACCTATCCTTATACACCACCCCTAAGGAGTAGGCAGATTAATGCCTTAGAGTTCGTTTCCTTAACCTCTTAAAAATAGCCTCGAAACAGGAGTGTAAATGTCGACCTTTAATCAATTCTGGACGCGGTTCATCCTGAAAACCAAGTATTTCTAACACCAGAGCTCGCGGAAACCTATATATATATATATATATATATATATATATATATATATATATATATATATATATATATATATATATATATATATATATATATATATAGGTATTTATATATGGCATATAGTGTGTATATATTATTTTTATATTCTTTTTGTAATTTTATATTAAGTTTATTATTATTATTAAAGTTTATATTGTTTCTCTTGTTCTGTTTTATTTCGTATGCCCTTTCATTTTGGTTTAATGTGGGCGTTAATACATTGGAAACGTGTTCAGGTACTATTGATGTGCGTGTGTTTAAGGTATGTATACCCGTTTTATGTTTTTATGTAGGACTCTGTATTTCAGAAAATATAACGATTAAATCAATATACCTCTTGTATCGATTACATGACTATAACATATCATACACCTACATGTGATGTTAGCTGCTCAGTTGGGCTCTCAATTTCTTTAGGTAGTCGTTTCAAAATACCCTGCAAATAGTTTTGAACCAACACCTAGCGCCAAAACCTGTTTTGATTTTGATTATTACGAGTTTCTCTACTTTTATTTTTATATTTATTCTTGTGTGAGTTCCAAATATATTTACCAAATTATTAATACTCTATTTCAATTCAAAAAATTATCTAATTTGGATCTTTACTTATCCTAGATTTCACCGTGGCTAACAAATTTCTAGTCCTTTTAGTTGTTGTTGTCCAATGTTTGTGACCGCCTATAGTTCACACTTACAATCGTTGTTTTGACCCACTTAATAAATTATAAATTTATAAAAAATTAAAGAAATTCAAAAACTGTTCTTCGACTATCCGAGCCTCTTCAGTATGTATTTTTTTATATTTCAACAACACACCGCGAGGGCTTACAGCCTAAATACTATCGTACCGTGGGTGTCGACAAGGAGGAAAGAGGCAACTTGTTAATTCTGGACTTGAAGATTTGGAGGTTCGGAGGAGAAGGAACAACAAGTGCCGGCAAGGAATACCACAACTTGGAAGTCCTCGGGACAAAAGAGCGGGCATAACAAGATGTTCTATGTCTGGTGACCTGGACAGTAAAACTGTGCATTCGCTCTGTTCCCCTGGTAGATCTGTTGGGGGCAGCAGGTGGAGGAACTATGGAAGAAAGTTCCTCTGAGCAGTGCCCGTGCAGATATCTATAAAAGAGAGAAAGAGAGAGAGAGAGAGAGAGGTCACCAACGGCGCGTCGGTGGGCAAGGGATGGCATCCTTTGTGTGAGGGTAGGGTCACCGATGAGACGTATAGCTCTCTTCTCAATGGAGTCCAGGATAGCGAGTGTAGAAGCGGCAGCGGCAGACTGGTGGTTAAAGTCCAATGCCTGACAGACAGAGTAGTAAAATGTCACGCGTAGATTAATTCATACAATAGGTATAAACCATGCATTAAACTGAATATACGTCAGGCTGAAAACATACTCCCCGAACCAACAACAATATGACAGACGACATGAAATTAAAAAGTTGCCAGTTGATTGTTATTTAATTGGGCGATTCAATCAATTATTAAAATACACTATATTTGTAGCTTTATCAACGACTTCAAACACAGTTTTAGCGCAGCATAGATATATAATGCTGACGCATAACAATGTAGCAGAACTTTAAACAAAATCAAGCCAAGTCTTTATAAAAATGATTGCAAAATTAACGTAACAACTGATATTTATTGTGAGATGACAGATAAACGTCACTAAAATTTCGAATATTTCTAACGAATTGTCTTTTTTAGATTATTTTTTTATGCTAATGACTATGGTTTATTATTATTATTATTATTATTATTATTATTATTATTATTATTATTATTATTATTATTATTATAGTTATGTTATATACAACAACAACAACAACAACAATAATAATAATAATAATAATAATAATAAAAATAATAATAATAATAATAAACTGCAATCATTATCATAAGAAATAATCTAAAAAAGACGATACATTAGAACTATTCGAAATTTTAGTGACGTTTATCTGTCATCTCACAACAAATATCAGTTGTTACGTTCTCTGTGCATCCTGTATCTGACAGAATACAGTTTTTACAAGCGAAAGTAAACCAAACCACTATAACTCGAAAAATATCAACTATAGATATAGGGAAACCTATACTAGATCGATGCAGAATTGAATGACTTACCTGATTAATCCATAAAATATAGGGTGCTTTATTTAAAAATAACGAGTTATGCCACTTTAAAGCTAGTTATGTTGTAACCCAAAAGAAATCACACTGTACAATGATAATAAATTATTCTTTAACTAATTCAAATAATTGAATGTCGTCTATTGATATTTCGAAACATATAAATCGGAGCTAAAATAAAGGAAGTCGAAATATTTTTACAAATATCAAAGATAGCTATAGGGAATGCTACATAAAGTCACACTTATTTTTTAATCTCTATCCAAAAATGCAATAAAAAGTATAGCATTCTATTTAAAACAACGAAGTTGATAGCTACTTCCAGTGCAACCGGAAGTTCCACGATATAGCTTACATAATCACAAGAACATTTTGTTAAAAGTTTTTTTTCGCTAGCTCTAAGGGTAAGGGATATATAGAGAAATTACACACTATTGGGACATATATATATATATATATATATATATATATATATATATATATATATATATATATATATATATATATATATATATATATATAAAGTCTAAAAATGACCTCGAATATGGGTTCTAGAAGCTGCTATTCGTGCTCATTTGAAAAAAAGATTCTAAATTTCGAAAGTCCTCTCTCTATATGCGATATTTTCTTTATGAAAAGTCGCTACAAACAATACATAGGTCCGCTTCGCAGTATTCGTCTAACCATTGGTGTACAATTATACATGGGTTACACACTGTTTCCTTTATAATGTAATTTTTTTTTTATTTTCTTTGCTAGTTTAAAACAGATTAAGCAGAATTTTTAATGCCCTAAGATCTGGATGTAGGGCAAAAATGCTCTACAAATTTCATTTATCTAAATAATATAGTAGACGGCAGGGGCGTGCGATGACATTTCAAATAAGGGAAGCAATTCTCAGAAGCCTACCTATTTGTAGTGTAACTCAATTCTTCTGTCGTTTTTGGCAAATTTTAATAATGTCGTCATAAAACTGTGGATTCTGGGACATTTACTGGACGAGTTTATTTACAACTGACAAAATTGAAATTTGGGAAAGTCTTTCCTGTCCTGTTGCATTCCTAACAAAACTCTTGATACGTTTAAATGTAAAAAAAATTCGTTCTAAAGATGCACTAGTAGCAGGAATTGTTAATACTAATTCACATAATTTGAACACTTCAGAATATGCATTTTCCAATTTTGATTGTTTTAAGAAAGTTCAAAGTTCACTCGTGTTAGTTTTTGTGCCTATAACATTGGTTTCATAAATGACTGTAAGTTCTGATCGTAATAAGGCTTTGTCAAAAGAATGTCCATGGTGGTGAAATAATGATTTAAATTAATCTTCTGGGAAAGGTATCCCTTTAAATCCTCCAAAATTACACAATTCAAGAAATTTCAAGTCACTAAGATGATCAAATCTGCAGTTAATTTGCTGCTGATTTTGATCTATGATTTCGTAGAAAAGGCAGCGGTAAGAAGTTTGAAGGTCTTCCACATTATCAGTGCGCAGACGCTTTTTTCGTGGCTCCACTTCTCCTAATTCAATTGTTTTTTCCCAGAACTTATCAAATTCATTCTACTTAAGGTAGAAAAAAACACTTTACATTCTTTAATATGATATATAGATTGGGATAAAATTAGATTTAATTTATGAGCACAACAGTGTACAAATAGAGCACTGGAGAACGTTTCCCGCACTTTAGCTTGAAGACCTCAAAATGTCCGGCCATAACAGCAGCCCTATCGTAGCTTTGGGCAATTAATTTATTATCAGCTTCCTCAATATCTTTCAGAATATTAAGCACAATTTTATATAGAGCGTTTGCGGTACGATCTTCTGTCACATTTTTAAAGCCTAAAAATCTTTCTTGTACACTCCCATCCAGTTTTACGTAACGTTACATCGGTTGTTTCATCTAGATCAATGGCAATGAAACGAGTCTGTTTAATTTCAGATTTAATTCTGTTCAAAATAATAGTGGCGGCAGCCGAAATTATGTCATTCTGAATGCGATTTTATGTCCCGCAAAAAACGTTAGACTGTTCCAAGTGATTTTTGAAATAAATGTCGTATTTGGCTATTAAAAAAACTAGGTCTTGAAATTTTTCTCTATTTGCAGATGTAGTTGTTTCGTCATGACCCCGGAAGCCCAATTCATGCTGACCAAGAAAACACACAACATCAATAAGTCATTTTAATATGTTTCTGTTTTTATCAACCAGTTCATTGTGTTGGCGATGACTAATTTCTATCTGCTTGTCAACGGCGTATTCAATTCGCGTTTTTCCAAAGACACTTAATTTTAAAATGGTCTGTAAATGAGCTTTAGACAACATGTCTTTTTACTACTTTACGTAGATTATTCAAGTCGGAAAACCCACTTTTATTCCACACCCCCTTTTCAGTCACAAATAGACTACCAGGCCAACAAAACAGTTTATTCCCGTTTTCACAACCCGTTAACCATTCATATTGTTTATAAGTTTTTTCCGCGTTGCATGTCGAGTACATGTTTTAATTCTTGGATTTAAGTTTTTTACAGCAGATTTCAGTCTACCTTTATTAATAATAGCACGTTTTTAAGCAAACAGTAAAGCTGAAAATCCTTTGGTTATCAAAAAACACACAATACAGTTATTATTACCACTTGTTTGTAAAGTTTGTAAATCCCCACACCCAACGACGCCGCTGTTAAAAGCTGATCAACTTGCAGCCATATTAATAATCATACCATGCCAATGTATTTAACTTAGTCAACTGCTTATATCTACGAAATAATCAGGGACATTCACTTTGTACGTGCACCGGGTCTTCCTAGTACAACACGTTCTAAAAATACGCGTACATCCGTCGAGCTATGGTTTCTTATAAAGTTGCCTGCTGACTACGTGTATTTAACCGACGTCATTGCAACCACTCGTGCTGTTCGCTGGCGCATTTACTGGGACGACGTCCTTGGTAGGAGCGTATATACAAATACAGTATGATGCATAATAAATAATTATGTGTGTGAGCTTGCGAAATAAAAATTGTAATAATTAAATTAGTTTCAGAGTTTGAAATTTAATATTAAGATACAAAAGGGATTTTAAATAATGCGGTTTAGGTATGTAGTCGTTATTTAAAGGGAAGCAATGCTTCCCTTGCTTCCATGGACCGCACGCCACTAGTAGACGGTACAGAAAGAATGTTATACTTTGCAATGTTAATTGTTCAACTCCTTGCAGTTTCGAGTTGCTATGAAAGCTGTCAGGCAACACGTTACGTACAAAGCTCAAAGAGCTGGTAAACTATAAGAAAATCGTGTCACAGTTGTAGATAAGAAGACATTATTAATAAGCCCACATAAAACTTTAATTGTAAAAGGCTGTAATCGACGTTCCGGGCAAGGAATTAGCATTTTATCACGGCGTAACTTGCAATTATTATCAATTAAAGCAGTGCGACCCGACACCAAGCACTAAATTTTAAATAGTCTAATCTAACTTGTAAATTACTCTCTGTTAAGTTATTCATACCGAACTGGTGAGATATGGGGACACCCCTGCTGGGATAATTTATTATTTCTTTATCATTGCGTGACTCGCATTGTTTATTAAGACAATTATATAGACCTAATGATTTGCATTAATATAAATAAGGCCCGCTGTTTGAACTATTCAAAATAATATTAGTTTTGCTCCTCATTGAAAAATTCAATTAAAATTACAATAGGAACTGTTTGTGTTATCTCTTGATCAGACGATGACACATGTATTACAAGCGGTATCTGGGTTTATCTTAATTTAATATATGTAAATATGCCAATAGTTACCCGTTATCATTATTTTAGAATGATAGTTGTTAAAAACCGAACAGATCATATGCAATTTTTTAGTTTTTTGGTTGATTTTTAGGGTCTATAACCTTTTGACAACCTCATATTAGTGAATTTTCTTTCGAAAAATTCACTGAAGAGGAGATCATGACTTTTTAATTTGAAAACATTTCTTCAAATGACCGCGAACTAGGTCCCCTAGAACCCATATCAAGGGTCAGCTTCAATTTTTATATGTTTATATATATATATATATATATATATATATATATATATATATATATATATATATATATTTATCAAAAAATTCTGGGAACGCCGTCAGTTGTAGAATAAAACTCTTTATTATACACCGAGCTTTCGGAAAAATTTATTCCTTTATCAAGGCTACAACATGGAAAGAAAAAAGTTTACAATTTACTTAGAAAAAATATAAAAGTTTAAAATACTTACATATAACATGAGTTCTACTAAACTGTTTATCTAATAACAAACATAAAAAGAAAACTTTTTGATGAATTTGAGTGAAGTCTAATAAATGCCAAACTGACATATAAAGCTAAGTATTGTTTAATTGAATTTGTTTTTTGTTTTTGTCTAGGAAATATAAAAAGGGGTAGTGATTTCTAAAATTATTATCTTTCTTTAAGTTTATTAAATTTTCGTTAAAAGTAATTTCAAATTCTTCTAAACACATTCTTTTATTACTTAAGGTTTCACAGTGTAAAATAGAAACATTACTAAAATTTATATTATGGCCAGTGTCGAGATTATGTTCTGACAAAAACAAAAAACAAATTCAATTAAACAATATTTAGCTTTATATGTCAGTTTGGCATTTATTAGACTTCAATCAAATTCATCAAAAGGTTTGCTTTTTATGTTTGTTATTAGATAAATAGTTTAGTAGAACTCATGTTATATGTAAGTATTTTAAACTTTTATATTTTTTCCAAGTAAATTGTAAACTTTCTTCTTTCCATGTTGTAGCATTGATAAAGGAATAAATTTTTCCGAAAGCTCGGCGTATAATAAAGAGTTTTATTCTACAACTGACGGCGTTCCCTCAATTTTTTGATAAATAACACTATTACCGTCACAAAAATTTAATAATATATATATATATATATATATATATATATATATATATATATATATATATATATATATATATATATATATATATATATACAAGACTTTTATTAATTCCCGAACCCCACGTGACCGTTTAAGTTAGGCAACCCGGAATACACGGTTGTACAACCTGAATTAATGAAATCCCTAAGACGCCAGTGTTGTCTCATATTTCCTTTGGGGTTTTATAAAAAATATAATAAGTTGAAACAGTAAAAGTCTTAAATGTATTTATTATTTAGTATTTTTAACAGCAAGTCTGTTCATGTATGGTTTACTGTTATTGATTGTTAAAAAATAAATTAAAAACAATAAATTATTACTTTTATTTTGTATAGATATCAAAATTTTGTAATGTACGTAAACAAATTGAGGTCCGATTATTTAAACTTCTAATTTACAGGTTTAGCAATGTGTATTGTGTAACATGTAACAAATATGTACCTGTTTGGGCAGATTACCGATGAACATATTTGGTAGGGCTTCGTTACATGCGATGTCGAATATCGTCGACAATCTTAACATACCTACACTTTTAACTTACGTAAAAACGCAATGAAAATGCTAAGTTTTGATAAAAACTGTTTATTTTTATTGTCCAACAGATAGAAAATTATTTGAAGAAGCTAAGCATGGTCGAACTTGGAAAATGCACAATATACATACAAATACAAAATAACCGGTCAAAAGGGAAATGAGCGCCAATGGACTAAACTGTCAATTGTCAATTGATTTAGTAACTTTATGGTCCCTAGTATAGTGGTTTTTTTGGTTACTTTTTGACTGCCAACACATAAAATTATATTCCACTAAGAGAGAGACAGAATCCGGTCACGTGGGGTTCCGCAATTAATTAAACCCCTGTATATATATATATATATATATCTATATATATATATATATATATATATATATATATATATATATATATATATATATATATATATATATATATATATATATATATATGGTTTAGATCTATTATAAATGAAAGCAATGGGTGAAGCATTAGATTGAATAAATGAAAGTGAAGAAATTTTTTACCTGGTTTGTCAAAATTTGAAGTTTGCTGAATTTGATATATAATTGTCACATTGCTTTAGATATAACTTTTAAAATTATGCAAATGTACACCACAAGTCTCAGACTTATTGTATAGGCATACTATATAATTTTTATCAATGAATAAATAATAATAATAATAAAAATTATATATATATATATATATATATATATATATATATATATATATATATATATATATATATATATATATATATATATATATATATATATATATATATATATATAACTCAGAACTCAGAAACGAATAGTCAGATTTTGATCAAATTTGGCACATACCTTCCTTTTGCAAGTGGCTTGGATAAGTTCGTTAGTCAGGAAAATTGGCCCAGGTTTCCCCGGAAAATTTTGTGTTTTCTTTTGAAAAAAAAGTATATCTCCGGAAATAACAAAGTGAAGGCAACCTATGGTATAATGGGTATCCTATGTACCAATATATATATATATATATATATATATATATATATATATATATATATATATATATATATATATAGACTGAAAATTCATTTCAAATAGACACTTTCTCTGATGCTTTGGAAGTAGTTTTAGTTAAGTTTATGGCTTAATGGTTTATAGTTTTTTGCTCATTTTCGTATAAAAAATTCGCTAATGAGGAGATCGCGGTTTTTTTGAATTCTAAGATTTCTATAAATGAGTGCAAACTAGCCCCTCTAGAATATAGAATACATATCCGGGTTTATTTTCTGCTTACATATATACAGGGTGACGTATTTCTACGGTAAAGCTCAATATAATTGTTATATGCAAGAAAAAATTGTATACGTTACCTATAGGGTGTCTTGAGTTGCATCTTATAACATTGTTTTGACAATCACAGAATGGCCTATAAGTCGTTGGTAATACCTACAATTTTTTTAACATTCCTTATTGCATTTTTGCATTTTTCATCGAAATATGATGGATGTTTGTAAAAAGAATTTGAGACGCAGTAAGTGCTTCTGTTTTTGCCTACCCTCTTACTTTAATCTTTAATAGCTGCATTCAACAAGCCAAATACCCGTCTCTTTGGAAGAGATCTAAGTCGTGTCCTATCGGTAAGGGTGGTAGTAGGACAAGTGTTCTTGAACACAAGCAGGTCAATATCTTGAGTAACTTTCGTAAACTTTTTGAATCGGTACTGCATCCCTTAATGTATAATCACGTAAAGGCGATGAGCGATCCTGCCCAACACGGTTTCATACCCGGTCGATCTACTGTAACAAATTTATTTTCTTTCACCCAATACGTTTCGACATCATTTCAGAATATATCTCAGGTGGATGTCATATACACGGATATTTCTAAAGCTTTCGACCGGCTCGACCATGGCATCCTATTGCATAAGCTTAAATATTTTGGTTTCTCTGATCATTTGATAGAACTGTTTAGATAATACCTGAGTCAGTATGTTGCGGTGTGAGGTGTTACATCGTCGGAGTTAATGGCTACATCTGGAGTCCCTCGAGGATCTATTTTGGGTCCTTTATTATTTAATATCTTCATAAATGATGTGGTGGTGGAAAATGATGTCAATTATTTGCTGTATGCTGACGACCTTAAGAATTTTTTGGAAGTAAATAACTTGTCTGATTGTCATAGAATTCAAGCAGCTCTTGATGCTGTGGTAAAGTGGAGTTATGAAAACCGGCTATCACTGAATGTTCACAAGTGCTGTGTCATGACGTTCACTCTGAGGAAACTTCTAGTGCGGTTTGGTTATAGAATGCATAGTTCGTATCTACCAAAAAAGGAGCTGATTACTGATCTGGGGATTACTTCTGATGCCAAATTTTCGTTTGCTCCACATATTTTGAGTATAACATCGAAAGCTTATAGAATGTTAGGATTTGTTATAAGAACTTCAAAAGACTTTGTGTCAATCAAAACCATGGTAATTACATTTAATGCATTTGTCCGGTCGAAACTAGAATACGCTTGTGTCATATGGTGCACAAACTATTCTGTGTACATTGATTGTTTGGAGCGAGTACAGAGGCGGTTCCTAAAATCTCATGTATTTAAGGAGGATGGCATCTACCCTGCACAACATGTTTCTCATTCGTGCCTACTCTCAAGATTTTCTGTCAATAGCTTTCAACAGAGACGTAATTACACTTTCATTTTGTTTTTATATAAAATAATTTCGAATGAGATTGACTGCTCTGATATCCTGGGTGGGTTAAACTTTCTAGTACCGACGTTTAATGCTAGAAGCACTTTGACTTTCTACTTACCCACTGCAACGCCCAATGTGGTACAGTCCTCACCACTATATACAATGTGCAGTTTATATAATCAACTGAGTGGTAGTATTGAAATTTGTCACTGCACGGCTGCTGAGGTCAAGCAACGGATGTTACGCTAAATTGTTCTTTCATTCTTAGTTCTGCTCACTACCTTAAGAATTGTTAATTTCTGTCATAATATTATGTGTATTTCACCATCCAATAATTGGATTTTGTCTGTAGGATGCTGTTGTAATTTATATAAATAAATATATATATATATATATATATATATATATATATATATATATATATATATATATATATATATATATATATCGTTAGAAATATGAACAAAAATGTTTCCGTCAATAAAGTAGGCCCTGTTCTATATAGTCCATTGTTCGAACTGTTATCTTAATAACCAGCGTGTCCTTCTTAAAAGGAATATTTGATAAGGACACACAGTATTACAAAGGCAGATATGCAGTTTCAGTTACAGGGAATTAAGACTAAACAGTGAGGGTCTGTCTGTATACCTTCCTAGAGGACGTTGTTGGCAACTGCTTGGCAACTATCATATAAATAGTAATTCTCGTCTTTATTTACTTAGTGTATTCATTCCTCTGATGACTCTAACTTTGTTAGCGAAACGATCGTCTAGCCCAAAACTGTATTGTAATGAACTGGGTTCTCCAATTTGTACTTATAATTCCCGAGTTTAATTACAAAAGAAAACTTGCTATTTTTCAGCTTTATCTTCGCTTGTTTAAAAAGCGTTTGATAAAAAACGCATCACCAAATAAAAGTAGATAGAGTTGGCTATAAAATAATTGCTCATTTTTGAAGTTCAAAACGGTTTAATTTATCAAAATCTCTTAAATAAATAGAATTCAACTCAATAAAACAATTGACTGCAAACTGTTGTAAAAACTTCAGTTGGCACTGGTTGATTTAAAGCCAAAGAAAGCCAAATTGAGAAAATAGTAGTGAAGTAGTGAGGACATCAAGGTACAAATGCATTGTTTGTATGGGAGTTGAGCACGTATGATTCTGGAACGCTTAAGGCTTGACAGGATGTGTTTGATCAAATCCTATATACAGTATTATGTCTCATAAAGTTGATAGATATTGTGGACGAAAGTTCTATATTATTAGTGAATTTTTATTTTAAAAAAAATTCACTAATAGAGAGGTATCGATGGTGAGACTATGGAAACAATTTTTCAAATATACGCGAACTAAGACCCCTAGAACCCATATCCGGCGTCAATTTCAATTTTTATATGTTTATATATATATATATATATATATATATATATATATATATATATATATATATATATATATATATATATATATATATATATATATATATATATATATATATATCGATAACTCAAAAAATAATTAACCTATTTTGATTAAACTCGGCAAGTATTTTTCTTTTATTAATGGTTTGAATGAGTTTGGTAGCCAGGAAAATCCGACAAGGTTTTCCGGGAAAATTTTGAGTTTCCTTTCGAAAAAAAATGTTTTCTCCAAAAATTACAACGTTATTTTAATGAAATTTGACGGATATGTTGCCTTGCAAAAGATGATTCTACGCACCAAAATTCAATTTTCTAAGTTTATAAGAGATTGAGTTATTCAAATTTTTAGTTTTTTCTAGAAAAAATTTTTTTCTCCGAAAATTACAAAGCTATTTTAATAACATTTGGCGAATACGTTGCCTTAGGAAAGACCTTACTACATATCAAAATCGAACTTTCTAAGTTTATAGAAAATTGAGTTATTAAAAATTGAACTATTTAATAAAAATTCACTGTCATAACGCACTTGCTGCGTCCCAAACTTTTTATTATTATATGGTGTTGCTCTATTGATAAAAAAGTCTGGACGCAGCAAGTGCGTTATGTTGGCGAATTTTCGTAAAAAGGTTTTTAGTGGCAAATAGTTCTTGTTTTTACAAGAAGGACATTTGGTTGACAATATTACCTACATAGCACAAACAATGTACCATATTTCATTAAAATAACTTTGTTGTTTTAAAGAATAGAAACATTTTCCGAAAATAAACTTTAAAAGTTCCAGAAAAACTGGTTAGATTTGCCTGGCTAACGAACCTCTTTAAGCTATTTACACACCTGACAAGATATAATTATTCGCAAACAGCTTTAGGACCAAAATTGAAAAAAAATAATGATAATTTCTTTTACATAAATTGCCCTCAGTAATGTTACACTAAATTATTTTTTTCACAAAAATCGACATTTTTTTTTACAATAACTTACTAAACATTTAATATTCATTACCAATATATGTAAGGCTAGATGCATTCTCACAACAATTAGAACCGTAGACCGGTTTCGCTCTAATTAGAGCTTGTCAATACGGCATACTAATTGCTGTATCGCTGCAATGCCGTACTGACAAGCTCTAATTAGAGCAAAACCGGACTACGGTTCTAATTGTTGTGAGAATGCATCTAACCTTACATACTTTGTCCCTATATTAAGGTAGAAATGGGCCTGGGCTGACAATTTACTAAAATTGTTAGTTGGTAGTATACAGTCTCTATTTTTTAACACTTTGTGTTATTTAGAGCTGCGGTGACAACATACTACTTGGTTCCGCAACTAGGTGGCGACACGATCACCACTCACTTAGTGTTACCAATATATCACAAAAATCTTACAAAAAATGTTGCCTACGGTAAAACTAAAAACATTTCTGCGAAAACATCTCAAATTCAGCCACTAGTTGAGAGTGACTGTATACGGCAGCTCAATTTTTTCGACAAGTAATACAAAGAAAATGGGGCTCCGCTATGTAATGATAAAAACGCCATGTCACAATTTGTGATATGTGTTTAAAATATGTGCCAAAAACGTGAAAAGTTGCAAAACTATTGAAATAACTCAAAAACGATGAACTATATCAATTATTTTTTTCCTTACAAACATGAATTATAATTTGATGGAAAAGACAAAAATGCAATAAGATAAGGGGTGTTATATTAAAAAAATAAAGCGTGTATCACCAATATAATTGTCAAAATAGGTTTATAAGATACAGCCTGAGACACCCTATAATTAACGTATATACTTTTTCCTCATATCTTGTATAATAACGGATATATTGAACTTTACCGTAGAAATGCATCACCTTGTATGACGCCGCCGCGCTTCCTTTTATACCAGATGACAAATGCTCAAATAATTCCTAACCTATCAACAAATCTAATTTGTCATTGGCATAAGCTAAGTTACCGGGAAGTTAGAGGGCCGTCAGCTTTTATACAGTGGAGATGGGCGTGGGTTAAAATAAGATCTTAATTAGGGGCGCCACTTGATTGTTTAACCTCCACTCCCGGATATTCTAACAAGATGTTCACAAAATATGCTTCCTTGCCCAGATCCAACACAACCAAGAATTCTTGGATCACACTGGCAACTATAGCCAACCACAATCGAGCACAGGAAGCTACAAGGGAGATGTAATTACGATAACACCAACTAAAATTCGGAACGGTATGGTCTCATAGACCCACAAATAAAGATAGCGGTAATGATCTAATCTATCAACAGTCCTGAAAAGAAAACACACACACAAAACCAAAACACCTAAAATATGATAAAATACGGGCTTTTATTAAGCTTCTTTGGCATACAAGAATTTATTAAAAGTTGTTTTAAAATTCTGATCTAAAAATAAATAAAATAAATATAAAGTCTCTATGATATCACAAAAATGGCTTACTACCAAATACTCAAGATCTTTACTGAATATTTATGAAGGTACTACAAATATAGTTGTTCTACGGAAAATTCCACTTTTCGTGCACGCAAAGCTCACAAATTATTTTCCCCAAATATTACTTAATTACACGATAATTACAGTAAGTGGACTGATTAAAGATCAAGTCCCAAAGAATAATCAATAAGCTGGTCTAATGCTAACAGTATATGATAACTAATGGTACTATCAAAAGTGAAGCAATTATATTAATAGTGGTCTTATAAAAATCTGTACCATATTTAGTGACGTTAAAATAAAAGAAATTCGATTTGATTTTAGTAAATTTAACACAGATGAATGTTCAAAAATGTATCTTATCAAGAATGTCTCTTATCACTTTATTCGTTATCACAAAACGGAAAATTCTTACTTGACATTCCTGGACTTCTAGGCCATCTAATTATCATCAAATTCCAAACCAACCAAGGCCTCTCGGGATACGGGACTGCAACCACGGGAATAATGCAAAAACGGTACGGCAATGCGACAACGATAGGGAAGACCTTCTTACTGAGATCCTAATTCCATTCTCCATTTAATTCAATATCCATATACGTTGTTCGGTACATAAAAATTCCCTCATCCATGCGAGACTTTTCCACTCCAAATTTACGGTACGTGAATTTACCAAAGATATCGCCCCATACAATAATGTCTGCCTACCACAAGGCTATTCGGCACAAAAACTCGCCCTACACCAGGACTTCGTCGGTACGAGAATAATATCTCCGGTACAAGGAAAATTCCTCCGGTACAAGGTATACTTCCTCCGGTACAAGGTTTGCTATCCGGTACAAGGTCCCTAAAAACAACAAGTAACGGGATGCTAAAGGTGTTACAGTTAAGAGAGAGGATGATTTCTTACCTCCAGAGAGGGAAACAAAATTCCACAACGGGATACGATAAATGTGGTCCTTAAATCCCCTAAACGGGTTTCTCCACAGCCTTCGGCACTAAATCCGTACATTACGACATCACCAGAAAGACTGCAGATTAAATTCTGAGAGCAACAAAACCCACAAGGGAGGATACTTAATATCCAAAACTTGCTCCTCAGACGGAACCACGTGTTAACTCCACAAATTACCAACGAAATCTCTCTCTCGAAACTTTCAGCACATTCATATCTCCGACTTGAAAACACAGGTGCTGCCACATCCTTCGCTCTCTCTCGCCTCACATACGTCTCCAGCCATCTATCCTCTTCAACATGCGGACCCTTTCCGAACTACGGCCACGGCCACGCAAGCGTGTAAGCCGGCCCGATATACCAGGGGTAATACAAATATAAATAATTTACGAAAGATCTAAATTCGATTCATTATACGAGGGATATCCAGAAGAATTAACCACAGTTGTCGCCAATAATTCTTTTTACAACGCAGGGGAGGAACCACAATTACGTCCAAATTAGCTTAGATGTTTAGCTATCCAATTTATACCGTTACACTTGTATATGTCTAAACAGGCAAAAAACTTAAACTGACCTCGTATATGGGTTTTAGGGGTTATAGTTCGTGCCCATTTGAAGATATCTTTTTAAGATTCCTAAGTCGCGGTTTTCTTAATAACGAATTCTTTCTACGAATGTGTTTGCTAAAATATAGACTATTAAACCATAAACTTTATAGCGGAAACTACTACCAAAGCATCCGAAAGAGGGTCTATTGAAATGGCTTTTCCGAAAATATTTTAGTAAAATGAAGAACAGTGATGGTTGAAGCTGAAATTTAAGGCCTTGTGAAATACATTATATTTCTTTTGACATAATCCGTATTTGCTTCAAATTCGCTGCCTGAAAATTGCAAATTTTAACGTTTCAAATCGCGACTTTGACGTTTCAAGAAGAAAAATTATAAAATTTTCAAAATATTTTTTCTGCTACTTCTTGTCCTTTTTGCGCCAACTTAACCATTGCATGTCATGTTCAATTGGTTTTGTTAATCACACAAAATATTTTGTTCTTGTACTTTCCTCTGATCATCACCCAAACTTTTTTTCTTTAAATGCCTGTAACTTTTTTTCCTTTTAAGTAACAGATTTTAATTGTGGTGCGTAGGGTAAGTTTGATAGTAGAAACGTACACTTCAAATTTGGTTGTCATAGCTCTGTTATTTTTGGAGATACGAAAATTTTCCGAAGAAGAACCTAAAATTTTCTCAGAAAAAAAGGTCCGATTTTCCTGGCTAACGAATTTATCCAAGCCACTTACAAAAGGAACGCACTTAGCAAATTTAATCAAAATCGGCCCATTATTTTTTGAGGTATCGGTTGGATATATATATATATATATATATATATATATATATATATATATATATATATATATATATATATATATATATATATATAAATTTATATAATCTGAACAAAACGTGAGATGTACAAGCTACTGACATCTAGGACGAAACAAGGAACGTTGTCTGTAAGACGACTCCAGTACAAATTCTGTACATCAGGTGCCGAACCACAAACGATCTTATAAAATCGTCAGCCCTGCTACTATATTCCTATAAGGAAATAAACGAATAATATAAAAATAGATATATCAAGAATATTACTGGAAAAACATACTAGTTTCGATCTTATTTAAGCTCATCAGTGTGTTATACCTGCAATAAGCAAAACATATCTAAATTAATTGGCTTAACGTAGGCAAAATCTGAACGAAACGTGATAGATGTCAGTAGCTTGTACATTTGACGTTTCGTTCAGATTTTGCCTACGTTAAGCCAATTAATTTAGATATGTTTTGATTATTGCTGGTATAACACACTGATGAGCTTAAATAAAAGCGAAACTAGTATGTGTTTCCAGTAATAATCTTGATATATCTATCATATATTTCGTTTTACGAAAAATTCGCTAATAAACTTTTGTTATCATTATTATTACAAAAGAAATGGTAAGTCCTGACGTGGCAATACCATTAGGATTGCAATTTTTCTCACTTAAAGCTTTTTTTCTTTCTTTAACGTCGGTCTATTTCCATGACTATGGCCAATCACCGACGCTAGGGAGCAATTTTTCTCACTTAAAGCTTTTTTTTTCTTTCCTTAACGTTGGTCTATTTCCGCGACTGTGGCCAATCACCGACGCTAGCGAGCAGTTTCACCTCATTATTATGCAAACATGTACTTCCAAAAGTTTTATAATTAACTAGACATCAGAAACTGTTAGCAAGTCTGTCGTCTAGACAATAGACAAACGCATACTGGCAAATCGGGTATGTGAGGGACAGGAGGACCGATCGGGCCATTAGGTCACTAATTGCGGCACTGTCACAGTCGCGGATATAGGAAATGAGATAATCGAACTGTGTACGCGACCAGGCTCACAAGGATACTGGGCACACGCAACAACTCTCCTCTTCTGGATAACACACTGAACCCTCAGATAAAGTCAAGATAATGGCTTCAGAAGATGGGATGCTTCCACGCTGATGTTACTACCTTCAAGTTAGAAATGATAATGGTCAAGTGAAATTTATTTTTTGGCTGTTAGAAAGAGGTTAACTGTGTTAGATGTTTAGCTGAAGATTTAGGGTGCTGAAACTTTTCTTGTACTCTCCGCACAGAACACAATTTGGCAATATTTAAACAATAAATGGTTTATAACCAGGTTATACTATGTTAGATTAAAAAAAAATGAGTATGCTCGTTCGCCTTTATTGGCGAAGGACTGTTTCCACAAAATTGCATTTTTACCGAATTTTTAATACGAAACTTAATGAGAGACTCGCTAACTTTGAATCTTTAATACAGATAAATGAACCTAAACTAAGGTCCGTAAAACCCGTTTTCAGGGTCACTTTTAATTTTCATATATAGCATGTATTTATTTAAGACACACACACACACACGTGCACAGACGGATATATATATATATATATATATATATATATATATATATATATATATATATATATATATATATATATATATATTGTAATGTTATGTAAACTTTCATAAAGCAACACACACATAACCATTATTAATAACCATAGAAATGTTAAAAGAGAAGGTACAGAAAATTTAATAAGTACAAAATCTCAAAGCCTCGGTGGTTCAGTAGAAAGGATGTGTACCTCTGAACCGAGGGGTACCGGGTTCGATTCACGGGGTTTCCCTTTCACTCTTTCAGTACATACTGCACAATTAACACCAACCGAGGTTGTGGCATTGTATTTGAGCAACGTTAAATGTCTGCACGATCCGCCCTTCGGATAGTGCGTTAAGCCGTCGGTCCCGTGTCCACGCAATGTTGGAGATTAAAGATCTCTATCCTCCCTACAGAAAGGCAGAGGTTTGACAAAATTTTCAGGATGGTGAAGCGAAACTGCTCCCTGGCATCGGTGATTGGCGACAGTCGCGGAGATAGACCGACGTTAAAGAAAGAAACATCGGGACGTAATAAGTGCATTCTAGTAGTGAACTTTCATAAGAATTGTACACTATTATTATACGGCATATTACACAGAACTTGAAGATCGATTTTAGAGGTCCTAGTATGTGCACCTTTGAAGAATTCTTTCGAAAGTGTTACCATCGATATCTCCCTATTATCAAAAAAAAATACTTGTATTCTTACTACTTTTGGGAAAAATGCCCAAAACTAAATTTTCCATCAAGCTAAAAAATTAAATATTGCTCTATCTATATATAGTTTAGGTCTCTTTAAAAGAAACTTGTATTATAAATTTCACTAAAATTACAAAAGCTCTCCAGAAGGAAACTTTATTCGTATTTGAAAAGTAAAGTATCTGCGAAATTATAAATGTAACAATTATTTTTCCTCACCAATCGCCTGAATGATCTCATTTTAGTCAACCTAATCAAACCAGTTTTTCAATATTAACAATAACAAACTTTCTGCTAAAAATTATAATTACAGACTCAAAGGCGACAAAGGTATTGAGGCGTTTTAAACAAAAATGAGATTTTGTTCAAAACGTTTGAAATCTGTATACTATTGCTTCTCCAAATTACAAAAAAAAAACATACGTTCATCGAGCCGGAGTCGATCGCGCAACCTTATGCGTAGAAGACATGCACGCTACCACTGCGCTATCTAAGGATACCTTAGTTAATGTTTTGTTTACATGATACGTGGTACGGGCTTCATGCCCGGGATATATTATATTATATTACAAGTATACGCAAGAAATAATTACAGAATTAGTAAAATTGCCATGGAAACACATTCTATGACTGTCTCGATCTTAAAGGACGTCTTATGTTTAAGTTTAAACATAGAAAATAAACTATTTTAAAAGCTTTTTTATAGAGACTTGACTTGACTTTGTTTACATTTCCGCTATATCATCCTAGACTTTCAGTCTAAAACTGTTTTTAGGACCGTTCATCAAGCCACAAATATAGTGTTTTAATTTTTGCCCAAACAAGATTTTTTCCAAGTTTGATTGAAATCAGTTTAGTATTTTGTGAGTTATAGCTCAGATGCATACATATATACATACATATATATATATATATATATATATATATATATATATATATATATATATATATATATATATATATATATATACAGGGTCGCTGATAAGTCTGGAAACGGTCGATTATCCGGGAAAATATACAAGGTGTCGAAAAAAGTTTTATACAAAAGTTTTTGGGTTCACCAATATTAATTTTTTTTTAATGGAACACCCTATATATTATTCGATATTTCAATCCTCCTCTTAGTTTTGAGCAACATTTATCAGAAGCATGATGTACATAAACTCAATCGTTTCCGGGTAAAAAAATAAATAAAAATAAACGCTATTGTTTTTAAAATCTATTGGATGAAGAACAAAAATAAATGAAAAGTAGAATATCTCTTGAAAACAATCTGTGAGTGTGAAAAGAACCGGTTGCGATGTTTTTAACATTGTTTGGAATCCTATTTTATAAGATGTTCAAAGTGTTCTCCATTGACCTCCTGACAATAATGAATTCGCTTAACAAAACATTGCACTGCATTTACAAGAGCGTTTTGAGGAATGTTATTAATTTCATGCACAATCCTTGCTTGCAACTCTTCAATATTCTGCGGTCTATTTTGGTAAATTAAATTTTTTACATGACCCCACAAAAAAAAGTCAAGCGGCGTCATGTCGGGAGACCTAGCTGGCCATTCAATAGTTCCCCTGCGCCCTATCCATCTGCCAGGAAAGGTTTGATTCAGATATTCCCGTACCTCAATTCCAAAATGAGGGGGTGCCCCATCCTGCTGAAACCATATTTCTTCCGCTGGTAGATTTGGGTCGTTATTGTTCGGAAATAATCGACTTACGTCTGGAACAATTGATTCTTGCAAAAGTGTCAAATATCGAGCAGAGTTCAAATTACCGTGTATAAAATAAGGTCCTATGATATGTCCACCAATAATAGCACACCAAACATTTACTTTTTGCGGTCTTTGGGTGTGAATTTGTTCCATCCAATGTGGGTTTTCGTCTGACCAGTACCTACAGTTGTGTCGGTTGACTTGTCCATTCAAACAAAATGTAGATTCGTCGGAAAACAAAATGTGGTTGGCAAAGTTAAAATTTTGGCGTAACTTCTCCATAATAAGTTCACAGAACTCGATTCTGCGATCAAAATCGTCTTCACTCAGTTCTTGCAATAAATGAATTTTATATGGACGGAACTTTTCCCGCTTCGTAATCTTTTGAATTGAATATCGACTCATATTGTGATTTAAAGCCAATTGCTGTGCCGAAGTTTTCGGATTTTCCACCACATCCAATATTACATTCAAAGAATTTTCTTCATTTGTAACGGTTACTGGCCTTCCAGTTCTAGGTTTATCCTTGATACCGCCAGTTTCGTGAAAACGATGCAAAGTTTTCGAAACTGTGGATTTGGAGATCGATTCCCGCTCAGGATGCAACTCATTGAACATAATCACCACTTGAGCAAAACTTCGTGTTCTATCACCGTACCCTATCATCATTAAAATTTCGATACGTTCGGTTTCACTTAAACTTGCCATTTTGCACAAAAACTGTTGACACTAAATTACTAATGTTTCAAAACTGTTGACACTGAATGAATGTTTGACATTCGTTGTCCTGGAAACATTTTAAAACAAAAGAATAATACTGCGTTTCTTATGGGCATCTTATCTTATCTTGGGATTCCAAACAATGTTAAAAACATCGCAACCGGTTCTTTTCACACTCACAGATTGTTTTCAAGAGATATTCTACTTTTCATTTATTTTTGTTCTTCATCCAATAGATTTTAAAAACAGTAGCGTTTATTTTTATTTATTTTTTTACCCGGAAACGATTGAGTTTAGGTACATTATGCTTCTCATAAATGTTGCTCAAAATTAAGAGAAGGATTGAAATATCGAATAATATATAGGGTGTTCCATTAAAAAAATAATAATATTGGTGTGCCACGCCTGTATGACCAACCCTGTATAAATAAAATTATCACCGCCTAGTAGACATTGAAGAACCCAAAAACTTTTGTATAAAACTTTTTTCGACACCTTGTATATTTTCCCGGATAATCGACCGTTTCCAGACTTATCAGCGACCCTGTATATATATATAGGCTGTACCACGTAAGGCCTGCATTAGAAGTTTTCGAACTAGTACTAGGAATCTGAAAATTTGCAGCTGGATGTAACAACATTCGCTCTTATAACTAAAATATTTTGGAGACTGTATCATTTCCGGTTGTACCGGAAGTTGCCAACAACTTTCTTTGTTTTAATAGAACGCCCTATATATTATTGCATATGTGGAATGACCATATAATTCTGAGGAAAATGATATGCCACTTGCCCATACTGGTGTCAGCTGTTATTAAGATATTCGATTTTCTATTGTTTTTCCATCATAAAGATGCAAATTTTTTTAATGGCAATTCTCAGGCATCAATTCATGGTTCTGAAACTTATCGCAACTATAGTCCTGGTGGTCAGAATTCTTGTCATCGTGAAAAAAATTACAAAAATGATACAGGGTGTTGTTTAACGAAGCTCAAATATTTATGATTTCAAACACGAAAAAGTATTTTTTTCCAAATAGAACACTCTGTATATTTTCTTCGAATATCCTTTGGAATGGTATTCTGCTTCGTCTGTATCAGCATTCTCTATACATATCTTGAATTATTTCTGAGTTATAAGAAGGAATAAAAATAAAACAGGAATATACTACAAAATTGGGAAACTACGTAGTCGGAGAGTATGCGTTGGACATAATCTGAAAACTTATATCAAAGAGATATATTATTAGTCTCGTTAGTTTTCATCGCAATAGAGTGATCTATCTCCTTGAAAGTATTGTGAGGTACACAACGAAAAATATTGTTAAAGAAAATTCTGCTGACAACGTTCTAAATTTATTTTACATTCAGGGAGAATGCAGGAGAATCGTGAGTAGAAGGTGTCGCTTGTTCCACAAGAGATTTCCATATTTACCAACTATGAATAGAACAAAGTTCTCCGGAGTCGAGTCAAATTTTCTGAATAACGAATGGTAATTTAAATAGAAATCGTTCAAGTATCATAACCGGCAATGAAACAAATAAAATCAATGTGTTGGGTTATTTCACGACCTATCCACATGCTTCCATCAGGCAGGCAGTAGAAGATTTAAGACTAACTCGAAGATCAATTCAAAGAATTCTTTCAAAGTATGGATGACACGCATACGCCCAAAGGACAGTGCATGGGTTACGAGAGAGTGACCACATTAGAAGGGTTGCATTTTGTGAATGGTTGATGGTAAGGATCCAGGAAGACCCACGCATGTTAGACAGAATTTTATGGACGGATGAAAGTCACCAGAAAAAGTATTATCAATTATTAAAAGCTATGTCATTTCTGAGCAGATGAAAATCCTCACTTTATGCGTGAAGCGCATTACCAATATGAATTCAGATTCAATGTTTCCGTTGCTATTGAAAATGGAAGGTTTTTTTTCCATATCTACGAGGAAATGTTGACTTCAGAAACTTATCCTAGAATACTTCGTGAAGTTGTTGCTGGTATCTTGACTGGTTTGCCTGATGCAGAATTCTGCTCCCAGTTAGATGGCGCTCCAGCACATTCTACAGAAGCTGTACACCAGGAGTTGACAATAATGTTTAAGGATCGTTGGATTGGACCCGGCGGTCTATGGCTTTGGCCTGCAAGATCACAAGAGCTGACTCCCCTGACTTCTACTTGTGGGGTCATATTGAAAATGAAGTTTATTCCAGCGAAATAAGCTACCGAGAAGAACTGAAGGCTAAATCATGCTTTTAAGGATCTCACTCTAGAAATGATCCGAAAAGCCACTAATTCTGGATGTCAAAGAAGATTACTGAAGTGTCAATGGTGGTCATATAGAGGACATTTATATATTAAAACTCATACGTATTTTTTATTAATTCATTCACTGTGTCGTTGATTATTTACTGTATTTGAACTCATTGATATATTTTCGTATTGATAGATCGTTCTATAATTTTTCATTTTGAGTAATTCACCTTCAGCGCGATTAATAAACATTACTCACTATATTGGATCGAGTAGAAGATGTAATCATTTCTCAAACAGTGCAAATCGAATCGGAATGTCTTCGTTTTAAAGGGTATGAGAGTTCACAACATTATAGCTCACATACAATAAAACGTAATACAAGTCTTCATTCTTCTCGTCCAGGATATGAATGGCATACCTACATGAAAAATTCTGGGTTCTCTTTGCCCTATACCCAAAGCTTACTAGTTATTATTATTATTATTATTATTATTATTATTATTATTATTATTATTATTATTATTATTATTATTATTATTATTATTATTATTATTATTATTATTATTATCATAACTCGGGAATCATCCGAGATAGGTATAGGGACTGCTGATACAGATCCAAGCAGAATATTATTTCGAAGGATATGCGATGAAAATATACAGGGGGTTCCATTTGGAAAAAAATACCTTTTCGTGTTTGAAATTATCGCTATTTGAACTCTGTTAAACAACACCCTGTACCATTTTGAAAATTTTTTCACAATGAAAAGAATTCTGACTACTAGGACTATAGTTCGCTAAGTTTCAGAAACACGACATACTTGATGCCTGAGTATTGCCGTTTCAAAGATTTGCAACTTTATGACGGAAAAACAATCGAAAATCGAATATCTTGAGAACAGCTGACACCAGTGCAGGCAAGTGGGATATCATTTTGCTCAAAATTGCATGCTAATTCCTAATATGCCATAATATATATTTTTTTCAACAACATGCCACGAGGGCTTACAGACTCAATACTATCGTACCGTATGTGTCAACAAGGAGGAAAGAGGCAACTTGTTAAGTCTGGACTTGAAGGTTTGGAGGTTCGGGGGAGAAGGAAAAACATGTGCCGACAAGGAATTCCACAAGTTGGAAGTCCTCTGGACAAAAGAGCAGGCATAACAAGATATTCTATGTCTGGTGACCTCGACAATAAAAGGGTGCATTCGCTCTGTTCCCCTGGTAGATCTGTTGGGGGCAGCAGATGGAGGAACTATGGAAGAAAACTCCTCTGAGCAGTGCCCGTGCAGATATCTATAAAAGATAGAGAGAGAGAGAGAGAGGTCACCAACGGCAAGTCGGTGGGCTAGAGGCTAGAGTCACCGATGAGACGTATAGCTCTCTTTTGAATGAAGTCCAGGATAGCGAGTGTAGAAGCGGCAGCAGCACCCCAGATGTGGGAGCAGTATTCGAGGTTTGGTCTTATTTGTGAAGTATATAAGGTATAGAGATTAGCTGGTGAAAAGTATTTGCGTGCCCGGTAGAGGAATCCTAATTTCTTAGCAGCCGCTTCTGCAATTGATGTGACATGTTGGTGCCAATTGAGATTTCGAACCACAGAAATTCCAACAAGTGAAAAGGACTCATTACTTTGAATAACTTGGTTGTTCATACTGATGGGTCTAGGGCTGGTGTATCTCTTATGAGAAAGAAAGCAAAACTGTGATTTGGTGGGGTTGAATTGTACAAGATTTTTACTTCCCCAGTCTAATATTTGTTGGAGATCCATGGAGACAGAACCCTCCATGAGTCTGCGATCCTCATCTAATTGGGCTAAAGAGACAGGCTTAGAATATTGTATGTTTGAGTGGAGGGTGCTGTTGGCGGCGTAACTGTGAACTGGGTTGCATGTGCTAGAGAGAAGGTCATTAATGTGGAGAAGAAACAAAGTATGGGCTAAAGCTGAACCTTAAGGAACTCATGCATTAATTGGATACAGTTCAGAGGAATGGCCATCCACGAGAAGAGTAATGCTTCGTTTGGAGAGGAAATTTGCTGTCCAGGTAGATAGTTTTGGTGGTAGGCCATAGGCCGGAAGTTTATTAAGCAGCGCTGCGTGCCAGACCCAGTCGAATGGTTTTGATATGTCTAGAGCGACAATCTGGGATTCACCGTGTAGTTCCATAGACTTGTTTCAAAAATGAGTGACAAAGGCAAGGAGGTCGGCAGTTGATCTGCGCTGACGGAATCCATACTGCCTGTCGTGGATTAGACTCTGTTTTTCAAGAAATTTTAGTAATTTGGTGTTTATATAATTTTCCATCACTTTAGAGACATATGAAAGGAGAGAAATAGGCCTGTAGTTGTTAGGAAGCGCTTTGGATACTTTCTTGGGGACGGGTTGTACTCGATCAGTTTTCCAGTTACTAGGACTTTGTGTTTGATGTGGTTATTAAACGACTTTTTTGCCTCAGAAAGAATGCGGACATAGCTGTTTATTGTGTCGTTAAATGCTTGACGGTTTTCTTGACTGGAATTGTGTAGGAGCGTTTTGTGAGCTTTGACCTTTTCAAGTCTGGCTTTGTCACAGGATTTAGAGAACCAGGGCTTTTGAGCGGCTGCAGAGGTTTTCTGTGTACGTGGGATAAATAATTCCATGCCAGCTTGGATAACTTCGGTGACGTTTTGTGAGATATTAGAGGGGTCAGGATGAGAGAAGCAGACAGACGCTCATGGAAATTAGGAAAAGTAATCTCGCAATTCGTCCCAGTTCGAGGAGTTGTAGTGCCAAACGATACGTGGGTGTGATGACTGTGTGACCTCGGGTTGCATTGCGCAGGAAGCAGTGACCATGCCGTGGTCTGAGCGACCAAGGGGGGCGGTGACTGATATCTTATAGCAGTCAGGATTTGTAGTAAGAAGGAGATCCAAGTGATTTGAGCTGCGTGTTGGGATGCGAGGAAAGTGAGCATACAGAAAGTTCCATAAAAATTAAGAAAGTTGTTGGCAACTTCCGATACAACCGGAAGCGATAAACTCACCAAAATATTTTAGTTATAATGAGCGAATGGTGATACATCCAGTTGCAAATTTTCAGATTCGAAATCCCAGTACTAGTTCGAAAACTTCTAATGCACGCCTTACGTGGGACAGCCTGTATATATAAGCATATAAAATTTTTAACGGGTCTTGGTTTTGGGTTCTAGGAACCCAAGTTCGCGCTCATCTGAGGAATATTTTCCGAAAGCTTTTCATCGTGATCTACCTATTAACGAAGTTTTCTTAATGAAAATTCGCTGATAATAGTGCACCTAAAGAAACAATGCGATATCTAAATTTCTAAATAGATAGATACCACCTCTGACTGCATTTACTATTAAACTTTATTTTCAGGGTAAATCGTATGATTTTCAAAACGACGAAATTCTTCTGGATCAAATACCTTGCAGTTATATATGTCGCTATCCATTAAGGCAGGGACAAAGAAGAATAAAAAGTCGGAAATAAATGGCCCGGTAATAATATTCATGGTAGTGTAAACATTGCAATGGGCGATATATAAAATGTATCCTCGCCAAAAAATATCGAACACCTGTACGAAAAGAAAAACGAGAGTAGCTAAACAAAAGCGAGCGATGGGAATGTAACATTGATAGGGCACGCGGATTCCATGCTATCATCGTACTCTACACCAGCCGATGTCATCGTTTAAAAGCCAAATAAAAAATGTAGCGGAGTTTTTCTTCTTTTTTATGAATGGTTATAGGAGTGCGGTAAGCGAATGACCAGGCCCGTAATCAGACCAGGGAAAATTGCATAAAAGCATCAGAAAATGTTTCTCTCCTTAATTTTAAAAGAAAAATCCAGACTTGCATAATCTCTAGAGATTTTAATTTATAAGCACAATTATTTTTATATAAGAAATTTGGATCGCATTTGAATCTTTATCTTTATTAAATTTAAAGTAAGACATCTAGGTGTCATGATTATCTTGTCTCTATGAAAGTTAATTAATTTTTCTTGCCTTTATTGGCGAAATAGTTCCATACCAAATGCAGATGTAGATACTTTTTCTCTGGCTTAACATTAGCCTATAAAACGGCGAAACCGGCTAAGGATAGAAAATAAGAAATTCTGAAGCCAGAGAAAAAAAATCTGGATTTAGTATGATACGGCAAGGACAACCACAACTAATGTTTAATGGCTAAGTGAAGATTGGAACCTGTGATGAGCACTGATATGTTCATTTGGAGAACCCAAATCAACACAACACGTATTTTTAAAGACCTGACGATTTCACTAACAAGGTTAGTGTCATCAGAAAATAAACAATTCTAACTACTTACTACTAAGATCTCCGAGAGGGAGACTAAATCTCAGGCAAATTTTTCAGGGTATTGTATTTTAATTACTGGATTGAACTTCCTTTCTCACTTTAACTGGCAGGTTTCGAAATGTTTATCTGCATCAAAGACAGAGCGGAAACAGAGGACTCCAAACCAGTGGCAAGGCTCGGCTTGAGGAACTTTTGTTTTTTATTGCCTTAGGATATAAATACTTTCGTACCCTCCGCTGGCCGTGTAACATCTTTGATACATTTAAGATTTTCTTTATTAATGTGGTGGTTATTATCCGAAATATGTTGTGCCACACATGACTAGTCTACACTACCGTATCTCAGCTGTGCCAGATGTTCACGAAATGTAGTCTCAATGCTTCTCTTAGTCTGACCAACGTATTTAAGATTACAATCTTTACAACCTATCTCACAGATACCGGACATTTCAGGGGCTTTATTTTCATCTTTCGTATTATCTAACACATTTCTTAAATTATTTTTTGTCAAGAAAGTTAACTGCAACTCGGCTTTCTTAAAAATGTTCCCGAGACCCCCTGTGATACGAGGTTCAAAAGGTAGGCAAACAAATTTGTTTCTGTATTTTTTATTTCCTGAATGTCGTGCACTCCCCTAACATTTTCTTTGTTCTGTGTCTATTAATTAATTTTTCCACTAAGCAATCCGAATATCCGTTATATTTAGCCACGTTTTTAATGTACCCTAATTCTATACTATATCTAATTTTACTTAAGGGAAATCTTATTAATCTATTTATAAAGAAATTTAAAACAGCCGTTTTTTTGCAAACGTATAATTTACGTTATTTAAGAGTTATGTTAGCGATCGAAAATAGTGCGTAAAGGTGAATGGTCATTTGAGCAGCTACGAAAGTGTTAAGTGTGGGATTCCGCAGGGTACAGTGTTGGGTCCCATACTGTTTAACATATATATGAATGACTTATTACACTTGCCTACGGCAGGGGAAATTGTCAGTTATGCTGACGACACAGCTATTATATACCTTGCATCAGACTGGAAATCCCTGAAACAAAGAGCAGAGGAGAGTCTCAGATTCTTGAATGCTTGGTTTGACCACAATATGTTAACAATAAACTGGAACAAAACAAAGTATGTACCATTTACATCGTCTGCCAGTAGTTTGCCAAATATGGGTAATTTAAACATCGGCAGCAGTCCAGTAGCTGAAGAAAAGAATATGTTATATCTGGGATTAAACATAGACTGTCATCTGAGATGGGATATACATACGAGTCAAATTGTTAGGAAGTTGAGAAGCTTTCTGTTTAGATTTAGGAAACTGAAACAATTCATGGAGGAAACTCCCCTTTAGAACTGTATACCTTGCCCTTATTCAATCCCAACTGATGTATGGATTGCTCGCTTGGGGCAGCGCTTCAGAAATATATTTGAGAAAGGTGGGAACCACACAGAGATAGATACTAAAGATTATATGTGGAAAAAATATGACTTACCCTAGGGATCTGCTCTATTCTGAGAACAAAGTAATGGATATTCATAAGTTGTACTGCCGTGCAATTTTATTGTACACACACAGAGAGAAGAACACCATAAGTTTCCTGGAGCACACCTACCAAACACGGTTTAAAAATGTGGTAACCGTAAAACAGAGAGCGAATAAAAGGATTGGCCGAAAAAACTTTGTTTATATTGGTTTGGAAGCGTACGATGTGTTGCCACTGGATATAAGGCAAGTGCATTCATATAGATTGTTTAGGAACAGGGTACAGTCCTGGCTACTTGAAACTCCGAGAGATGTTATCTACAGACTGGTTAATTTAGGTTAAGATTTTGGAGATGTAGTGCATCCAATTCTGTGTTTTAAAATCGGATGTAATTTTTTTTTTTTAATGTGTGTTTGTATTTTACTTGTGTTATATATTGGCTGCTTAACTTACAGAGATTTTTTATGGTTTTGACTATTATTTTACCTCTGCATATATTTCGTGAGCGCATTCGTATGGTGTTTTATAGCATTATTTTTGTTGTTTTTATATATTCTCGCTGGTTTTTAGTACAGCTGTACATGGTTTTAGAATTTTGGTGTTGTTTGGGGAGTGCTGGATTGGGGGGTGGTTTTGTGTTGGTGGGAGAGAAGGATGAGAGGAAGGAATGTGACTGTTGTTGTCGGATGCAATTGTTTTTTTTTCTTTCTCTCTTGTGTGCGCATTGTGTCTGGGGTGTCCTCATTGACAAGCTATTTTGCTTCTATGGAGACATGCTGTGTAGATGTTGGTGTGGGGGAGAGAGGGGAAGGAGGGAACAAATGTGTGGTATTTTAGTGATTTAAATTGTTGGGCACATATGATGGAAATCGGTTTTAATAATATGTGGCTTGGTTTTGTTTGTTTTTTTCAGTTGAATTGCTTCGCAATTGTTTTGGATTATGTGCACTAGGTATTTTAGAGAATGAAATTATATTGCTAGTATCACCAACAAGTCTCTGACATAGGTGATTATTATCTTATTGAACAATTTGCTCTAATGTATTTTATAAGTTATTTTAGTAAAAAAAAAATATGTGTATATTGTTCAATAAACTATTATTATTATTATTATTATTTGGAAGGTAACTTAGAGCGGTTAGTTCCTTCCTGTAGACATCGAATTGAAGAGAGTCATTATTTTTAATAACTAGTGCATCTATAAAAGGAAGTTTACTGTTAAACTGCCTTTTCTAGATGTACTTGTTATAGTACTGTAGTACTAGTTACAGTACTGTTAACAGTAAACTTTCTTTTTCAATGTGGTGATTATTATCCCATATATGTTGTGCCACACACGATTTGTCCACCGTACCATATCGTAACTGTGCGAGATGTTTACGAAATCTGGTGGCTATGTTTCTCCTAGTTTGACCCACGTATTTAAGATTGTAATCTTTGCAACTAATCTCATAAATTCCGGACATTTTAGTGACTTTGTTTTTATCTTTTGTATTACCCAACAAATTTTTTAAATTAATTTTCGACGAAAATTTGAAACTTGTCAAAAATGTTAAACATCAAACTATGCTTGATTAATTAGAAAGTATTTTTATATCAAGGTCGATTAAGAACATAACTTCATTGAATCGTGCGGCACCTTTAATTTCAAGCCTTTTATTTTCACTTTGCATTTGACCACTTAAACACTCCTAATTTGTCTGGTAGAATAATAAATTACTATCAATATCTCTGCCGGTCTATACATGTACTAATCTCTACGCTTGTCTCGACTTAAAGACCTTTTCGTTTTCTGTGTTTTCTATGAAGTCAAAATAAATACTGTTTACGAAGAATTAAAATCAATATAAATATATTTTTTATGTAGTATTTTAGTTGAATGATTTATCCTTTATTAGAGTTAACAATGTGAGCCAAACACCAGGGTTTAGTTTTCTATATAAAAAAGATGAGCGGAGGTTATTGTGGTGCCAGATGTGGTTGTCGGCTTGCTCCAATATCCACATAGTAAATTTCTAGATCGAAAGGGAACGTGCAGATTCCTTAAATAACTCGGTACCGTTCCTTTTAAGCCTATTATCCTTATATTAGATAAGGGCTCATAAATTTGTCGTCCAGAAGATTAAAGGTGGTCTTTGACCTCGTAGTTTCACTACACAATAAACAAACGACGGGTATTCGAGGACAATTTTACTTCGGACTAGTTCGTTTACCTAGACGCGATATAAATACACGGTAGCTAGTAGTTTATTTTAGAATTTTTATTCCTCTGAAGATGTTGACATGGTCAACGAAACGATCGTAAGGTCTCTGAAATATGTGTTGTGGTGATTTGGGTTCTCCAAGTGTACTTATTAGTGCTCATCACAGGTTCCAGTTTTCACATAATCTGGTTAATTGTAATCGATTACTTAAAATTTAATCAAATATATTTAGCACTAAAAACACTGCAGCATTATTTCTGGTCTGCAATGCTATTTGGTCAAGTTATGGTGTAAATTTTATAATGGTAATTGCAAGTTTCTTGAATTTAACAAACATTTTATATTAGAACTCAACTCAAGTAAAAGCTCACAATCAGCACTTATAGCTTACACCTACTTCTATTATGTTTTAAATCAAATTATAGAGAGTGTTAATAAATTTAAATGTAATATATTTTAATATAGCTTAATTTTATATTTCAACGAAATTTATTACCCAACTAACCCTTGTAACAATACAACACCCACAGGCGTCTTCGCTCACATATTACAGATCAATGGATTAAATTATACTGCAACCATAAATTATCACAAATAATTTTACAATCGTAAATAAATAAATAGAATCCATAAAACTACCATAAAATTATATATGACACAGTTAATTTAAACACTATAGTAACAGCGAGTTCAGGCACAATTCAATATGGTGCATAACAAAGATGGCTGTGCTATTGTGTATTGGTTAGGATGTTTTATTTTATTTTCAGGATTTTAGACCTTGCATTTTATTATACGATTTACAGCATCAAGAAAGCTTTGGGTAATGCGGGCTTACTCTACTTTACAATGTATAATAATTGTAAGTTTTAATACAGTGTTGTGATTAGGTCCCACACAAAATTTATGATTTCCTTACTGGATGTGCCTCCCAAAATTCAGAGAGAGATTAATTTTATTAACCGAAATCACGAGTTAAGATTTTAGTGAATTTTCTTTAAAAAAATTACTATTGAGGACATCCCGACTTTTGAATTTTGAAAACATTTCTTCAAATGAGCGCTAATTAGGCCCTCCAGAACACATATCTGGGGTCAGTTTCAATTTTTATATGTTTATATATATATATATATATATATATATATATATATATATATATATATATATATATATATATATATATATATATATATATATATATATATATATAGATCACACTCATAACTCAAAAAATCATGGGCCGATTTTCATTAAATTTGGTGAATAAATTCCATTTGCAAATGGCTTGAATAAGTTTATTAGCCAGGAAAATCTGTTTAGGTTTTCCCGGAAAATTTTGTGTTTTCTTTCGAAAAAAAATTATATTTCCTAAATTAACAAAGTAAGGGCAACCAAATTAGGTGCGGGGGTTTACGTCCTGATAAGTAAGTTACCTACCAAAATTTAGCTATGTAGATCGAAAGAGAAAAAAGTTATAGGCATTTAAAGAAAAATAAATTGGGGTTTTCCTCAAAACGTCAAAGTTGCGATTTAAAACGTCAAAATCGGCAACATTTAGGCAAATAACTTGAATCTAATACGGGCTATGGAAATCAAATGTCTCAAGAAGGATGTTTTACAAACCCTGAAGTCTTAGTTTCAACCATCATTGTCCTTCATTTTACTAAAATGTTTCCAGAAAATTCATTTCAAATAGACCCTTTCTCTGATGCTTGGCAGTAGTCTTAGCTATAGAGTTTATCGTTTAATGGTATATAATTTTTGTCGAATTTTCGTAAAAAAGCAATAAAGTTCAATATATCCGTTATTATACAAGATATGAAAAAAATCTTTTTACATTAATTATAGGGTGTCTTGAGCTACATCTTAACAAAATATTTCTACAATCAGAGGCTGGCCCATAAGTCGTTGGTGATACAAATTTTCTTTTTTTTTTTTAATCAAACACGCCTTATGTTATTGCATTTTTTGCATTTTCCATCGAAATATAATGCATGTTTGTACGAAAAGAAATTCTGGACGCAGCAAGTGCGTTATGGTAGCGAATTTTGATCAAACGCTTCATATTTGGATAGCCCAATTTGCTATTAACCTATAAGGTTGACCAAGAAACGAGTTCTTCCGGGAACACTTTAAGTTTACTTTTGGAAATTTTTGTACATTTTTACACAGTAAAGTTATTTTTATGAAACATGGAACATTGTTTTTACTATATAGGTTATACTGGTAACCACAATTGATGCCTGCTTTCTTAAATAAAAAGAAAACATACATATTTGCAATAAAAACATTTTAATGAAAATTCACTACCATAACGCACTTGCTGCGTCCAGAGTTTTTTTATTTCATCACATTTTATTTTTGAAATTTGACTCCTCGGTTCGTTTTTTTTTGTGAATTTTTTAAATGAGGAGATCGCAACTTTTGAACTTTAAATAATTTCTTCAAATAAGGGCAAACTAGGACCCCTGAAACCCAATAAAATGTGGTGAGTACCTTCCTTTCGCAAGTGGCTTGGAAAGTCGGACCAGGTTTTATGTCTCCGGAAATAACAAGAGTAGGTTAACCAAATTTGATACGCTGGTTTATATCATAAAAAACTCTGTACGCAGCAAATGCGTTATGGAAGTGAATTTTCATAAAATGTTTTTAATGGCAAATATGTATTGTTTAATGAAAGCAGATATCAAATTTTGTTACCAGTATAACCTACATTATAGTAAAAACAATGCACCACATCTCAACAAAATAACTTGAAAATGTACAAAAAGTTTCCGAAAATAAATTTAAAATGTTCCTGAAAAAACTGGTTTCCTAGCCAACGAATCGTAAGTTAATAGCAAATTAGGTTATTGAAATTTAAAGCATTTAATAAACATTCGCTACCAAAAATGTGCCACAGCCATGAAACAAGACAACACACACAAAATTGGCTACCAAAACGCACTTGCCGCGTTCCGAATTTATTTTCTCACAAACATGTATTTTATTTCGATAAAAAATGCAAAAATGCATAAGAGATGTTCGATTTAAAAATATATAGTAAAAACAATGTGCCATGTTTCATCAAAATAACTTTATTGTTTGAAAATGTACAAAAATTTCCGAAAGTAAACTTAAAGTGTTCCCGAAAAAACTCGTTTTTTGTTAAGCCTTATAGGTTAATAGCAAATTTAGCTATTCAAATATGAAGCATTTGATCAAAATTCGCTACCATAACGCACTTGCTGCGTCCAGAATTTCTTTTCTTACAAACATGCATTATATTTCGATGGAAAATGCAAAAATGCAATAACATAAGGCGTGTTTGATTAACAAAAAAGAAAATTTGTATCACCAACGACTTTTGGGCCAGCCTGTGATTGTAAAAAAAATTTTAAGATGTAGCTCAAGACACCCTATAATTAATATATTCATTTTTTTTTCATATTTTATATAATAACGGATATATTGAGCTTTATTGATTTTTTACGAAAATTCGACAAAAATTACATACCATTAAACGATAAACTCTATAGCTAAGACTACTGCCAAGCATCAGGGAAAAGGTCTATTTGAAATGAGTTTTCTGGAAATATTTTAGTAAAATGAAGGACAGTAACGGTTGAAACTAAGACTTCAGGGTTTGTAAAACATTTGAGACATTTTATTTCCATAGCCCGTATTAGATTCAAGTTATTTGCCTTATAAATGTTGCAAATTTTGACGTTTTGAGGAAAACCATAATTAATTTTTCTTTAAATGCCTATAACTTTTTTGTCTTTTGACCTACGGAGCTGAATTTTGGTATGTGACTTATCTATAAGGATATAAACACGCGTACAATTTGGTTGCCCTTACTTTGTTAATTCTGGAGATATATAATTTTTTTCGAAAGAAACAAAATTTTCCGGGAAAACCTGGGCCGATTTTCCTGACTAACGAACTTGTCCAAGCCATTTCCAAAACAAAGGTATTCACCAAATTTAATCAAAATCGGCCCATTCTTTTTTGAGTTATCGGTGTGATAAATAAATAATATATATATATATATATATATATATATATATATATATATATATATATATATATATATATATATATATATATATATATAAACATATAAAAATTGGAAACTGACCCCGGATCTGTGTTCTGGGGGGCTTATTTAGCGCTCATTTGAAGAAATTTTTTTAAAATTCAAAAGTTGGGATCTCCTTATTAGTGAATTTTTTAAATAAAATTCACTAAAATAAAACCATGTACCAAAAATATGATATCTACGTTAAAAGAAAAAAAAGTTATAAGCATATAAAAAAATATAGTTTTTCTTCTTATACTTTATACTTTATTTATTAAAACATCAAAACTGATATCTTCTAGATAAAGAACCTGAAACTAATACGGCTTACGTAGAAGAAATGTAGTAAGAAGTGTGTTCTATAAAGCCTTAAGTTTCAGCTTCAGCCGCCACCTGTAAGACCCGCACACTTCGGCAGTGTGGATAGACCCGACGTTCTCGACATAGCAATCATATCGAACACCACCCTTCTCCAGGAAATATCAACCCCAAACGACCTCTTGTCGGACCATAACCCAGTCATTTTGCAGTTCTAATATGACAATGACGAACCCGACATCCCAAGGAAAAAGGTACTGTGGTCAATTTTCACAAAACACCCTAAAAACACTGGCAATAAGACGGTTATCCGCAGCATCCTCGAACTCGAGTGTGCAGTAGATAATCTACAGTCCAAAATCTAGTGTGCTGTCGAACATGCATCAAGGACGTCCCCTCCCCAAGAAATATGCCCCCATTTGCATCCAGTATTAAAAAAATGATACTAGAAAAGAACTGCGTGCATAGACTAGCTCAACGCATCGGAAACTCCATCGACAAGCGAGACGCAAACAGACTCATCAAGCAAGTACGATCTGCCTTAAAAGAACTCCGAAACAATCGTTGGGAGGAACGTCTGCAAACCCTGTCCATCCAAGACAACTCCATCTGGGAAATGGCAAAAGCCCTCCGCTCCCAAAAACCTTCGATATCTTCACTTTATGGCCAAAACTGCATCGGATGCAGGCAAAGCAAGTGCATTCGTGGATCATGCGGAGTTGCAATGCAGTCCGAATTTTAACAACGCTCATCTGTCGCACGTCGTAAGATCGCACCGTTTGCCAGGAGTGCGCTTCGCGCCACCCCAGACACAAACATCGAGCCCGCTACTTACGAAGAAATTTCCTAAATAATCAAAACACTAAAAAATAGAAAAGCTCCGGTATAGGAAAGAATCTCCAACGTAACCGTGAAAAATCTCCCCCGCAAACCAGTGGTATTCATAGTTACGATTACGAATGCCATGCTGCGATTTCAACATTTTCCTTCCATGTGGAAACATGGATATTATGAATATCCCGAAACCCAGCAGAGATCCGCTTTTTCCTCAAAACTGCAGGCCCATTAGCGTACGGTAACAGAAATTTCAATTATTTTTTTTTTTGCTAAAACGGCGTAAAAATTCTCAAAACATATAAAAATTGATTCGGCAACGAAAATTTTTTTGTCTGTCGTTCGGTCGGTCCGTTGGCCTGTACGTCTGTTTGTTAGTAGGCGCAATAACTTTCAAACGACGTGAGATATCATCCTCAAATTTGGTATCCATTTAGTATCCTACAATTCAACCCCACCAAATCTTAGTCTTGCTTTCTTTCTCATAAGAGATACACCAGCCCTAGACACATCACAATGAACAACCAAGTTATTTAAAGTAATGAGTCCTTTTCTCTTGTTGGGATTTCTGTGGATCGAAATCTTAATTGGCACCAACATGTCACATCAATTGCAGAAGCGGCTGCTAAGAAATTAGGTTTCCTCTTCCGGGCTCGCAAATACTGTTCACCAGCTAATCTATATAACTTATATACTTCACAAATAAGGCCAAACCTCGAATACTGCTCCCACATCTGGCATGCAGCTGCCGCTTCTACACTCGCTATTCTGTACTCCATTCAAAAGAGAGCTATACGTCTCATTGGTGACCCTACCCTCACGCAATGGTTGCCATCCCTTGCCCACCGACGTGCCGTTGGTGACCTCTCTCTCTTTTATAGATATCTGCACGGGCACTGCTCAGAGGAGCTTTCCTCCATAGTTCCTCCACCTGCTGCCCCTAACAGATCTACCAGGGGAACAGAGCGAATGCACCCTTTTACTGTCCAGGTCACCAGAGATAGAACATCTTGTTATGCCCGCTCTTTTGTCCCGAGGACTTCCAAGTTGTGGAATTCCTTGCCGGCACAGGTTTTTCCTTCTCCTCCGAACCTCCAAACCTTCAAGTCCAGAATTAACAAGTTGCCTCTTTCCTCCTTGTCAACACCCACGGTACGATAGTATTTAGACTGTAAGTCCTCGTGGTGTGTTGTTGAAATTAAAAAAATATATACAAAGTAACGCTCCGAATTTTTTTGGGTAAGATCCCTTCAGCGAGTAGGGGATAAACAAAAAGATTTCACCAAATCACCCCTGATTTGGTAAAAATTGACATTATTTCGTTAACACTCGAGTAATGAACGTTTGAGTAGTTTATGGTTACCGGAATACGTATATTTTCTTTGTGGTCAAGTCATGGACCCTAAATTCATTTCACTAGAATGTCTTTCTGAGGAGAGTATATTATCACAGCTATGTGGGTGTTATGATTTAATTTTGAGCACTATTTTCATAGGAAAAACTGGAATTCAATATTACGGGAGCCACACATCCTAAAGAACAGCTGCAGTTGTGGATTAGAACAATCTAATTGTAATTGCAGCCTTGAAATTTATCCTACTATTTTAGACGTGTTATTGAAGCCTTCATAGCAAATATTTGAAAAAAATAAATGGTAGGTTTTAAAATTGTAGCTTTGAATAGAGAATGAAAAAAAGCTTACAAAAAGGTGACATTCGACCTACCTTCACTAGTGAAATTAAGGGGGTGAAAATCACACCGGTCAGGCCTTAAATGATAAAGATTCTGGGTTAAAATAAGTGTCCCCGTTTAAAATTCTCAGCAGTTCTCGGGAAAACCCTGGTTCAACGCTCTAAAATGAATACTGTGTATTTATTTAGCCAAAAGCGTTACTGTTAATGATACTAATTTCAATTTACTAGTTTTATGTAGCAAAGTACGAGGGCGGTGTTTTGGCAAAAAATCATTTTATTTCTCAACGTAGTCTCCTTTGACCTGTATACACTTCGTCCAACGTTTCTCCAATTTTTGTATCCCTTCCAAAAAATAATATTTGTTGAGGTCCTCAAAATAGGTATTTGTTTGTGAGATGATTTCATCATTAGTGTCAAATATTTTTCCGCCGAGCCATCTATTTAAATTTGGAAACAAGAAATAGTCACTCGGGACTAAATCCAGAGAATAAGGCGGATGAGGGAGCAATTAGTAGCCCAATTTATGCAATTTCGCCATGGAGACTACACATGTGTGCGCCCTTGCAATATCTTGGTTGAAAATGACTTTTTTCTGGGCCAAATGCGATAGTTTTTTCTTCAAATCGTCATTGAATCGGTCCAATAAGTTAGTATAATATTCGGCATTGATTGTTGTTCCCTCTTGAATGTAATCAATGTGGATTATACTGCGTGCATCCGAAAAAACGGTCGCCATGATTTTATTGTCTGACAAACCCACTTTGTTCCTCTTCGGCGCCGATTCGCACGCAGAAACCCACTGTTTTGACTGCTGCGTGGTCTCTGGTGTGTTGTGGTGAACCCACTTTCGTCCAAGGTTACGAAACTGCGCAAAAACTCGTCCCTATTGCTGTTGAACGACGCCAAGCACTCCTTCAAAGTTGTCACACGATTGCGTTTGTGGTTGAATGTGAGCAAACGCGGCACCCATCTTGCGGATAGCTTTCTCATACCCAAGTGATCATGCAAAATCGAAATCACTGAGCCATGTGATATGCTTATGGCTTCCACAATCTCCCGCACTTTCAATCTCCGATCGGCCAACACCATATCGTGAATGTTTTCAATTGTTTCGGGCGTAGCGACCTCAACTGGGCATCCAGAACGTTCGGCGTCATTTGTGCTTGTACGGCCGCAACTAAATTTAGTAAACCACTTTTTCACCATGGAAATTGATAGTGCAGAGTCGCCAAATTATTTATCAAGCTTAACCTTGGTTTGACGGATTTTTTTTTCCGCAAAAAAATATGTTTGATGAGCACACGAAATTCGTTTTTTTTTTTCATTTTCGTTATAACTCAAGAGGTTGTCCGCTTTCAATATCTAACACAAACTAAATGACGCAGCTTGTTCAAAGTTTGAGAGGAATCAACTGACAGATGCTTGTTGAGACGAGCAGTGTTGCCCTTCCTGTGAAGAGGCGGGAAATTCAAAAAGTCACAAACTTATTGACCCACCCTCGTAATAACAAAGAAACACATTCGTTTTTCGCAGTTGTAAAATTTCATTTGCTGCTTTATTTACAAAAACAAAGTTAACTCTTATCCCCTCTCATTCACGCACGATGAAAACATTTTACCTTAATCTATCTAAATAACTTAAATGCAAATTAACTAAAACGATCCGTATCAGGTACGCCCTCTTGTGAAACAAATCTACATCAAGATACTTTACCGCTTATCTTAGTTATTTTATAGGTTGTTGGTATTGTACGGGACCTAATTTGTGGGCAGTTGAGCGAGTGTGTACAGAGAATTTTGCATAATAAGAGCAGATCATTAATTACCGGTTAAATATGCTTACACTGGGTGCGAGGTACGAGACAAGACATTACAGACAACACAGACGAGGTGCATTGTCTGCCAGTATCCCGACTATTACAACTCTATCTGTAGCAGTGTCTAAAGAGTGCAAGGAGTGCCAGAGTATTTCATTACATTGGTGGGCGTCAGACCTCTCATTGTCGACTTGGACATTCTTCGACGAGAAGCTGAGCATGTTATGTTAAGGGATGGATGGTAAGAACTAAAGTTCATCAGATATCTAACAATAACCATTTTGCCAGGCGCATTTACAATTTTTTTTAGAGATTGTTATTTGTGATCATCATAATCATATTCTAAATGCGATGTAGCCTTCACTTAACTTCCTTTGCAGGTATTTTAATTTTATTGTAACTTCCGCACTGTCACAATTTAAATACAAATTCACTCAATTCCTACAGCCTCTCGACTGATGTCTTTTTAAATCTTTTAAAATAAAGTACTACGACGCCTGCAATCTCTTCATCAAAAATAATCCGGAAAGAAAGATTACCAGGTTACAATTTGGAAAGCTTCTTTCTGAACGATGGAATAAGTCAGCCACGGTTAATAACGCCATATCGGCTTATAAATCCACAGGGATTTTGCCGTTCAATCCATCTGTCATACCAGAGGAAGCTGTTTTAACTGACTATCGCCCTGATCTCCAAATAGAGGTAGCATCTGTTGAACCACAGATTTGCAGAAAACCTTCTCCAAAACTCAAGAAATAAGCTCAGAAAAAAACACGAGAAGTTCAAGATGATCAACAACCTTGCTACAGCTGGAAAAATGTAGCACCACCATCGCCAGTGTTTCACGAGATTCTAAAACCAAAGAGGCTTCTGAGAAGAATCCTACTCCTGAAAAGACGCTTGATGGTATTTCACCTGTCCCATTTGTTTCCAATCCTGTTGACTCTGTAGGACAAAGAAGCAATCAGTTAGCGGTAATTTTGACAGATAGATAAGCTTTTAGTGAGAAGAGGAATAAATCCATTAAAAGAACAAAGGGAAACAAACCGAACAAAGAAACAAAAACGAGAAAACAAAAACAGAAATTGGTAGGAAACCAAAAGCAGGCATTGGTCGTCGTCGAACAAAGACGATGACGAAAACATTTCTTTGCGTGACTCCTCAGATGACTTGGGGGATCCTGAAGAAAACTGTACCGGTTGTGGCGAAGTTTATTCACATACAACTAAGACTGATGACGGGTTGAAACGTATGCATTGTTTGCAATGGTTTCACAACTCATGCTCAAGATTTGTTAATTTTTGCCATGCCTGTGGTGTTGTTATATGTAAAACAAAATAATGCTTGAATTATTTAAGGACATTTTTGCACAAAAACAAATGTTGCATTTACTTATATGTTGCGCCAACCCACCTCAACATAAGAGGAGATATGGTTTTTGATTTCATTCCTAAAAGTCACATGGTCTGATATAGACATAATTGTATGCTCAATAAAAGGCTGCTGATCCAGGCAGCAAAAATTCATTGTTAAAGCCTACGCGTTTCGGCTACATAGTAGCCATCTTCAGGGGCAAATCTAAAAATGTAATAAAAAGGTCTGTCAGAAAACATTGTTTTCTGGTAGGCCATTTCTTCTGCTGACCATCCTGTCGACGATACTAACTGGATACTCGTTGTTGACTGCGAGCCGTTTGATGAGGTTTAGTTCTCTAATGAAATTCGTCCCCGACAGTGGGACTCTGAATAGTCTGTCGACTAGGAATCTGATTTAATCTAACTTGTGAGAGATGTGGTGGCATGACTTGAACGGAATCAGGTGGTCTGTTTGAGTGGGTTTTCTATATATGTCGAAAACAATGGAACTGCTACTTCTACTCAGCTTCAGATCGAGGAAACTTATGGATGAATTGACTTATAATTTAATAGTGAAATTTATGTTGACGTGTAGATTGTTGAGCAAACTCAGGAATAGGTGAAGCTGCTCTGCGGTACCCGACCACACCACAAGTATGTCGTCGACATAACGTGACCAAGATGAAATGTGACTCAAAAAAGGATTGTGATCTCTGAAGACCAGGTCCCTCTCAAAGAAGCGCATGAAAATCTTAGCACAAAGAGGTTGTTAGCCATGGGGAGACCGTCCTTCGGGGCAAAAACCTTATCATCAAACGAAAAGAAATTCTGGGCCAGTCAAACCTTCACCAAGGAGTGGAGGGCCTTCTGGGACTCGTAAAGGAAGAGGAAGCAAGCAAATTCTTTAAGAGCAACAGTGTCTGACTTTTGACCAGTTGTCGCCTTTGTAAGTTGCATTTCCTATAAATTGTCCAGATTTCTGTATTCTTTGTTGATGTCTGGTTTAGATTACTATTCACCTTACTCTGTCAAAAATTCTGCAGAGCTTGTGAATAAACTCAGCAACATAACGCTGGGGGATAATTCTTTTTGGTTTCTTTTAAAGTTTCCAATATCTTCACCAGTGTTCCCGTAAGTCAGACACTGTTGCTCTTAAAGAATTTGCTTGCTTCCTCTTCCTTCAGCAACGAATCCCAGAAGGCCCTCCACGCCTTGGTGAGGATTTGCCTGGCCCAGAATTTCTTTCCGTTTGATGATACGGTTTTTGTCCAAAAGGACGGTCTCCCCATGGGTAATCTGTTGTCGGCTCTTTGTGTTGTGCTTTCATGAGCTTCTTTGAGAGGGACCTGGTCTTCAGAGATCACAATCCTTTTTTGAGTCACATTTCATCTTGGTCACGCTATGTCGACGACATACTTGTGGTGTGGTCGGGCACCGCAGAGCAGCTTCACATGTTACTGAGTTGGCTCAACAATCTACACGTCAACATCGATTTCACTATGGAATTAGAAGTCGATTCATCCATAAGTTTCCTTGATCTGAAGCTGAGTAGAAGTAGCAGTTTAATTGTTTTCGACATATATAGAAAACGCACTCAAACAGACCACCTGATTCCGTTCAAATCATGCCACCACATCTCTCACAAGTTAGCTTCAATCAGATTCCTAGTCAACAGACTATTCAGAGTCCCACTGTGGGGACGAATTTCATTAGAGAACTAAACAGCTCGCAGTCAACAACGAGTATCCAGTCAGTATCGTCGACAGGGTGGTCAGCAAGGAGAGCCGTCAGCTTTTAATATAACTGAGCACCAGTTTATCTCTCGCCCAGCCAGAAGGAGTATCTTATTTCCTCTTCACTTATTGTGGTCCTGTGTCCAACACTATAGCTAAAGTCCTCAAGTGAGATAATGTGAAGTTTTCCTTTAAATCTATAAACACAATCAGTAATATATTCATCCATAACAAGGACAATATCCCAGAACTTAAGAAGTCAGGTGTTTATCGTTTAACATGTGGTGCCCCCGATTGCAATATATTTACATCGGGAGAACAGGAAGATTATTAAGCGCCAGGGTGTCAGAACATCAGATAAGTAGAAACCAGGTTAATAATAACACCTCAGTCTTTCAGAGTCACTTAAGAGAGAGTGGTCACTGCTTCAATAAGAACACTGATGCTAAGATTTTACAAGTTTTGGAATAGAACAATATATCTTAGAAGAGATGAAAATCTTCGAACATGTCAAATGCTCCAATAATGAAGTTTTAAACCTGTTCAACACCGACATATCAAACTTTCCTTCACTGTACAATCATTTTATGAACTAGTGCTACCAGAAGTCTATGGTTTTCTATGGCCAAGTTATGATGCATATGAAGATAGCTGTAACCGTAACCACCAACCAACACCCCCACCCCCACCCCCTTTACGTTTAGTCTCTGACATGTCCGCTATTCTGTCCTTGTTTTTAGTTCGCCGTCTTGCCGTCGAATCAGCGCCATCTGCTTCCTCAGGTTTCATAATGGCCTACGTTCACTCTTGTCTTGTGGTTAAATTACCGTTTTATATTGATTTGATTACATCACGAATCGATTTTCCGGCACATTCGGGTGCGCTGTTGTTGGACCTCTAGTACAATAGATAAAAATTCAATTTTTGTAAGTATCAGAGTAACTGGAATGATACCTTACATGTGGCTAGAAATAGTGCAAATGTTGTGAATTTTAAATAATTTGGTACACAATATTTGGAGGTTTTTTTTTCAAATTAAATTAAAAATACCAAAAACATGCGTTTAAACGACTTAGTGGTTACATTCCAATGATTGATAAACAGGGTAGTTTACTGCCACGCGTAGATTGATTCACACAACAGGTATAAACCATACATCAACCGTAACCAAACTAAATATATACCAGGCATAAAACATACTACACGAACCAACAATCCTGAAATCTCGGCCGCAATTACGGAAAATAACAGAGGACATGAAATTAAAAATTTTTCAAGGGATTGTTATTTAGCTATGCGATTCAATCAATTATTAAAATACACTATATTTGTAATTCTATGAACAGGCACAAATGCAGTTTCAGCGCAGTATAGATATACTATGCTGTCGCATAATATAGAAGAATTGTTAACAAAATCAAGCTAAGTCTCTATAAAAATGATTCTAAAATAGTTTTTTTATCTTTAAACTTAAACATAAGACGTCATATAAGACCAAAACAGTCGTGGGATGTGTTTCAAGGGTATTTATACTAATTCTGTAATTAATTGTTACGTATACTTTTCATATACTATCCCTTTGTTGTATTTTAACATTTGGAGAAACAATAGTGCACAGATTTCATACGATTTCAACGAGACCTCATTTTTGTTTACAACGCCTGAATAAGTTTCCCACCTTTGAGTCTGAAATTATAACTTTGTTATTGTTTTTATTGTAAAAACCGGTTTGATTAGGTCGACTAAAACAAAATCATACTGGCGATGAATAAGGGAAAATAACTGCTACGTTTATAATTTGGCAGATACTTTACTTTTCTAAATATGAATTAAGTTTACTTCTGGAAATCTTTTGTACTCGTATAACTTTAATGAAATTTGTAATACAAGTTTCTTTAAAAGAGACTTTTACTATCTACAGATATAGCAAAATTTACTTCTTTAGCTTCATAAAAAATTGAGTTTTGTGCATTTTTCTCAAAAGGCGTTAGAACGCAAGAGTTTTTTGATAATAGAGTGATATCGATGGTAACGCTTGCGAAAGAATTCCTCAAATGTGCGCGTACTAGCACCTCTAAAATCGATCTTTAAAGTCTGTGTAAGTTTAAAATATTAACTTTACTAATATGACGTATAATAAAAGTATACATTTCTTATGAGAATTCGCTACTATAACGCACTTGCTGCGTCCCAAAATTTGTTTGTATAATTTCTGGTGAAACTATTGTTTCATAAGAAAATATAAATATTTTTGAAACCTATTCAAAGTGCGCTTATACCCATCTAAAAATATATATTTAAATATAATATATATATATATATATATATATATATATATATATATATATATATATATATATATATATATATATATATATATATATATATATATATATATATATATATAAACACGGATCTCCTCATTAGTGACAAGTTGGAACACTTATCAATGTGTGCGAACATTTTTGAAAAAAAAATTGTGTGCGATTAACAGAATTTTTTCAAAATTAAAAACTCTTACTGTAGATATAATAAATATCTATACGCTGGTGCCCTCTACAGCAGGTAACAATAATCCACCTTGCATTAAACAGAACAAGAACAGCTATAAAATGTTTCCGAAGCGTCAATGAGTGGGCTAAGATTACCACTGCATGTATCCGAGATAGCATCGTCAATAATAACAAATATCATCTTCATTATCATATTGAGTGCATCATGAACGCAGCAGCTGTCCAAACATACATATGGATTTGCATTCTTAATTTTATTCAATTTTATCAGTTCTGAAGCTTGCCGGAAACATAAAATTTAACAGTTCCATGCTTGTTGGTTATGGATAATTAGCAAAACTGATACTATAAATTAGCACTAAAACCAGGTTTCTCCGGTATTAATTTTATGTAGGTATGTGACGTGACTCCAAGAGGAGTTTTTTAGAAGTATGGAATATGCAATTCAAATTTTATCATTAAAACGAATATAGTCCTATTTTATAACACCTTTATTGGCTAACTTTCTCTGTCCGGGACAAAACTTACAATCAAAATTTCGACTAGTTCTAATTAGACTAGAGCTTTGAAATTTAGCAGACGTATTTAAGTCCGGTAACAATATATTATATCCAATATTGATCTAAATCCAATATGGCGGATTACCTTTTTGCACAAACCTCTTGAAATTGATATTAAATGAAAGCGTTTTACGAGTAAAATACGATAAACTATTAGATGTCATTGTTACAGCCTCGGTGGTTGAGGGGTAATAACGTGTGCCTCTGAACCAAAGGGTACTGGGTTCGATCCCAGGGTACTCCTTTCACTTTTTCAGTACATACTGTACAATTAACATCAACCGAGGTTCTAGCATTGTATTTGAGCAAGTTGAATGTCTGCAGGTTCCGCCCTTTGGAGGCGGCGTAAAGCCGTCGGTCCCGTGTCCATGCAATGTTGGGCACGTTAAAGATCCCTACCCTCCTTACAGAAAGGCAGGGGTTCGGCAAAATTTCCAGGATAGTGAGGTGAAACTGCTCCCTGGCGTCGGTGATTGGCCATAGTCGCGGAAGTAGACCGACGTTAAAGAAACAAAACACACACACAAAGATGTCATTGTTACCACTCTAACGTTCTGCTGTAATAGCCTAATAGAAAAAAATAGAACAATTTAAAAGTAAATTTAATGTGAATCCTGAATAAACAGCAGGCAGCGCTTATGCTCCGGAAATGTCAGGGTGGTTCGGGTTGAAGGTTTTAATTTCAACTCTAGGTACATTTCTTATAGGACCATTAATTCAATAAAAGAATTTATAAGGGCGCCAACAGTCTTAAATTCCCGCAGTCGACTGCAAACTCTAGATTGTCAGTGTTTATTCACGACACGGTTAAATTAGAAAAAATCCTGGATGCAGCAAGTGCGTTATGATAGTGAATCTTCATTAAAATGTTTTAAATAGCAAATATGTGTTTTTTTTTAAAGAAAACAGACATCAAATTTGATTACTATATATAGTAGAAATGTATCATATTTCATCAAAATAACTTTATTGTTTGAAAATGTACAAAAAATTTTCGAAAATAAACTTAAAATGTTCCCGAAAAAAAACTAGTATCCTGGCCAACGAACCTTATAGGTTAATAGCAAATTGAGCTATTCAAGTTTGAGGCATTGTATAAAAATTCGCTACCATAACGCATTTGCTGAGTCCCGAATTTATTTTCTTACAAACATGCATTATAATTTCGTGGTCGAAATTCCATACATTTAGGTCAGCTCAGGACTGACACTGATATGGGGAATCTGTCTGTCTAATTAATACAAATCGTTGTTTAATTTATTTCAACTGAGCAGATTTTCCTGGTTACCTACCTTATCTAAGCCACTTGTAAAAGGAAGGTACTAACCAAATTTTATCAAAATCAGCACATTATTTTTTGAGTTATCGGTGTGATATATATATATATATATATATATATATATATATATATATATATATATATATATATATATATATATATATATATATATATATATATATATATATAAAAATTGAAACCGACTCCGGATATGCGTTCTCGGGGGCCTAATTAGTGCTCATTTGAAGAAATTTTTTCAAAATTCAAAAGTCGAGATCTCCTCATTAGTGAATTTTTTAAAGAAAATTCACAAAAAAAAGAGATATAAAGGTGCTAGGTAATGCTTAGCCTGAAAATTAATTGTTACTACAGAGCTAATGAAAGGATAAATAAGTAAAAATCGGGACGCAGCAAGTGCGTTATGGTAGTGAATTTTCATAAAAATGCTTTTAATAGCAAATACGTGTGTTCTCTTTTAAGAAAAAAATTCTGGACGCAGCAAGTGCGTTATGGTAGTGAATTTTCATTAAAATGTTTTTAATAGCAAATATGTGTTTTTCTTCAGAAAGCAGGCATCAAATTTGGTTACCAGTATAACCTATATAGTAAAAACAATATGCCATGTTTCATCAAAATAACTTTTTTGTTGAAAACGTACAGAAATTTCCGAAAGTAAACTTAAAATGTAACCGAAAAAATCCGTTTCTTGATCAACCTTATAGGTTAATAGCAAATTGAGCTTTTCAAATATGAAGCATTTAATCAAAATTCGCTACCATAACGCACTTGCTGCGTCCAGAATTTCTTAACTTACAAACATGCATTATATTTCGATGGAAAATGCAAAAACATAAGGCGTTTTCCACTAAAAAAAATATTATTTGTATCACCAACGACTTATGGGCCACCCTGTGATGGTAGCAATAATTTTTTAAGGTGTAGCTCAAGACACTATGTAATGTATACAATATTTTTTCATACCTTGTATAATAACGGATATATTGAGCTTTATTGATTTTTTACGAAAATTCTACAAAAATTATATACCATTAAACGATAAATTCTATAGCTAAGGCTAATGCCAAGCATCAGAGAAAGGGTATTTTTGAAATTAATTTTCTGGAAATATTTTAGTAAAATGAAGGACGATGACGTTTGAAACTAAGACTTCAGGGTTTGTAAAACATTCTTCTTAAGACATTTTCTTTCCAGAGTCCGTATTAGATTCAAGTTCTTTGCCTAAATGTTGCGAATTTTGACGTTTTAAATTGTCACTTTGACGTTTTGAGGAAAACCCCAATTTATTTTTCTTTAAATGCCCATAACTTTTGTCTTTTGACCTACAGAGCTAAATTTTGGTGGGCGCCTCACCTATAATGACATAAACCAGCGTACCAAATTTGGTTGCCCTTCCTTTGTTAATTCCGGAGATATAAATTTTTTTTGAAGGAAAACCCAAAATTTTCCGGAAAAACCTAGGCCGATTTTCCTGACTAACGAACTGGTCCAAGCCATCTGCGAAAGGAAGGTATTCGCCAAATTTGATCAAAATCGGCCCATTATTTTTTGAGTTATCGGTGTGACATATATATATATATATATATATATATATATATATATATATATATATATATATATATATATATATATATATATATATATATATATATATATGTATGTATATATATATATATATATATATATATATATATATATATATATATATATATATATATATAAACATATAAAAATTGAAACTGACCCCGGATATGTGTTCTGGGGGGCCGAATTAGTGCTCATTTGAAGAAAATTTTTCAAAATTCAAAAGTCGGGATCTCCTCATTAGTGTTTTTTTTTTAAGAAAATTCACTAAAAGGGCATCAAATTCGTTACCTATATAGTAAAAACAATGTGCCATGTTTCATATTATGTTTGTTAACTACACCGTTACTTCGTCGCTAACCAGAACATTACTATGAAAGTTTGGAATTACAAAAATTGATTATAATTTCTTTATCTTGTCCAGTATGTGATTGACGAAGACCTAAATGGTAGTGATGAGATTTTTGTTTTTGAATTAACCTATTAACTGAGGACTTGCTTATATCCTCAATACATTCAATTTATCTTGTATTTATCGACGGATTCTCTTCAATCGCTAACAAAACCTGGAATTTTGCGTCTTCATTCGTTGTATCACGGTTTTCACAGGAATTGCTTTGTATTTTGGGCTACAATTTTCTACAAGGTGTGGTCTTACGTTCTCAAACGCCGGTGGTTTTGGATCTCGATCTAAAGAATATATTTTACTGTAAATTCTGGGCGCCAGTAGACGGTTTATATCACCCTCTCCCAAAGCGCACAGTAGGTTTACTAACTTCAGCAGTCAATTTAATTTTATAACGTAACGTGGAGTAAATACACAGAGAATAATAAGCACCGAACAATAAAAAACGAATAGTTAACAAACAACGAAAAACTATTAACAATAAACACCAAAATAATAAAAAAATCAGCTAATAAAAGTATTATTTGCCAAACAATAACGGCACGATGTGTCAAATATTTATTTTGTTCTGTTGCCTAGGTTTCAGCTTCTTTCCAGGGCTACCGTGATTGCGGTAATGATCTGTAATGATGACATTAAACACATTCCAATAAAAATAAAAATTTTGAACAGCTTTACCTTCTTTTATATTTAATTTAACTTATCCTAATATGGTATCATAAGAAAGCTTATAAAATTATACATTCACCAAAGTCAAAATATACAGGGTGTTCCACTTGAAAAAAAGTATTTTTACATTTCGCAAAAGATAAATACCCTCTATATTAAAAAACAAATTGTCATTATTAATGATCATAAATGCAATATATGCCACAGTCTTGCTTTCTATATCACAAGATATACACCAGCCCTAGACCCATCACAATGAACAACCAAGTTATTCAAAGTAATGAGTCCTTTTCACTTGTTGGCATTTCTGTGGATCAAAATCTCAATTGGCACCAACATATCACATCAATTGCAAAAGCGGCTGCTAAGAAATTAGGTTTCCTCCTCCGGGCTCGCAAATACTTTTCACCAGCTAATGTCTATACCTTATATACTTCACAAATAAGGCCAAACCTCGAATACTGCTCCCACATCTGGGGTGCCGCTGCCGCTTCTACACCTGCTATCCTGGAATCCATTCAGTAGAGAGCTATAATACATCTCATCGGTGACCCTACCCTCACCCAAAGACTGCCATCCCTTGAACATCGACGTGCCGTTGGTGAACTCTCTCTCTTTTATAGATATCTGCACGGGCCCTGCTCAAATGACTTTTCTTCCACAATTACTCCCCCTGCTGCCCCCCAACATATCTACCAGATGAGGGTTTTTCCTTCTCCTCCGAACCTCCAAACCTTCAAGTCCAGAATTAACAAGTTGCCTCTTTCCTCCTTGTCGACATCCACGGTACGATAGTATTTAGACTGTGAGCCCTCGTGATGTGTTGTTGAAATAAATAAAAAATTAAAAAAGTACACTAAAAAGAAAACAATTATTATAACACAACCCGATATTAATATCTCCAACATGTCGATCGATACAAACGTATGAGGTACACCACTTTAACTCCCTGTAGTTGGATAATTGTTGAAATTATCCCAAAATAATATGGTGTCAATTTAATCAGCATCGACGTGACTTTGCAAAAATGTCATAATATGTAGGGTGTTCCTTTAAGAAAGAAGAAGTTTGGTACAACACTCTGTATTAATATACCATGTAATAATGGAAATAATTTTCAAATGTGCACTCGTGGAACATATATCGCCTCGAAAAAGCCCCATTTTAACATATAGCCTCGGTGAGGGGCTATCTTCCGTTCTCACACCGACGGGACACCCCGCATATGCATAGTGTGTGTATGGTCCATATAAGATCGACTATTCTTATAACGAGCATAAGGTACGCCACTGTGCATTATGCTCTTGTACACAAGCAATCTGGCACAATCCTACACGTCAAGGAAAACTAAAGAGGAGAGAAGATATCTCAGCATACAGATTGTAATCACTGGTAATTAACAAATTCGTGACCCCTCAGAGATTCTCTTAATGTTTCAGAATTTAACAGTCATCATTCATCATTAACTTTTAACAATTAATTATTGTGCCTTGGTGAGCTCTACAGACTCTCTGCAGTTCTCAATGACAAAAGATTTATTGTATTGGAAAAATAATTTACATTGAATTATTCAATCGCACTCAACACCACATGGGTCATTCGATGGGCGATGGTTAAAACTCTTTGCTTTGTTATTCGTAATTTCGACCATCTCTTTCTCTTTTCACTTTGCAGTCGCTCAACTTTTTTTGGCTCTTTGTTGATGTAGAGAACAGTTTATTGATTCCGAAGGATAGGCTGATTGTAATTTTAATTTAAATAAATTAATTAACTATGACTAGCTTTATTTTTGAACAGTAACACAGCCACGTAAAATGTATCGCCAAAAAGCAAATTAAAATTATATTTTGGTTGGTATGTACAATTTTTTACCACAGTGGAAAAGTGCATATCTTATATATTACTTAATGACTAAACGATTTGGATATTTTAGCTCAGTGTTCTTCCAGTTCTTTGAATCTCATGGTCAACTTCAAACTGCAATATACAAGTCAAATTTTTGATGCAACAAAAAGCTAATTTTTGCTGAGTCCGGGCCTGGATTTCAAAATTTCATTGAATGCGTTTCCAAAAAGTAGGATACTAGTAATATAACTGCAAATTCTAGAGATCGTAGAGTGATTCAAATGTTATGCTAATGCACTTGTTTCACCAAAGTCGACTAAAGACCCTGTATTTCAGTAGTGAGCACGATCAGAAAACAAATTTCCACTTTTTGCTGATGACCTGTGTAAACTATACACACAGTTAAGCTATGTACGTATTTACGTATTATATTTCACTTGGAATTACCATATATATATATATATATATATACATATATATATATATATATATATATATATATATATATATATATATATATATATATATATATATATATACATAAGTCTTTATTTATTCTACAACACTCTATTGAGTGCCTCATGCAGCTGTAACTTTCGAAATGAGTAACAGAGCTGCGTGTCGTCGGCATACATATGAATGCTACAGCTTTTTATATATACTGAAAAAATGTGCGTATAAATCGTAAATAAAAGCGGGCCAAGGATTGAACCATGGGGCACACCTCTACTCACTCCAACTGCAGCGGAAACATTTCCACGCAACTCTACATGCTGTGACCTGCCAGTGGGATAACTAGACAGACGTCCAATGGTGTTAACTATTTCTTTTTAATTAATAGTTTTATAGCTGTTATTTTATTTAATGGTTTTGCTGAATTCTTAATAAAAATGTTTCTTTCGATAACGTATATTTTATTGTGCTAAAAAGTGTTTAATTTCATTGAGAAAGTACGTTTATTTTAAAAACGGTAAACTTTTTAGACTTCAAAGAAGTATACCTTTTTTGTGTAAAACTAAATGGGCTTTCTTTATTTTTGTTCGAAAATGTGCATACAGGCTGGACAAAAAATTATGACCATGTTAATGAACCAGTGTTGCTGTCGGTGGCGCCACCAAGCGGCAGTAGTGAAATTGATATCGTCATCGTATTACGCATGATGCGTAATAATGCCATGCCACATTTCATTATAATATGTTGAGCCAGTTTAAACATACTTGAAAAAATAGTTTTTAGAAAAATTATTTAAACACACTGTAAACCGAAAACGAGTAACATTTTACTAAGGCATGTTGAGTCCAATCGCTTTATTTTGGTGCCAGCTATCACTCATCAGCTAATCTCCAATTACTTATGAGGGACCCTGTATATATATATATATATATATATATATATATATATATATATATATATATATATATATATATATATATATATATATAGGGTGCCTTATAATTAGAATTTTCCTCCTCTGAACTAACTTTGTTAGTGAAACGATCGCTAGATCTTTAAAAAGATGTGTTGTGGTGACTTGGGTTCTCCAAATCTACTTATCTTTATTCACCACAGGTTTCAATCTTCACTTAGTGGCATAGTATTAAACATTTGTCAAATTTTCAGTAAAAAATTTGTTGTATAATTTTCGTGTAACATTACTTGGTGTAAAAAATTGTTTACAATTTTTTAGGCAAACATTTGTTTAAACTTTTGTGAAAAAGATTCTTGTGGATAATTATATCTTAGCAGGTGTGCAATTAGCTTAAAGAGGTTCGTTGGGCAGGAAAATCAGACCGGTTTTTTCGGGAACATTTTAAGTTTATTTTGTTTGTACCTTTCTAAAGAATACAGTTATATTGATGAAATATGGTACATTGTTTCTCCCATACAGCTTCTACCAGATTTGATGCTTTTCGTTAAAAAAATACTTATTTGCCATTAAAAATATGTTTATGAAAATTCACTACCATAACGCACTTGGTGAGTACAGAATTTCTTTAAGAATCTTTTGAAAAAGTTTATTTCTTTGTTATTTTCTGTTCTCGTTCCTCTATCACTTGCCTTGAGAGTTTTCCATGACAATAAGTGCCATTGTGGAATGGCTGAGAATAAATAGGAATTTCAGGAGACTCCTATGCTAAGGAAATTCACTAACAAAATAAAATTATCGTCTCTCTTTAGCCTTTTTTGTGTTAAAATTTTGTCTCTGCTTTTTGAAAGCTTTTCACATTTTTCGAGTAGCATTGAACAAAAAGGTATTAGATCCCATGTTCCATTTCAAAACTTTGTGTGAAAGTAGCTACTTTTCAAAGGATGTTTCAGTGGGTTTGGAGGATTGTTACTTAAAAAGAGGGGCGTTTAAAAATATATGTTGACTCTTTTCTACATTTCTATTAAAATTACTAATAACAAAAAGAAATAGTTTATTCCATAGCTTTGGAACACACTGTATACTATATAGCGACGAAACTCCACCACTGAAGACACATTTAACTCGATTTGTGTAAGAGATACAAATAAAGAGCGCCAGACGCGAAGACACCAGAAAGACACTCTTGTTATCTCTTTTTAAATCTGCATTTCTCTTTCTTCATTTAATGTAATTCTCCATCCAGATAGCAGACGAGTAATTTGTGGCGAGGCTTTAGCCATTAAGAGCCTTATTAAACCATGATTATAAAACATTGTAATAAAATTTTACACATTAAAATAAAATTCAAATAAATTACAAATAAACTGGTCGTCATTAAGAGTATGTTTATGACACTTAGTGTCACCTTGCCTCATATTTTTGTTAATAAATTAGGTAAAAAACGAAAATAATAATCATAAAACTATAATATGACTACTGGTCTGCTGTGTTTTTTTCGAAATGCACAACCAACAGTCCGGTTTTAAGTTACATTATATTTTATTGAATAAAACGATGACCATTCATATTTTAACTCTGGTTACAATAAAAAGAGCTTTACTATCACTACTGAACTGAATATTTGCATATTTAGACCACATACAAAGAACACATATCTTATTATTGTTTTGTAATGTAACAAACACTGTGTATGTTATTTATCATAGATAAAATTATGATTATAGCATAGCTAGTTATAATAATGCATAAATAGAATAAAAAATGCTGTATGCATTTTTTTCTTCGGCTTCGGCTCATTTTTTGTCAATCACCGACACATCATATTCTTAGAAATTCTCTTGCCTTTTCTAGAATATTTATTTAAAACGTTTCGGGTTTAGAGAGGTAACCAATTTTTTACAAATGGTCGCGAACTAGAGCCGCTAGACCAAGATACGCAAGGTCAGTTTCAGACTTTATAATAATAATAATAATATCTTCATTACCATCAACCATACATGGCATGTCAAAAGCAATATATCAGCTACACATTAATCCATCATATACATCAAATAAACACACACACAGAAAATTCCACTATAGATATGTAGATATAAAAAAATCTCAAACAACTACACAAATTTATCCCTTAAGTATACAAGAGACAAAATTGAAAAACGCACTCATACATAGGGTCAAAGAAACAATGAAACAACAAACACAAAACCAAGATATAACATTACTCTAAAATTTGAACGTTGAAAGGCCAACCGGTCACACTCTCACCACTTATAAACTCCTCAACGGTATAACAGGTTCTTGAAAGGAGTAATCTCTTGACCTGCATCTTAAAACCCTTGGTGCTATTTATGTCTTTGAAATTGTTTGGTAACTTGTTATATAACTTCACACCAATGTATATCATATTTCTCTGTGAGGAAGTAAGCCGAAAATGTTGCAAGCTTAAATAGTCTTTACATCGGGTGTTATAAGCGTGAAAATCTCTGTTCCTCACAAACTGATCTTTGTTGTCATGGACATAAACCACACAGTGAAGAATGTAAGCACTGGCAACGGTAAGTATTCCTTCTTGTAAAAAAAAAGTCTTCTACAGCTCTCGCCTGGGGATACACTGCACAGAGCTCTAGTTGCTGCCTTCTGTTGCTTTAGAACCAACTCAATACTGGCGGAACCTCCCCACGGCAAAAGTCCATAGCACATCAACGAATGTAAGATCGCAAAATAAGCAGTTCGAGCTGCAAGGTAAGTACTGTGCTTTCTCAAATAACGCACGCTGTATACTACACTAGACAATTTTTTGCAAAGTTTTTCAATGTGGGTTGTCTATTTCAGGCCACTGTCCACGAAGAGTCCCAGAAACTTGACTACCTATTCAGATGCATGTCTTTTTAAAGAAAAATTTAAGACATTGGACTTCTCTTTATTTAGTTTTAGGTTATTGCTTTGAAACCAATCTTCTGCCTCATCTAGAACTTTAGCGGACCTGATTTTTACTTCGACTTCTGAATGGGCTCTATTCATTAAAGTGGTATCATCTGCAAAGAGACACCCTTTTGTTGAATTAGTATTAAGCATTAGGTCGTTTATATAGATGACAAATAATATTGGACCCAATATGGAGCCTTGTGGGACTCCTTCTCTTACCACTCGTTCGGAAGAGTAGACACCTTTGAAAAAAACCTTTTGGCTTCTGTTGCTAAGGTAGGATTTAAATAGCTGTAACGTAATTCCTCGAACACCATAATGTTTAAGTTTTTCCAGCAAGAATATTTGACTAACTGAATCAAAAGCTTTGCTTAAATCACAGAAAGTTATTTCTACTTCGTCCTTACACTCTGAGCTGTCTATAATTTCTCTTGTCACATTCACCAGTGCTGTAATAGTTGACCTGTTTTGTCTATAACTATAAATGCTGTTCTCTGGTCAACAAACTGTTCCTCTCAAAGGATAAGAGTAGCCTACATTTTATAAGAGCCTTCAAGATTTTGGAAAATACAGGTAGCAACGAGATGGATCTATAATTTGCACTATTTTCCGTGTCTCCTTTCTTATAGAGTGGAATTACCTTTGCCAGTTTTAGAAGGTCTGGAAATATACCACTAATAAAACACTTGTTAATCAATGTTGTCAAAGGTTTAATTATTATATCTATAATTTGCTTTATCATTTGTACTGGAAAACCATATATGTCCAAAGTTGTTTTATTTTTTAACTTGTTTACAATTTCCAAGACTTCATCTTCGGTTGTTGTGTTTAAATAAAAGGAAAATGTCGGCTTATTAATGCATTCAAGCTTTTTCCGCATTCTGTCTAATGTTAGGTCAGTACCAGCAACTTTAGTATAAAATTTATTTAAATCGTCAGCACTCAAGCTGGAAGTCCTCGCCAAACTTTTTTGTTTTCCAAGATTTGTGTCATGCCTTATCACCTCCCACACTACTTTTTGTGGATTTTCTGAGTTCAAAATATAATCCGTAACTTGCTGTCTCCTCACTTCATCTATTTTGCTAGTGTATTCTTTTTTAGGTTATACTAAACTTGCTTTGTTTGCTTCTCTTTTCTAACTATCATTATTGTGTGGAGTGCATCTAATTATTTTCTTCATCTCTTTCAGGGCTTCTGTTCCCCAACTGACAAACTTTTTTGAATTTTTAACACATACCGTTTTTTCAGGGAAACACTCCTCATATATGGACAGAATGTAGAGTGTATATCTTAGCAATTAAGCAGGTAAATGTCACCGAAATGACATAGGGATGTTAGTCTACGGGTTAACAATAAAAATAAGATAGCGCATACAATCATACAACAATTGAGAAAATTTTCCCTGAATAACACATAAAAGCAATGCAAAAATTAATTATAAAACACACAATAACTTTCAAAAGAAAAGTTGCAGAATACAGCTCTAAATTCAACACCGTTTTTCAGAAACACCAGCTGCACAACGTTAAGGTAGTTTAGTGGTGGTTTATATGTACAAATCTCACACAGAGTAGCACGTCTGGTTCGGCAAAATTGTTTTCACTCTCTTCTTGAAAGCTGGTAAAGTGTCTACATTCCGCATATATTCTGGCAATGCATTAGACAACTAGCAGCCATTGTAGAACAGTCACTTTTGGTACAGAGTTGTGCAAGGTTTGTAAGTTTACAGGTTATATTTACCTTGTAGTATAGTCATATTCAACTGCATTGCGTGTGTGTTTGGTCCTGTTTTGAAAAATATGGGCTAGCACTTCCAGGATGTAAATTCTGGGGAATGTAAAGATACCCTGTTCATTAAAAGTGTTTCTGCAAGTATGTCTATGCAGGATAATGAATATGAATCTCATTACTCGTTTTTGTTGTTTAAAACTCGATTTGCTTCACTTGCTACTCCCTAGTGTATAATACCAAACCTTAGTTGTGAGTTAAAGCACGCATAAGACAGTGACAACACAGTAGAGGTACCGCGTCTTTGGGTTAGTGTTCTTATTGCATACAAAATGGATGAGATTCGCGATCAGAGTTCATCGATGTGGACATTCCACTTTAACTCACTATCGATATGAAGTCATAGTATTTTCATAGAGGTCTGCAGAGTTACGGTTCGGCCATCAAGTTCTACATCTTGTCTAATATCTTTTTTGATTTAGAATACTTAAAAAGCACACATGCTGTCTTATACTTATTGAGTGCAAGCTTGTTTTTATCAAGCCAGTAGGTAAGCCTTTTGAAAGTGTATTTAGCATCAGCCACAATGTCCTGAATATTATGTCCACCCATCAGAAAGTTGGTAGCATCAGCATAAGAGGTGACCCTCATTTTGTTGTCTGGATTGATGTTATTTCCAGATTGATGCGCTATGTAGTGAAGTAGGCTGTTAGCATAAATAATGTACAGCGTAGGTCCAAGAATGGTTCCTTGTGGCACCCCAACTGTCACTTCTAGATGAGTATCTACTGGTAGAGTTAGATATTACAACTCTTTGTGCTCTGTCTGTAAGATATCTTTCAAATCAGTCCAATGAAGTGCCCGTTACTCCATACTTTAACAGTCAACTTATAAGGACGTCATGATTTACACAGTCAAAGGCGTTGGAGAAGTCTACTAAAACTGCCAAAGATACCTCTTTTTTGTCAATGTGCTCAACAATTTGCCCTACAAATTCAACAATTGCAGTATCAGTGTTTCGTGCTTGCCGAAAGCCATGTTGATATGGCGAAAGAGGTTGATTATCGACAAGATAAGTTGTCAGTTTGTTATTGACAATTTTTTCGAAGGTTTTTGCAAAAGTGGGTGTTAGGCTGATTTATCTGTAGTTTTAATAATTTGTAGGAACGCATTTTTTGTATGTCGGTTTTATACGTCCTTCTTTCAATTTCTATGAAAGAATACCCCTGGCCAATGACATGCTATATATGTGCGGCAGTGGTAAAGAAACAACAAACTTGCAGCGTTTAAGCAATATACTTGACACCTCATGCGGCCCTGCATAACTAACTGATTCGATGGTATTTATTGCGTTCAGAACATCCTCTTGTGCAACAGGTGAGAATTTAAATTTGGTGTTCACTTGCGGTGTCGCCTCCTCAACAAGTGCTACATCTACCACGGCAGGCAGATGAGGAGTTGAATTTTGAGCAGTAGATGACAAAAAATTGCCAAACTGGTCTGGAAGGTCCGCATATATGGCAGGGTATTCAGTTTGGTATTTTAGGTTCCTTCCTGTTAGTTCGTTAATGGTCTTCCACATAGTTTTCTTCTTGTTGCTGCTGCTAATAGCTTTATCAAGTTCGGTCTTCTATACATCTGCGATACGTTGTTTATATTGTGCATTTATTGTTTTGAACATAGGCTTAAATACTGAAAAATGTTGTGCAAACTTGTGCCACATCTCCTTAGTTTCTGTCGCTGCAGGATCTCTACGTTTCTTACCTATTCTAATTTTTCTAGTTGGAAAACATGCGTTGCAATGGTTGCTGAACGTTGCCAGGAAATTGTTATAAGCATCTTCAGGGGAGGTCTCTTGGATTACGTTTGTCCATGTTTCGTGATCAAGCAATCCGGTGAAAGTGACTATATTAGCCTTACTAATTATTCGTTTAGTGACTGTTGATCCGTCCGCACAGCACTTGAGACTGGTAATCCGTATGAACACTGCATGATGGTCACCAAGAAATGGTTTCAAAGGGTTGGCCGAGCATTTGGGGAAGGTCTTTTCACTCACAAGGAAATTAGCAATGCATGTAGATGAGGTGGGCGTCACACTCGTTGGTTCATATAAGGAGATTTTCATGGCATAACTGCCGAGGATGTCGCTAAATACTCTATGAGAAGTACTATCCACAAGCACATTAAAATTAAAATCATCTCCAATTACAATTTAGCGTATCAGCTCATTGAGTTGATTGTTTGGAGGATATTATCTAGTGCACTCAAAAACGCTTCAGATATTTCCATGTTATTATCTGGGCGGTGGTATATGCACATAACTAAAACACCGGAGAAAAGCTCCAACTTGTTCAGCGTCCTTACAGATGTAGTCTTTAGGCCGAATCTGCATAGATTGCAACACCTCCATGTTGATTTAGGTTTCTACAAAAGTGAGATATCAATGTATAATCACTTATTGGTAATGCTTCAAGTTGTTACCTGGATTCCTAGGGTTCAGATATTGGGAGCAGCTGGGGATCTTCGTCTTGCACAGCCATCTCCAGCTGATGAATTTTGGAATGTAGATACTGCGTGTTCTGGTGTGAAAGCGTGATTTGCGTCTGATCTGCGGTGTCAGGTTGTCGCATATAACGTATATGTCTTACTGTTGTGGGAGTACTTGCTCCTCATTGCGCGTCGTCCCAGTTAAAAACCCTGTTTTGGTGGTGACATGCGTAGGTGATACAATCTTGACAGTTCTGGAGATCGTTGCAGATAGCCCGTACAATTTGTTTGTTCGTAAGATCTGTATGCTTTGAGGTCAGTTTCAGACTCTGATAGTCCCAGACCATAGGCACATAATATATATATATATATATATATATATATATATATATATATATATATATATATATATATATATATATATATATATATATATATATATATAATGTCATTATATAGCTCTAAAAAGTTTTATTGAAGTCCTACTTCCTGGAATAATCTAATATAACTCCAACCAAGACATATTTTGCTGAGGTTTTTTTGGATCACCTTAATCTGGATCACTTCTTATTACCTACGCAAACCTCTAAAAGCATTTATATCATGCAATGGACGCTGTTAAGGCCCAACTCAAGCATTAAGAATTACGGAAATGCATTAGTGATATTTCAAAAATCCATATCTTCTAAACGAATAGACCGAATTTCAAACATAAAAAGCCGTGTATAGGGAATCAAAAGCTCTTTTCAACGAGTTTACACATGACTCCTATTTCCGTTTTAAAAATATTAAGAGATGACACCCCCGCTTAGGAGGGTAAAGTTTTGGCTATACTTTTTGCGTCAAAAGTTGTTCCCCAATAAGCAAACTTGACGTGTTTCAGGTTTTTTTTTTCGAAAAAATATTTTCTTGGCAGTTATGGCTGCCAGCTCGTTTTCAATGGACCACCTTGTAGATTCACAGAATATTATAACCATTTATAATATATTTGCGTGAAGATACGTAAAAAATGTCGTTTTCAATGAATTTTTAATTAAAATTCTTCAAATGAGCGCGAAGTAGGCCACCTAGAACATATATCCGGGGTCACGGGGTCAGTTTCAATTTATATATATATATATATATATATATATATATATATATATATATATATACATATATATATATATATATATATATATATATATATATATATATATATATATATATATATATATATATATAATATATATATATATATATATATATATATATATATACATATATATATATATATATATATATATATATATATATATATATATATATATATATATATATATATATATATCACACCGATAACTCAAAAAGTAAAGGCCCGATTTTGATAAAATTCGGTAAGTAAATTCTTTTTGCAAGCAGCTTGGACAGTTTCTGACAATCTGACCAGTTTTTCCGGCAAAATTTTAGGTTTCCTTCTGGAAAAATTTCACATCTCCGGAAATAACAAAGATATGGTAACCATATTTGGCAAGCTGATTTATGTTGTAAAAGCCAAACTCTGTACCAAAATCTAGGTCTGTATGTTGAAAGAGAAAAAGTTATAGGCACTGAATGAAACAAAATTTTAGTGCCACTAAAAGTCAGAGAAGACGCAATAGCAACATATTGTATGTGTTATCTATTAAATATAACAGACAACGTTTATCTTTTCATGGCGCAAAAAGTCCAAGAAGTACGAGAAAGATTACTTTGAGAATTTTATAATTTTTCTCCTGTTAATGTCAAACTGGAGATTTGAAACGTTTCTAACGGGAAATTCTCGTTCAGGATCCCGTTTTTCGTTGGCTACTGAACCACTTTGTCGAAACTTTGCAACTAACTCCAAAATCTATTTTCTGTTAACATGTCTGTTCGGATGTCGTTCATTAAACAAATTTGCGGTACGGTTGGCACAGTCATCGTTTTTGAAAAAAATAGTAATTATTTCAATTCTTTCTTCTACAGAATACACCATTGTGAAATTAATTTTTGGTAGTACTATCAAGTATCAAACCGACCGATAAACTGAAATAATAAACTCCATTTCTCTCATTCCGATAAGAGATGTTCTGATAGTCAATTTTTTGCTTACAAACCAACAAAACATTGACTATCAGCACATTTCTTATCGGAATGAGTGAAATCCGTGTTTGCATTTTCAACTGTGAATAATTTTTAAACGAATTGATAAAACTTCCAAAAAAATTAGTGTGCTGAATTCAGAAAAGAAAGCTTTCAAATAATGTAACACTCGACCCATGTTCCCCATTTAAAATATAAGGGTTGTTATCACCACTCTTAAGGGGTTGATGTGACAAGTTGAGTTTTATGTCAAAACATGTCCCCCTCAATATTAAAATAAAACGTGTTTCAGCGTTTCTTAAAAAAAACTTCTCTGCACGAAAATAGGTCTGTGTCGTTTTCAATTGGCCACCCTATATATATATATATATATATATATATATATATATATATATATATATATATATATATATATATATATATATATATACAGTGTGGAACAGCCAAATGGAATAAATTCGATAACGGATAAATGAGGACGTGTTGGGAAAAACGCTTGGACACGTCGATTTGTATTTTTAACTGCGTATCTTTTTCAAGAAAAAAAAATTATATAGGGTGCGTCATGTGACAGTGGCCAATACCAACTTTCTTATTTTAAATACAAGCCCCTGTATATTAGTAATTTTTTGGATTCTTCAGAAAATTCTAGACATAATTCATGTACAATGTCCTATACCTATCTTCAACTGTTTCGGAAATATTAAGTATTTTCAGATTTATTACAAAAATTAACATTAAAAATAGAAAATTATTTTATTTCACAAATTCTAATAAGAAATACTGATTATTTCTTAATAATTTAAAAAAACAAAAAAAAATTAATGTCAATGTAGTAAATGTTCAAAATGCTCGCCACGAACATCTTGGCAACATGCTAATCTGGTATAGAAATTCTTCTAACATTACTCAACATCTCAGGCGTGACTGATCTAATCGCAAGCGTGATTCGTCTTTTTAAGTCATCTAAGTTGAGGGGCTTAGTTTTGTATACAATACTTTTGACATATCCCCACAAAAAGTAGTCTAATAGCGACAGATCAGGAGATCGTGCTGGCCATTCTATCGATCCGCGCCTCCCTATCCACCGATTTGGAAAAATTTGGTTCAGGTACTGCCGGACATTGATTTGGTAATGGGGCGGTGCTCCATCTTGCTGAAACCATATTTTATTGGCAGGAACTTGTGGGTTTGCTGGATCTGGATATAAGTTTGTCAAAGTTGGCACGACATTATTTTGGAGCAGTTCTAAATATTTATCCCCATTCAAGTTGCCATCAATGAAAAAGGGACCTACGATATGATTTCCAACAATTCCTGCCCAAACATTAACTTTTTCAGGATATTGCGTATGTTCCTCTCTCATCCAATGAGGATTCTCATTAGACCAATAGCGGCAATTTTGACGATTAACATGACCGTGAAGTGTAAATGTGCTCTCATCAGAAAACAAAACATCTTCTAATTGGATCACATTGTTATCTAACATTGCCATCATTTGTTCACAAAAATACGTTCTCCTATCGAAATCGTCCTCCATGAGCTCCTGAGTTGGTATCATTTTATAGGGATGCATTTTACTTTCCTTTAATGTTCGAAAAATTGCTGTGTGGCTAACGTTGAATAGTTGGGCTGCTTGTCGACCAGAAGTATGTGGGTTTTCTTGAAACTCAAGCGTAATATCCAATTTCGTATCATCACTTACTGCATTGGCAGCTACTTTTTTTATCTGTCTCACATGACCAAGCTCGCGAAACTGCTTTTCTATTTTGCTAATTGTTCCTTGGGATACAGGCGGCAAATTTGGAAATTTTTCGTGAAATAAGCGATACACTTCCATCTGTGTCCGTGTGTTATCTCCATAACCAATCATTTGTAGAATGGTTATTTTGTGCATTTCTGTTAAATGAACCATTTTTCTGATATTATTACGTACAGTTAACGAAATTCAAACGACAATAGCACTGACACTAATCACTACTGTCATGCAGGCAGACAACAAGTTGCTAAGGCTACGAGTTTTATACGAACAGAAAGAAAACTGTTTTTGTTTTTGTTTCATTTCATATCAGTAAAAAGAAACGCAGGAATGGTTTTTGTTTACTTTCTCATTATCAAGAGCTGAATGGGAAATAAGTATTGAATGCAATGTAGCGAATTTGTGAAATAAAATAATTTTCTATTTTTAATGTTAATTTTTGTAATAAATCTGAAAATACTTAATATTTCCGAAACAGTTGAAGATAGGTATAGAACATTGTACATAAATTATGTCTAGAATTTTCTGAAGAATCCAAAAAATTAATAATATACAGGGGCTTGTATTTAAAATAAGAAAGTTGGTATTGGCCACTGTCACATGACGCACCCTATATAAATTTTTTTTCTTGAAAAAGATGCGCAGTTAAAAATACAAATCGACGTGTCCAAGCGTTTTTCCCAACACGCTCTCATTTATCCGTTATCGAATTTATTCCATTTGGCTGTTCCACACTGTATATATATATATATATATATATATATATATATATATATATATATATATACTTTACATTGTTTTAGAAGCTTCTACGCCACCTAGAGACTTACAGTTTTTTTATTCTACTGGAAAACTCTTTCCGGAGCCTTAATACGTTGGCAAGTGAGATTGCGGTATCCTTCTACTCGGGTATGTTTCAATATACAAACGTATTGCCGCCAGCCAAACTATAATAATAATGAATGTCGCGTAGTTTTTTTTTTTTAATTTAATATTATTGGCTGCGGCATCTCAGGCCATTAGCACATTCTTTCCCATCATTTAATATTTTATACAAATTTTCCAGACAAAGTCAACTTGGCTCGCCCGGGAATCGAACCCGGGACCTCTCGCTTTACAGGCTGGCACCTAGCCACCTGCGCCACGAGGGCGTCATGTCGCGTAGTTTAAAATTAGAACAACTATTATTATTCATTTTATAGTCAACTAATTTCAATAATTCCATAGGAAAAAGTGAATGAAAATATTATTTATCAATATTAATTCTGGACAAGGTTGTTTCCGAGGCAACAACGGTGAATGTTAAGCACTTTTAGTTAATATTGAAAACGTGAAAATTTTGTTTTATATTCATTTAGTACAATATATTTTTTAAATTTTAATTCAACAAGAGCGACTTTTTGTAGATTTTTTTTGTTTTTCAAAGTAGTCTCCTGTCAAAATTCAAAAAAATTGCCCAACAAAAATGTGTCAAGTTTTTATCAGGTCAGTTCAGGTCAAGAGCAGCATCGGCCCGTTGTGTTTAAGAGATTCACGTCAAATTTGACACAAAGATACAATATTTCATTGTTTGCAAGAGTCAAATTTTTTTTTTTCATTTTAATTAATCTTTGAGTACTAGGTCATTCAGTCACGTACCAATTTTCAAAAGGACCAATTTTACCAACAAAAGTGTTATTAAGGAAGATTGGTTGAAATAAATAAAAATCGCTTTTTTTGAGTTTTTGGATAGGAATTTGTGGCATTAAGTCGAGTAAAATCACCACCTGATTTTTTTGCTCTCCGTTTTCAAACATCCTGTTAATGGGTTCTTCTTGTTTGTATTTAATATACGTTGACTCTGAGGCTCCACACCTAATTAGTTTGTATTGAGTATTGCGATCTATTGAATTTCCATTTAGACGTTTCCTATAGTCATAATTTACATAATGAAAAAATCAATGAATTAAAATACAATAATTTTACAGTTACACAAACGATTGCAAAATATCTCGACTAAAACTCGATTATCTCTTAACGGATTAAACAACAACGCGTTACGACCTCCATGCTCGTTCCATACAAATAAAACCCAATGAAACATTAATCGAAGCATTTAATCAGGAATTGTACAGAATTATTAACGATCTGTGACACTTTCATGAAAAAAATCGAACGATCCAAAGACGCTTAATACAAATCTCTTTAGGAGAGATGATAAATGATCGAGGACCCACCGTGATCTATTGATTAGCTCGTTAAGGAACTAACCAGTCGACCAGCGGGTTCTTCATTGGTTCTGTATGGTTCCTGACGGTACTAGATACTATCTCCACCTGACTCGTATCACGAGATATATGTATATATAATGAATCCAATGTATTTATGTATTTTGTATAAGCGAGACCCCGCGGGGCTATTGTCAGGGCAAGGATTACAATGGAACAAGTGGATAGTGTCCCCTCAGAATGTGGGAGGCATTCCGAGGGGCGTGGTAGGCTAACGATGTCATTTTATATGTTAGATACACCAAATTGGTCTGAAGAAATTAATTTTATCTCAACGGCTTGACATATCTGGACTCCATTTGCATAAATTTTAATTAATTTTCATTAATGTTCTTGTAAGCGGAGATAAAGAATGGTACTGTCTTCTATGGAAGAGATTATTGGGTTCATTAAGATTAAAGAAACATCATCTTATGTGGAATTCCTTCTAGATTAACGGAGTGACTATGTCACAACATTGGTTATTATCTGACATCCCCAGTGACCACAGAGGATGCGGACATTTATTTACTGTTATTTAACAGAATTACATTAGTGAGTTTTATCTTAAGTCAGTTAATATCTAGAATCTAAAGAAAATTAGACGGGTAAAAGTAAAAGCGCGTGAAATATGCTATAAAAACTAATGGAATTTAGATAATGCCGAAATTATCGTTTAGACACAGACTGAGAAGCTCATGTCCAGTTTTAGTGAATTTTCGTAGAAAAAATTCACTAATAAGAAGATCGTCTTGACGCGCCTAGTGCGTTATGGTAGCGAATTGACATAGAACTGTCTCTAATGCTAAATATGTTTTTTTTTCCTTTAGAAAGACGTCAAATTTAGTAGATAGTATAACCTTTATAGTAGAAACAATGTACCGTATTTGATTAAACTAACTTTTTGTGAGGAAAAATGCAATGTGTTGTGTCCTGATATTGTTAATCCCCACCCTCAGTGAGACTCTCCCCGTGAGAGTTGGCGGCCAGCATTACTTGTTATCAGAATTGTTGTGTTAACAAAAACTGTCATGTGTAAATAGAACTGTCATATAAAAATATATGAAAAAGATCACAAATCAATAAAATGTCAACAACCGAGAGAAGGAGCTACAAGATAACCCTAGATTCGATCACTTTCTCATCATCCAGGGTCCAATAAGGTCGTGGCAAGACCGGCTGAACCGTGTGTGGTAGCCAGACATGGCATAATAGTTTATATGCTGTTGTCTCACCAAAGTTAACTCCGTCGTCGTTCAGCGGTCAGGGAGCGTCACAGGAAGATCGCCTGACCCGCGACACGTAGTCAAGTCATCAATACCCACGGTTGCCACCATTGGCACGTGGATTAGTCAGTGAGCCTCTTTGTGGGAAGAACCACTCTTTCTACGAGCGACTGACTTAGAGATCCCTTCAACCGCAACATCGCAATCCACCACGTGCTGATCACCGCAAGCTTCAGAGTCGTCACCTGGAGACCTGAATCACCTTGGCCCTTTGGACAACGCCGTCAGGTACCATTGACATCATGGTTGGTTAGCGCAAACTACCTCTCCAACCGTAAGTCACCGTTTTGTTGTATTATTATTAGGTCACAACACCCGCATTCACGCCTGTATTTAAATTGATAACCTTGTAATATTAAATTGTTATTGTTTTACCACGTGTATTTATTACAAATCAGTACCTACAAAGAACAGTACCTCTGGCCCTTCTAATGCTAGCCTTTTCTGAATCGTACACAATGTTTTCCGAACATAAATTTAAAATTTTCCCAAAAAAACTGCTCTGACTTCCTGGCCAACGAACCTATCCAAGCAATTTACACAAAAGCTAGACCATCCTAAATATAATTATTCATAGAAAGCTTTGTGACAAATCAAAAATGTTTACATGAATATTTTCAAGCAATAATTTATTTTATGAAAATACGTCTTTTTACAGATATTGACTAAGTAATCTTACACAAACGTTACATAAATTTCAGTTTAAGGAAATTTCAAAAAAAAAGTTGTACATGAAAATTAGCTGAACAAATTGTTTTCACGAATATTAAAAAAAAAACGTGGAATTTGCAAAGATTTTTTTATAATAACTTTTTGTGCGAAAATTTGCTGAAAGAATACATAAAATTCAAACTATACACCTAATCTGTTATTAAAATTGAAAATTGTATTACCAACGACTTATGGTCCAGCCTATGATTGTCAACAAAATTTTATAAGATGCAGCTCAAGACACCCTATAATTAACTTATATAATATTTTCCCCTATCTTAAATATTAACAGTTATATTAAGATTTACCGTAGAAATGCGCCACCTGTATAATACAATGTGTCCAAGATAAGAACGACCTCTGTGGGGATCTCCAAAACGGTAGAAGATACAGACTTGGTTAAATAGGAGAAAAGTTGCGCGCTCAAAGGCGCATCAAAATGTAGGTTAGACATCTCCGAATTTTTTTTTGATTTTTTAGATATTTTGAAAAATTTGGATTTTTTTATGTTTTATATATTATTTTTTTCTAGCCTTAATGGTGGACTTACATCAATGCCGATGACACTTCTCCACCACAACTTTTCATTTTCTTTAACATAGCATTGCTAGTTTTTGATTCCGACGTTTCGTTTTTGCAGGATCGTCATCAACTTTATTTTTTCAATACGACCCTCATTCTCTGATATCATATTGTGAAAGCCCTTTTTATTCCAATTTCAGCTATGTATGACACTTTGTAGTTCAGTACTATTTTAGTCTTTCTTTCGATGTTCATCAAGAAAATTCCTATTATGGATCTGTACATAGCTCTTAAGCTTAAGTACTAAACAACTAGCTATCTAGAACTTCGGTCGTCCAGGGGTAAGAACGTGTGCCTCTGAACCGACGATACTGGGTTCGATCCCAGGATACTCCTTTCACTTTTTCAGTACAAACTGTAACATTAATATCAACCGAGGTTCTGGCATTGTATTTAAGCAAGTTGAATGTCTGCATGTTCCGCCCTTCGGAGGGGGCGTAAAGCCGTCGGTCGCGGGGCCATGCCATGTTGGGCACGTTAAAGATCCCTACCCTCCTTACAGAAAGGCAGGGGTTCGGCAAAATTTTCCAGGATAGTGAAGTGAAACTGCTCCTTGGCGTCGGTGATTGGCCATAGTCGCGGAAATAGGCCGAAGTTAAAGAAACAAAACACACACACAACTAGCTATGTCAATTAACGCTTTATGTCATTTAGGCGTTTAATAATAATCCAATGGATAAATTGAGGCAATAATTTAATGAAGTAAACACAGAACAAATAAAACTACATTACCAGAAGTCCTAAACGTTAAAAACAAACAGGCGAATACAAACAAAACAACTAAATTTAGAGCATATGTTCAAATACACTTCCACTATTTTCCAAGCAAAAATAGTACCTTCTAACTGTCTATTCTAAAACCCCAGTCAGCACTTGTGGAGTAATACTGGCAAATGCTTCCAGAAGTAACCTCTTCAGATCTTGTTGTGTAGAAAAAAATTGCTGATATACATGATTCTTAACGTATCCTCATACGAAGAAATCAAGCGGGGCTATATCTGGTGAACGCGCTGGCCAGGGTTTTTCAAAATACGTGCTGATTACCTTATGTTGAAATCTTTTTGAAAGATATTCCTGAACGGCTCTGTAATTATATGCAGGTACACAATCCTGCTATATGCAACAGTTGTGAACTCTCTCCAGCGGCATGTTATCGAGAGCATCCTCTAAATCGTTTTGTAGCAAATTTAGGTAGACCACATATTGAAAGCAAGACGGTGTTGATGCCTCGACGTTTTATTTGAGCGTTGATTGGTTTCAGACCAATAATGAACATTTATTCTATTGAAAATACCATTATTCGTAATTATGCTTTTATCAGACCATATTATTTGACATGAAAAATTAAAACTGTCCTGGCATTTTCTTGTGTACCACTCACAGAATGAGCGACGTCGTTACAAGTCACCTAGTTTGTGCGCTTGACAATTTTTGTGTTTGTACGGATGTAATTTTTGTTATTGTAAAATAAAATGTGTCGTTGATTTTGATATACCAATGTTTCGTTCAATCCGCCGGACTAACGTACCGGGATCCTCAGTAACTGATAACAAAGTATCCTGTACTGCTTCGTCATTGCTGGACTTTTGCCTAGAAACTACAGGATTTTCAAAAGAACCATATGCTTTAAGGTTTGCACTAATTTGCTATACGTCTTTTTTTTTGGCTGTCTTCTTTCCGGATATTTCTGCCAATAGATACTCTCTGCAACAGAAAAATTTCGGTTGGATGAAATGAAACATGCCAACATGTTAAGATTTTTTTCGTTAGAAAACATATCTACTAGAAACAGTTACTAAGTATTACACAATAAATTAAACAAGAAACTTATGTGTTAACAATTAATGTTACTGTCACTCCATATACGACTATTTTCACATCCATTTATTTTCCAAAGCATACTTTTGTCTTTTTCATTTATGTTTATTTGTTCTGTGTCTACTCCATTAAATTAGTCCCTCAATTCAGCCATTGGACTATTATTAAATGCCTAAATGACATAAAGTGTTTATTGATATAGCCAGTTGTTTAGTACTTCAGTTTAAAAGTTCTTTTCAGGTCGCTAATAGGAATTTTCTTGATTAAGGTCGAAAAAAAGTCTAGAATGGTACTAAACGACAAAGTGTGACACATAGATAAATTTGGAATGAAAAGGGCTTTCAGAAGACGATATTAGAAAATAAGGGCCGTATTAAAAAAAAATTGATGATGGTCCCGCAAAGATGAAAAGTCCAATTCAAAGATTGGGAATGCTACGTTAAAGAAATTGCTGTGAAGAAGTGTCATCGGTATTGGTGTAGGTCTGCCATTAAGTCCAACAAAAAAATGTAAAATTAGAAAAAAAAAATATTTCAAAAACCAAAAAAAAAACAATCGGAGATGTCTAACCAACCATTTGTTGGGCTTTTTAGTGCGCAACTTTTGTCCCATTTAACCAACCAAGTCTGTATCTGCTACCGTCTTCTCAATGACAAATATTTTCTACCAAAATTCGCTAAAAATGATAGACTATTAAACCACAAACTCTATGACTAAAACTACTGGCAAAGCGTCAGAAGAAAAAATCTACTTCAAATGATTTTTTTGCAAATATTTTTGAAAAGTGAAGGACAATGACGAAGCTATGACTGACTTTTTGAAACACTTTTATGATGACCCTTCTTCTACATAGCCCGTATTACTTTCAGGTGCTTCGTCTAAAAATGTCGACGCTTCAAATCGCGACTTTGACGTTTTAAGAAGAAAAACCATAAAATTTTCAAAGTAATTTTTCTGCTATTTCCTGACCTTTTTGCGCAAAAAAAATTATTCTTTATCTGTAATATACAACAGATCTTGGTTTTGTGTATTTCTCTGGTCATCTGTGGCACCCGAATTTCTTTTATATAAATGCTTTTAATTTTTTTCCTTCTGACCTAGAGATCTGAATTTTGGCACGGAGGGTAAGCTTGATAGTGTAAACTTAAGTACCAAATTTGGTTACCGTAGAGCTGTTATTTTAGGAGATGCAAAAAAAATTTCGAAAGAAAACCCAAAATTTTCCCTAAAAACTGGTCCGACCCCAAAAAAGATGGATTAACGATGTAAGGGAGGTTGCTGGCAAGTAGAGAATAAGAACAGCGAGATAGAGAGAAGCATGGAAGAAACTAAAAGATGCCTATATCCGACACGGGATGAGTTCAGGCTGAAGAAGAAGGAAGAAGAAGAAGAAGACCATTTATTTTGAAAGGGTTGACGACATTTTTGCTGATGTGTGATAGAAACTTTAGGTCATCAATGTGCTTCATATGCTACGATTTGAAACTGGACTGCGGGATTTAAAAGAAGGCGATCAAATATCAAAGACGTTCACCGATCTTAAAGCTCAATTTCTGCGACCACTCAAGAAAACAAGATTCTAACACTAAGTGAAGCGTAAGACACGAAGCACGTGCCGCCACTTCGTTGCGGAACCAGGTAGTATCTTGTTACGGCAGCTCCAAATAACACAGCGTGTTAAATAATAGAGACTCTATGCAACCAAGTTATGTATACAATACAGTTGGTTATATACAGTCTCTATTTTTTAACACTCTGTGTTATTTGGAGCTGCCGTGACAATATACTACCTCGTTCCGCAACGAGGTGGCGGCACGTGCTTCGTGTCCTACACTTCACTTAGTGTTAGAATCTAATGCCTTTTCGATTTTTAACTAAGCACTTTTCAATGCGTCCTCGTATTTAGGAAGCATCATGTTTTCTTGAAATAGCTTAACTAAGCTAACAAATAGAAACAATATTATCACAAGCCAAACATTTAACTGTAACTATAATCTGTCCTTGAACTCCGATTCAAATTTAAATTAATGAAATCGATTTGGTGCCAATCACTTGTATATAAACAGAATAAAGCCCGAGTATAATAAATTACATACAAATTTGTTAGTTCAAATTGAAGGTAACACCTGTAGCACAATCCAACTCAGCTAGCTCGTTATAAGTAGAGAAGCGTGTGGGTCCAGAAAGCTCTCGAGGTGATGTATCAGATAGTAGATGGTATATTAATGTTGGACCTGTGCTGGAGATAAGAAAGCAAATCAAGAATCGAAGCTCGCCGTCAATGACTGACAGGTTTGTGTTGTCCCTCGCGAGGCAAGGGGAGAGCCTCAACCTGCCCGGACACCTGGGGCACCTCTCGATAACATCTATCGGTTATAATTAATTGTGTTTTTATATTTTGTTTAATCATTCTATTAGAAATGATCTTCAATGTTATAAAAAGAAACAACTGGCAAGCGTTCGATGGACGGTACAATAATGCAACAGTAAATTTTTCGAATGCCAATGCAAAGTGTTTCTATTCGTTGGAGATTAAAAGCTTTTTTGTGCGGTGTGTTTAGAAAAATTTACATCTCTGATTGATGAATCAGATATTTAGACTGAATGATAATCAAGTTAGGAATTATAAATGTTTTAAGACCTGTAAGCTGAAAATTAATAACCTTTGGTCCTGAATTTATAATTGTATGGCTATGGGTACACGGCATAAAATTAAGACAGGACGTGATGTCTCTATTTCACGTAATTTATTTTCTTAACAATTAGGGTAAATGCACCGGTTGTGGCCACTTTAAGAGATTTACATTTTTTAACTTTGGATAATTTGTTAACTTCAAAGCAGTTGCCAACCTTACCTGGATAAACCGAATCAACCATTGGTTCTGTATGTAGAAAAAGACACAAAATACAGATACAACATACTAGACAGAGCTAAACTAAATAAATTATTGCCAAGTACTGTTTTGCTAGTTGTGGCCATCACTTCACTAAATGTGGCCAGGGAATGAACCAGTTGTGGCCATTGTGGTTAAAGAATATCAACATCATATTGCAACATTTTTATTAGAAATATTTAAAAACAAACGAATATTGCTTCAAAAATGTAGAAATTGTAAAAAATCATCTTTAAACTTCAAGATATAATTAATAATTTAAATAAATAAAGCCTACATTTCACGTACTGTGTAAACGCCTCTTGTATTAATAACTTTAGGTTCAGTTATTTCAAAAAGAATATCTTCTTCGCGGTACCAAAGAAGATCAGGTCACTTCCAGTTCTTTCCACTTTTGCACATTGCACACCAATAAAATTCGCGATTTTCCACACTGACAATTTTGACCGGATAAAAGTTTCCGTCGTATCGAAGTATGGCCAATGATCCAACTCCTAGTGGTTGTTCTTCGTTTATGAGGATAGCAGCCTTGTCTTCTTTTTTTTTATCTGCAGTACTCCTCTACATGTTTTTTTTATCTGCAGTACTCCTCTACATGGTAATATTTCCTTCTTCAATATATTTTTTTCGTAGCCTAGTTTTTTCAGCAGCTGGTTTGACAATAATTTGTTGCAGAATATTGATTTGTTTTTATTTACGGCTGTCACGTTTTCATTGGTATATTCAGGAAATTCTAAAACAAGAATATCCTCCTCAGTACTTCGTACTGCTTCTTCGTTGATGGTCATGGTTGGGTAGGCGTCTAGAGTAATGAAATTTCCTTCAGTCTTTCCAACTTCCAAATTTAGTGAGATTGTCGTGTGAGAATTTGGTGCAATTTCTTCCTTCATTTTTCGCCAAAAATTGTAGAGTTCCATAAACCGTTCCTCACCTTGCCAGTAATAATCATTATGATAGGTATTCTCGAAAGTCTGAAACAAAACAGGATCTATTCGTGCTGTCACATACTAAAAATATTCCATTCTCTCATCACTTTCAGGTTTTTCCACTATCTCCGAATTAAAATTTGGTAAATCTCTTCTTACACATCTATCGTAGTGAGGAGCATCTTCGTCAAATGGATAGAGTCCACACGTACGGAACCCATATATTATTGTATTAGAAAAGTCTTGTTGGGTAAAAATATAATTTAACGCCGCTGGAATGTCTTTTTTCTGAATATTTCTTCCGTCGGAATCAATTAACCATTTCCTCGTAATTTTCTTCCATGCCTGCTTCAAAGGAAAAAAGAAGGCCACATCTAGTGGCTGCAGCAGGTGGGTTGTGTTTGGAGGCAGACAAATTAAAATAATCTCATTTGAACGACACCGATTACTTAGGTTTAACGATAAATATGAGGCGTGTCCATCTACGAAAACAATAACTGGCCGAGGAATTGCGTTGGTGTCCAAAAAATTTATAAAAACATTGGCAAAATATTCATAACATTGTTTGCTCTGCATCCACCCAGAATCCGAAACTCCGATAGCCCAGTTTTTAGGAGCCGACTCAGCGTATATTTTTGGTAGACGTTTAAACTTGTAAATTGTGAGTGGTGGCACAATCATTCCTGCTGCATTCACTGCAAATAACGTTGTAACGTTATCTTTCTCAGAAGTACCGATATCATAAACATTCTTGCCCTTAGGACCAAGAACTAGCGTACCATTTGGTGACAGAAATATGGCCGTTCCATCCATGTCAAATATTCTATTTGGATAGTTCAAAACATCTAAATTAGATCCTAACAATTCTCTCGTGTCATTGAACCAGCGACGTATACTTCCTTCTGAAACTGAAGCTCTAGCTTTATTGATAAATTCCGCGTGCTTTTTAGTTACTTCGGGGTGACGTCTCAAAAAGGAATCAAACCACTTTCTTCCTGGTGTTTCTTTAAAGAATTTCACATCGATACAGCATTCTTGTAACAGTTTTTGAATTGAGTAAATTAGGCACTCTCTATTAATGGGAAACCCCTTTGCAGCACAACTAAGAATCCAAGTAACCAGTTTGTTTTCTATCTCTGGACCTAAAGCACATTGAGGACCAACTCGTCGACAGTCATCGGAGGTTTTGCCTGCTAATCTATTTCGAACTGATGTCCTGGGAACCTTAAACAATTTACAGGCCTTGGCTACAGGCATATTTTCTTCTCTTATTGCCCTCAAAGCATCCTGCATAGCAGCGTCTGACTACTGAAATAACTTTCTGGACATGATAATTTCTGCAAAAAAGTACATTTTTTGTATCTTTTTCTATTTTAGTGAGGTTGCTGTTTACTATCTTATTCTAATATATGGCCACAACTGGTTTTTCTGTTCCTTTTGTGGCCACCAAGAGGCCACAAATAGTACAGTGGTATTTATTCCTGTTCCTTTAGAGGCCACTGCAAATTTAGATATTCATATGTTATAAATCTTCTGGAAAGTACTTCAATAACGCACTTATATCTATAGAAAAGTAAACTAAACCTTTTCCAGGCACTTATGACCTAAAATTTAAGAAAAATATCCTTAGTACTTACCTTGCGTTTCTTAAGAAATCTGCTAAGATATGATCTGCTCTCACAACCCTCTCTGAATATGAACTAGTTTTAAACAAATGGCAAATACGTTGAAGACCCAGAATGCGCAAACGTCAACGCAAAGGCATTAGTGAAGTGGATAAACTAGCATTCTATTGGTTATTTCAAATTGAAATAGCAAATATGGGAGAATGTTTTCATGGATGGCCAGAACAAGCACCATGGCCACAACCGGTGCATTTACCCTATGCCTGCTTTTTTAGAGCAAATATAGACGTAGAGGCCATTTCTCTGGCTTCACAAATAATCGTTTTGTTTTTCTTTTCTGGAACCGGTTCCGCTGCTTTACAGCATTATCAGACAAGAAAAAATTGCATTTATACGTATTCATGATAACTACAAATTAAAATCAGTTGCTATGATATTCTGATCAAAAAATTATTTAAACGTTGAAAATAAAATAAAAATTACAGATGACGTATTCAAAATGTTCACGTGATGTGTGTCAACATTTGACATGAAAATAGAATCAGATTATCATAATAACTAACAACAATATAATAACTGAACAAATGACATCAATCAATGGAACTCTATACAATTAAAATATCGCAACATCAGTCTATTATCTTATTACACCGTTCAGTGAATTTTCTTTAAAAAAAATTCACCAATGAGAAGATCCCGACTTTTGAATTTTGAAAAAATTTCTTCAAATGGGCGCTAATTGGGCCCCCAGAATACATATCCGGGTTCAGTTTCAATTTTTATATGTACATACATATATATATATATATATATATATATATATATATATATATATATATATATATATATATATATATATATATATATATATATTACACGGATAACTCAAAAAATAATGGTACGATTTTGATAAAATTTGGTAAATACTTTCCTTTTACAAATGGCTTGGATAAGTTCGCTGGCCAGGAAAATCGGCCCAGGTTTTCCCGGAAAATTTTGTGTTTTCTTTAGAAAAAAAATATATCTCCCTAATTAACAAAGTAAGGACAACCAAATTGGGTGCGCGGGTTTATATCATTATATGTAGCTTGGCAGTAGCCTTAGCTATAGAGTTAGCTATAGAGTTTATTGTTTAATGATATATAATATTTGTCGAATTTTCGTAAAAAATCAATAAAGCCCAATATATCCGTTATTATTCAAGATATGAAGTAAATTGTATACACTAATTATAGGGTGTCTTGAGCTACACCTTAAAAAAATATTTCTACAATCACAGTTGGCCCATAAGTCGTTGATGATACAAATTCTCTTTTTTAGTGAATTTTCTTTAAAAAAATTCACTAATGAAGAGATCCCGACTTTTGAAACATTTCTTCAAATGAGCGCTAATTAGGCCCCCCAGAACATATATCCGGGGTTAGTTTCAATTTTTATATGTTATATATATATATATATATATATATATATATATATATATATATATATATATATATATATATATATATATATATATATATATATATATATATGTATCACACCGATATCAAAAAATAATGGGCAGATTTTGATTAAATTCGGTGAATGCCTTCCTTTTGCAAATGGCTTGGATAAGTTCGTTATTCAGGAAAATCGGCCCAGGTTTTCCCGGAAAATATGTGTTTCCTTTCGAAAAAAAATTATATCTCCAGAGTTAACAAAGTGAGGGCACCCAAATTTGGTACGCGAGTTTATATCCTTATATGTAAGTTACGTACCTAAATGTAGCTCTGTAGGACAAAAGACAAAAAAAGTTATAGGCATTTAAAGAAAAATAAATTGAGGTTTTCCTCAAAACGTCAAAATTGGCAACATTTAGGGAAATAACTTTAATCTAATACGGGCTATGGAAATAAAATGTCTCAAGAAGAATGTTTTACAAACCCTGAAGTCTTAGTTTCAACCGTCATTGTCCATTTTACTAAAATTATTCCAGAAAATTCATTTCTAATAAAGCCTTTCTCTGATGCTTGGCAGTAACCTTAGCTATAGAGTTTATCGGTTAATCGTATATATTTTTTGTCGAATTTTCGTAAAAAATGAATAAAGCTCAATATATCCGTTATTATACAAGATATGAAAAAAAATTCTATATTAATTATAGGGTGTCTTGTGCTACATCTTAAAAAATAAGTCGTTGGTGATACAAATTTTCTGTTTTTTTTTTTAATCAAACATGCCTTATGTTATGACATTTTTGCATTTTCCATCAAAATATAATGCATGCGTGTAAGAAAAGAAATTCTGGACGCAGCAAGTGCGTTATGGTAGCGAATTTTGATCAAATGCTTCATATTTGAATAGCTCAATTTGCTATTAACCTATAAGGTTGACCAAGAAACGAGAAATTTTTGTACATTTTCAAACAATAAAGTTAGTTTGATGAAACATGGCACATTGGTTTTACTATATAGGTTATACTGGTAACAAAATTTGATGCCAGCTTTCTTTAAAAAACACACATATTTGCTATTAAAAATATTTAAATGCAAATTCACTACCATGACGCACTTGCTGCGTCCAGACTTTTTTAATATAGTGAGACGCATTTTGTTTCAAGTATTTAATTAGAAAGAAAAACTTCCAAGAAAGGGAAATCCATTAGATCAGTTTGCTTATTTAAGACAAGGTAGCTATTGTTGTGTGTGTGTTACAAATAAATATTTCATTGTGATTACCGGAAATACATAATTTTAACTTTTCAATTATGTTTTAAATTTTCTAATTCAATGTCAAACTACCTTAAGCTTTTTATCATAGCAATTCCCCAAATAACTGATTGCTATGCGGAGATTTATCTCAGAATAGTAATCATTTGTTTCTATCTTACTGATTTTATAATTAATTATCAATAAATCGAACTCTATATAATTAAAATATCGCAACATCAATCTATTATCTTATTACACATTTTTAATATAGTGAGACGTATTTTGTTTCAAGTATTTAATTAGAAGGAAAAACTTCCAAGAAAGGCAAATCCATTAGACCAGTTTGCTTATTTAAAACAAGGTAACTATTGTTGTGTATGTGGTTTTTTACTTCTAAAGCCTCATAGGAGTTAATTCTGTGCTTGTCATTACAAAAATATAGTGCCTCTATGCGGTCATTCATTGGGTCTATGTTCAGTATCAATGGTTCCAAAATAAGTCACTGAAACATATTTGTTATCGTTTGTGTCTCTAATATTTGGATAAATTAAATTATGGGCCAATCGGCATTCTTTTATCTCTATCATTTTATATATTATTTTAACAGAGTAGCTATTATTTAATTATTATTTGCTTGAAATTTGTTTTTCAAAATTAGTTTCGAACTTAGGAATTGAAAATGCCCGATGTATCTGTTAAGGTGTATCCGGCTCGAAGGACCAAAATGTTAATGTGTGTCTGGATCGTGCATTGTAGTTATTACGGTTACGTACTAAAGTGTGCCCATCTTCTTGTGTCTGACAACAACCCAAACGGTCAACAAATTAACTTTTGACTCTATTTATAATCTCAGGAGTAATGTTGGTACTTTCAGTTTGATTCTTGTTTTTCATTTCTCGATAGTATCTGGTTTACTTTGAATGCCACATTCAATAAATGACCTCACAGAAAAAAATATAAGGAAGTTAGATCAGATGATATTGCTCGCTTTATTTTAACCCTCCAAAAAAAAATCGGTGTTCCTGAATACATAATTGGACTAGTTTTAAAAAGATGTATCACACTACTCATCATCCAATTACAAAATTTCGAAGGGGCAGCTACCCTTTGAAGAGGTATGATGATAGGGGTGAGATTTTTATATCAAAAAGTTAGTTGTTGGCATTAAAAGTGGACCTGTTTTTGAATTTTGCTTAATAATGGCCACTAACGCATAAATTCAGGAAAATTGAAATATGTATATATATATATATATATATATATATATATATATATATATATATATATATATATATATATATATATATATATATATATATATATATATATATATTTGGCTAACTTCCTTATATTTTTTCTGTGAGGTCATTTATTGAATGTGGCATTCAAAGTAAACCAGATACTATCGAGAAATGAAAAACAAGAATCAAACTGAAAGTACCAACATTACTCCTGAGATTATAAATAGAGTCCAAAGTTAATTTGTTGACCGTTTGGGTTGTTGTCAGACACAAGAAGATGGGCATTTCGAACATTGGACTAGATAAGACTGAACTAAGTAATTATTTATAGGCTTCACTTGTGTTTGATGTTACTTATAATTAAAATGTTATTACTCACTTTATTTTATTCCTACAACAACAAAAAAATGCTCTTGTTAAATATAGAATTGTATTAGATTTAAAAATATGCATTACACTACCATTCAATTTCAAAAGTATACCGCTTGAATAGGTATAACGATAGGGGTGAGATTTTTATAACAGAAAGTTGGTTTTTGAAAATAAAAATCGAACTGTTTTAAAATTTTCCGTAATAATGGTCACTTTCAACTTTATTGAACTTATGTGTTCTTTTATGGACACAGTGTATACGCCACCACTATAATTAAAAAAATTGTGTTGCAAATTGAATCATAACATAGCTGTGATCATCTACTTTAATTAATTTAAGGTCCCTGACTTAATTACAAAGAAAAAGTTCATATTGCTGTACCCATAATCTTCTGAAAAGTTATATTACTAGAGTTTTAACGAAAAAATGTTAACTTTGACCAAATCACCACAATTTATCCCCTACCGCCTGAAGCGATCTTACCCAAAAACAACTCGAACCGTTCGTTTGTCAGGTGCTAACTGTATACCAAATTGGAAGATTGTATCTCAATTCGTACAAAAGTTATTGCGCCTACTAACAGATAGGCGTACAGACCAACCGACTGACAGACTGAGAGACTGACAGCCAAAAAAAATTTGTTTAGAAATTAAGTTTTCGATATGTTTTGAGCCTCTTTACGCCGTTTTAGCAAAGAAAATCGAAATTTCTGTCACCGATATTCCATCCCCACATATTCAGCCTCTAATTTAATTTCAGCACAGAATACCAGATATTTGATAAAATTGAAAGTTTTCTAATAAACCAACCCTAAAACGATACATTACTCACGTTTTAACGAAAAAGTGTCCATTTTCAGCAAATCATCCCCAATTCATCCCTTACTACCTGGAGCCATTTTATCCAAAAAACAATGCGAATCGTTCGTTTATCGGGTGCTAACTTTGCACAAAATTTGAAGACGATATCTCAATTCGTTCTAAAGTTATCGTGTCAGAATGACAAACCGACAGACCGACGGATCAAGCGATCGACATACCGACAGACAAAAAAATTTCGTATCCACATCATGTTTTTTATATGTTTTGACACTTTTTACGTCCTTTAAGCGGAAAAAAATGTTTGAAATTTTTGTCGCCGATGCCATACTTCCACAAGCTGTGACGATGTGGCAGTAATAACAAATTTTTTATGAAATTGGGTCCCTATATTTGTTGAGTAGATGGTTTGGGTAGATTCGTTGGCCAAGATCATCTGACCATATTTTCGAGGAAAATTTTGGGTTTCTTCTGGATTTTTTTTAAAATCATAAATAACAAAGCTATTATAACCGAATTTGGACGCAGGCTGCTCCTATAAAAGTTATTCTATAATATGCAAAAAAATCAGATTAGGACGTTAAAATAAAAATCTATAAGCCTTGAAAAAAATTCACCGGACCAAAATATTATATGTCGTAAACTAAATCTAATAAATGCTACAGACCAAGGTTAAGTTTGAAATGAGGTCAGACTTTGCGAGCCCGCGAATCTGCAGGGAACTTTACAGTGGAAATCCCCGACCGCGAGGCATGGCGGGAGGAGACGCCGGGCATATCACGGGACGCGCTCGTCTGGTTCACGGACGGATCCGGCGGGGAGCGTGGGACGGGGGTAGATGTTTACTCGGAAGGACCGAGGGTAAGTCATAGTATTTCTCTCGGAGCCCATGCAACGGTGTTTCAGGCCGAAATGTACGTCATCCTGCACTGTGTGTGGGAGAACAAGAGGAGGGGCTACACCAACAAGCGGATACTCATAGCCACAGACAGCCAGGCAGCCCTTAAGGCACTAAGTAGCACACGGGTAAATTCCTGGCTGGTGAGTGACTGCCGAGACGAGACGAGCGACCTAGCTGGGCAGAATGAGGTGACCCTCATCTGAAAGCCGGGTCAAAGGCAATGAAGAAGCTGACAGCCACGCGAAGAGAGGGCCAGCAGAATCATTTATGGGACCAGAACCGGCCCTGGGCGTGACAAAGAGCACTTCCAGGGGAGCGATTAAATCCTGGGTCAGAAACCAACACAAGGTGTACTAGGCAGACTGTCCAGGGCTGAGACATGGGCAGTCAATAATTGACGAATCCAGTTCAAAAAGAGCTGTGGAGCTGCTAAATCTTAGCAGAGGACAGCTCAGAAACACAACAGATCTCTTGACGGGACAGATGGCCGTCAAGAAACACCTGCATAAAATGGGGCGGTTCGAAGGGGACCTCGCATCTTGTGCGAGTGTAAAGCTTTGGACCGCAAAAGACAACTGATCTACGGTCAGTCTAGACCGGAGACAGAGCAATATAAAACTTTACCCTACCAATCGCTGAGCAGACTAGTTCAAGGCACAGTAATTTTTTAATGGGCTGAGTAAGACTAAGGGTATGCACAATCAACCAAAGGTTGCAGTGCTATCGGGGCGGCAAGGCCGCGGACGAGCCCTGAGGGAAAAAAGGTCAAGTTTTCTTTAGTGCAAGGTCAAGAAGTACCAAAAAGATACTTTAAAAATCGTATAGTTTTTCTTCTAAAAGCCTTAAAGCAATTATCTGACACGTCAAAAATTATGATTTGAAAGAAAATCTCTAAAACGACTGGGGTCATAGACAACAGATATCGCAGTAAGTGTGTTTAACGGGGTCTTTTTAACAGCTGTTGTTCTCCGTTTGATTAAATATTTGGTGGAAATTTATTTGAAATAGGCGCTTTCTGCGAACCTTTTGTAGCAGCATTATAGAGTTCACGTTTTAAACTAGTTATATTTTTTATTTGACAAAATAACTTTGAGAAATTCTCTTATTCTGCCAAAAGAGTAATAAACCATATGCGATCGGCACTAAAATTTCGGACGCAACAGTTGCGTTACGGTAGAGGTTTTTCAAAAACTTTTTATGCAGGATTGACAAATTGTCTTAAAAAATATCAAATAAAATCTTAACTTTAACTTCAATTACAAATGGCTTCTTTGACGCCGCAGCACAAATACGTGTCGACGTTCCTTAATTGGAGGTAAGCAATGTCTGTTCTTGGATTTTTGGAAAAATATTTTTTTAGCGAACTGTGGTAGAAGAATTTTTTATAATCAAATATTTGTAAATGACTTTTCGGGTAAAATTTTTCCTACGAATTTTCTAGGCAACAATCATGTTACCCTTTTTCAATAGACTCTTATAGCACACTACCGGCATATTTTCGTAAAACATTTTAATGAGAGGGTTCTGAGATAATTCTTGTAAAATTTTTTTTTGTGGGATTACGTTTTTTGTTTAGTGAACTTAAATAAATTGTTTTCATCATCCAAAGCATTTTAATCTTGTAGTCTCTGTCTTCTGGAGGAAAAAGATAAGCGCTTATAACTAAACTTTCTTTCAAGCTATAAATTGTCTAGTTTTGTACTAGCCTGTATATAGGCAACATTTCCATTTCAGTTCTAGAATTATTCGAAGAAAACAGATTAATTCGATAGTTTTTGTTTTATTTTCATTTATGTCTTTTTAGTATGTACCTACAAACATAAACTTCGTTTTTTCTTAATAACAATCAACAAAATTCTTATGTAACTTGCTGATAGCAATAATGCGCTAGAAAGAATTTAGAGCCCGTGAAAATTCGACAATAGTACTATTTAGCACAAAGCAAACTACATTTATATGGTTCTTGTGTTTTTACTGGGTAAATAAATTCTTGCGCCAGATTACGTAAAATATTTAGGAGTGATCCTACGTTCTCAACTTACCTGTGATCAGCAAATCGCAAAAACTCTCAGCAAATCGGTGATAACGGTTATAATTGTCAGACAAATTTATAACAAAACCTGGGATTTTAATCTCCCTATGGTACAATACGATTATATAATAAACTAGTAAAACCACCAATAACCCAAAATTTGGCGTTTTTTGGTTTGTTCAAACCCAGGGCGAGGAAGTTGGGGGTATTCATTTTATTCCAAATTTTTCGTACTTTTCCTCCTTCAAAACTCTTTTACGGGTTATAGGGGAGGTCGAGTTTTTGTTGAAAAACTCGCATAAATGTTATTCAGCTGAGAATTGTATTTTGGAGGAATGTTTACAGTAAACTGCCCAATGTTGTATGAAGAGTAATAAAAAATACGTGCCTTCCTAAAACACAAAATGCGCAAAAATTTGAAGTTCACAAAACCATAAGTGCGCAAGGCCGGGTGGCAAAGATTATGATTATCATAATGAAAAATTAAACAACAAGCAGAATTGGAAGTTGCCCGAGTGAGGAGTTTAATTTAGACTTCGGAACATACATTCCACTGGCCACAGACTTCTTCTTATTACTTTGAAAGAAGCAATTATAGCACTTAAAACTACGATTTAGACCTGGTCAAAGAACTAAATGATCAATTCTGGTGGTTGTGGTGGTATCGGTAAATATGGCTTCGAAGATCACATTCCCTTAACCACAGACTTTTTATTACTTTAGAAGTAGCAATTCTAGCACTTAACGCAATATGAGAATGCAGATTTGAAAAAACACAGATAAATGTATGGATTCTGTAGACCAGGAAAAAGCATTCGATAGTGTGGATTGAAAAACCAGGTTTCGTATAGTGGGAGGAGCTGGATTGGATTGGAGGGATATGCGCATTATTCTCCATTTACAAGAAATCCAAAGTACTATTATATAAATATTAATGGATACGAAAGTGAAGCTAAAATAAGGAAAGGTGCCCGGCAAGGATGCCCGTTATCGCCACATTTTTTTAAATTGTTCATAAGATACCATAAATAAATTAGAGAAAAAGACACCAGAAATCAAAATAAACGGACAAGGCTTCCGTCACATTCAGAAGACAGCCCTAATAGTGGAAACGGAAAAATAATTCTAACTCAGAACAAGCATAACTATGACGAGAAGAAAAGTAATAGAGACAAGTAAGGATAGGGCGCAGAGATGGTTGTCAAGGTAAAAATCCAAAAGCTTAAACAAAGGCAAATGTTACTGTATCCTGCAGGTTGTATTATTGATGATGGTAAATGTACCGAGGTTTTGAGAAGGGATCGGGACGGCATTCAACAGACAAAACCCTCTTTTTTCACATAAACATTTGAATTTGTACCTAAAAAAGAGGTTCATCAGCTCGTGCGTATAGATTGTGGCAGTTTTCGGAAACCTGAACTTGGACTTAACAAGACATGAAGACCAGAGATACCTTTGAAATGTGGACCGAAAGGGAATGGAAAAAGCACGGTCCGCCGATATAAAGGCAACTAAAATTTTGCAAGAAGTGCTGAAAGAAATAGATGAGGAAGGCAAATTTTATTTAACACGTTTTGAGACATAACTTGCTGATAACATTATTTCACATACTTAAAAGAGAAAATGTAGATCAGGCGTAATGCTTCTGGAATAGCTGGTACAAGTGGTGAAGTGTACAAATTCTAATGATATGACTGTAGCTACTGGAGAGAGAGAGAGACTCATTGTTGCGACGACAGCGAGACGTCGCCTTTAGATTGTGATAATGGTGATAAGAAGATAACTAAATTTTCATTCAGTTTTCCTCTTCAGCTACTCCTATTACGGATTAGAAATGACTGAACAGTTTCGTTTCACAATTCTACCAAAACCGCATGCCCAAAATTTAATAGCAAAGTTAAAACATGTCAGTCCGTAACTGCAGTATTCTAATTGTTGTAGTAGGCAACCAAACAAACGTACCAGGATGTGATAAAATCCATGCTCCTCTACTAGAACATCACAAAGGTATATTAAAATTATAGTTAGATGTATATAGAATTGCTGGTATAAAAATAATCTTATCCAATTTTGTAAGAGACAATTTAGTCCCAGCGGAAATCGAAGATATCGATACGTATTAAAGAGTTACAGAAAAGGAGAAGGGAGGGGTGTTTTTTATTGTACGGCGAGAAGAGTCAACCATTAGTCAATATGTCGATTTGGCCGGTTACAATTATGATTTAGTTATGCAAACAAGCGGGGGTCAGAGGAGCAGCTCGCGGCCAGTTTTCGAGCTCTTGATTGATGGACAGTATCGGCTGGAGCTTAGGATCACACTTGGGGCGCCGACCAGAACGCTAGGAGATTATCTGTTCATTGTGTTGGGCAGTGGTGTAGGTATTATTAGATAAATTAACAAAGATCACAAATAAATAAATAAATAATAATAATTGAATTTCTTTAAATAAAAATTCAATATACATCAAATGTGTTTGCTAGATATCTACTTCATTAAAAAAGCCTGGACGCAGCAAGTGCGTTATGGTAGTGAATTTTCATAGAAATGATCTGGCACAAAATATTTTATTATAACTTTTTTTTTCTTGTAACATAGAAATCTAAATTTTGGTGTATAGTTTACTTTTTATATCGTAAACCTACCTACCAAATTTGGTTATCATAGATTTTTTATTTTTTAAGAAAAAGTTTGTTTTCAAATGAAAACTGAAATTTTCTACGGAAAACCTCGTCCGATTTTTCTAATTAACGAACTTATCAAAGCTATTTACAAAAGGAAGGTACGTGCCAAATTTTATCAAAATCGGCCTATTATTCTCTGAGGTAAAATTTTTTTTAGAATGAAAACTCAACATTTTTCCAGAAAACTTCGTCAGATTTTCGTGACTAACAAACTTGTCAAAGCCATTTAGAAAAGGAAGGTACGTGCCAAATTTTATCAAAATCGGCCTATTATTCTCTGAGATACATTTTTTTTTTAAATGACAACTCAAAATTTTCCCAGAAAACGTCGCCCGATTTTTCTGAATAACAAACTTGTCAAAGTCATTTACAAAAGGAAGGTACATGCCAAATTTTATTCAAATCGGCCCATTATTTTTTGAGATAAGAATTTTTTTCGAATGAAAACTCAAAATTTTCCCGGAAAGCCTCGTCCGATTTTCCTGACTAACGAACTTATCCAAGCCATTTACAAAAGAAAGGTACATGCCAAATTTTATCAAAATCGGCCCATTATTTTTTGAGTTATCGGTGTGATACAAATATATATATATATATATATATATATATATATATATATATATATATATATATATATATATATATATATATATATATATATATATATATATATATCTAAACATATAAAAATTGAAACTGACCCCGGATATGGGTTCTAGGGGTCCTAGTTCGCGCTCATTTGCAAAAATTTTTTCAAAATTCAAAAGTCGGGATCTCCCCATTAATGAATTTTTCTACGAAAATTCACTAAAATAACAAGTCTGGACGCAGCAAGCGCGGTATGGTAGTGAATTTTTGTAAAAATGCTTTTAATAGCAAATGTTATTAGTGAATTTTCTTTAAAAAAATCATTAATGAGGAGATCCAGACTTTTGAATTTTGAATAAATTTCTTTAAATGAGGGCGAACTAGCCCCCTCTAAAACCCATATCCAGGATCAATTTCAATTTTCATATGTTTATATATATATATATATATATATATATATATATATATATATATATATATATATATATATATATATATATATATATATATATATATATATTTGTATCACACCGATAACTCAAACCTTACCTTCCTTTTGCAAGTGGCCTGGATAAGTTCTTTAGCCAGGAAAATCGGCTCAGGTTTCCCCGGAAAATTTTGTGTTTTTTTCTTGGAAAAAAATTCTCCGGAAATAACAAAGTAGGGACAAACAAATTTGGTACGCTGGTTTCCGTCACGAAGAGTAACCCATTTCTCAAAATTCAGATGGCTAAGTTAAAACGTTAGAATTGATAATTATGGTAGGGATTATAATGTGAATGACACAAGTTCGGGACGCAGCAAGTGCGTTAGGTTAGTGAATTTTAATACATGATTCAAATAACCCAATTTTACCTAAACCTATAAAGTGGAATTTTGGCATGTAGTAAGGTCTTTCCTAAGGCAAAATATCCACCAAAATCCATTAAAATAGCTTCGTAATTTTCGGAGAAAAAAAATTTTTTCGAAAGAAAATTCAGATTTTGAATAACTGAATTTTTTATAAACATAGAAAGTTAAATTTTGGTATCTAGTAAGACCTTTCTCAAGGCAACATCTCCAACAGATTTCATTAAAATAGCTTTGTAATTTTCGGAGAAAAAAATTTTTTCGAAAGAAAACACCAAATTTTTCCGGAAAACCTTAATTAATAAAACAAAGGCACTTGCCGAGTTTCTTCGAAATCGGCTGATTATTTTTAGAGTTATCGGTTGGATACATACACACACACACACACACACACACACACACACATATATATATATATATATATATATATATATATATATTTAAACATATAAAAATTGAAACTGACCTCGGATATGGGTTCTAGGGGTCCGAGAACGCGCCCATTTAAAAAATTTTTGGCAAAGTCTCGTCATCGCTACTTCTCTATTAGTGAATTTTTTTAAATAAAAATCACTTATACGACACGAAATGACTAACCGGCTCCTTGATCTGTATTATTTTACTTCATTTCGTTTAAATATGAACAAAAAGTCCATCGTAAACTGAAATTGTTTGGTATAAATAATAAAGACGATAGAAAATTAAGAAACTAATGTATATACCTGCTAGCACATGCATCTGTCATGTCA